>CP126894.1:124687500-125887500 GCA_030440675.1 Furcifer pardalis
TAGATTTCATCTTTAGTGGAAATCAACAAGTGGATATCCAGAATCCTCCAGGTGATGTAACTGTGCATTTTAAAGACTTTTTAGCAACTACTTTTTTCCCCCAGCCCCTGCAACTGTCTGCCAGAGAGAGAAAGTCTTTAGGAATGTCTTATAGATAATATAATTTCCTAAAACTAGGGAGCAAAGTACCAATGACAGAACTGAATACTTTTTTATCTCTACATAATCCACTTGTAAACAAGGTACCCTATATATCTATAAAATGCAAATTCAGCAGGCTCACACATATTTGCCTATTTTGCCAAAATATGCTTTCTGATGCCAATAAACACTGGAGAATCATTATAGTCAGAACTGTGGTTCCCCAAAATAGAATTTCCCTTTATATCCCCACGGTTTCTGAGTTCATTCTATATGCTTTAGGTTGGGGTCCCCAACCTTTTTTGCACCAAGGAGCAGTTTCATGCTAAACAATTTTTCCACAGACTGGCTGTAGTAAAGCAATGTAGAGGAGGGGTCCAGCCACCTACCTATCTGCTGTGTCTGAAGCCCTTGCTCTTGCTCCATTCATCAGGCAGACCTGGCAGAGCACACTGAAGGCAGAAGGCTGCCATTGGGGCTCCCAGAAACACCCACCCACTCGTGTGACCCAGTTCAGGATAGCCTGCTGCCCAGTACCAGTCTGTGGCCCGGTGGTTGGGGACCCCGACTTTAGATTACTAAAATGCAGAAATATTTTATATTAAATCTGTACTTATTAGCATTATCAAAAAAAGGTACATCAAAATTCCTGTGCAGTTACTTATTGCATCATACAACTATAGGAGGGACAGGCAATTTTGGTGGGCATAAAGTCCAGATTTTGTCCCTAGAACATGCCAAGGGGCATACCAAGTCCAAACATGACCCCAAATGCTCCCAAAACATAAAAACTAGAACTCCTAAAACAGCTATTTCCCGTTTTTGATTTTTTGAAAGAGGATAACTTGGGAGTCCATTCCAATCTAAGAAAGTAAAAACTGCTGCTCCTAAAGGCCTCCAATTGTATTCTGAACGCACTGTGCCATTGTAGACCACAAATAAGTTCTACTAGTAATTTTACACAGACACCCAGTACACAAAGCATTGTGTATAAGGGTGAAGGCCTATAATTTAGCTTTTTGTTCATCATAAGAGCTTACCATGCACAGCAATTGCTTTTTATATGGAAGCATTCAATCATAACTCAGTTGCAATTTAAAGTAGAACATGACTAGCATCTTATCCATGCTTTTTAAGATTATAAGTTCTCATATGTAGAATACCTTTTTTCAGGCAAAAAATATCTCTCTTAATGTGCCATGCATTTCTCTGCATTAATTTCTCCCAATTCAGACACAGTTTTCTAATAGCAAACATATGTGGCACACAGATCCTGGGCCCAACTTGTTCAAATGCTTCCTTCAAGAGTTCTACAACAATCTCCTTAATAAAAGTTGAAGAAATCAAATGTCAGTGACAAGGTATTGTTTCTAAGCAACAGGAGTTGATTCATTACACCCAGTTCTATTCAAAGAGCATATATACTTTACTGTATCTCTGGAAAAATCTTTATCTAAAAGGCAGTTGCCAAGACACCATTATTCACCTCAGACAGCTTTTGCAAATTGGGAAAGAGAAACAGAAGCAGAGAATTACCCCACACTCAGAAACTCTGTGGGTTTTTTAACAACTGCAAAATAAAACAACTTAAACCAAAAGCCACCACTATACACTGCCTCTACAGCAAGGGAAATACCTTCCAAAAAGTCTTGTTTAAAAAAAAAACCCACACACACAAGACCCTTTCTCATTGTTTTAGTCAAATTTTATTTTGAGATTTATTTTATCAGTTAGAAGGGGTGTTTTACACTCCCTTGTTATTTTCTAGCTTCTATTTTCTAGTCTTTGTGCCTCATATTTTAAATATTTTATTTTTGCACTAAATAATATTTATTTATAATAATGACAATGGGACAAACGCAACAGCTTTTTAACTCTGCCTTGTAAGATACTACTTCTATACAGCTTTATATTATGAGAAAGTTAAGTTGCACTTACCAATGATAACTTTCGCTCTTCAAGTATGTAGTCCGTGAATTCACACTTGTGGGATCTGCGCTTGCACGGAGCAGTTATCAGAGATTCAAAGTTGACTGGATTAAAAGATTTGATGTTAGGACTGCCCATTGTACCGCCTACCCTTAGGTGCCATTTCATGCTCTTTTCTCAGTTAATACTTAATCTGAACATAGGTTGAAATAAAGTATCTCATCCATGCAGCTCAAGTGGGGAGGAAGGGTGGGAAAATATGAATTCATGGACTAAATACTCAAAGAATGAGAAGGCAAGAGGAAAATCCTAACCGTCCGCTGTGAAGTAGACGGTCAGTGTGGTGCCAGTCCCTTCAAGAAGGACCAATAGCAAAAAATATTGAAGAGAATGTTGCCAACCTGCGAGGGAAGGTGGCGAGAAATTTTCTGAGACCCCCGCTTCTCCTACAAGGGAAAAGGGGGACAATTTTTTAAAAAAAAAACCCTGAGGACTGCTCCCCTTCAAGAGAGAGGTCAGCTATGAGTAATCCTGTCCTAAGGCAGGATCACCCCAAAATCTGGCAGAAAGGCTTAGAAAAGCACCACATTTTTTTTATATTAAGAGGGTTCTCTAATGGACTCCTGTTCTGCAGCGGAAAGAAGAGAACTGAGGAAAGAGCATGAAACGGCACCTAAGGGTGGGCGGTACAGTGGGAGGTCTTAACATCAAATCTTTTAATCCAATCAGCTTTGAAGCTCCAATAACGGCTCCGCGCAAGCGCAGATCCCATAAGTGGGAATTCACGGACTACCCGAAGGAGAAGATACTATTCCAAATATCTGATCCTTAGGACTGGGGGTGGGTGGGGAGAGATAGGTTGCACTCACCAATAGAAAATAATGATCTTCTGGCTCTGCCCTTAAATACTTGAAGATAACTTGTTCCATAAACCTCTCCATCAAGTCCCAGTCTTCAACAATACCATGACGGATAGGCCACTATTAAAAAATAATTACATCTTATTTTTTTTGCAGTTATGTTAGAGCCACATCAATGGAATAGTATCACATTCAAGAAGACTTCCACATGCATGCACATGAATTCCTCCTTACTCTTAAGAATGCTAATATTTTTAGCAAAAGATGATACACACACAAAATGTAGTGGTAATACATGGCTTCTTTGTATTACACTTGCTTTATTTAACAACCTACTGCTTGCAAAATTCAGGCTTAGACTAAAGAAAATAGGAAAAACAATTAGGCCAGAAAGATATGACATAGAAAACATTCCTTGGGAATACACAGTGGAGGTGTGGAACAGATTTAATGGCTTGGACCAGATAGACAGAGTGCCAGAAGAATTATGGACAGAGATGCGGGACATCATGCAGGAGGCAGCAAGAAAAACCATACCAAAAGAAAAGAAGCGTAAGAAAGCTAAGTGGTTATCCGAGGAGGCTCTTAAAATAGCGGAGGACAGAAGGAATGCAAAATGCCAAGGAGAAAGGAAAAAATACAATCACTTGAATACAGAATTTCAAAGAAAAGCAAGGAGAGATAAGGAAACGTACCTGAACGAACAGTGCACAGAAATAGAGGAAAACAATATCAGGGGTAGGACTAGAGATCTTTTCAAAAAAATTGGGGAACTCAAGGGAACATTTAAAGCGAAAATGACCATGATAAAAGACAAAGATGGCAAGGAGTTAGCAGATGCAGAAGAGATTAAGAAAAGATGGAAAGAGTACACAGAGGAACTATACAAAAAGGACCTCAACACCCCTGATAATCACAATGATGAGAACATTGAACATGAGCCAGACATTCTAGAGAGTGAAGTCAGAAAGGCCCTAAAAAACACTGCAAACAACAAAGCCAGTGGAGTTGATGGTATCCAAGTTGAACTTTTCAAAGCACTACAAGATGATGGAATCAAATTATTGCATTCTATATGCCAGCAGATTTGGAAAACAAAACAATGGCCACAGGATTGGAAAAGATCTGTATACGTTCCACTCCCCAAAAAGGGTAATGCCAAAGAATGTTCAAATTATCGAACAATTGCGCTCATCCCTCATGCTAGCAAGGTGATGCTCAAGATAATACAGGATAGACTGCAACAGTACGTGGAGAGAGAATTACCAGAAGTGCAGGCGGGTTTCAGAAGAGGCAGGGGGACTAGAGATCACATCGCCAACATAAGATGGATCATGGAAAAAACAAAGGAATATCAGAAACAAGTCTACTTCTGTTTCATTGATTACACGAAGGCTTTTGATTGTGTCGACCATAACAAAATGTGGCAAATAATTAAGGAGATGGGAATACCAGAACACCTTATATGCCTCATGAGAAATCTGTACATGAATCAAGAAGCAACAGTTAGGACAGAAAATGGAATGACGGAGTGGTTTGGAATAGGAAAAGGAGTAAGACAAGGCTGCATTTTTGTCACCATGCTTATTCAATTTATACACAGAGCACATAATGCGCAATGCAGGAATGGAGGAATCACAATTTGGGATCAAAATTGCTGGAAGAAACATCAACAATTTGAGATATGCAGATGATACCACCCTCATGGCAGAAAGTGAGGAGGACCTAAAGAAGCTCCTAATTAGGTTGAAAGAAGAAAGTGAAAAAGCTGGCTTGAGACTCAATATCAAGAAAACCAAGATAATGGCAACAGGCCCTATCAGTCCCTGGAAAATAGATGGGGAAGAAGTAGAACCAGTGACAGATTTTACTTTCTTAGGATCTAAGCTCACTGCAGATGGTGATTGCAGCCATGAAATAAAAAGGCGACTGATTCTTGGGAGGCAAGCGATGAGAAACCTGGGGAGCATAGTGAAAAGTAGAGACATCACATTGAAAACAAAAATTCGCATAGTCAAGGCAATGGTATTCCCTGTTGCAATGTATGGTTGCGAGAGTTGGACCATTAGGAAAGCTGAACGGAGAAGAATAGACGCCTTTGAGATGTGGTGTTGGAGGAGAGTTTTGAGAGTCCCCTGGACAGCGAGGAGAACAAATAGGTCAATCTTAGAAGAAATCATCCCTGACTGTTCCTTAGAAGGTCAAATAATAAAGATGAGGCTAAAGTACTTTGGACATCAAATGAGAAGAGAGGATTCACTTGAGAAAGCTTTGATGCTTGGAAGGGTCGAGGGCAAAAGAAGAAGGGGACGGCCCAAGATGAGATGGCTAGATGGTATCGTGGAGACAATGGGCACAGAGCTGAGCAAATTGAGGGGGATGGTGGAGGACAGGAGTGCCTGGCGGTCAGTGGTCCATGGGGTCGCAGAGGGTCGGAATCGACTGTGCGACTGAACAACAAAAAAAAAAAATCAAGGTTTTATCTGAATTGTAGGAAGAAAATATTTTACTTTAGCTTAAGATTTGTCCATTATAAGGTAAACAAAGTAGAAAGTGAAGAAAAATGGTCCAGTACAGTGTACTGAACAATTATAAAAAAGAAAGGGGAAAACATATTACAACACATTCCTATGAAGAAGAATCCTATGATGAAAAACATGCAACTAAAAAGTGAAAACTATTCTCAAATAACATGTAAGACTTCTTCTTTCGTGGTCAAATCAAACTTTAAAATGCCAGAATGTGGCTACCTTCTTGGCTGTATAATTGGCCAAAATTTAATCATCATTGGTATGTTTCTGACAATAATCAGCAGATCACCAAATGAGTCAGATTTTGTATCTCTCCACATTCACGCAGCTTGTTGTTGTCTGCCATCAGCCCCCACTTACGCATATGAGTTTTACATTTAGGAATTCCAACTTCAGCCTATTCATGGTCCTCAAAGTGACACAGGGGAGGTTGAGCTTCTCAACCAGATTCTCCTTTAATATTATTCCTTACTCAGTAAACTCCTTCTTCCCTCTTCTAATTTGATTTTGCTCTTATGTACCCTCAAGAATGTTTGTTCTGGCCACAAAGCTCTTCCTCAATCTGAATCAACAAACTTGGGGCACATATTCTTTCAGAGAATTTTGATGTTCATTCTTTTGGTGTCTGATGCTACTTCTCTCCTTATCTTAGGTGGAGTAATACCAACAAGAGAGTATATTTTCTCAATCAATGTAGGTGTAAGGCACCCTGCCACAATATACACTGTTTCATTAATAGCACTATCAACTTGTTTTGTGTGTGCATATGCTCTCCATAATGAAGCAGCATACTATGCTGCAGAGATGCTTGGGGCCAAAACTGTGAGGATGGTTGGGCTTCCCATGTAAAGTGGTACTTAATTTAAAGAGCATAATGCGTTCCACAGGATTGCTCTTTAAGCGAGTTTGCTCTTTAAGTGAAACATCATTGTAATTGACCAATTGGGAGGGAGGATTGCAAACCCCAATTTATTTGTTAAGCGATTTTTTGGTTGGTTTTATTTATTAAGTGAAGCAAACATTCAGAGAAAATTCTGCTCTTTAAGCGAGTTACTCTTTAAGCGAGGTTTGACTGTACTGAGTGCAGCATCCTCTTGGAATAATTTTCTTTGATATTACTTTCACAAGATGGATAAATTCATCATATTTATATGGGTTTGGGGTACTCTTTTCCACACATTTATTCAATTGCTCTTGAAAATCCATACATTTAGCGTTCTTAAAATTAAAATATCTACAAAAAGGTACCTTCTGGTGTTTCACTATAGCAATTACTAAACACACGATGGGTCTATGCTAAATGTGTGGAATTGGAACTTCAACAGCATTCATACACTCTTCTTGCTAACAAAGATGTTGTCGGGATTACAGCCTCTTCTCCATCTACTGCTGTTAAAAGATGCAGGCAGTTTTGGATCATGGACAATTAAAGTTTATTGGTGTCTGGCCAAGAAACAAGTTGTGCACCGTTATCATTGCTCTAGTTGTATCCCCAAGGCTCACTATAACAATTAAAATCCCCAATAACAAAATTTATTTGATCACTTGTAAGAAATGAATCACTATGACTAAAAGGTATACTGATAGAACTATTCCAAGAGACAGAATTTGTCCGTCCTAATAGGAATATGCCAGCAAATATGGAAAAGAAAACAATGGCCCATAGATTGGAAACATTCAATATTTATTCTGATCCCCAAGAAAGGAGATGCAGTAACAGTAGAACCACAGCATTTCCCCAAGCATGCAAAACAATTCTGCAGGTATTGCATAAAAGACTTTTGCTGAGTTAACAGTGCAGAAACATAATCGATAAAGTTGAATTCTCAAACATCCTAGCTGCTTATGAAATCCATACCCTTATTTTATTTGAAGATTTCTGAGTTAAAGCATTAGCATGGTATTTTATATACTTTAATCCAAAGATAGAGTCTATTATTCTGTCTCAAACAGAAACAAAGTCATAGGATAGCTTTGTTTAAAATACCTTTGTTGCATATGTTGGTTTTTCTATTGCTTCATCCCCAATAAAGAAGTCTAGGTCATCCACACCTTTCATAACTCTTCTTTGTGCTTGATCAACAACTTTGGCCGATTCCTTAATAGCAATACCTATAATGCAAAGAATAGAATACAACAAAATTACAAGACACGATTGTGTCTCCAACATTTCAAATACAGTAAAAGCTCATACAACGATTAATTCGTTCCATAGGTCTGATCACTATGCAATTTTGTCATTGAATGATTTTTCCTGAAAAAAAAATATCATACAACGATTTATTTATTTTTGCTAAGCTATTTTCCCATTTAGAAATTGTTGTATGATTTTTTTCCCCATAGAAAAAATGTTGTGCAGGGCACAACTTTCTTTAAAAACCTAATTGTTATGTGATTTAGTTGCTATATGGGATGTTCGTTATACGAAGTTCCACTGTACTGTGTGCTTGTTGCTGCAAGCACTGTCAACAATGGAAGAGATGACTGTTCCTGCTTTTAGAAGCCCAGAATCGAACAATGTAGAAAAACTGCATTTCAAATGTCAATTGCTATTAATGGGAAGAATGTCAAGTACATCATGCTTTTGCTATGTAAATCTAACGGGAGCCATAAATGTAACTTTACTACACTTACACGGCTCCATTCCCATCCAGTAAGCTATTAGAATTGTATTACATTACCAAAACTTTCCTGGTCTCGTCTAGTTCCAAATCTTTTGTTTTACTGACTTCTTTTTGAACCAGAAATATAAGTATCACTCGCTATATTCCTCTACAAAGCTGTCCTTCGAGTTCTAAATGTGTATTTCACTCCCCTCCCCAAGAAACTAGACTCTAACTACAAAAGGAAAAAATAGAATATAAATAGAAAATGGAAATAGTGGCCCAGTTATAGCTGCCAGAAAGCTTTTTTTTAAAGGCACTAACAGCTGCTAACCAATGATGTAATGCAGAATTTTTTTATTGAAAAATGTCCAGTACTGAATTTTTTTTTCCAATGGACAACCAAAGAAAAGAAAATGTTGCTCACATATTTCTGTATCAGAAGTGCTTAAATCTAATAAGACAAGTACAGTAATACCTCAGATAACGTTTACCTCAGATAACGCTAACATCACATAACATTAAGTAATCTGGGGAGGAGAATTGGATCGAATAACGTTAAGGTCCTATGGGATGGATCGGATAACAGCCGCTAAAGCCTGTGCGATTACAATGTATCTCTATGGAGCTTTAACTAATCGGATGACACCAAGACTTGTGGAACCAAGTCTTAGTGTTATCCGAGGTGTTACTGTATCTGCAAACAATGACAGCGCAGCTGGGGTTACTCCAACCATCTCTGTACAAGGTAATTACTCTGCTGAGTATGAGTAGACAACTGTAGCATATTGTGCTCAGCCAAGATTAGTGGTGTCAACAGTTTTCAGTGGTTTCCTCCCTTAAATCTAAACAATACATATTATACAATTTTAAAATAATCTAACAAAAATAATCTCTACATAAAACTCTGCATTTGTTTGAATATATTTAAACCATATTACTTGTGCTGCACTTTTGTTCCTGATCAAACAGCTCAGCTAAAAGATCTACAGCTTTCCATACAATAAAACATTCCAAAATATAAGCCGAATCAAAATGCCAAACTAATAGATACTCTGTTCAGAGCATCATGAAACTGTGTAGAAAACATTCTAATTCTAATTTTTTTGGGAAACACATATGACTGTTTCTAAAAATTCCATGCTTTGTAACAGGTATCTCTGCTACAGCTAGGAAACATAGGGAGAGTAGCAACTCAGTCAGCCAACTCAGCCTACTCTCCATTTAAGAATCTATTTCCTTGCCAAAATGAAACATGTAGATGAACTTATATTTGTTGCTATGTCAACGGACAGAGTACAGACTTTGGTCAATTTGTTAGTTTGTTTCAGCATATTTAACAAAAAAATGGAGGCTTGTGACTTTAAAACCACCAGATTTATTTAAAATGTGTTTTCATGAATTATAGTCTACTTCTTCAGAGAATCTACTTTTCCAAACTGTAGGCACATTTCAAGATACTGCTTAATTATAAAACTTAACGGATATTCCTATATTAAAAATTAACTCACATTTTTTTGTTGTGAAAATAAGGGCAAAGCATTATGTCATCCAAATACTGTAAATGTATAACCAGCATGACCGTACTGGAACACACTCCAAGTGAACATATACTAACTGAAAGGGTAAACAGGGACTTCCTAGAACCAAAATCCTGATATAGGCAGACTCCTGGGACACTGGCTGACAGATCTGATCAAGTCAGATCAAATTACACTCATCAGTATTTTATACATGGCTTCCACTTATGCAACATGACTTTCATTTCCAACATACTTTTTCTGGAGTTCCTCAACCCTCCAGAGCATATCTGGGGGGAGTACATTTGCAGAGCTAGCAGGAGGAGGGATATCCATTTCAGTGAAGATGCACAGTCCAGTGACAGATGGATACTGCTGGATTTCATTAATCAAATGTTCACCCCCTGACTAAGTGCATTTTATGTTCTTAGAATATATTTGCAATTCTGGATGCACAAACAGGGATCATTTTTTTTATCCTGTCAGATATAAGCCATATAATTATAGGCATTATTGGACAAATTTAGAACATAAAAGAAGAAAAAGAGCAGTGATTTTAAAAATGGTGTATTTAGAGTGTTTGAACTAAAAATTGCAATTGCAACTGGGTACAAATAATTACTACAGAATTTAAAGATGGAAACTGTTCCAGTAATAAAACAAAGCAACTGGTTTGGAATTTTACTGCATATGATTGAAAAGCTTTGAAACCAAATATTAAGGGAATTGTACTACATTAGATCTAGTGTAAACTAGTGATTAAAGACACTAGTTTTAAGTCTTAGAAGTCAGATAACTAAAGAAAATACAATGAGGGTTCTTAACAATAACATTGTAAAAGATATGTTAGACTACATTTAATGCCATACACACTCACATCTGTATGACTGTTCAGTGCTGAGATTAGAAAGAAAGAACGAAAAGTTATTTTTCCCATAAAGCTCTTTGGGAACACCAATTTCCTCCAAACCTATGAAAAAAGCCAATTTTTGCTGTAAACATGCATACCCACATACTCATGCATACCCACATACTCATACATATATGAGGACCAGAGGGGTTAAGAGTAAAACAAGGTCATCTATCATCATCCCTGGCTGGAAATTAACAACAATGTTCCTAAAATACCCTCGCTCAAGATACCATAAGTTCTAAGACAGGATTTCTTGAACTGTGGGCTAAGACTCATCAATAGAGCCCCTGACCCTGTGTATGCACCTGTATGATGAGGAGTAGAGAAAATGGGAGTAATTAATGTGATTGGAAAATCAATGTTTGAGTGGGAAAGGAAAAAAAAGACTCTTTGATGGGGGGGGGGGAGCCAGAGGAGGCTTTAAAGCAATTTGGTTTTTAAGAGGGGCAATTTGAGAATGAGTTATTAACAGTGAATGGCATTTTAGGTTTCCTCCATGTGAATAGGAGCTCACTTTTTGAATAATAAGAATTATATGTCACTGGGGAGGGGGGTGTCAGAAATTTAGAGATGCTTAGGTGGGGCATGGCCAAAAAAAGTTTGGGAAACACTGCTCTAAAGGAAAATGTGAGACATAAGAGAGAAGTACAAGTCTTGTAGCTGTTGTTGCTATTATTAAAACTGGGAATATGGAAGAGTAAGATAAGAAAATAGACTTGACTATAAGTATAAATTAAGAGAAGTGCTGCAGGAGGGAGAGATGAAAGAGGCTGGATGCTGTGGCTAGAGTACAAATGAAAAAGGAAGAAAAGCAACAACTGGGGTTAAGAATATTTGGAGAGACTACAAGGCTGAAGAAGAAAAGAATGGTAAAGCACTTCTAGGTATTCTAAAACAAAACTTTGGAAAGGATTGCCCTAAGTTGAAATCAATTTGACAGCATGGGAAATTTCTTTCTCATAGGGTTCTGTTTAACTGTGATCCTCCTGATATTGCTGAACTGGAAGCCAGCATCCCTAACAACTGACTACCCTGGATAAAATCTCATGTCTGTTGAAATCCATTAACATTTAAAAGGTACAGCTGCCACCCGTGACTTGGAAACTCTAAATCAGGAGTTCTCAACCTTTTTAAGCCAAGGGCTAGGTCACACTCCCTCAGCTTCAAGGGCCAGACAGCCATTTTGCCCTTCCTCCACCACATGGCACTTCCTGGGATGGTGGAGGTGGGGGGCACATGAAATGGTGCTGTGGCCCGCATCCAGTCCACAGACCAAAAATCCCTGCTCTAAATTGTGTCTGAAATTCAGAAATCAGGGTCAAACCAAGCCACGGCTAGCAAATCAGACAACATTATACACTAGTACCCCGGATAATGTTATGACTTGGTTCCACAAGTCTCATCGTTATCCGGTTTTTAACGTTGTGCGATACATTGATCACACAATGGTAAAAAAAGCCCTGTTTCCCTGGAGGCTGCAGCAAGCCAGAACGTCGGGATTTGAATCCTGACATTTTGGCTTGCTGCAGCCTCCAGGGAGGTGGGGGAACTTTGGAAACAGCTTGGATCGGGTCTCCCCACCTCCCTGGACCCGGCCGGGGGAGGGGGGGTCAGAGACCCCAAAATTGGTTTTTTAAAAAGCATCCGTTTTTTAAACCAATTTTGGGGTCTCTGACCCCACCTGCTGGGTCCAGGGAGGTGGGGAGACCCGATCCAAGCTCTTTCTGGGCTTCCCCAACGTCCTCAGCCAGTGCAGCAAGCCAGAATGTCGGGATTCGAACCCTGACGTTTTGGCTTGCTGCACTGGCTGAGGACGTCAGGGAAGCCCAGAAACACCTTGGATCGTGTCCCCTGCCTGCTCCAGAGAGATCAGAGGACCCGATCTACAGCTGCAGGGTGGCTGGGGAAGCTGACGGGGACTCCCTGTCGGTTTCCCTAGCCACCCGCCCTTGCCTCCGCAGCTGTGGGGTGGCTGGGGAAGCCGACGGGGAGCCCCCCGTCAGCTTTCCAGCCTCCCCACCCCTGCTTCCGTAGCTGCAGGATGGCTGGGAAGCTGAACGGAGAATCCTGTTCAGCTTTCCAGCCACCCTGCTGCTAAGAACGACTGTATCGGATAATGTTAAAAATCGCGTTATTCGATACAAGATTTTTCCGAAAATCTTGTAACGTTATGCGGTTTTCACGCTATACGGTACTCGCGTTATCCGGGGTATTACTGTATATACATCAGGGTATGATATGCCTGTACTAATAGCAAAGAGACAGGGAGGATGGAATTAAACAAAGAATATAAATCTGCTTTTTCAATAATATCAACAAATGCCAAATATGCATGAGAATTGGAGCAAACACACTGATTTATACAGAAATGTTTTCATTTGAATAACAGCTTGAATTTTTTGAAATTAGTATTAGAAAACATTGCTTGTCTAATAAAGACGAACTGCCAATAACTCTACATTGGGTCACACTTTGCAACATGTGACTCTGATTAGCATAATTACTCTTAAATTTCACCTCAATAGTAAGGCAATAAATGTTTCCATTTTATCAACTGACATAATAACCCTTCAAACAGCAGTTCTCTTCTGATTTATACAATAAACTGGTAAGATTTGTTTTTCCCAAAGAAAAAGAAGAGTGTAAGAGGTTACCTGTAAGAAAATCTATTCATGAATACTGCAATAATATATTTCCCAAGTATGGGCCTAAATTACATAACTGTGTGAAAAGACTATATACAACAGGGCTGCTAAGGATGAACTGGTACTTGGAGAAACAGTGGTAACCTGGATCCTGCCAATTGATCGGGTTTTCTCCATTAATCTCCTTTTGATCTTATTGCAGCTGCTTCTATTTACTAATCAGAGAAATTAAGCATCCTACTAAGACATGGCTAAACTAATCAGTCACCTAGTGCCAAGTTACCAAAAAGGTCAGAAAATAACAGATTTCTAAGATCAAGTTAATTGATTTTGACATTCCAATCAGAGTAATGCTAGCTACAAGAAATAGATTTTAATGAAAAGCAAAACATGGTCCTATGAAATCTCCTGAAATCTTTCCAAGGAACGTTTGAAAACTAGACTGAACTTTGCCATCATTTATTAAGAGTACAATAGAAAGAAAATAAGAGCATTTCTTCCTACTCCTTCAGACAAAAAGGAAACAAAGTAACAGTTTCTTAACATTATTTTAAAGTTAAATTAAGTACACATACTGTATTGTTAGATTTACATGGGTCTCTTCCTAAACAGAACACAGGTTTTTTTTATTTTTTCAAAAGCTGATGCCTACTTCCCTCTAAATTTACATATCAACAGGAAGTAAACAGCACTAATTGTTTATTATTGGAACTTCTAAAGGGAGGGGAATCAAACATTTTCATCAAAATTTAAAAAGGTTCCCATTTTCCATCAGAACATTTACTAATTTTAGTGAAAGTTTTAAAATACAAATGAGTTCTTATAATGCTAATCTAAATGTATTTTGTTATTGATGATGATGCAGAACAACTGAGTATGGCTGTTTAAAGCAAACAAAACAAAGCTTACATGATGGAATGATGAACTGTGGCTCTGTATTACCAGCATATCCCAGTTTGGTATACCTGCAAAAATAAATAAATCAGTAAGTAAAATTAGCAACAGTGTGACAGAAAACAACAAATCAATGTCACAGAAACATTGATTTGAGGAAATATTCACTATTGATGCATATCATTATTAATATTTCATACCCTGACTCTTTATAAACAGGCATCAGACTAATTTAAGGACTTCCATAAATGTAATTTCCTTCCTCTTAACTTAGAAATAAATGCAAAAGCTATATTGTCTATAATATAATCTACACACCAATTTAGGCTATACAGTACAACGTTATCTTTTAATTTAGGTATCTTTCACATATTCCTTACTGAAATAATTACTAAACAGCAATTGCACATAAGCAGACGTTTTATGTTTTACAGTACTTTGAACCTGCTTGCCCATCAATCAGCTGTTGTAAAATTTTCAAAATTCATTTCACTTTATGCACATTCACCCCACCACCAGACTACTGTTTCCAGATACAGTACTGCAAAACTATCTTGTCTCTTATCAAGTACAAATACAGTATAGCCATTCAATAATCACTAAACAACAGTCAAAGGTTTTGATGTTTTAGTCCACATGTATAAAAGCTTCCCTTCTGTGGTGTTGTTTAGCCACGCATTTGCTGAGAAATTTTAAAAAGGCTTATCTTTTAATCATGAATGTTCACATTCTATCCACTTCTAAAATTTTTGGAAATTTAAATAATTACAATATAAACCAAGTCTCAAGAAGTTAAAACTATTTTAATAAACAATTATCTTTACTCTGTTGAATAACACCCACTTCACACACTCAAATTTAAGCAATCACGCTCAGTGTTGTAACATATAACAAAGCAATTATTATGATAGACACAGAATTAGCAACTCATTACTTCTAAATCTCTTCAAAAAATGTCAACTCTCTTAATTTTTAGCATTTGCACTTCACCAACTGCTGAACCACTAACACTGCACAACAACAATTTTGCTACTGGGAATAACACATGTGAATTACATATCAGGTGTGCCGATACCAAATCTGAACTCAGAATTTGCCTATCATGCACAGATTTTAAGTTATAGGTGTGCTATAGCTGCTCAAAAAAGTTTGTGGTAATGTATTTTTACATGGAAACGTTATAACAGTTGCAGCTACCACTATGACTGCTGCCGCCTCAGCTGAATCACATCCCCTGGTGGCATGCATGTTCCAACAGTGGCCAAGCATGTCTGGGCAAGTCAGTGAACTGACATCAGAAACAGGTATATAAGGTGAGATGGACCAAGGGCTTGTCTCTAGTGCAAAACCATCTTATAGGATAGTACAGCTAGGCCATAGTGAGTCTACTTTGAGCTATCTATGAGTAGGCACAGCTATGTTAATAAACTGGACAATTTTTGCTACATTTGTGGCAAACATAGGCTGTGTGATCAACGCAAGGTCCTAACCAAAAAGATGAGATATGATTACTTAAGATCCTGACAACAGAGGCAGAAATGGACTTCAGGTTTGGATTCAGCACACTTGATTTAGTATAGGACACATGGAGTAGACCAAGTAGCAGACAATATATTATTATTATTATTATTATTATTATTATTATTATTATTATTATTATTATTATTATTTGTGATGCAGTGTAATTGGTCTTCATTCTCAAATTTGCCATACTTCCCAAATAAATGCTGAGGTTTTGAGGAAGATCTAAAAATTCCTTCATGCACTGTATTTTCCAAAATCAATATGTTCTCACCATCTTTGATTCCTGCACTGAACTGAAGGTTGAACCTGACTGCCTTATAAGATGCTTTTAACTGTTTTTTTATTATTACATAATTCTATTATTTTATCTGGCAGTCAATGAAATTTACTTTGTGCTTGCATACCTTGTCCCCTTCAGTCTCCTTATTCTTACATTTGTTCAGGTTATAACACATGAAGAAGCATAGAACACTTAGCCATCTGAATAATGCTACTAAAAAAAGTAGAGCAAACTCATGGTATTGCTCTGGATTGCTTTCTAAACATCTTCAAACTGCCTCGGTGGTGTGCTGTTCTCCAACAGCTTTGTGAAACTAGCTGAACCATCCACATGCTGTCACAGAGTACTAAAAAGGGTTAAAAATTTGCAGACCTGGATGGAAGAGCTGGATTTTGACAGTGAAGAAAGAAACTAAAATATTACTTGATCAAATATTACATAATTGTTGTATTAAGGAACACATGACAGCTGTTCAATCCCAGACTTAGACATTCAAAGTAACAATAATGTACTTCTTGGGAGGGGCATTCATTTTTTGAAAACAATATGTCACTAGCTCTAATAATGAAACTGGAACTAAAGAAAAATACTGTCAACAAAAAAAGTATATATTGGACCATCAAATATTCTGCAACTCTTCAAAGTTCTACAGGCAGGAAGCTTATGCCCCTCCAGGCTATTTTCTTTAGATAACAAGCCCTTTTTCTTAGAGAGAGAGAAAAAGCTGTAGCTCAGAAGTGGAAATCTGCCTTTTAATTATGTTACAAAATGATAATACTGTACTGTACTCCCAAAACTTGAGGTGTACTTGTAAGCCACCTCCTGCTTCATATTTTGTGGGGTTTTTTTTATTTTTATTATTATTATATTCAACTTATATGCCGCTCTCCCTGCCGAAGCAACTCAGAGCGGCTTACAATGTTACAATATCAAATTTTTAAAAGCAGCATAGTACAAATATAATAGTTTTGAAAGTCTATGCAATCCTCATAGGGTACCAGCAGCAGAAAACTGTTTGCTAGACATAGCCACATTAGGTAAAGGTCACCCTTGATTGAAAGCCAGTCATATTCAACTCTAGGGTTCAGTGCTCATCTCTGTTTATAGCCAAAGAGCCAACACTGTCTGCATTTGCAGACATTTCCGTGGAGATGTGGCAGTCATGCCTAGACACTAAAGTGCATGGAATGCTGTTTACCTTCCCACTGAAGTGGTCCCTATTTATCTACTTGCAATTTCTTGCTTTTGAACTGCTAGGTTGGGAGAAGCTGGGACAGAGACAGGTGCTCATTTTGTTATGCAGTTCTCGGGTTTTAAACTGCTGACCTTCTGCCTTCCAGTTAGCATCTTAACCACTTGAGCCACTGCATTGCCCGCATTGCCCCTCCCTTACATTAGGACATTTCAAGTGTCTAGTTACTTCATCCCTCCCAATTTAGAACCAAATTTTAAGCATTAGAAAGATCAGCTGCATTCAACTATTAATCACAATTACAATCCTTTCCATTAAGCTAAAGCTTCATAACATCTCTCATCCTCCCCACCACCACTCTATTTCAAAGAAACATGAAGAGCTGGTACTATCTCCACTTTTACCTTTTGGACTAGAAACAGCAATATGCACAGATTCACAGAATGAATCAATGGTAGATGTGGATGGAATTTGAACACAGATTCTGCAAGTGCAGATCCAATTATTTTCTGATTGCTACTGTGTTGTCAGTAAAAGCTGACAGACACCTATATAAAAAACAATAGGAAGCTCTTTATGGAATTTCCTAACAGTAAAGTTATCTATGCTACTAATCTAAGAAAAGTTGAAGGAAACTAATATTAGCATTCTGTTCAGAGTTAAATCAGCTAAAACTCACAGAGATTAATGGTATCCATCATGCCCAAATAGGATTGTCATATCAATGACTTCAAGTAGATCACTTCTAGCTAGCAAATGAATTATCTTATCCAAATCTTCTTGCTAAGGTACACTAGTATAACACAAAATGGTGTAACCTTTGGAGTCAAAAGAAAACACCATAAATATTTTTATCTGTTGCATACTGAATTGTGTGACTGACTCAGCATTCAACTGATAAATGTCTACACTACAGTGATTATTTTTTTTAAATCTGGGGCAATTTGCCTCCAACCTTTATGCCATTTACATAACTATGCAAGAAGATTTTGTTTCAAGCAAAGCGCTTAATTATGGAACAGCCTTGGGATGTCAATAAAGCACATCCAGAACAACCAGTAAACCCGAACTGATATACATCTAACGTAAAATGTGATAATACAGAGCACTACTTAGCTTGCAACTGATTTGGACACTAATATATTGAAAGTTAAGTGTTGAATTTAGTAACATACGACTAATTCCATATATGGCAGTACATATAGTAATAAGTAGACATTTAGTAAACAGCTCTTTATGAAAAGAATTGTCAAGAGCAATACCTGTTAATTCAGAGCATGTCTAGACTACCACTGAATGTGCTCTTTTCAGCTCTTAGGAATCAGTCTGGGTGCAATGTGTCCACATTTCATGAATACTAGAGTGCTCCAACCTCCTCACAAGTTCTTCTTTTAGAACACCTGGAAAGGGGGGGGGTGTTCTACTTTTTTCAGCATTCAAAAATATGGTGTTCTAAGCACTGTGGTCTGTCAGTCACAGTTTCAACTGAAGAGCAAAGAAGAAAATATTTTTTTTTTAAAAAAATCCCCTTACCTACCCAATATTACAACAGGCAAGGGGAAAATATTACACTTTCCCTATGCCTCAGCAGAGCAGGGGAAATGTTTCATCTTGTCATGTGGTAAAGTGGCTCATCAACCACTTCATTTTATAAGCAAAGGGTAGTTCTAGGTATTTGGATGTAATTTAGCCCTCCCCCTTCCTTTAACCTAAAAATAAGCAATCCTAGACTGCCATATAATTGTCATGCTCTCAAATGTGTCCTTTTGGAAATTGTAAATCTCCCCTCAAAAAGAAGATGGGGGGATCCTAAATGAAATCAACTGAGAATGCATGAGAACAAAGAAATGCTTATCTTTAAACTGCATGTCTTAAATTTAATATAGTCAAAAGAACTAATTAAACTATTTCTAAAAATAGTGTCTATAGACAAAATCCAATTTGTGCCCACACAAAGTTTGACTAAATTGCCATGGTTAAGTATGAGTAATTGACAAGATGGTGGAGTATGCTTCAGCTGCACATTTGGTTGGACACCTGACTGTGCCAAGATGTGCCCAGCATCACATCAGTTACCTCCAATTATCTCTAGCAAATTATATAAATCTTGCACTAAAAGCAACAGGATTTCAACCAATGTGATTTATGAGAATTCCAGAACATACCTTAACATACACAATTATGCCACAGCTTTAAACAAAAACTCTCAAAAATTAAGCATTCTCCTGAGAAGGAAATACACTTCCACAAATATGGATTTTAGAAAATCAAAATTAAATTACTTTTAACTGTCATTGTACCTTATAAAACATTCACATTGCTGTCTCTGACACCAAAACACTGACCACACAAATAATTATGTTTTAAGCACCAGTAGACTACACATCAACTTTAAATTAAGTCACTAAGAACAAGCTAATCATTATACATTTCAGCAAAACCACAGCACTCCCACCTCCACTGCACAATATTATCTCTAGGAACTGGAGCTTTTAGAGGACAGAGTTGTGGAACTGGTTGTTTTTCCCAGAAATAACTTTCTTAGTTAAGTTTATGTTAAACAGGTACCCAACCTGTAATTGCTAGATACAGTAGTACCTCGGATAACGTTATGACTTGGTTCCACAATTCATAATGTTATCCGGTTTTTAACGTTGTGTGATGCATTGATCGCACAATGTTTAAAAAATCCCTGTTCCCTTTCCAAAGAGCAAAGAAGGAAAGAGAACAGGGGGCCGATCTGGTTTGCTCAGCAAGCCAGGAGGATCTCTGAAAAGAAGGGACCCAAGCCTCTCTTGGGTCCCCTTCTTTTTAGAAACAGAGGCTTAGGTCCCTTATCCCAGCCTCTCTTAAGAAGACCCCCCCCCCGGGCCTGGATAGCTAAGACCCTTACCAAACCAGGCATTGAAGGGATCCACAGCTGCAGGGTGGCTGGGGAAGCTGAACGGAGAACCCCGTTCAGCTTTCCAGCCACCCTGCTGCTACGAACGACTGCATCGGATAACGCTAGCAGATCGTTATCCGATGCAAACTTTCTTTAGAAATTTTGCATCATTATCCGATTTTAGTGTTATGCGATGTAGTCATTATCCGAGGTATTACTGTACACAGACACCCCAATCAAATGTAACTTAGATACATTTTAATAAGCATGTAATTACTGTACAAAGAATTTATTAGCTACATCTGCAATGTGGCATGTAGTTTGTTCTGTCTTGATTAGCAACTCATTAAGCATTACTCCAAAGCTCAAAATGAATATTGTAATGTACTTATGCAAATATTCATTAATGCTTTCAGTTCACTGCCCTACATAAAGAGGCCACAATTATATTCCTGCTTGCATAAGGTTTGCATAACTTGCCACAGCTATTTGCAGATAACTGATGAGGTGCCAGGTATGTCTTGATCACTTATCTGATCATATAGCCAATGGCACCATCAAGATGTACTCTGGTACCTTGTCCATTAAACATGGATATTTTGGCAAACTTTACTCAATCAACATTCTGGGCAATCTATGTAACCCACCTGCATAAACACTGACAACTGATTACAGAACAACACATATTTGGGCATATGTACACAAGTTCCTGAATATCAGATAGGCAAACTCATCACTTAGAAAAACCAAGGCGAATCTTATTTTTGCATTACACAAGTGAATGATTTGATCCGGAGGAGGTAACCAATATGCAGATCCATCATGCCTAACTGCACTGAATTCTACAAACCTAGGCCCTACATACAGATGCCATGTGGGCAGAGAAGTGTGACATTTCCATTCATTTAGGAGTCTCCTTGCTTCTCTACCATGTGCAGGCTCTATTTAACAATCTCTTTCTCTCCCCCCCCCCCCATCACACACTAACATTTATACATAAAGCAACAGAGTTGCTCTACTGGCATCCTAAATTATTATTCTTCCTCATATGAATTGAATAGCTGAAATCTTTTTGGGAACATTCTAATTACATAAGAGGAATGTTATCAGCAGCCTCTATCCTGATAAAAGGTTGTTTTAAATAATTCTGGGGTACATGCAAGCCAATGGGTATGCTAGCATCTAAACTAAGTTTTGAATTGATGGCAATCTGCAACTAATACCAACATACTTTATTTTATTGTGCAGGCAGAGCTGAATAACAGATAACAGACTTTGATGTATAACTTTTAAACCCTTTTATTCTTTTCGAAGAAAAATAAAGCAATTCAAAACCAAACAAAAACAATCAACCTAAAATGAAAATTGCCAAATCCCATACTAGAATGGGTGTTGACTATATAAGATGATAAATTTCAGGGGGGAAACAGTCAAAAAATCAATCTCATTATATCGTGATCAATAAAACAACCTGTACCTATGTTACTATGACATGGAAAATTATTCTTCCTGCAGGTAAGAAGAAGAGATAACTTTCAATGTCATGGACAGTGAAAGTTGTAATAATTTGACTTACACAAACCTAAAAATCTGCAAGAGTGTTATCTTAGTCATATAATTTGCCTTCCAGTTTAGTAAGAGTGTATTGTGGTTGACCCTTGTTTCATCTCCAATATGCTTTCCTTCCTAAAGAGCAAAACTGTATATCACCATCACTGACTGGCAGTTGCTGCATCCATGTTCAACATCGTAAAACAGTTCATGTCATGACTGAATGTGCACATAATATCAAATCAACATGAAACCAGCAAATGTTTGTTATACAAGTAGTAATAAAATAAACATGGCTTAACCTAAAACCCTGAGGACTTAAAGCCTTGATGAATGTCCACAAGGAAAGGTGATGGTCCCCAAGAGAATTAAATCTCATTTGAATCCATCTTGATAGTGTGCAGCAGCTTCATCAATACTGGCCTAGGGCTGAGGAGGACTTTGTGTGCCAAAAGGGCTCAGTACCAGAAAGTGACCTGCAGAACTTGATCAGTTGTATGGGTGTCATGTTAGGATGCGGAAGGCAGATGGTAGGGCAGGGCATTATTTTTGCAGGACAGTCTTCATGGCTCATCGCCATGAGGATCACCAATATTCAGAATCGAACACAGCACAAGAAGACAAATAGTTCATTTGGTAAATTACTACTTAAGACTTCTCCATTCTTTCTCTAATACACACATATATAATACCATACACCCTAACAGCACTAAACAGCTGGCATATCCTCACTAGGTTATAAATCACCCCCCATTGGCTGTTTTTGGTTGCAAAAAGAGGGCATGAAACCCTCCTTGAAGATCCTTGGCAATGGTCAGCAAAAGCCAAGCAAGCATATCTGCTTGACACAGACTCCTGGTCATATCAGAGAGAGGTCTGATACCCCACTGGTTGATGTTTTCCTACCACCAAAACTAGTAACCAAAATGTTATATAAACAGTGATCACTGCATCATCCATGATTTAATGTTTGAGCTGTCTCTTGCAGGATAACATCTTAGACAATGCTTCATTTCAGTGGAAAAAGCAAGCAACAACAATTTAGCCTGAGGAACAGTTCCTTTTAAACCTGCTTTTGCTTTGCACATATATGACTTGACAACAGACCTCAGTGGGTAAAAGAAACAAACCTGAAATAAACTCTGACATAATGATTAGAGCAAGCTAGGATTCATACAAGCTTCAAATTGGGAGCTACAAAGTTTTCTTTAAAGGAATTGTTTTTGTGTTTTTAAATGAAACCTAAGCTTGAAAAATTAATATATTAGTCTTAAGTAATGCTGTTAAAACAGGGCAAAAAAAACTTGCTCTGATCTTTATTTTATTTTTTGCATGCCCACAACAGCAAGAAATCTATTAAACTGCAACCATGGTACAATTCCCTGCTATGTACCCAAATTTCCTACCTAGGAGGCATTCGAGCCTTCTTATATGAGTGATTCCTAGATGATACAGCAAAGGCCAGGTGGTGCTATAAGGGCACTCATTATGCCATCTGGAGGCCTCGGCATTGCTGCTTCCTGCACCAGCTAAACCTTCTTCTCTCTCTATTTGCTACTCCCACACTTTTTACTTCACCAACCCTGACAAAACAGGATTTTAGCATATAGAATGTGAACTGAGATGAACTTTTGAAATACTGCAGGAGGTTGACAGTGGAAGACATGCTAAATGGTAGATGAAGCAATGTGCTGATAAAATGTGAATCACTTCTTCATTTCCATGTACTTGAGCTACAGTGATCAGAAAGATATAATAATAGATTAATATTGCATTCACACACACACACAACACTTTGCCAAAAGTACTGCAGATGGTGAGGTTTAGATTTTTTTTTAATGAAAAAGGATAAGGAAGATGGTTGTTCTGTTAGCTCCTGATGAGTCCTTACTCAGACAGTCTGAAAGATTTTCCAAGATTGGGTCTTCTAAGAAGAATTAATATTAAGATCCTATTAAAGTAACTATTCCTTGCTGCAGTTTAGAGCACATCAATCTAGGAAATGTATATTTAGAGAATTATAAAAGCTTAAAAGCAACAAATCGCAGGGTTGGAAGACTTTAATGCCATTTGTCACATTAACACTGCTTGAGTCATCACAATTTGTTTTCTAAGAAATAAACAAATCAGCCATAGAACAAGGTTGCCTAAAAATTCTGAAGTAATCCACGCACCAAAAAACCAAACAAACAAAATACCATGCCTCAACATATTACAGTAAAACCCCTACTTACGGAAAAAAGTCCATTCCAAAGGCTTTTGCTTAAATCGAATGTTTATGTAACTCAAAGTAAACCCATAGAAAAAAATATTTTTATTGTACAGTAACTCGAAGCAAACCCATAGGAAAAATGAAATTTTTATGTAAATCGAAGCAAGAGCAAACCCATAGAAAAAAGAATCTTTATGTAACTCAAAGCAAACCCATAGGAAAGTGTGTAAATCAGGACATGGTTTTAGCACAAAATTATTATGTAAGTTAAATTTTATGTAACTTGAGGCAATTCTAAGTTAAGGTTTTACTGTACTGGTAATAGGTTTTGACCATATCCTAAAAAGATAAAAAGTTCAGAACGCAATTATCATGCACATTCTTTTCCCTAGTATTGTGAATAACAATTAGCTAAAAGAGCTTAAACCTGAAGAAAGCATACATAGGATCAAACATCTAGTGCAGGGATTCTGAACCTGCGGCCCGTAGGTTGGATGCACCCCATGGCACCATTTCATGTGGCCCACCACCACCTTCACCACACCACAAACCGCCATGCGGTGGAGGAAGGGCAAAATGGCCAACTGACCCCCGAAGCTGTCTGAGGGAGAGTGATACGGCCCAAAGCTTTAAAAAGGTGAGAACTCCTGATCTAGTGCAAAACTGCAGTGTTCAATGAAAGAACAGAGGTCAAGCAGTGAGCATGGACTTACAAAATATACAAAACACTCAGATATTGTAAAATTTAAAGGGTTGCAACTTAGTATTTTATGCAGGAAAATATTCACTACATTTAACTACATCCTGAAGTCTGGACGGAAAATGCTAAAATGTACTTCCAGTAAAGTTTAAGCTCAAATTGTACAACTCAGCATATCTAAAAATATTTGTCACTACTTTAGCAAAAATACAGACAAATGAGTCATAAAACTAAATAAAATTATTGGCAGACACTCTGGTCATTTGGTACCAAATCTGATTGCTTCAACTATGCTACTATATTCTTGTTGCAAGAACTAATTTTAAAATTAAACAGACATTTCACATCTAAAGTACAATCGAACCTCGCTTAATGAGTGACTCGCTTAGCGAAAAACTCGCATAATGAGCAGGTTTTTCGCTAACCCGTCCAACTCGCATAACAAAAAAATTTTGCTATGCGAGTCAGACTTTCCCTATGAAAATGCTCGCATAGCAAGCGTTTCTATGGGGAAAACTCGCATAACAAAAGAAAATTCCATATACAAGTCAGACTTTCCCTATGAAAAACTCGCATAATGAGCATTTCAATAGGGGAAAACTTGCATAACGAAAAAATTTCGCTATGCAAGTTTTCCCCATAGAAACGCTCGTTAAGTGAGTTTTTCCATAGGAATTTTCATTATGCGAGTTTGTTTCACATAGCGAAAAACTCGCATAGTGAACAGCCTCGCAGACGAATTAAATTCGTTATGCGAGGTATGACTGTAATATGATCATCAAGTCATTATGTAAATAAAACAAAGGACTAGAGAAGAGGGGTGGAAATAATAATATAATTATTATAACATGGTTTGTTCTGTGGACTGTTTATGCTGTTAGTTGCCCAGTAGTGCATGCATTAACTGAGATAGGTATAAAGTCAAATCAATTAATTAATAACCACTTTAAACATGGATTTGATTTTAAAAAAAGGAAATCTGAAATCAAATGAAACCTACTTACTATGGTTTTTGTCCCAGAACCAATTTTGGGCAAAGCCATTGTCATAGTAGTAATAGAAGTTCAATTCTCCTGCCAACCTAACAGTTTGAAAGCAAGAAATTGCAAGAAGGATCAATAAGGAATACTTTGGTGGGAAAGATCTTGGGGACATGAAAGGAGCCTTTTTTTGGGCGTCCCCTGAGCAGAGTTTCTCCAACAAAAATCCTTTCAACCCAGAATAATTTCTGACACATCATCATTATCATCATTCAACTTGTTCATAAATTAGAATTAAATTTCATATTACAGTAGCAAACAGTAACCTTATTAATCAAATCTTGGTACACTAGAACCCCGGACGTTATGACATGGTTCCACGAGTCATGACGTTGTCTGGTTTTTAACATTGTTCGATACATTGATCCAACAACGCTAAAAAAAAACCTGAGATGAGGCGCTCGCACGTGCGCAAAAAGGGGTGCCAGCGGGAGCCTCTTCTACCAAACGGGTATAGCAACGGGCATTGCACGTCAAGGCAAGGTATCAAAGCGGGGGGTGCCCCTTAATGTGGGATCCCAGTTTCGCGCACCTGGGCAAGGGTCAGCTTTTCCGAATTCCCCCCTCCCCCGGGGGAGGGGGGAATTCGGAAAAGCCGACCCTTGTTTAGGCGAGCGAAACGGGGATCCCACGTCAAGGCAATTGCCTTGAAGTGCGATCCGCGTTGCTATAGCGTGCCCGGGAAAGAGGCGGCTTGGTCGAAATCCTCATCCCCGTGCAGGGGGAGGGAATTTCGGCCAAGCCGCCTCTTTCCCAAGCCGGGGAGACCCCACGGAAAGGCACCTCTCCTCTCCCAAAATTCCAAAAGGGTAAAGATCCTTATCTTTTCGGAACTTTGGGTGGCTTGCAGGCGTGTGCGTGTTGGTGGGGGTTAGCGCAGGGTACAGAGGTCCCCCCCGTACGCTGCGCTAACCCCCACCAACGCGCGCGCACGCGCCTGCAAGCCACCCGAGGTTCCAAAAAGATAAGGATCTTTACCCTTTCGGAACTTGGGGCGTGCGGCGCACATCAGTGGGGGTTAGCGCAGGGTACGGGGGGGACCCCCTTACCCTGCACTAACCCCCACCAACGCGCGCACGCCTGCAAGCCACCCAAGGTTCTGAAAAGATAAGGATCTTTACCCTTTCCCGGGCATGCTATAGCAATGTGGAGGCAATTGCCTTGACGTGGGATCCCCGTTTCGCTCGCCTACGTGAAAATAATGTGAAAATCGCGTTATTCGATTCAAGATTTTTCCGAAAATCTTGTCACATTATGCGGTTTTCACGCTATACGGTACTCGCGTTACCCGGGGTATTACTGTATTAGCAATGTAATACTAATTCCAAGAGACTGTGGTGCCGCAAGTGGTTAAGCACTGAACTTGAAGATTGGAAGGTCCTGGGAACTCCTGTCTCTGTTCCAGTTCCAGCCAACCTAGCAGTTCGAAAGCAAAAAAATTGCAAGTAGATAAATAGGTACACTTCGGTGTGAAGGTAAACAGCATTCCATGCACTCATGTCTAGCATGCCTGTCCATAGAAATGTCTGCAGATGCAGAAAGCATCTGCCTATAAACAAAGAGAAGCACTGAACCCTAGAGTCAGATACAACTGGCTTTCAAGCAAGGGCAACCTTTACCTTTATCTACCTTTACTAATTCCATATTCCAACTATTGTTTTTACATGTTACTAAATATTTTCAAGTAATAGTACCAAGTGTGGTATCCTACTGATTTCTATAGCTTGATGTTAATGTCAACAATATATTACTACTGTACGTTGTAGACTCAGAGATAAAAATGGATATTCCTTAATGTCTGTGTTAACAACAAAAACTCACATTAAAATATAACAATTAGTTTTTAAGTTGCAACAGTGTGTGGCGGGAGGAGGTCTGATGAGTTTATATCATAGAAGCTGGCATTAAACTTACTGACACCAGAAAAGGAAATAAAGCTTTAAGTATAGATCACAAGAGTTATTCACTCAGCAGCTACCAGTTTTCCTTTAACTTCTTGCTAAACTAAAGTTTAAAAGAACAGGCCATGTCCCTTGAGAAAACATAACATTAAAATACTCCTACCACTTCTAAATCTGGGGTGGGGGGTCACATTATTAGTCAATTACTATCCTGTAGTATGACTGATCTGATTCTGGGTATTATGGTACAACAAAGACTTCTACGTGTAGATAAACCCAGTGGATCTGATCATCATGATTGCTAAGAAAACAACTGAAACAAGTCTACTACAAACAGCTACACACATTTACAAGAATATTAGTATGATTATTGCAACACATTAATACAGGGATTCACAATCTACAGCCTGTGGGCAGAACCTGGCCCATGGCACCAAATATTCCCGCCCCTGACCTCACTCCAGCCACCACTGCCAGAATCAGCCGCAAACTCATTTGCGGTGAGTCCATGGCCATTGCAAACACATGTACTACAGCCATAAATGAGTCTGTAGCCATTGAAAATGCATTTACAACAGCCAAGGATGTGTTTTACGGCACCAGTCTGGCCCGCTCAGCTGTCTGAGGGGCGTGGTCTGGCCCATAGCTGAAAAACATTGAGAACCTCTGCTATGACAGAAAACAGACAGCAAAAATCTCGAGATTTTTGCGAGATTTTTGCGTACTGTTTTGAAGTATTTCTGAAGTGTTTTTATGGTGTCTTGATATTTTGTGATTGGGGATTTCTTGGAAAAAATTGATATGTTTTTGTGATATAATATTTTGCTATGTGATATTTGTAACTGTTTCTTTGTGAACCACCCAGAGTCACTATGTGAGTGGGGCGGCATATAATTCGAACAATACATCAAGTACAGTAATACCCCGTATAACGTGAGTATCATATAGCGTGAAAACCGCATAACGTTACAAGATTTTCAGAAAAATCTTGTATCGAATAACACGATTTTATTAACGTTATACGATACAGTTGTTCTTAGCAGCAGGGTGGGTGGAAAGCTGACGGGGGTTATCCGTTCAGCTTCCCAGCCACCCTGCAGCTACGGAGGCAGGGGTGGGGAGGCTGGAAAGCTGACGGGGGGCTCCCCCATCGGCTTCCCCAGCCACCCCACAGCTGCGGAGGCATGGGCGGGTGGCTAGGGAAGCCGACAGTGAGTCCCCGTCAGCTTCCCCAGCCACCCTGCAGCTGTAGATCGGGTCCTCTGATCTCTCTGGAGGTGTTTCTGGGCTTCCCCGACGTCCTGAGCCAGTGCAGCAAGCCAGAATGTCAGAGTTCGAATCCCGACATTCTGGTTTGCTGCACTGGCTCAGGACGTCGGGGAAGCCCAGAAACACCTTGGATCGGGTCCCCACACCTCCCTGGACCCAGCGGGGGGGTCAGAGACCCCAAAATTGGTAAAAAAAACGGACGGTTTTTTTTACAAATTTGGGGGGCTCTGACCCCCCCGCCGGGTGCAGGGAGGTGGGCAGACACGATCCAAGCTTTTTCTGAGCTTCCCCGACGTCCTGAGCCAGTGTAGCAAGCCAGAATGTCAAGAGTTCGAATCCCGACATTCTGGCTTGTTGCACTGGCTCAGGACGTCGGGGAAGCCCAGAAACACCTTGGATCGGGTCCCCACACCTCCCTGGACCCAGCGGGGGGGGTCAGAAACCCCAAAATTGGTTAAAAAAAGTCTGTTTTTTTTTACCAATTTTGGGGGCTCTGACCCCCCCGCCGGGTCCAGGGAGGTGTGGGGACCCGCTCCAAGCTGTTTCCAAAGTTCTCCCACCTCCCTGGAGGCTGCAGCAAGGCAAAATGTCAGGATTCGAATCCCGACGTTCTGGCTTGCTGCAGCATAAAAGAGGGTGGGGGAAGTTCAAAATTAGCGCGGATTGGGTCTCCCGACCTCCCTAGAGCTGATGTGCGCTAATTTTGAACTTCCCCCACCCTCTTTTATGCTGCAGGAAGCGAGAACGTCGGGATTCGAATCCTGACATTTTGCCTTGCTGCACCCTCCAGGGAGGTGGGAGAACTTTGGAAACAGCTTGGAGCGGGTCCCCACACCTCCCTGGACCCCGCGGGGGGGTCAGAGACCCCAAAATTTGTAAAAAAAACTTCCGTTTTTTTTACCAATTTTGGGGTGTCTGACCCCCCCCCCCCCACTGGGTCCAGGGAGGTGTGGGGACCCGATCCAAGGTGTTTCTGGGCTTCCCCGACGTCCTGAGCCAGTGCAGCAAGCCAGAATGTCGGGATTCGAACTCTGACATTCTGGCTTGCTGCACTGGCTCAGGACGTCGGGGAAGCCCAGAAACACCTTGGATCAGGTCTGCCCACCTCCCTGGACCCGGCAGGGGGGTCAGAAACCCCAAAATTGGTTAAAAAAAAAAAGGACGTTTTTTTTATACCAATTTTGGGGTCTCTGACCCCCCCCCCCGCCGGGTCCAGGGAGGTGGGGAAACCCGCTCCAAGCTGTTTCCAAAGTTCCCCCACCTCCCTGGAGGCAGCAGCAAGCCAAAATGTCAGGATTCAAATCCCGACGTTCTCGCTTCCTGCAGCCTCCAGGGAAACAGGGCTTTTTTTTTACATTGTGTGTTCAATGTATCGCACAACGTTAAAAACCGGATAACGACGGGACTTGTGGAACCAAGTCATAACGTTATTCGGGGTACTAGTGTATGTACAAAATAGCTACATTCTCAACAGGCTTGATATAAAGCCCATAAATCTTAAATTCATCTAATTACAAAGTATAACTTAAATAGAAAAAAACCACAATTCCTTATTAACACTGTATCCATCAATATTTTAATGCAGTTGAACATCACACAATGTTCAGATGTTAATGAACTGGCAAAATACAGCTGTCAATTTCTAACCATGGCTCTCCTAACTCTCCCTTGTAAAGCTTCCTTTAAACAAGAAAGCATTCTTTGTATTGTACTGTTCAGTTTCTTACAGACAGCATCCATATGATACATGCAAAGTATCTAAGAAAAATCACGTTTCAGAGAATCATAAAACTTTATAAGTGGCCAAAGCAGGAAACGCACGGCTAAATCCACATCCCCAAGAGACCATCTAGCAGCCTCTGTTACAAAACCTCCAATGAAAGAGAGCCCACCGCCCTGATTCTAGGAATGAATGTTTCAGATTTTCTGGACTATAAATACCATACAACCAATTCTGGGAGTTCTACATTACTTGGTAGCACATTTCGAACACCTTAATATGGTGATGGTGCACCTGGAAAAAAAACATAAATTAGAAGACTTTGAAGCTTAGCCAGGTCATGCTCTGCCCAAGCCTTCTTTTCCTGCCCCTGTCCTAGCTAGGAGCTTTTTTCCCCCCTCAGAAATTGCCTGTCAGATGGATAGAATTCCCAGAATGAAACACCATGGTTCAGTATTTGTTGTCCAGAAAGTCTTGAATCCATTTCTTTAGATCCTACCCTCTGGAGCTACAAAAAACAAAATTCCTCCACTTTCACATGGGAGCCCTGAAAAATCAGAACACAGCCATCTCACTGTTTTTCACTATTTTATTCTTCCGGTTAAGCATAACCAGTACATGTATAAGATATGGATAAACAGCATACTAGCTCACTCAATAACTCAGTGAGTTGGAGTACCTGGGTGAAAAACCAAGCATAAGAAGCCCAACTCCCCACTGTGCCTCCTCCTAGGACAGTGATAGTAAACCTTTTTGAGACCGAGTGCCCAAACTGCAACCCAAAACCCACTTATTTATCGCAAAGTGCAATCACAGCATCAGGGGAGGAAGGAAACGCTCCCATTGGGCAGCTGGGCATAGTGGTGGGGTGAACTCTGTGTTAGAGAGAGGAAGTGCTCCCACTGGGCTGCCAGGTATAGTGGCAGGGTGAGTTCTGTGCTGGGGGGAGGGAGAAAGCGCTCGCATTGGGCTGCTGGGCAGAGGGGCGGGACCAACTCTGTGCTGGGGTCACTGGACAGGTACCCACAGCGAGAGCTCTGAGTGCCACCTATGGCATGCGTGCCATAGGTTCTCAACCACTATCCTAGGAGAACAATAATAACAGGGATCTACTGCTAGAGAGCCAGTTAGTGGAACAATTTAAAACTGTCAAAAAAGTTTGTCTTATTTTACCTTTTTCTTGGGATAAAAACCTCCTTCAATTTCAGTAATGTGCAAAAGTTTTAGCCTACTACCAGCTGGTTTGGAGAAAATTCAGTGAGTGACCTGGGGAACAATAATTCAGACAACAAATGTCACCAAACTTGGCAGACAACAAATGTCACCAAACTTGGCAAAGGTTGAAAAAGGAGTCAGCAGAAGATGCTCTCCTACTTTCCGTATGTCTGGGTGGCTCAGGGGCTGAGTTAATGTCCTTCAAATTACTCACTGAATGTTCCCCAAACCAGCTGCTGGTGGCCTGAGACTTTTTCACTGTACTGTACATGAAAATCTTAAGAGTGTATGAGTAGTGCTGTCCAAATAGTATAGAAGGCATGAGTTTTAAAATCTGTAACTAAGAAATGCTATATGATCAGAAATCCAACTTGGAATAATGAGCTATAATGTTTCTTCTTTACTGTATCTATCCACACAACTTTTTGCAACCAATTGAGCAAAGCACAGTGGACTGATTATTGGATATAATATTAAGAGACCTGGATTAACAAATGCTTATATTGAGCAGTCAACAGTCATAGCATTGTCTATTTAATTCAAGAATTGCTGTGCATACAAAAAGTAAGCTTTTAAATGTCCTAATGCAGTGCACTACTCTATTTTGAAAGCCTTATAACAGAGGTCCTCAACTTTTTTAAGCCGGGGGCCAGTTCACGCCCTCTCAGACTGTTGAGGGGCCAGACTAGTGGTCCTGCCGCTAGCGATGGAGGAGTGGTGGGTTCTTGCAGTGGTTCCCACCGCCGCCGCCAGCAGTGATGGGAGTGGTGGGTGGGACCACCCTGAACCCCACCACTCCCCACACACTGCCAGGAGTGGCAGGGACAACCCCAAGCCACCCACCATTCCACCATCACCACCAATGACCACCTCAAGCCCCACACTGCTTCCTTGTCTGGAGGAACTGCATGGCGAGGGTGAAGGAGAGTTCCATTCTGTCCTTGTTGCCTGTGCTCTGCCAGATCGGCTCTCAGGAAAGAGGCGGGTGTCCCCCTGGAATGACACGTTTAGCCAGAGTGACCCCTGGGAAAGCCGCAGGCAGCCTCCACAGCCACCTCAAACCTAGTCCCTGCCACTTGGCTTGATGTATCCCTAATGGCGCTCTGTATCAGGGCGAATGTTGCAAGCCTTACAACATCCACCCTGCTATGGAGTGCCAGCAGGGACATGCCAAGCCAAAGAGAGGGGATTGAGACAGGGAAGGCAGTGGCTGGAACAAGTGTATGGGCTGGATGATTTAGTGTTGTGGGCCGTATTCAGCCCACGGGTCATAGGTTGAAGATCCTTGCCCTATAAAAGCAAGGTACACATACAAAGGTTAACAAAGTATTTTAGTTCATCTCTTGATTAATAGTGACAAACTTAGAGTACTTAATAAGTGAGAGGTTAGAAATGCTGTAGTCCATCTCTATTTGAAATTTTTGGCACATAGTTCCCATAATTCTCCATAGAGAGGTCCAAGTGACAAACACTTAAATGTGGCTCACCTGGGAGAAAGGTCTCAGTTGGATAGCTCTGTAGCCTAGTTAGTCCTAGATCTGCTTAAGCTTTATGTTCAGAAACTACTCTTTCTGTACACGAAGTTTCAGCATAGCTAAGACTAACTACACCAGGGGTAGGCAACCTGCGTCCTGCAGGCTGGATCTAGCCCATGGCACCAAATAATCCGGACCCTATCCTCGCAATAGCCACCACCACCAGAATCAGCAACGGACTCGTTTTACAACAGCCATAAACATGACCATGGCTGTTGTAAATGCGTCCGCAGCTGTTGTAAATGCATAAAGGGGGGGGGCACCAGTCCGGCCTCCTCAACTGTCTCAGGAAACATTACCTGGCTCCCAACTTTAAAAGGTTGGCAAATCCTGAACTGCACCAAAAAGTCTTCTATCTTAGGGCTTTCTTCAAGGTGAGCCACTTTTTGTATGTACAGTAATACCCCAGATAACGCTAGTACTGGATAGCGCTAAAACCGCATAACGTTACAAGATTTTCGGAAAAATCTTGTATCGAATAACGTGATTTTTAGCGTTATCCGATACAGTCGTTCTTAGCAGCAGGGTGGCTGGAAAGCTGAACGGGGTTCTCCGTTCAGCTTCCCAGCCACACCGCAGCTACGGAGGCAGGGGTGGAGAGGCTGGAAAGCCGACGGGGGGCTCCCCCGTCGGCTTCCCCAGCCACCCCACAGCTGCGGAGGCAAGGGCGGGTGGCTAGGGAAGCCGACAGGGAGTCCCCGTCAGCTTCCCCAGCCACCCTGCAGCTGTAGATCGGGTCCTCTGATCTCTCTGGAGCAGGCAGGGGACACGATCCAAGCTGTTTCGGGGCTTCCTCTACGTCCTCAGCCAGTGCAGCAAGCCAAAACATCAGGGTTCGAATCCCGACATTCTGGCTTGCTGCAGCCTCCAGGGAAACAGGGCTTTTTTTAACTTTGTGTGATCAATGCATCGCACGACGTTAAAAACCGGATAACGACGAGACTTGTGGAACCAAGTCTCAACGTTATCCAGGGTTTGTTTTTTTTTTACCAAAAAACGGACCTTTTTTTTTTTTACCAATTTTGGGGTCTCTGACCCCCCCCCAACCGGGTCCACGGAGGTGGGGAGACCCGATCCAAGCTGTTTCTGGGCTTCCCCGACGTCCTCAGCCAGTGCAGCAAGCCAAAACGTCAGGGTTCAAATCCCGACATTCTGGCTTGCTGCAGCCTCCAGGGAAACAGGGCTTTTTTTAACTTTGTGTGATCAATGCATCGTACAACGTTAAAAACTGGATAACAACGAGACTTGTGGAACCAAGTCTCAACGTTATCCGGGGTACTAGTGTATGTATGTATGTATGTATGTATGTATGTATGTATGTATGTAGGTAGGTAGGTAGGTAGGTAGGTAGGTAGGTACATATGTAAAGTGGTCCATGGGGTCCCAAAGGGTTGGACTCAACTGTGCGACTGAACAATAAAATGTATGTCCATTTCCATGTTGTCCCATAGTGTTGCCGCCGTTTCTCTATCACACAGTTCTAACAGGATCTTCAGAATACAGTTTTTAAAAAATGCTGTGCAATAATACTGTACAATCCTTTAATAACAATTCAATTATTCAAATGACAACTGATTATTATTCTTGCTATTGTCAAGCTGCTGGGTACAAAATCATTTTTTCCCTTCAAACTGATCAAACAACCATCAAAGAAACACATAATGCCATTTGAAAAGTTTTGCCAATATTTCTGTGTAAAGTACAAGTAAAATACAACTTACTTGTATTTCCTCTACTGGGAAATGTGACTCACTCCCACATAGTGAGATGTGCAAATTCCAGATGTATACACAGCTCAGTCATCACAGGGAAATACTATAACTTGAGTTGTTACAGGAGTTATGCAGAATGAAAACGATGCTATTACAAAAGTTATACAGTAGAACCCCGTATAACGAAAAACTCCATTCCACGGAGCTCTTCATTATATGGGTTTTTTCGTTGTGCAAAGCGCATTGGCAATCCCCCGCATAAAAAAATGTTCGTTATACGGGGTTTCGTTAAGTGAGGAATACCTCGCTTAACGAAAACCCAGTATGATGAAAAAATTCGTTATGCAGGGTATTGCTAATAGCACACAAACACTTCGTTATATGAATTTTTCATTTTACAAAGTATTCGTTATATAGGGTTCCACTGTAAGTTGTATAATATGGAAAGACATTTCTAGTTAGATTTTTCTTAAGACCAACACCTATTAAATGTAATTCATCTTGAGAATGGTTTAACAACCAAAATCAGACAGAAGCTACAGAGCAATAGACTGATTGTTCTAATAGACAATACATATCCTGCCAAAAGAGAATTTGTCCATTGAGAGCACATAATGGAAATAATATATATACTCTACCTAAAAAGAGTCATCTAGTGGGAACACATAATGGAATAACTACTAATTCAGACATGGCACTTGAAAGTCAAGATAGACTAAATATTGTTTATTTTTATTTATTTTATACACTTGTATACTACCAATCTAGTGAAAATTCACCAGTGTGCAGTTTACATAATAAAATGATAATAGAAACATTAAACAGATTCCCGGCCCGGCCCCCCGCAACCCAGCAATAATAGCATATCAAGATAAACATTTAAAACCATGAGTCCAGGAAAAATCACAAGGAAGAAGATACACTAGTACCCCGAATAACGTTATGACTTGGTTCCACAAGTCCCGTCGTTATTCGGTTTTTAACGTTGTGCGATACATTGAACACACAATGTTAAAAAAAAGCCCTGTTTCCCTGGAGGCTGCAGGAAGCGAGAACATCGGGATTTGAATCCTGACATTTTGGCTTGCTGCTGCCTCCAGGGAGGTGGGAGAACTTTGGAAACAGCTTGGAGCGGGTTTCCCCACCTCCCTGGACCCGGCGGGGGGGTCAGAGACCCCAAAATTGGTAAAAAAAAACGTCCCCGTCAGCTTCCCCAGCCACCCTGCAGCTGTAGATCGGGTCCTCTGATCTCTCTGGAGGTGTTTCTGGGCTTCCCCGACGTCCAGAGCCGGTGCAGCAAGCCAGAATGTCAGAGTTCGAATCCCGACGTTCTGGCTTCCTGCACTGGCTCAGGACGTCGGGGAAGCCCAGAAACACCTTGGATCGGGTCCCCACACCTCCCTGGACCTGGCGGGGGGGGTCAGACCCCCCAAAATTGGTAAAAAAAAGGATGTTTTTTTTACCAATTTGGGGGTTTCTGACCCCCCCGCCGGGTCCAGGGAGGTGGGCAGACACGATCCAAGCTTTTTCTGAGCTTCCCCGACGTCCTGAGCCAGTGTAGCAAGCCAGGATGTCAGAGTTCGAATCCCGACGTTCTGGGTTGCTGCACTGGCTCAGGACATCGGGGAAGCCCAGAAACACCTTGGATCGGGTCCCCACACCTCCCAGGACCCAGCGGGGGGGTCAGAAACCCCAAATTTGGTAAAAAAACGGACGTTTTTTTTACCAATTTTGGGGTCTCTGACCCCCCCCCCCGCCGGGTCCAGGGAGGTGGGCAGACACGATCCAAGCTTTTTCTGGGCTTCCCCGATGTCCTGAGCCAGTGCAGCGACCCAGAATGTCAGGATTCGAATCCCGACGTTCTGGGTTGCTGCACTGGCTCAGGACGTCGGGGAAGCCCAGAAACACCTTGGATCGGGTCCCCACACCTCCCAGGACCCAGCGGGGGGGGGGTCAGAAACCCCAAAATTGGTTAAAAAAACGGACTTTTTTTACCAATTTTGGGGTCTCTGACCCCCCCTGCCGGGTCCAGGGAGGTGTGGGGACCCGATCCAAGGTGTTTCTGGGCTTCCCCGACGTCCTGAGCCAGTGCAGCAAGCCAGAATGTCAGGATTCGAATCCCGACGTTCTCGCTTCCTGCAGCATAAAAGAGGGTGGGGGAAGTTCAAAATTAGCGCACATCAGCTCTAGGGAGGTCGGGAGACCCGATGCGCGCTAATTTTGAACTTCCCCCACCCTCTTTTATGCTGCAGGAAGCCAGAATGTCGGGATTCGAATCCTGACATTCTGGGTCGCTGCACTGGCTCAGGACATCGGGGAAGCCCAGAAAAAGCTTGGATCGTGTCTGCCCACCTCCCTGGACCCGGCGGGGGGGGGGGTCAGAGACCCCAAAATTGGTAAAAAAAAGTCCGTTTTTTTTACCAATTTTGGGGTTTCTGACCCCCCCCCCCCGCTGGGTCCTGGGAGGTGTGGGGACCCGATCCAAGGTGTTTCTGGGCTTCCCCGACGTCCTGAGCCAGTGCAGCAACCCAGAACGTCGGGATTCGAATCCTGACATTCTGGGTCGCTGCACTGGCTCAGGACATCGGGGAAGCCCAGAAAAAGCTTGGATCGTGTCTGCCCACCTCCCTGGACCCGGCGGGGGGGTCAGAGACCCCAAAATTGGTAAAAAAAACGTCCGGTTTTTTTTACCAAATTTGGGGTTTCTGACCCCCCCGCTGGGTCCTGGGAGGTGTGGGGACCCGATCCAAGGTGTTTCTGGGCTTCCCCGATGTCCTGAGCCAGTGCAGCAACCCAGAACGTCGGGATTCGAACTCTGACATCCTGGCTTGCTACACTGGCTCAGGACGTCGGGGAAGCTCAGAAAAAGCTTGGATCGTGTCTGCCCACCTCCCTGGACCCGGCGGGGGGGTCAGAAACCCCCAAATTGGTAAAAAAAACATCCTTTTTTTTACCAATTTTGGGGGGTCTGACCCCCCCGCCAGGTCCAGGGAGGTGTGGGGACCCGATCCAAGGTGTTTCTGGGCTTCCCCGACGTCCTGAGCCAGTGCAGGAAGCCAGAACGTCGGGATTCGAACTCTGACATTCTGGCTTGCTGCACCGGCTCTGGACGTCGGGGAAGCCCAGAAACACCTCCAGAGAGATCAGAGGACCCGATCTACAGCTGCAGGGTGGCTGGGGAAGCTGACGGGGACTCCCTGTCGGCTTCCCTAGCCACCCGCCCATGCCTCCGCAGCTGTGGGGTGGCTGGGTAAGCCGATGGGGGAGCCCCCCGTCAGCTTTCCAGCCTCCCCACCCCTGCCTCCGTAGCTGCAGGGTGGCTGGGAAGCTGAACGGAGAACCCCGTTCAGCTTTCCACCCACCCTGCTGCTAAGAACGACTGTATCGTGTAACGTTAAAATCGCGTTACTCGATACAAGATGTTTCCGAAAATCTTGTAACGTTATGCGGTTTTAACGATATACGGTACTCGCGTTATACGGGGTATTACTGTACATCATTACAGGCTTGCCTGCACAATTCAGTTTTTTATTTTTTTAAAATGCCAAAGAAGGGGGCCAGCACCAAGAATGCTTTCTTCCTGTTGTTACTTTCTTCATTATTCTTGGTTCTGGAACTTGTAGGTGGATGGTTTGGGCTGTAGATCTTTGGGAGCGACTGTGTGACAGGTAACGAGGCCCCAAACTATTTAGGATTGTACATGTTAAAACTAATACAGTACAGTCAAACCTCGCATAAAGAGCGCCTCGCTTAAAGAGCGCCTTGATTAAAGAGTAGATTTTTTTCTGAATGTTTGCTTCACTTAACAAATAAAACCAACCAAAAACTCACATAACAAATAAATCAGGGTTCGCAATCCCCCCACAATTGGTCATTTACAATGGTGTTTCACTTAAAGAGCAAACTCGCTTAAAGAGCAATCCTGTGGAATGCATTATGCTCTTTAAACGAGGTACAACTGTACTCTGTACTTAACATGATAAACAACAGAGAGCCAGTGCACTGGACAACAATCAAAATGATATGTTCAAATCTGCACAGTCCATGCATCACTCTGGCTGCAGCATTCTGAACCTATGTACCAGGTTCAAGGGCAGCCCCAAATAGAAAGCATTACAGTAATCAGTTCTTAACATTACCAATGCATGGAGCACTACTGTCAGGGACTTCCTGTCTAAATAAAAGCACAACTGAGTGATCTGCCAAAAAAGGGGGGGAGTAGATTATTGTACAGCAGCAATCTGTTTTTCCATAGAGAGCACTGGATCTAAAACAACTCACCAGCTAAGTACTTGATTCCTCCAATTTGGAGACCAACCCCCTCCCCCCACCATGGGCAGGTGAATGCCCCATCAAAAGGACCTCCAATTTGCCAGCTTCATTGTATTAATTTTAGTTCATCCCTTTGGTGAGGTCAGGTAATCCTCAAGGCACCAGACTACACCCAGTGCAGAAGAGATAAAGAAATTATAGAGGTGCATGTAATCAGCATACTGATGACAGCAAACTCCAAAATCTCTGGATGACATACCCAATGGCTTTACTTAGATGTCAAACAGCATTGGGGAGATGATCAAACTCGATACTTTTCAGTATTTTAATATTAATACAGTACTACATCATAGGTACAGAATTAATCTGCAATGTGTTCTACATGGGACACAATAGAAGTTGAGACAGAGGCTATAGCTAGCACAATACGCAATGGCTAGATTGCTGGCAACAAAATTTGCAGAAAATACATGACACGTTTTTAAAGAAATTGCCTGACTCCCAATTCAAGAAAGTGAAGATGCTGATAATAATTTCATGTCAGAAATTATTCAGGATTGAAAGGATTTTTGTGGAATAAACTCCGCTCAGGGAACACCGAAATGAGGCTCCTTATGTCCCCAAAAGCTGGGATAGAGACGGGTGCTCAATCCATCATGCAGTACCCAGGTCTCGAACTGCTGACTTGCCAGCCTTCCAGCTAACAAGGTGAGCTTCTTAACAACTGAGCCACAGCAGCCCCAATTTCAACTCCATCAACAGCTTGAAACCTTGATATTTTAGGACACTATTTCCCCAATACTTATCTGTCTGATCATTAAGGTCTCTTGGGATGGTCTTCCTCAAAGTCCCAGTACAGTATTGGCAACAGTACACTATGCAGAGATACATGAATGGGCACCTTCTATACCTTACAGAAAGTCATCCTGTTGGGAGATCCCACTGATGCCTACATTTGACCACCAAATTAAAACCTCTCACATCCCAATGCCTGAGAACAGGTGGTCTGTGTTGAATCTGATAGGAGATATCCAATCATGCACCAAGATCCCAAATCATTTAGGAATTTTGTATGTTAGAACCAGTGCCTCAAATCTTGCACAGAGCATACAGTCAACCAATGTAAGCAAGCCAGGTTCAAGAAGATATTGTTGAACTTTTAATGCCCCACCACTAACCTGGCTGCCACATTCTGTACCTGCAGCTTCAAAGGAAGCCCCACACAGAGAGCAATGCAATAATCAATTGTTGTAGCTTAGTGGTTAAGACACTGAGCTTGGAGACTGGAAGGTCAAGTTTTGATACCTGAGGGCGCCACATGGACATGAAAAGAGCCTCACTGGGCATCCCCTGAGTGGAGTTTCTCCAGCAAAAATCCTTTCAATCCAGAGTAATCTCTGACATGAAATTATTATTATTTTTTACTATTATAATCAATTCCGGAAATTACCAAAATAAAAGTAATTTAAAGGGCTGAATAATTATTCTATTTATAATAACTCAAACAACTTTGTAGTCAAACATGAATATTCCTCGACAAGGAAAGAAACTATAAAGTGTGTCAATAAAATATTATTGTACAGTACTTGCACAATTCTCTTCTTTACACTATTAAGTGATGAAGACAGATTACAAAAGACCAAATGTAACACATCACACAACCATCCAGTGCTTTTAGCCAACTACACTACCATGAGGATTCTCATTAACAAAAGCCTGGCATAGAGTGGAAGAGTTATTCATTGACAACAAACATGCAGAAACAAAGAGTTCAGCACTGGGTCATCTGTTACTACCAAGCAAAACAATATTCAGCACTGGCACAGATTTCAGTTCAACTAAAAAAAATCACACTTCAAACTTATTCAACAAACATTTTCAAGTATGGCTCAGGGAAATGTTGTTTTGTGCTTTAACTATGAACAAAGCAGTAATTTCCTAAGTTTCCCTGTAAACTCAATAATAAATCAATGAGTTTCATAGAATATAAACCAACAAAAATTAATTTGACAACACTCTATATATAATATACTTTTTTAAAAAAGTTGACGTGGCAAAATCATTGGCTAAAATCTAGGACTAAGTTACAATTAGAACAGGTCTACTGTTCTAACAGTTTACAGGAAATTTTACTCATCTCTTACTTAGTCAAAGAGGGGCAAAACATATACAGTAATACCCCGTATAACATGAGTATATAGCGCTAAAACCGTATAACGTGACAAGATTTTTGGAAAAATTTTGTTTCAAATAACACGATTTTAACGTTATATGATACAGTCGTTCTTAGCAGCAGGGTGGGTGGAAAGCTGAACGGGGTTCTCCGTTTAGCTTCCCAGCCACCCTGCAGCTACAGAGGCAGGGGTGGGGAGGCTGGAAAGCTGATGGGGGGCTCCCCCATCAACTTCCCCAGCCACCCCACAGCTGCGGAGGCAAGGGCGGGTGGCTAGGGAAGCCGACAGGGAGTCCCCGTCAGCGTCCCCAGCCACCCTGCATCTGTAAATCGGGTCCTCTGATCTCTCTGGAGCAGGCAGGGGACACGATCCAAGGTGTTTCTGGGCTTCCCCGACGTCCTGAGCCAGTGCAGCAAGCCAGAATGTCAGGGTTCGAATCCCGACATTCTGGCTTGCTGCACTAGTTGAGGACATCGGTGAAGCTTCCCCGACGTCCTGAGCCAGTGCAGCAAGCCAGAATGTCAGAGTTCGAATCCCGACATTCTGGCTTGCTGCACTGGCTCAGGACGTCGGGGAAGCCCAGAAACAGCATGGATCGGGTCCCCACACTTCCCTGGACCTAGCGGGGGGGGGGTCAGACACCCCAAAATTGGTAAAAAAAACGGATGTTTTTTTTAACAATTTTGGGGTTTCTGACCCCCCTGACGGATCCAGGGAGGTGGGCAGACACGATCCAAGCTTTTTCTGGGCTTCCCCGACGTCCTGAGCCAGTGTAGCAAGCCAGAATGTCAGAGTTCGAATCCCGACATTCTGGCTTGCTGCACTGGCTCAGGATGTCGGGGAAGCCCAGAAACACCTTGGATCGGGTCCCACCTCCCTGGACCCGGCGGGGGGGTCAGAAACCCCAAAATTGGTTAATAAACGGACATTTTTTTTTACCAATTTTGGGGTCTCTGATCCCCCGCCGGGTCCAGGGAGGTGGGCAGACATGATCCAAGCTGTTTCCAAAGTTCTCCCACCTCCCTGGAGGCTGCAGCAAGGCAAAATGTCAGGATTTGAATCCCGACATTCTGGCTTGCTGCAGCCTAAAAGAGGGTGGGGGAAGTTCAAAATTAGCGCCCATCGGGTCTCCCGACCTCCCTAGAGCTGATGCACGCTAATTTTGAACTTCCCCCACCCTCTTTTATGCTGCAGCAAGCCAGAATGTCGGGATTCGAATCCTGACATTGTGCCTTGCTGCAGCCTCCAGGGAGGTGGGAGAACTTTGGAAACAGCTTGGAGCGGGTCCCCACACCTCCCTGGACCCGGCGGGGGGGGTCAGAGACCCCAAAATTGGTTAAAAAAACATCCATTTTTTTTTACCAATTTTGGGGTTTCTGACCCCCCCGCTGGGTCCAGGGAGGTGTGGGGACCCGATCCAATGTGTTTCTGGGCTTCCCCTACGTCCTGAGCCAGTGCAGCAAGCCAGAATGTCGGGATTCGAACTCTGACATTCTGGCTTGCTGCACTGGCTCAGGACGTCGGGGAAGCCCAGAAACACCTTGGATCAGGTCTGCCCACCTCCCTGGACCCGGCGGGGGGGTCAGAAACCCCAAAATTGGTAAAAAAAAAACGGACATTTTTTTACCAATTTTGGGGTCTCTGACACCCCACCCCACCCCACCCCGCCGGGTCCAGGGAGGTGGGGAAACCCGCTCCAAGCTGTTTCCAAAGTTCCCCCACCTCCCTGGAGGCAGCAGCAAGCCAAAATGTCAGGATTCAAATCCCGACGTTCTCGCTTCCTGCAGCCTCCAGGGAAACAGGGCTTTTTTTAACATTGTGTGTTCAATGTATCGCACAACGTTAAAAACCGGATAACGACGGGACTTGTGGAACCAAGTCATAACGTTATTCGGGTTACTAGTGTATTGTTATAATCATTCACAAACCAAATGACAACCCATCATTTGTAATGAATGAGAATTAGAAATCAGTTTACATTAAGCAACATTTAGCATGGTTTCTGAATTGACCTACCATACCTTACCTGTACCATAAAGAAACATACTGATACCTATAACAGACAGACAGATAAATAGCCTGACCAAACCAGGATTTACCAATACACATGAAAGCTCAAACAATAATTAGGACAAGTAATAGTTTGGTGCAATGTCTGAAGTGAACCAATTTGATTCATGTTCTTAAATACAAGTCAATCCAGCAGGATTGTAAATAGGGAGTTCAGGGGACAGTGCGTTGGATTGTATTATGTAGTTTTTTGTGATGTTGTAAACTGCCCTGGGTCGCTGTGGCGAGAAGGGTGGTATAGAAGTATGAAAAATAAATAAATAAATAAAATTATCCATTTACACTTAATTTGGCAGTGTGTCTTATGAACACCAGGCATATACTACAGTTTTATGTCATATGTGTGTTGTATCAGTGGAGAGCCATAAGCACACTGTTCCAACTACTGCTGTGCATCAAGTACTGCTACTACCATAAGTCATCTTGACCACCAAAGTGATAGTATGCGAATATGTATAGCTCAGATTAAACTTCCAAAGCTATGCATACATGTTCCTGAGACACAGAAAGGTGTTTTCTACAGCATATTTAGATCATTTTAACAGTGCACAATGTATCAGCAAAACAATGATGTTTTTAACACTGCAAGTGTTCCCATTAGAGACAAGATACAAAACATATCCCAGATATTTTATTATTTATTTGTTTATTTTATTTATTACATTTAGACTGCCTTTCTCCCAACATATAATACAAGTCAGATGATTAAAATGTATAAGGTTCATACTGGATCTGTACATATATACAGTCTATATATATAAACACCATCAAAGCCAAAACAAAGTCTGAAACAGCTGAAGTACATGGGGAAGCAAAACCACTTCTAGATTCTCAAGAGTATGTCAGATGCTGCAACTCAGAAACCATGCAACTACAGCTACTACTCTTTGGTCAGACTGTTATATGTTCACTGATAGGACCCTTGGAGCAATCTGGAATTAAGTGTCCTCCTACAGCTGTGGAGGCAGCCTAATACATTCTAGGAATTGTAGTCCAAATCCACAGATGCACCCAGCTATTTCCAATCCTCTTGCAGCTTCTCACTCCCTGCTTCACTGACACAAAACATTAACTTTACAATTGACAGAAAGCCCCAAGAGCAGCAAAAGGAGCCTTTTACAGTTGACTAAAGCTCTGCAAGATTTAGTTTTCAAAACAGAAAAAAATGTGTCATCATAAAGTCTACCACATTGGATCATCATAGGCTGACCATACTAGGATATGTCCTAAAAGAGAGACAGCACAAAAGTAAAGAATCACCATAATCTCCTGATAGATCCAATCTTAAACTGTGGCAGAAATTCACTGTGCTCCACATCAGTTTTTCCCCTCATCTAGGGAGGCATGTTTTCTTATAGACTAAAATGCAAGGTCAGCATTTACAGAGATAGTGCTAGGAAGTAAACTTATTCAAAAAGTAAAGTTCTTCCAAACAAACAAACAAACGGGATGGAAGATAGAAAAATGTAATTTACTATATTTAAATTAAGGCAGGTAATTGCTTATTTAGTTAAACTGTCAGCCTTATGAGACTAGCATTTTAATATCAGACGCTGAAACTATAATCTATGTATTTAAAAACTTTAGAATACATATTGAAATACCATAACAAATTCAGTCACAGACATTATTTCCCTCACACTGCGTGTTTTAGGGCACTGACACAAAAGACACACACATTTATTATTATTTTTAGGAAGCCTTTGCTTCCATCAGTTATACCTCCGAATGCTTTGTTCACAACCTGATGAAAAGAACACCTCGGCTCCTACTTCAAAAAGCTATTTCCTATGGACAAACATTAGGCCTTAAGTCTTACTATTTCCTTATCATCATCCACAGGCTAGTGCTCAATAAGAAAAGTGGTTTCTAAAAAGGATTTGGTTAAGGTTTGACACCGAAAACTGCCTTATAAGGTATAAAAGCCTGAAAGGAGGAAGCGCCTTTGACAAAACTAAGGAAGTTCCTCTGCGCTTGCTCACTAGAGAGGGTGGACTTTTTTTTTCACCCACACGCAGAGAAGTAATGCTGAATAAATGGCACAGACGGAAAAATCATGGGCATTGCTCAATGAAGCCACCACTGTGAAACATCTATCTTCCAGCAGAAATGCATTGTTTTAAAACATTACAAATTAGCCAGCTTCGATCTAGAAGGGGAGGAAATTATTTAAAAATTAAGAGTCTGGACTGATTTTGATTCTGTGCATTTTTCAAGTCCATAAAAAGAAAAGGAGGAAGCTTTTCTTCCTTTGGAAGAGCTGCGCAGGGAAATGTTTAGGCCAATGGAATGAATGGAAAATCCAGTGAAATATCGCCGAAGGGAAGAGGAAGACAAGAAGACTCATGTTGGGGGAGTAGTAAACGCCCATTTTCAGACTCTACCCTCTTTCTCGTGTGCAAAGATGTTCAGCCATCCTGCAGGTACACAACGTTTTTCTTTTAAACCTGCTAATTACCACCCGGATGACTTTATAATGGGGGGTTGGAGAGAGAGGAGCATGATAATAACGCCCCCTCCGCCCTTCCACAGAGAGGCCAGAGACCTTCTGCAAGGATGAATAAGGGGGCCCAAAATCCCACTTATTTTAAAAAGGGGGAACGGCTCTATTTTTAGGGCGTGACTCCCTTCCCCTCCCACCAAAAAATAAAATAAAATAATAATAACCCACATTTCTGAAGGTGGGCGCCCGAAAGGACAGAAGAAAACACTCCTCAAGGAAAAGGGGTGCTCGTCAAACTACCAGCCCAAGACGAATCTATAGAAAGCAATGGGTGGATACACACACACACACATACACACACACATATAGTATATGTCCATGGTAGTACACACACAAAACACACACAGTATATGTTTATAGTAGTAGACATTATTCCCCCCCCCCTTTATTATCTTTCAAGTTGGGATGGGAATAGAGGGGAAAGGGGTTGGGGGAAAATTATATAATTATAATTCTTCCCAACCCAATACCAGCCCAAGACGAATCTATAGAAAGCAGTGGGTGGATACACACATATATATATGTCCACGGTAGTACAGACACACACACACAGTATATGTTTACGGTAGTAGACATTACCCCCCCCCCCCTTTTTATTATCTTTCAATTTGGGATGGGAATAGAAGGGAAAGGGGTTGGGGGAAATTATATAATTATAATTCTCCCCCACCCCCTGTTCTCCCAATTCCATCCCAACTTGATTTTTTTGGGGGGTGGGGGGGGAGAATAATGTCTACTACGGTGAGGCTAGGAAAGAGTAAAGGAGAAGCACTCAGATGGCAACCCTAAAAAGACCCCCCCCCTTTTTAAAGTGGGCCAAGCCGGCAATGCTATCCTCCCCCATGGCTGGCTAGTTGCCTTCCCCCCGCCCTCTGGAAGCCCAACTGTCAGCCACGGCCAGGGCCGACACCGCTTCCTCTTCTTTTGCCCCCCCCCTTCCTTGGCCGCCCATTCAACCAGCCTAGCTAGCCTAGCCTAGCCAGCCAAGCCGCCCTCCTTCCTCCCTCGGCTCACCCGGTGCCACAGTCCACCACGCAGGCCGGGAGCCGCCCTGCCATTCCTCCTGGGGGTCCAGCGACGGCACGAGCAGAGAGAGGGGAAGGTGTGGAGGAAGCTCGGCTCTGCTTCCACGGCGGGGAGGGAGGGAGGGGGGGAGCGACTGAAGCCACCCACTTCCGCAAAGGAGCCAGCCAGCCAGCCTTTCTCCCTCTCCCCGCCTCCCCCCCGCCCCCGCCCTTCACACACACAAGATGGCCGCCTCTCCCGTCCCACCCTGAGCGCCGCCGAGGGAGGGGCTTCCAACCAGAATCAAGAGGAAGTGGAGGCGGCGGGCGCGTCAAACTGAAGCAGGTGACGTTCAGGAAACGGGGCGGGGGAAAAAAGTGCGGTGGGCGGGCGGGCTCTTCTTGAGCTTCTTGTCCTTTTCTGCTGAGTGTGTTTGAAGTGGTCGCCTTAGCAAACTTGGCTCTCCAGATGTTCTTGGACTTCAATTCCCAGAAGTCCTGATCAGCAGGCATACTGACTTGGGCTTCTGGGAATTGAAGTCCCAAGAACACCTGGAGAGCCAAGTTTGCAGATCCCTGTGTTAGTCGGTTTGTTTGATGGTGGTGCTTTCTAGATTGAAAAAGGCTCCTTTCGCGTCCCCCAAGACCTTTTCCCACCGAAGTGGTCCCTTATTTATCTACTTGCAATTTCTTGCTAGGTTGGCAGGAGCTGGGGCAGAGATGGGAGCTCACTCCATCGTGCAGTATTTGTACAAGTAAAACCTCATATAACACTAAAACCTGGTTCCACAAGTCTTGGTGTTATATGATTTTTAGTGTTATCCGAGCATGTTAAAATCCTATGGGATCCATAGAGATACATTGTAACCAGTGGTGGGATGTCAAAAATTTTACTACCCCCACCGTGATGTCATCACAGTGTGGGCGGAGCTAATGTCATGATGTCATAACATGGGTGGAGCCAAATAAAAAATAATAAAAAAATAATAAAATAGAAACAAGCGCGCACACACACACACTCCCCTCAACCCACCCACCCACCCACGGACAGCAAGGAGGACAGCAAGGAGGCCGTGCATACGCACCAAGCACTGTAGGCATGCATGCACATTGCACACCAAGTGAAAAGGTAAGCCCCGAAGGTGGTTCCCCTTTCCCCCCCCCCCAAAAAAAAAAAAAACCAGCTGCTACCGGTTCTCCGGGACACTGGGGAAAGTTACTACCAGTTCTGGCGAACTGGTGGGAACCTGTTACATCCCATCACTGATTGTAACCACACAGGCTTTAGCGGTTGTTATCTGATGCATCCCATAGGATCTTAATGTTATCCAATGCAATTCTTCCTCCCAGATTGTTTAATGTTATGCGATTTTAGTGTCATTCGATACTAATGTTATCCGAGGTATTACTGTATTTGTATTTTCGACTTATATGCCGCTCCACTCGCAGAGCGACTCTGGGCGGTTTAAAAGAAACAGTTACAATTACATACCATATTCCATAGCATAAAAAATAATTACAGATAAATTACAAATATCACATATATATCTACAATAGCAATTGCAATTACAAAACATCAAGACATCCTAAGGAATAAAGCAAAAATACTATAATATAAATAATTACAGAATCAAAATTCAATAAGCAACAATAAAAAAGCAACAACCAAAAATTCAAAATATCAGCCCTGTTTACACAAAGATTACAAAAGAAGAAAACTCGGGTCTTGCCGATCTTCCAGCTAACAAGGTGAGCTTCTTAAGCACTGAGCCATTAGTCGATGGCAAGCCTAGGAAAGGTCGCCCTTGCTTGAAAGCCGGTTGTGTCCAAATCTGGGAATGTGCTCATCTCAGTGCCAAAGATCGAGCGCTGACGTTTCCGTGGTCACATGGCAGCCATGGAGTCCATGGAACGCTGTTACCTCACCTGCCAAAGCGGTACCTACTTGCAGTTTCTTGCTTTGGAGCAGGGACAGATGGGAGGCCACTCCGCCACGCAGCATTCGGGTATCAAACTGCTGATCTGCCAACCTTCCAGTCATGCTGAGGTTAACACAGGACCCCTTACCACAGCCACTCAGACTTGCCGGGATTCAGCTGTAGCCCGTTGTCCCCCATCCAGACCTTAACAGCCTCCAGACACCTGGAAAGGACTTCCACCGCACCGCTTGGGTCCCCACGGGCAGAGATGTATAACTGGGTATCATCTGCATATTGATGATACCTTACCCCGTGGGAACGGATGATCTCACCCAGCGGCTTCATATTGATGTTAAATAGGAGAGGAGAAAGTACCGAGCCCTGAGGCACCCCGTATTGCAGGGGCCTAGGGCTGGACTTCTCCTTCTCCAGGCACACCGACTGGGTCCTGCCCCTCAGGAATGAGGAAAACCAGGACAACACTGTGCCCTGGATCCCCAGACCCTGGAGCCTTCCCAGAAGGATGCCATGATCGACAGTGTCAAAAGCCGCTGAGAGGTCGAGAAAAGCAAGGACAGACGGCTCCCCTCCGTCCCGCTCCAGAGATCATCCACCAATGCGACTAGTGCAGTCTCAGTACCATATCCGGGCCTAAATCCTGACTGAAACGGGTCCAGATAATCCGCTTCATCCAGGACTTCCTGTAACTGCTGCGCCACAGCCTTTTCCAAAACCTTACCTAAAAAAGGTAGGTTGGACACTGGACGGTAGTTGGAAATTACCGTGGGGTCGAGGGACGGCTTTTTTAAGAGGGGAAGCACTAAAGCGTGTTTAAAAGGTGCTGGAAAATGCCCCTCTTTTAAAGAAGCATTGATAATCGCCTCGACCCAGCCACCTGCCACAGTCTTGGAAGCTTTAATTAACCAGGCAGGGCATGGGTCCAGTGCACAGGTCGAACAGATACAAGAAGCCTGTCCACTTCCTCAGGGCCAACTGGATCAAACCGATCCCAGATAACATGGCTAGACTGTGCTGTGGTCAACCCCAGCTCTGTACATTCCACGCCGGGATTTAGCTTCGAGCGGATCTGAGCAATTTTCTCCGTCAGATAATCAGCAAAATCCTCAGCCGATCCCTGCCACCCAGGGCCCGGCCCCCCTCTACCGAGGAGGGACCTGGTCACCCGGAAACAAGGCCGCTGGGCGATTATCTGCGGAGGCAATAAGGGTGGTGAAGTATTGGCGCTTCACCACCCTCATCGCCACTAGGTAGTCTTTAATAGCTGCTCTAACCAGTGTTCGGTCAGATTCGCTCCGAGTCTTCACCCAGCGGTGCTCTCGGCGTCTCTTAGCCCGTTTAAGCTCCCTTAGATCCTCTGAAAACCAAGGGGCAGATCGATCCCCACGGACTCGGAGAGGCCGTAGTGCCGCAATTACGTCCAAGGCTGCAGTCGCTTTCTTGTCCCAAGCGTCGACAAGGGCCTCAGATGAATTGCTTTGTAGGTCAAGAGGACAATCCCCCAGTTCCCTCTGGAATCCTTCTGGATCCATTAGTCGCCGGGGCCGGGCCCATTTAATTGGCCCTGCCTCCCTGCGGTGGAGTCCAGCCCCTAGGAAGTCTAGAGTCACCAGATAGTGATCCGACCATGGCACAGGGGTAATATCTAATTTTTGTAAACTCAGATCACTCTGCCACAGCTCCGATAAAAAGATTAAGTCCAGGGTGTAGCCACTGCTCCTGGTAGGACCCTGAATTACCTGAATCAGGCCCACGGTTGCCATGGAAGCCATGAACTCCCGAGGCACCTCTGAGCCGGTCCCCAACGACGGCAAATTGAAGTCCCCCAGGACCATCAGCCTGGGGTTCTCCAACGCCAACATGGAGACCGCCTCGAGGAGCTCAGGCAGGGAATCTGCTACTCTGCAGGGAGGCAGGTACATGAGCAAGATTCCCAACTGACCCTTAGATTAATGTACATCATGCGAGAACAAAACTCAGGTAAAGATAAAAACATCTTTTAAAAATTGAAATTTAGCATAAGATGGAGCATGTCCGGGGGGGGGGGGGTTATTGCCAGTAATATCTGATTTTTTTTAAAAAAAAGTCATGTTCAAACTACTTTTTATAGCTCATGTCTCTTCATGAAATTCGAGGCGGAGAGAGGAGTATGAGAGATTCTTAATCTCTAGCTTCTAAAAAAGTGAAAATGGTTGAGGAACAAAGGAAACTATTTGGATGTTCTCCATAAACTGCATTAGCGTAAGTGCTCCTGAAGCTGCAGTAGGGAGAAGCGTTCATCTAATATTATTAGAACTGCTGTTCCTACTGACAGCAAATAATCTATATGAAATTAAAATTTTTCCTCCACTTTATGTGAAGTCTGGGGCTGAAAACAATTAGGACCTAAAATAAATTTTATAAACATATTTTATTATACCTGAAGAGCCCTCTCAACTCAATATAAATTAATATTAAAAAGAATATTTATTTTTACACACATCAGAGTCCCATCAGCTAAATACTACAAAATGAGTTCCAGAATGCAGTAGAAAAGCCCTTCTGATCATGCAAGACAGCCTTTACAATCTACTAAAATATGACTCCTTATCTTTGGAACAAAAGGAGATAGAAATCCACTAAGTACTGTATCTACCTTTGCTTATCGCAATATTTTTCCAATTTTGTACCATATTTTCTTCCTGTCAATAATCATTTTCTTAATGTGTCTGATATTTTCCAACCAGTTCTGTATTTTTTGTTTATATCAATGTCATTGCTTTTATATTTATTGGCAGCATTATCGTGATTGTTTCCATTACAGACAGTATTGAAGATGATAAACCCAGTAAACGTTTTTTAGTTTAAAAAGCAGATCTGCTTAAACTTAAAGCATACAAAACTCCAGAATTTCAAACTACAGAGTTCTGCTCACCCCACATTTATCTCTATCAAATGTTTCATGTTAATAAAAATGTGTTGAATATGGTGTTATGAACATTGTATGAGATCATTGCCCCTTTTGAAGAACTTCAGTTCACATTTTAGTTAGAGCATCTTGGGTTGAAGGAAGCTCCACAAGATTAAGGGTAATCACCTCCATCTGTCTCGTCCACCCCACTCAAGCATGATTATCTGAAGAGGTAAGCTTTATGAATGTAGAACTCTATGCTTATAGTCTTCCTTGCTATTTTTCTCTTCTCCCCCAGGACACTGTTTTCAGAATCTTGCCACTCTTTCTTATTTTCTTTCTGCTTACTTGTCTTCCAGACAATGCAAAAAAAATCATTTTAAAGTACTGGTTTACAAATTATTGCTTTTAGTTTTCTTCCTGTGAACCCATTTCTCTTCCCTGCTATCCTTTTTTATCTTTCCTGGAAGGCTAATCAACTTTGTTCTAGGGTTAGTTCCTGGGGACAATAGTTAGCACTACAGCACTGTGAATGGGAAATTCATATCCACATCCGAGGCTCCCAGTTGGAATCTTTTAATTAACTCTTCAATTAGCTTTAAAAATAGATAGCTCTCAAAATGAAGCAGATTTCTAACGATCTCAAAGGGATATGCTTTTCAAAGACTTTGTTTTTGGGATGCAGAGATGAATCCCAGCAAGTCCCATTTCTTTTAGGACAAACTGTGACTAATTAGGGGGGAACTTCAGCCTCATTTGGATAAGACCTGTTTGGGCTCGTGGGGGATTTCTGCTACCTGTTTCAAAGAAGGTCTAGAAAAGTTCACTGCAATTATGAGCCATTCAGCTACTATCCTTTTGTTTCCTGGGTTTTGGAGTACTTTCTGCCAGTATGCTCTGCCATTTATGGCTGAAATCTTGTTATTTAGCATAATGAATATTGTAACACAACATCCATTCCTAGTTGGTAAATATAGTCAGTACTGCAATTCTTTAAGCAGTCATAGAGCCAGAGTATGTGTGTGAATGCATGCACAACTGCCTGATGGGTCTCTTCAGGAGAAAAATGTCACAAAAAAGAAGCAAATAAATGAATAAAATTGTCAGCTCCTTGTTTTGCCATCCAGAAAATGACCTGATGTTACAATTTTCTCTGTGCTAAACAACAGGATTTCCACCTACAACTGGATGAAATTGGGTAACATTGCTGTAGTCTTTCTGTCCCTACTATGTTTACAGCCTTTTATATTGATAATGCTAGGAATTCATCGTCACACAGCTGCCTTTGTACATGCATTTTACCCCTCCTCCACCCCCGGTCCCCACCAGCTATGCCCTTCATTGCGAAGCAGAGAATCCATGGACATTTGATGATAGATCAAAGTGTGTTTCTTATTCCCACTCTGCAACTTGTGAAATGCTTAGATTAATGCATCTCATCTGGGGATAAAATACTCCAGAGGTACCTCAAGAAGCAGAGCTGTTCCATGCAGCTATAAAGTCCCACTTGCATTTGTTTTTAATGTGATTGTTATGTTGTGTGATTCCTTTAAACCTTTCTGTTCTGATTTGTGTATGGCATTACAAAATCACCGGATGCAGATTGGTCATTTTTACTGGTGCTGCTTTGTCATTTCCTGTGTTGAGCATGAGAAACAGCATTAAACATAGATGTATTCAATGAGTTATTAAAATCTACTTCAACAAAGAGCAGTACTTGGTAGAAACAAGCTTTTTGGAGTTGTAGGAACCTAGGGCTGTCTCCAACCTGAGGAGGTGGTGCAGACCCTGAATCTTCATGCTAGCCTTTGCCCCAAGCTGAATGCTTCCCTTCCACAGGCCTGCTGACAATGAGGCTTCTGGCTTTGCCTCTTGAAACCACCAATGCATAATGTCCTGTTCTTATTTCTTCTCCTCTCTATTTCTTTTGTTTTCAATTGTTTTTCAGCATAGATTTATACATGCAGTGCCTTCAGGCAAGCTTGTGAAACAGAGCACCACATCCTAGAGTCAGATACGAGCAGCTTTCAAGCAAGAACAACCTTTGACTTTACCTAATGTTTGTGGCAAATTGCAACAAATATGATGAGCTGGGATATACAGTATCTCAGTTGCACAATCAGATATACAGTACAGTTACGACATGCACCAGTGCCTCATGAACTATTTTCAAATAAGCACAGCAGGTTACTGAGACCTTTTACAAACACCAATAGCTTTCTAGCCACTATGTTTTCAGACTTTCAAAACTTGCCTCATGCAAATAGTTTAGCTTTATTAATAGCCCTAATCAGTATGGGATTCGTTAAGACTATTAATAAACGCTAAAAGAAATTATGATTGAACTCTTGACATTGTTAGTCTTAAGTGGCATAACCTACAGAACAGGATTTCATCCACTAATTGCTAATTTGCCTTACATTTCTCCAACAACAACATTGCTATCCACAGGCATCCTACCATCATTTCTTTGCAACCGATGAGAGATTAAGTAGAATACTCCTGATGTTAAAAAAATGAAAAGGAAAAAGAAGGGAGAAACACAATATTGTGGCACTTTGATGACGAAAATATTCATTTGTGTCATCTTTCATGTATCAAAGTCCAACATTGTAGTCTGTTAGCACTCAGTTGTACATTTGGGGGAGAAACACCACAGTTTTGGTTAGTTCTCTCCTCAATTTCAAAGCCAGTTTATATGGGATACTGGGACTTTTCTGTTTCAGCAGGGCGAGTCCAAAGTGCACAAGGCTTACAGAACTAGTTTGAATTCTGGCCAAGGTACATAGTAATTTACAGAAGGTGTGTTGCATGTACCTACCTCACATTTGTAAGGCATGAATGATAACTGCCTCTAATAATCTTTGACATGAGTAAATTTTGAACAGAAGAAACAAAACAAAAATGCATGTATTGAAGAGGAAAATTGAGAATACCATGACTGAGATGAAATGCTTTTTCATATAGTATCCTGTGCGCATTACCACTGGGCAGATTTTTGAAATGCTGCAAAAACAACAGTGACAAATTTGTATTAAGCACAGTGGTAAAAGTAGGTCTTGGTTTGGGCCCCTCTCCATGTTAACCTGTAGCACCAATAACTGGATATCTGTTTCAGTGGAAAGCTTTCTTTGCCTAGGAAGACAACAGTGTTTAAACTGGGCTACAATCCTAAACAAAAACACCTCATAAAGGAGTGAATATAGGATTGCAGCCAAAGAAGGGACCATAAAAACCTATTCACTCCATATGGACAGTGCCATTGATTTCAGAAGCTTGTTTTCTCCACATGCACATTTGTCTGCTGGTGGTGGATATGACTTTATTAAACCTATTTATTAAAATATTGCAGCTTACATATTTTTCATTTAACTGCGCCAGACATTCTAATTGTACCCAGGCTGCCAAATCCAACACTTCAAGCTGTGGGCCTGAGTCCCAGTGAACAGAAAGATTCATACAGTATTTGCAAATATATATGTTCAAAAATACCCTCTTTAGGACAGGTCAAGTAGAGTTTTGAGAACTACTGGTTTTTCATATGGGGAAAAATGAAAACATTAGCATACAAAAGAGTTATTGAGACTTAATACATATGCTGAAGAAACAAGGTTTTTAGAGAGCAAAGGGAAATTTCAACTCAATACAGTTTGTAGTTATGTGTCATTAAATCACATCCGACTTCATTGTCGTTGGCTGCTAGTCGTATCAAAGCATATATTTTCCCTGGAAATCGTTTTCAGAGAATGAAAAGCAGGAAAAGTGCTACTGGCATGAATTTATTTAAGGTGGATCCCAGCTTGTCATGAAATGACCCACACACTGATCACAGAGCCATCTCCTGCGGCACACATAAAATGAGACATGCAGGATTTAATACTGGGACTGCAATGAACTGCCACAGCCGTTAGGATATGGACAAGGTTCACAGCCAATTCATCTGGCATGGCCTCTTCCACCTCCTTGACTGCTGGGAATCAGAATAGTGGTTCCTCCTCTGCTCATTTTGCCATTGGGCCCAATATGATGGTTTCCAGTGGCATTTCCTCCTTTGAAGGGCCATTACCCTACCTAAAGGAGTTCATCCACCGGTAGCCATTGGCCCCTTTACCGCCGCCCAACACTCAACATTGAGTCACTGGCTGTATGGTCACTACCATGGCGGGAAATCCAGCGAGACAAAATTATAGTAACCCTAAAAGAGTTTACAAGATAATGAAAATAAAAGCTTTCTCTCTAGTTCCTGTTAGATTCTGAGGCTCCATAGAGCAGTTTTTTGCCCTGGGGAAGCCTTTGCATATTAAGTCTTTGCTTTACATGTTACAAAATTACTCTCAGATTGCTGTCAGCAGGATTGGGACCACTGGCATCAATCCAGCAACATTTTTTTATTATTGAAGTCCCCATCCCTATCGCAAGATTTCCCCCAGGCAGGGCAAAAAGGAGCCCTAGAATGCCTTGGAATATAACAAAAAAGGAGATGGTAGCCTTTAAATTACTTTAAATTAAATGCTTCTTGAGCCCAAAATAAAGTTATATGAGCAGGATTTTGCCAAATAGATCTCATTGCTAGATTTTAGATGCCAGTAACTAAATTATACATTCCAGCTTATTCTGGCAGTTCGTATGGAGGGGAATAATAGCATGGATATAAAATATGATATTTCTAGGGAACCATCCTAACCCATACTTTAATGGCCAATTATTGGCTAAAAGCAGAGTTCAGTAATACTGTATCTTTATATCACTACAAAAATACAATAGAAAGGTTGACTTTTTAATTAACATTTTAGTAGTCCAGTAAAAGCTAGCTGGGTAGCCCAGTGAGGTAGGTATGTAGCTATTGCATATGTGAACAATAACTAAATCAAATAGTAATTACTCTTTAATAAACAAGTTCTTTCCATTCTAGCTGGCTACTGACATTTAATCTGTTTTCCAACAAGAGTCATTTTCATTGTTATAATCTGTGATATAAACTCACAATAATATTGCAATGTATAATACATAACCACGTTGGCTTCTGAATCAGTGGTAGATTAGGAAAATAATGGCTGAAATCCTGTTGCTTAGTATAGTAAGTCACAACTTGAAATAGTCTCATTGAATCAGTGAAGATCTAGGGAGTCAACTCCTTTGTAAATTTCACTGAGCCAATGAGCCTGCTCTAGTTGCAGTTTACTACACTGAGCAATAGAATTTCAGCCAATATTTCTAATTTTCTCACATTTTTACATGGAAGTTGCAAGTAACTAGTTTCAAGCAAGGTTACTTATAATTCCATTCCCCTGTAAAGAAGGCATAGAGACATGATCTTACTATTGTACTTTAACAAGAAGAACCACCCATCCCTTTTCAGGATAGTTATAATATTTTGGTTATGTTTATCATTATAGACATGCAGCCTTACTAAGTGGTGGAAGAGCATTCTCTCATGGTTCAAGGGTTGGCAGAGGTAGCAGTGTGCAGGTAGGCACCGTGTGTGCGCATACACCCTTGTGATACACACATGGTGTCTGCCCATGGGTGGCCATGGGCATCACTAGTTTATAATAATGGCTAGAGGCTTGTAACACTTTAGAAAAGCTTTTTAAGATGGATAAAAATAACTTGTTATTTATTTAGAGAAATAGGACAGTAAGGTATTTATTTTCAGTACTGTAACTATGATGGAAATTATTGAAGGGGGCCTTTGACTCTATCATTGTAACTAATTACTTTTTTAAAAAGTTTTTCAACCTGTAGAGTGTAACAATCTATCTTGGTAATTAGAACACAGCCCATGGCAGTCATAGAACTTATACCCAGCCTCCCCAGTAAGGGACTCTGTTGCCAGCCATATGTCAAAGAAGGCAATGAGTTCAAATTCATAACAGGGGCACAAGTAACCCAGTGTATAGTTCTGCATAATAAATCAGCAACACAAACGCACACTCACACATACCAAGTAAGATAATGCTATGACACACCCACTCCTTCAGTCTTAACTGTGCACGTAAATCAGCTACAACCCAAATATTGTTCTATGTTTACTTGGAGAAATAAGTGCAAGAGCAAAATAATACTAACAATACACTTCATACACTTTAGGAAAAATGAGATTCCAGCCATGTACGCATTATAGCATGTGAACCTTTATGGCAGAGGTCAATATTTTTGAGCCAGGTTAATGCCCCCTCAGACTGTTGATGGACTGATGGTGGTGCCACTGCTGTGGGGGAGGGGAGTAATGGGAGCTGCTGGTGACCACCCTGAGCCACCCACAATTGCACCCTACCCCGCTTCTCTGCTTACCGGCCTAGAGGAGCTGCATGGCATGGGTGAAGGAGGGGGCCCAGGCGACCACATGAATCCGCCGGAAAAGCCATGCTTAGGCAGAATGGCCCCTGGGAAAGACACGGGTGGCCATGGGCATCTGCCACTTCTGCTGCCGCCTCAAACCTTGTCCCCTCCACTTGGCTAACGATGCTCTGTAGCAGGGTGGATGTTGTAAAACACATCCACCCTGCTATGGAACACTTTTAGGGACACACCAAGCCAAGTCAAACCAAGCAGAGAGGACAAGGATTGAGGTGGCAGCATTGGTGGTGGTGGTGGTGGTGGTGGTGGTGGTGGAAGCAGCGGCTGGAGCAAGGGCGCAGGCTGGATGATTGGGTGCCGTGGGCCAGGCCATACGTTGAGGACCCCTGATTTATGGTGTGTAGTTATTCCATTTCTGATTACTGAAGTGAAATAAAGTTGGGGAGTGGAATACAATATCCCAAAATTTGATAGCTGGTGGGATTCTAGATAGAAAAACATTAACAATGTACAGTACAGTACTCAACTTCTAGTATGTTTTGTAAGGTCAAGCTATCTTCTGCCAACTACTCCCTACTATCAAATTTTCTCTTTAAATATGTGTAACTCTAAGTATACACTGCATAAGATTAGAGAGATAAATCTGAACACTACCCACTCTGTCATATGAATTATGGTCTATAAGTGTGGGGTATCTGTACTACTGGTGGTGTTTGCTCAATGACTGAGTGCTGAATTACTTCACACTTTATACTCTTTTGTGGTGATGTAGCCAAAGTGGTTGTTGACACAGAGTAAATATCTTTTAGACTTCCCAGTTTCATGAAAAGAAAATTCTTTGTCCCAGGAATGGCCATGGAGGTTGGTGCTTACAACTACAATCAATAGAGTAGTGCTTTTAATTGAGTATTAATGGGGCATAAGATAAAACATAAGGATTCTTCTCCTCTGTGCTACTCTGTCCAGATAGTTGCAGCCATTTTGAAAGTATCATTGAAATAACAAATTTTCCATTAATGTGTTTCACGTGTGTGGACTACACACTATTGGTAGTCCCCAACTAGAATAGATCAATTGAATCAATTACATTTACCTGTGTGGAATCACCATTCAGCAGTTAATTCAGTGCATTCTAGACTGAGATTTGGATCGCAAGCATTATTCATCTATCCTGCATTCCAATAATATTGTATAGCACTGTGCTCTAAAATGGGTAAAGAGGCTAATTTGAGATTGAACCACAATTGTTGCCTGGAATCTAAAGAATAGGGAGCAGAGACCAACAGACAAAGCACCACAACTCTAAAATTGGGGGTTGTAGTAATGTAATGTCCTTATGTGCCGTCAGGTCAGAATCAACTTATAGAGACTCTTAATAGAGCTTTCAATGTACGTGAGATATTTGAGGAGTGATACTGCAGTGACTTAGTGGTTAAGACACTGAACTTGGCGACTGGCAGGTCCGCAGATCAGCAGTTCAAAACCCAAAGGCTGCACAATGGACAGTTCCTGTTTCTGTCCCAGCTCCTGCCAACCTAGCAGTTTAAAAGCAAGAAATTGCAAGTAAATAAATAGGTACCACTTTGGTGGGAAGGTAAACAGTGTTCCATACACCCTAGTGTCTAGCCATGCCTGCTACTTGTCCACAGAAACAGTGCTGGCTCTTTGGCTATAAACAGAGGTGAGCACTGAACCCTTGAGTCGGATATGACTTGCTTTCAAGCAAGGGTGACCTTTACCTGTGGTCTAGGTATCTGGCTGGGAGTTTGTTTCCTCACTGTGCCTCCTGGGAGAACACCCAGAAGTCCCAGGCAAATCCCAGAAGAAGAAGATGATAGACCACTTCTAAGTAGAAAACCCTGGCGATGGTTGTTATGAGTCAGAATTGACTTTACAGGGAATTTTTATTATTTTACCAGATCCACACACCCCAGTGAACTTTCATACCTGAGCAGTGGTTGTAACGTAAGCCACCTGACTCCTATTCCATCACTCATCACTGGACCACACTGAGCATCAGAATTTAGGGTAGCACCAGCACAAAGAAAGGGGTCGTTTCCCCTCCACCCCATGGCCATAAACCTAATCATTAAAATCAGAACAAGGTCTTGTGGTATGAACAGAACTGCATTTAACAAACAGGTTATCTGAAAGAAGTATTTCAGGTACACAGTTCTGAGGCAATATAAGATTTTAAAGGTTAAAAATCCACACTTTGTATTGAAATAAGAACAATCTGGCATCCATTGGTGATCTTTGTCGTCTACCAAATGCTCAATGGTATTCTTAGCTGTCAGTCCTTTGAGCAATCTGGCTGCCACGTTCTCCACTAATTTTATCTAAAGAAGTTGCTTTGTTAGACAATGAAGGAAAGTAGGGCGATGGGAGGAAAAATGCAGGCAAAATATTGTCAGGAATCTTACCACCATAGGGGCGTGTGTAAATATAAGAAAATGTAGCATTTTCATTCCTTGTGTCCAAAGAAGTGGGTTTTGAGCTACAGAAATTCACACTAAAATAAAATTTTTAGTCTTTAAAATGCCAATACAGTACTGTATATTATGCCTTTTCTCTCCCTTTCCCCTTTAATGGACTAGTCATAGTTTCAAAGTTAAGCCCAGTCATAACATGTTACAGTACTTTTCACTGGTCCTGTCTCATGTTGCAATCCTTTATAAAACCTAGCTGTAAACCAGCAGCTCTAAGAAAGCTTTAAGAACATAGCAAATCATTAATGGAAAAGTAAATATAAGCTCCCTGTGACTCTTCTGAGCAAGTATGATATTTGTCCGTGCAAGATTTCCCCCCCAACAATGCTCCAAATAGTTATTCAGTCCGATTAGTTATTTGGTTTCATAAACTCTCTCATTTATGCTGCCTCCCTGTGACTGCTCACAGCAAATGCACCTTTCTTGCTTGGTAAAATATTTTTCTAGTTTGATCCCTCATAGCAGCTAGGAAACCAACAACTTCCTTTTCATTGCCTCATATTAGCACATAATTAACCATGGCTTTTCTTTTCTTCACTGAGAGCAGAAATCTGCAAGGAAAAAAATGTGCTCATGGTTTAGTTATGAGCAGAAAATCATGACTTTCCTTCATGTTTTTCCAGGAAAAATCTGCTAAGGCTTGGCACTGAAAAAGACCAGTTTAAGCCAGAGCATCAATTCCAGTTAAAAGGGGAAAGAAGAAAAGATATTTTGTGAAAGGGTTTTGAAAGAACAGTAGTGCTACAGTAATTAATTGTGTGAACTGCCATCTATCTCCTAAAATTGGTTTGCTGTCTCAATAAGAACAGAAGGGAATGTAATCTGTGTTTTATCATAAAAAGAGATAGAGTTGGATCTTAGAAAACAATATATAAGGATGATAGCAAACACTTCCCCTAACATTTGCCCACATTTTCTGAACTTACCAAGTCTCACCTGAAGAGTGAGTGGCCCTTCGGAAACTCAGCAGACTAAATTCAGGTGGCAGCTCCAAAGAGTAGAGAATTGTCAAAGATTCAGTGAAGGAACTGGCTTATTGATTAATAGTGCAATAGGATGAATATAAATTACTACACGTTTTAAAATAATAGCAATATGCTTACTGGATTGCAAAATGAGCACCAAGGAGCAATGTGATAGGCAAGTGGAAGTTTACTTAATGATCTTGAATAGCCCCGTTACATTTTTAGGATTTAACAAAGTTCAAGAAAACAGGAAAATGGAAAACAAGCCAAGCTAAATAAGAAAAGGTAACAAACAGAATGGAAAATGAGGTAACCATAGTAAACAAGAGGCACTGTTTGACATCTGGTATGAAAAGTCAACTCTTTAAACTCGCATTTGAAGATTAGGAATAAGTTCTAACAGTATGCAATATTTGATGTCTCCTGTAAGTCTACCCTGCCTAACTTGAGCTCAATGGTGCTTACTCTCAAATGAATGATCATAACGTTTCTTATACTGGCATAGAACTTTGCATTGTTAATACTAAATAAAAAGATTATTTAAATCATATACAAAATTGAAGTACTAAATATGAAAATTTCCCTCTTGCTAATTATCCTCGTTTTTCAAAATAAAATTAACTTTATTTCCATTGATTTTAGTGCTGGATAACCTATGAACATTTTTTTAAAAAAAATAATGGGAAAACAGGCAACTAAGATAAAATGAAGGATGATACCATTGGATGGATCATTTGAAAACCAAGTTGATTTACAGCAAACCATAAAAGGAAAGCCAGGGGTGGGGTTAGAGGAAGGAAGGAAGGAAGTAGCGGATTATGGGTTGAAATGTGACCTGCATCACAACCAGTTAGGAAATGTGAACTCACAAATTAATTCACAGTCCACAGGCGAACACAGACTGCAATTTCAACCATATTACATCCTGCAACATATCACAGCTAAGCCAAAATGCTGAGCTTCAGCTTCCCAATGTAGTTGTACCTTCACGAGTCTCAGTTTTAAACAAAGCTTACTCCTGGAGAAGTATATAGAGAACGGTGCCTCACAGGACAGTCTTTTACACATTTATTAAAAAAACCCAACCTTTCTTTGTTCACAGTGGTTTACTCCCAGGTACTCTATAGTCAATATACTGGAACTTAATTTCTGAGTAAACACACAAAGAATTGCACGTTGTCTCAGTGCATTGGACTGCAGCCTATAGTTTATAAATCTGATATAAGCAGACACAAACCTACATATTAAACCATTTTTACAAATAATGTTCAGAGAGCTTCCCAGGTGACTAACTGTATGCACAACTGTACTTTATATTCTATAGAATGTGTAGAATTTTATTGTACAGTATATTGATAAGTGCATGTATATTGTAGAGCAGGGGTCCCCAACCACTGGGCTATGGACCACTGCTGGGCTGCAGGGGTGGGTGGCGCTGGGACCACTCTTCCATGTTGCTTAACTGGGGTGGGGCTCTGGCCTCCCCCATGCATAGTGTAATGCCGTGCTGTCCGAGTCAGGCAGTGTGACTGGCAGGCTGTTTGACCCCTCTTGTTTTTGAGCTGCAGCAGGGTTCCTCCCCCCACCTCTGCTCAGCATTTACTTTGACATACTATATATTGTTGTGCACTTGCGCCATCCAGTCCCACTGCCCCCACTTGCCAATCCGTGGAAATATTGTTTGGCATGAAGCCGGTCCATGGTGCAGGAAAGGTTGGGGGGGCCTGTTGTAGATGATTCATGATCTCATTATGGAAGGTTATAGTGGAAGGAGTACACTGCAGCTTAGGAACTTTTCCAAAGGAATATTATCATGACATAATTTTCTTCCTCTAATAGTATCCATCCACAGAGATGCCAATTTTTAATTTCTAGAATTCTTGTACTGCCCTGGCAGAATTCTGGAAGATGCAGCCCCCAAACAGACCAGCTTTCTCTACCTCCTTGTCTTTTATCCAATGGCCTGGTTCTCATTTCAAAAAGAAGGTATTGGTGCTGTCTGAGAGTTACAAGGCTTCCTAATAATGAGGTAGTTATTTGAGAGGTGCACTCTATGAAATCTCATAGGCAGTGGGACTGGAAGCATTGTGACTCCCTGATAGAAGGTTGTTTCCATACAGTGGAAATGTCAACCAGGCTATTGGACAGAGTCCAAAAAATCTGAAAGTTGTGCACCTATAGGCTCTGGTCAAGAGGCAGAGTCCTATCATGGCAACATAATACAAGATACTGTACATAATATTTTGAGCTACACAAAGCATAACACTTTTCAACCGATTGATAGTAGTGTTCTTACTCTCGTTATTACAATCACTAATGTTGCTCAGTGGTTAAGAAGCTTGCCTTGTTAGCTGGAAGGCTGACAAGTTGGCAGTTTGAGACCTGGATACTGCATGATGGATTGAACACCCATCTTTGTATCAGCTCTTGGCGACATGAAAGGAGCCTCATTCAGTCATTCCCTGAGCAGAGTTTCTTCTGCAAAAATCCTTTCAACCCAGAAAAATTTCTGACTCAGAATTTTTATTATTACTAAAGTTTCCTTTCTTTGGTACTTTAATAATTACTCCTCGCCTTCAATCCTCTGGTACTAATTTTTGTTGAGCTGTGCAGATATCTGGTCTAAACCAGCTGCTTTGCAAACATATTGAATCCTGAATGTCAGTATATGTGATTGTCTCAATATTAACATCAAGTTCCTCTGGCTGTGCAATGTTAGCAAAATTGTACATTGTAACTGGGCTAGGTTGGTTCAATATATCCAGTGATGGGATGTCCCTGGTTCCATCCGGTTCCCTGGAACCGGTAGGAACAATCCTGGAGGGTTCTCTGGGAGGGTAGTCAACTTTTGAGGCGTCCAGTTCCAGATGCCTCACCGAAAGAATTTTTTTAAAAAAAAATCGGAGCCAAAATGGCTTCAATTGACTGCGCAGAAACTCAAACTGACGCATTTCGCATGCGTCAGATTGAGTTTCTGTGCATGCGCAGTCAATTGGAGCCATTTTGGCTCCAATTTTAATTTTTTTTTATTTTCAAGCTGGAACCGCACCTTTCAGGGCGGCAGCGGCACCAGCCCTCAGAGGAGGACACCTACCCCGGGGCATGTTGAGGCCTGCCTGGGCCATCTGCTACCGCCGAGCCTCCCTGGGCCATCCGCTGCCGACAAGCCCCCATGCCCTGGGGACGCCCGGCGGGGCGCGCCGCCACCTGCAGCCTCCTCCTCTGCCGGGCGCCTGTGGCTTCCTCCTCCTCCTTGGAGCCTTTTTGGCCCGGCTGCGGCCACGGCCTGGGGCGGCCAGGGGCTGCGGGCAGCAGTGGCTCTGGTGGCGGCTCCAGCCACGGCCATTGGGTAAATGGTGGAAGGCTGCATTAAGACCTCCCAGCCTTTAGCACGTAAAAGGAAGACCTCCGGCTTCTCCTGGCTCTAGAATGAGCCCCTTCTTCTCCTTCCGAGGGTTCTGAACTGCCAGAGCCACCGCAACCACCACCTGGGCTTCCACACCCACACCCAGCGGCTGCCTGCCTCTGCCTCATCTCTTACCACAGAGCAGCTCCGAGAGTGCCGGCCCCAGCCAGGCTCTGCGGCAGCTTCTCCCAGACCAGGTGCCGCTGCACGGCGGCCATCGTCGCCTCCCACCCTCGCAGGCGTCACGTCAGCCGGGTGGCCAGGTCCGAAACCTGCTCTTCCTCTTCTTCTTCGTAGCCAGAGGTGGGCCAAAAAGGCACCGGCCCAAGGAAAAGGAGGAGGCCACAGGGCTGCAGGCAGCGGCAGCTCTGGCGGCGGCGGTTGTGGACGGCGGCTGCAGGCGGTGGCTCCTGTGGCCGCGGCCTTCGGAGGAGGAGGAGGCCGCATTCGGGGGCGGCGTGCCTTGCCAGGTGGCCCCAGGCCATGGGGGTTCATCATCCCAAGGAAGGTAAGTAAGTGAGGGTTTTTTATTTGGGGTGGGTGGGTAATTTATTTGTGTTTTGGGTGGGTGGTTGTATTTTTATTTAATTTTTATTTATTTTATTTATTTATTTATTAAATTATTTACGGCTTTGTGTGTGTAGCTGTCTGGCTGGGTGGGTGGGCTGAGAGGTGTGTGTGTGTGTGTGTGTGTGTGTATTTTTATTTTATTCATTTTTATTTTTGGCCCCGCCCACAACATCATGATGTCGTCGGCTCCGCCCATGACGTCATGACATTGGCCACGCCCATGATGTCCGTGACATCATGGCGTGGTAGTAGAATTTTTGTCATCCCATCACTGAATATATCGTAAAAATGTTCAACTCACTGTTTGTCCTGTTCTTCTATACTATGCAGCATATCCCCATACTTGTCTTTTATCAGAGCACTGTCATTGGTTCTAACTCTTGTTAATTCTCAGGCAAAATAGTATAAGCACCCTGACATTGTTCTTTGTTGGTGCATCTTGTGTCTCAGCTGCTTTTTGTTCTAACCACTCTTTTTAACCTTCTTTGCGGGTACGTTTAACTCTACATTCCAGGGTTTTGTATCACTTTGTTGCATCTGTTTTCTTCTCTGGTATTTTTTCTATTTGTTCTAGCTGGCATTTTGCCTTTTTCCATTCATCAGTTAGCTCTGCCACATTTTGTCTCAGATTCATTGTTCTTTTTGGGTTCCTCTTATGTACATTTTTAACTTAAAATTATATAATCACCTGTTTTTTCCAAGGAATTCAATACACACAATTTCCTACATAACCATTTTATAACAACAATGCTGTTAAATAGATTAGGCTGAAAAATGGTGAAAGGCCTGAAGCACTGCAGCTATGTGAAAACATGGCTCTTCTCAATAATGTCGCGTGGATTTCAGCTGCCCGGGGCTTAAGCCAAATTTGTTGCCCCCTGGTTGGACGCCGGTGCCCGCTCCTGCTCGGACTTCTGGGAATTGTAGTCCAAGAACACCCATAGCCCAAAAAGTGTCCCACACACACCCACCACTGGCTCTTCTAATTCTTTGAAGTAATTGCTACCCATAACATAGTTAACTGCAATGATTTAGGGTTTCTGGCAACAAGCAATTTAATCAGCAATCAAAGACGTTATAGAAAAAGTAATATAACACATAGAGTCAAAGTATCTAGTTACTTTCAGAAGTTATTCTTCCAGGATTTTATAAGGGCTTTTAACAGGCCTTTTGCAGGGTTTTTTTCCAGGTTTATGCTATTCTCTTATACGTTTTCTTCGGTTTTGTCCTCTGTTGTTGTTTTTTAGAAGTATTTGCAAGGTACAACATGGGCTGCTAGAGGGAGCCAGAAACTGTTTCCCAGTGGCGTGCATTACTGTATCTGTATGATCCAAGAAAAGACAATAATAACCCATAACCCAACTGGTGAAGAGTAAGACATATGCCAAGAGTTACTCCAGAACTCAGACCTAGTCTGTTCCTTACTATACTACAGCATTGCACTTATTATAAATTGCTGAGAAATAACTGCACCTTGGTAATTAGAATGACATCTTAGGATTCTTGGGGGAAGATGAGTTGTGAGCAAACAATTGATAAAGATTCATATATGATAGGAGGGTGGTTGTTGCTAGAAATTTACCTTTCAATGAGTATGGTACATTTTGCATGATAAAAGAGCATCCTTTGTTAGGCAGGAAACTCACAAATATTCTTTCTGAATGATTCTTTTGTGTAGATAATAACAGCTGGACATTCCTCCTCCTTTTTAAAGAGAATATCTGAAGAAATATTTGACAGTAACTCCACCTCCACTATAACTCACCAGGAAGAGGTATTTTCAGCACAAATCAACCTAAGTGTTCATTAAAATATTATATTTAGCACACAGATTTTATCTAGATTTAATTTACAATACTGTACTAAAGTTTATTTATTTTATTATTTATTTATTTGCATTTAATATCCCGCCCCAATCGGGCGGACCCGACTCTGGGCGGCTTACAGCATAGCTCATAATATATATGGCCTTAAAATTCATAAAATTCATAAGAATTCATAAAAAATTTAAAACGTTAAACAGTAAAAACGGATAGAAACCCATAATAACAGCTACCAGATGGGGGCGGATGGCTGCTCTTAAATTAGCCATCCCGTATGGGAACCTGCATTGCTATGTCCCCACACTTGACCCGCCAGCCATGTCTTCAGGCCCTTTCGAAAGGGCAGAAGCTCCGTCTGCAGGCGCAGCTCTGTCGGAAGGAGGTTCCAAAGGGCCGGGGCGAACACAGAGAAGGCTCTCTTCCTGGTGCTCGTGAGGCGAGCCTCCCTGGCCGATGGAGTAACAAGAGAGCCCCTCCGGTCCGCCCTGGTGGGACGGGCAGACATTCTTAGGGTGACGCGGTCTCTTAGGTATCCTGGCCCACTACCATGTAGGGCTTTAAAGGTAATGACCAGCACCTTGAATTGCACCCGGAGGCAAACTGGCAACCAGTGCAGCTCCCGGAGCAGTGGTGAGGCCCGAGCATAACGCCCGCACCCCATCACTACCCGGGCTGCCGCATTCTGGACCAGCTGAAGCCTCCGAATGGTCGCCAAGGGCAGCCCCATGTAGAGCGCATTACAGTAATCAAGTCTGGAGGTGACCAAAGCATGCGTGACCATGAGCAAGGCATCCCGGCCTAGGAGGGGGCGTAACTGGCGTATTACACGAAGTTGTGCAAAAGCCCTCCTGGCCACGGCTGCCACCTGCTCATTGAACAGTAGCCGTGAGTCCAGGAGGACCCCCAGATTACGCACCGGGTCTGTTTGGGGCAAAACTGCCCCATCCAGAACCAAAGCTGGTAACTCCCGTGTTCTCCCACCAAAGCAACCAAAAGCATATCACAGCTGGAAAAGGCCCAAATAATCAGTATCATCCATTGTAACCTTGATTGCAAATAGCAGAAATTATACTATGAACTTTAAGAGGCTTCCCATCAAGACATGAGGAGCCATTGTGGCCATGAGTAATGCCCATTTTCAGCTGGTAGATCAGTTGCACCCACTCCTAAGGAATGCAGCTAATGGTATTAGTGGTTCCTGCTTTAATTGTCTTTCTCACGCTGGGTCAGGTGAAGAACTGCAGAATGAACTCACTAAGAGGTACCTTCATTTTGGCAGTTTCACATCTGGCCTAGACACGGAAGAAGGAGAAGGAGAAGCCAGGATATTAAAAACCCTATTTCCTTCTTGGTGAACCTGCTCAGAATTTGAGATCCTGGGAGGTGCTCCTGCTGTGCGTTCTGTCATCCTGAGCATTTAAGAGAGAGCTACTCAGTTACAGCACCTCATATATGGAGCCCCCTCCCGAGGGCCACCCCGTCAACCTGACTCCATTCCTGCTGAGCTCCAGCAATGCATTATCCTGCATGGCCTTTGGTCTTTCAACAGGGTTTTAACATTTACTATTTAAATTATTTTTAACCTGCTCTTCGAGAAGATTGACTTATTTTTTTTTTAAAAAAAATGTTCTCAGAATTTTGTTTTCATTCTTTTTTAATTAATGTATCCATTAATCTAATTATGTCACTCTGGAAGTCCTTAGCCTGCAGAAAAGTGGTAGATATTTACTTTAAATATGTTTTTCTTTTCAAACAGTTGTTGCTGAGACTTGTTTTTCTGTTCCATAGTTCACATTATAAGGTAATGTTATACAGTACTCCTATAACTGATGTAAGCACGCTTAGCATACCTTGCTTCCTTTTTCAATAAATTAGAAGAATGGCTGAAAGTATATTTTAGTACACATCTTACATAAGCTCACTGCATGAAATTGTGTAGAATAAAGCAAAGGTTAATAGGGTTAAAAGCTGCAGTCTGAATCTCATGATAACCCCCATATTTTTAAAACCTTCAGACATATTATATTGATCCACTGCCTCTGGATGCTTTATGAACCACATTTAAAATGCCTTTTCCTTGGGATGATGGATGCTTGGCAGTATAGCTTATCTATTTCCACTGTTTGCATTTATCTGAAACAGAAATTGGTTTCAGACACATGTCAGCTAGCCAGCAGTCCTGCTGCCTGCAATTGAGTGACTAAGAAACTATCCAAAATCAACATCTGGAAAATAAAAAAGACGCAAATGCTGGTTTCTCCATGTGATGTTTACTGCTTCCCTTTTTTTTCCTTATGAAGCTGTGCATTTTGCAATTTCCATGCAGTTCTAATTCCTAAACTAGGCTCGTCATGACACAGTAATGGAAACACTCAGTGACAAATAGATCAGGGCTGGTTTACACTTTGGTGAGGTTAGACTGCAAATCTATTTTGTAAATAGTTTTGTCTCTGCATGTCTAGTAAATATCTGTGATTTGATCTGCATAAGTTGTATGTGTGCCAGGAGAGACAGTCTAAAAAGTCTAAAGATGTGGGAAAACGTTTGTGAATGGAATAGTGAGCTGATTGGTTGTTGTGATTATTTGATGCAGATATGCTGTTTTGTATATAAACTGTCTGTAAAAGAGAAGGGCGTTAAGAGAAAAAAGGTTTAGAAGACAGAGAAAGTGCTGTTTTGTTAAATAGAGATGAAGGTGGTCTTTTTTATGAGAAAGCTGTGACTAAATATGTTCTCCTTGGAACTTGTGTCTAAACCACCCATGTATACATGGAGAGAGAGAACCAATTGGGTTTAAAATACTGTATTGAAGAAAGAAAATAAAATGGTTTATGGTTGTCTGATAATGAACCTCACAGCTTGAACATGGTTCATATAGTTTACTTTTGCCTTATAACTGAATATTTTTATTCCTTTGTGCTTTTTTAAATAGTAAACCTATTTTTGGTTTATAACCCATTTATTACTTTTAGAGATAGCAGTCACAACACCTTACACCCCCACAGTTTATGTAATGATACATGGTACTCACAGTTTATGTAATGATACCAAAGTAATAAAAGCTGTGTGCTTTACCAGAGGTGTTCTTTTTCTTTTAAAATGTATTTTTAAATTAGCCTTCAGCTGTAGCAGTGTTTGGATAACAATGATAAAAGAACACTGCTATCTAGTTTGTTGATAGGAATATTTTTTTAAAAAAAGTCCTAATTCAAAAGTTCAAACAGCAACCCCAGATTTTCTGTAGGGGTTGTCTTTTTGATAGTGGCACACATGGGTAGAGTAGGTGTGCGAGTGTGACACAGAAACACCACACTTTATTTACTTACTGATTAATTCCTCCCATCTTCTTCTCATTATAGGGACCCAAGCATGGGCCAGTGTTACACTGATTGAGAGCATGGGTTTGCAGTCTCACATCTCCTTGTGCATCCTGCTAATTGGGGACTTCATGATTTGGAACAAATCATTTCCCCCCTGCCCTCAATTACTTCTCAACAAGTAAGCTATAGCTTAGACTTCTTTTCAGATTCCAGACTACAAAGCTAGTTCAAACCATGAACAAGAACAAACACTAGACCAGTGCTTGGTATTCAACAGAAAGCCATGGTTTCCTGCAAGCAAAGAAGTCATTAAATGGCCATTTATGAACGAAAGAACAGTAGAGGACAAAGGCATGCAGAAACTCCCAAACCATGTTTCCCTAGGAAGTGAGAACCCACCCTAAAGTGGTAGTACTAATTTAAATAGTAAGGCCTTGGGATGGGATGGGGATAACAGAAAATGCATTCCATAAAATATGTTCTAAATTTCGCTTGCTGCACTCTTCTTGCCAAAAGGCATGGGCGTGGATGTCATCATCTCCCAAATGAAACTCCAGTCTGTCCTTTTAAGAGTTATTAGGTCACCGTGACTGAGTTGCATATGTCTTGGCAACAAGATGGAGGAAAGACTGCAGGAATTAGCCTCTCACTACTCTACTCTTTAAGCAACACCACCACCACAGCACCTTTTGGTGTTCATTTCCCATGCTGACAGTGATTTCCTGAGCTACTGTAGTATTTTCAAACATTCCAGACCAACACAGCTATTTCTGTTTTGCTGACTCCTAACAGAGCACAGCAGAGGAATAAAACTGAGACAGACCCCAAGGAGAGGAAACAGGAGTTTGACAGGAGAGAGGTAGTAAGGAAAGGATCTACTACTGGAAGAAGAGACCAATGGAAAGGGTAGGGCAGGGTGAGTGACTTAATTTAGCAATAACAAATGACCAGGAATAACCTCTGGGAATTCCCCATTCAGAAGCACATGTGTGCTCAGTTTACGGGAAAGAGGTGTGGTCTCATAACTACTGATAGTAATAAGCAGCAACTGGGAGTACAGGGCAGTCCTTTTTGTTTTCTGACTCACAACAGAGGAATAAAACTAAGGAAGTAAAGAAACAGGAGTTTTGATGAAGGATAGGTAACAAGGAAAAGGTCTACCTTGGAGAAAGAGACCAAGGAAAGTGGGGAGACAAAGGTAGAGAGCAGACTTTTCCAGAAGAGACCAACAGGAGGAAACAAAAAGGTAGCACCTGTGCCCACCCCAACATATTGTAATGTAATGTAATGTAATGTCTGTAAGCCGCCCTGAGTCGCCACGGCAAGTGGGCGGCAATATAAATTTGAACTAATAATAATAATAATAATAATAATAATAATAATAATAATAATAATAATAATAATAATAATAATAATAATAATAATAATAATAATAATAATAATAATAATAATAATAGCAGCAGCAGGGATTATAGAGAGAAGAGAAGCTTCAGTGATGGTGACCTACAAGGTGTGAGCAATGTTTGTCTTCAAGCCTGAGAACAACACGGCATCAGTGATGGGATGTCACCGGTTCCAGACGGATCTCTGGAACCGGTAAGACCAATCCCGGAGGGTTCTCCGTGAGGGGAAGTCCACTTTTGGGGCGTCCGGTTCCGGACGCCTGACCGAAAGAAAAAAAAATTAATATCGGAGCGAAAATGGCTCTAATTGACTGCGCATGCGCAGAAACTCAATCTGACGCATTGCACATGCGTCAGATTGAGTTTCTGCGCATGCGCAGTCAATTAGAGCCATTTTCGCTCCGATTTTCAAAACATTTAGAACTTTCAGGGCAGCGGCGGCGGCAGCAGCCCTCTGAGGGGGGCGCCTCCCCGCGGCACGTTGAGGGCTGCCTCGGCCGTCCGCTGCTGACAAGCCCCATGCCCTGGGGACGCCCGGCGGGGTACACCGCTGCCGCCGCCTCCGCCGGGCGCCTGTGGGCCCGGTGCCTGCACCCGCCGTCCACAGCCGCCGCCCGCCGCCGCCGGAGCTGCCGCTGCCTGAATCCCTGTGGACTCCTTCTTGGGTCGGTCCCTTTTGAGCTCGGCTGCCGCGCGCTGCGGAGGAGGAAGCTGTAGGCGGCGGCGGTGCGGCATGGGGACGGCCCAGGGAGGCGCGGCAGCCGTGGCTGCCCGTCGCCCCTCGCCATGGCCGGAGCCGGGCTAAAAAGGTACCGGCCCAAGGAGGACGCCACAGGGGTGCAGGCAGCTCCGGCGGCGGCGGCGGCTGTGGACAGCAATCGGGGTGCCGGGTCCCAAGAAAGGTAAGCGAGGGGTTTTTATTTGGGGTGGGTGGGTAATTTATTTGTGTTTTGGGTGGGTGGTTGTTTTTATTTTATTTATTTATTTGTGTCTGGGTGGGTGGGCTGAGAGGGAGGGGTGTGTGTGTATGTTTATTTTTATTTTTATTTATTTTTATTTTGGCCCCGCCCACAACGTCATGACGTCATGACGTCGGCCATGACGTCATGACGTCATGCCATTGGCCACGCCCATGACGTCCGTGACGTCATGGCGTGGTAGTAGATTTTTTGTCATCCCATCACTGCACGGCATACACATGTAGCAAGTGCAAATTGGTAGCACTGTTGGAAGAAGTGAAAAACTGAAGACGCTTAAGTGTGGCACTTAAGATTATAAAATAAAATGAAGAGCACATGGACAGAACTCTATGGCAGCAGAAGTCAAGGGAGGCACTAGAGGTAGAAGAAAGGTAAAGCAAAGAAGGAGAATGTTGATGACAGAGCAAAAACAATGGAGGAAGCACCACGGAAAAGTGTCATAGTTGGGCAAAATAAAGAGAAGTTATTCTTCACCTGTGGAACTGCAAAACCTCTTTCAGATTCTTCGAGTCTGGCAGGCAGCACCAGGAAGATTCCACAGAAGGACATGACAGAGGCTGGAGCTCAGCAATGCAGTTACACTGAACTCATCCCCTACTAAATGAAGAATAAGCAGTAGGAGACTCAGTACTGTGTAGGATTGAAACTGAAATATGTCCAGAAGATCCTTTGAACCTCCAGGTATGCTATCTCCTTGGAGGATGGGTTGGGGATATGATGGAAGGATTGTCATATTTCATAAAAACCCACAGATGCATATCATTTAAAAAAGATTATGTGCTAGTGAAAGGGAAAGGCCAAGAGGCTTTTGCAGCAGGGTGAGGGGCTGCCTCTGCATTTGGTCCCAGGACACTTTCCACCTGCTCCTGGGACCCACCCTGGTTGGGGCTTTAAGAACTGCTGAGGCACAGGACTTCCTTGGTGCCCCACCCAAGAGGCTTTTGCAGCAGGGTGAGGGGCTGCCTCTGCATTTGGTCCCAGAGTTCGAGATTTTTGTGGACTGTTTAAAGTGTTTTTGATGTGCTTTTGAAATGAAATGAAATGTTTATGAATTTTTAATTTTGTAATCGGGACGGGGGATTTCTTGTAATGTTTTGATGTACTTTTCATCTGTGATTTTTGTGATGTAATACTTGTAGTTATGAAACATTGTTTTGCTGTGAGTCGCCCAGAGACGCTATAGGCGAGTGGGGCGGCATAAAAGTCGAACAATACATACATACATACATACAAAGCCAGAGCAAGATAGATTACCTTTTTGAAATGAGGGTAAGAATATATTAAAATTTAATATAGGATGTACATAAATGAACCAGATTTGAGACTCTGGCCTTGGCTGGTGTGAAGAGGCCCTCCAGCCATGGGTGCCAGGTCCCATCCACCTGCCGGCGCTCCTGGGGCCCACTCCTCTCGGGGCTTGAAAAGACCATTATGGTGGAAGGACCTCACCTGTGGAATTTGCCTGTGGCCAGGGTGGAGAGGCCGTTATAGTATTGTATTGTGATACATTATTATATGCTGTTTTGTAGACTGAATTTTGTATATTATATTACTATGTATTTACTGTGAATATTGTTTAATTATCATGTGAGCCGCCTTGAGTCGGGTTCCTGATTGGGCAGTATACAAGTGCAAAAATTAAATTAAATTTAAATTAAATATTTAATCAGGAAGGTTTATGTCTAATTGCTGGCAGGTGCACATAGATGCATTTTATGTAAAAAAAATTAAAAATTCTTTTTTGTTGTGATTTTTTTTTCTTCAATTAAAAAAAAGATGCACATCCCTTTTTTTCTCATTCACACAGAAACAAATGACACATCCAAGAACAACTATGAAGAAATTACATCAGACTGATGCTCTGATAAAGAAACTTAAGGACTTTGGGGCCCAGATAATCTTCTCATCCATCCTTTAACTGCTCAGAAGAGGAATAGAAAGGAAAAGGAAAATACTCCAATGAATGATTGGCTATGAAGGTGAAGCAAATGTGAAGGACTTGGATTTTGGAATAATGGGCTATGGTTCATGGAAGACAGACGGCTGGCAATAAATTGCTTGTACCTCACAAGACCTGGGAAGAATGTGTTTGAAGACAGCACAAAGAACATCAGGAGGTCTTTAAAACTAAATTGAAAGAGGGAAGGAGGTAAAAATGAAGGCATATCAGCCAGCCTGTAGAATGACCTTCAGCAATGGGCATTGAAGAACTGTTTCTTAGCAATAGTCCTTTACTCTCCCTATGCTAATTCTCCCATTTCTTCCAGGTTAGCATTATCTTTTATGGAGCATTCCATCTTTTTTCCTTTTTATGTTCTCTTCAGACTCAGCTTTGGCCTTGATGTAAACAATGAGTCAAGATGACTTCTGCAGTAGTTACAAGCCTGGCCACATTTTGAAACTAGATGGTTGGTGAACCTGCTGCATTGAACTCTAGCTAACTCTAACTCAGAAGTGACACAGAAGCATACCTGTAATTATAATTTTATAACATAAATTGTTTACATATATTTAATTATATTTAACATTAGGTTTGTTAATAACCGAGATTTGTTTACTTTATGATATTTATAGTTTATTGTATTTGAATTATATTTAGGGTAATAGTGTGTTGCAAATTGCCCTGAGTGCTTAAACTATAGAACCATATAATGAACAAACAAACTTTTTAACATAGGTGGATGGTCTTATGCTTTCAGCCAATATATTCTTTTAAATTTATTTTTTAAAAATGCTTTCAAATTTTTAAAGTTGTTTTTAGAGGCTGATCTTACTATTTTTGTGTTTAATATTTTTATGATTCATGTTGCTATGTAACTTGAGTTAATCCTTTTTTCATTTTAAAGGTCTGTGAGTCACCTTAAGTCCCTTTGCCAGAAAAAAAGGGCAGCATAAAGTGTATTTAAATAAATAACTGATGCAGGGGGCAAAATCAATGAAGCTAAAGTGAAGGAAGTTGGGAATCTTAAGAAGTTTCTAAACCACTAGCTACATTTGGAACACACTCACTATTACGAATGCACTGCATCTGTGCCTAAAAGTTTATTTACTTTTACTAGTAGTAGGATTTGTAAATCTACTGCTAATAAAAACACACTACTTTTTCCCCATGTAGCTCAGAACAGCATACACCCGGGATTCTCAATCTACAGCCCATGGGACAGAACTGGCCCACACCCTTGCACCATCCACTGCTTCCAACGCTGCCAGAAATGCACCAGCAGGTACCAGGAAAAAAACTTGCAGCCACCACAAACACAGCTACAGCCAATGGGAATGCTTCTGCAGGCACCAGGAATGGTTGCATTCCTGGTGGCTGCAGGGTTTTTCCCGGCACCTGCTGACATGTTTCCAGCACCCGCGGTGTTCCCAGTAGCTGCAAGGGGGTTTCCTTCACCCACTCTGTGCAACAGCTCTAGGCTGGAAAGTGGGGGAGTGGGGCGGTTTCGGGGTGTTTGGTGGGTTCAGGCTGGTGCCATTGCCACCAAAGGTGGTGGTAGCAGAATGGGACACCTATCCGGCCTGTAAACAGGCTGAGGGGGCATGATTTGGTCCCTGGCATACACTGTTCCCTCTCCCTCCTTCCCTTTCCTTTTCATAAAAAGGTTTGGCATAATTTAGAACAGCCTAATTATGCTTCCTGGCAGAGTGGAATTTTGAACCCCTGCTTCCCACTCTAATGCTCCTATTCCTTAGAGAAAGAAAGTACACTAGAACCCCGGACAACGTTATGACATGGTTCCACGAGTCATGACGTTGTCCGGTTTCTAACGTTGTTCAATACATTGATCCAACAACGCTAAAAAAAACCTGAGAAGAGGCGCTTGCACGCGCGCGCGCGAAAAGGTGCGCCAGCAGGAGCCTCTTCTACCAAACGGGTATAGCAACGGGCATCGCACGCAGTGATGGGATGACACCGGTTCTGACCGGATCCACAGAACCGTTTTAAGGATTTACGGAGGGCTCTCCGTGGGGGTAAAACCGTTTTTGAGGCGTCCGAATCGGACGCCTCACCGGGAGGAAAATTTAAAAAAAATTTGGAGCAAAAATGGCTCCAATTTAGTGCGCATGCGCAGAAACTCAATCTGACACATGCGCACTAAATTGGAGCCATTTTTTTCTCCGATTTAAAAAAAATTGGATCCGGCCGCCCCTGACTGGAGCCTCCTGTGGAGCCGCTTGCCGCCGTTTGCTGCTGCCTGGTGCTCTCACCACTGCCACCTCCTGCCATCGCTGCTGCCGTTGCCGTCCCCATCGCCGCCGGAACCGAGGAGGAGGCGGGGCGCTCCATGTCCATGTTGGCTCCAATTTTTAAAAAAACCGGACCCGGAGCCACTGCCTGCTGCTACTGTCGCCGCTGCTGCCGCCTCCCGCCATCGCCATCGCCGCCGTTGCCGCCGTCGCCCCAGGCCAGCGGAGCGCGCCTCCTCCTCCTCCGGTTCCAGCAGCGGCGGCGGCAACGAAGAAGACGGGATGGGAGCCGATCAACGGGCAAGGCGGGGAAGACAGCTCCGGAACGAAAAGGAAGGAGGGAAAAAAGCAAATGCATCTACCCGGATCAATTACAGAAACGCTCCCGGGTCCAGCACTCCAGTCCCCTCCCTCTCCTCCTTCCACCCCCCCGGCGATGGCGATGGCGGGAGGCGGCAGCAGCGGCGACAGTAGCAGCAGCAGGCAGTGGCTCCGGGTCCGGTTTTTTAAAAATTGGAGCCAACATGGAGCGCCCCGCCTCCTCCTCGGTTCCGGCGGCGATGGGGCGTGCCTTGCCGTGTGGCCCCGGGCCATGGGGGTCGTCGGCCCCAAGAAGGGTAAGTGAGGGTTTTGTGTTTGGGGTGGGTGGGTGGTTTATGGTGTTTTGGGTGGGTGGGTGTACTTTTATTAAATTTTTATTTTATTTATTTATTTATTTTATTTCTTTAAGTTATTTACGGGTCTGTGTGCATGTTTATTTTTTTTATTATTTTTTTAATTTTTGGCCTTGCCCACAACGTCATGACGTCATGACGTTGGCTCCGCCCATGACGTCATGACGTCATGACATTGGCCACGCCAATGACGTCCATGACGTCATGGCGTGGTAGTAGAATTTTTGACATCCCATCACTGATCGCACGTCAAGGGAAGGTATAAAAGCGGGGGGTGGCACCCTCTGCTTTGATACCTTGCCTTGACGTGCGATGCCCGTTTAGGCATTTGCGAGACTTTTTGCTGCCCTGCAGTGGGGGGGGGGGGGCGGAGTTCGAAAGCCCCCATATCGGCTTCTTGCACGGGCGGGACCTCTTCCCCGTAGCCTCTGCAGCCCCCATCTGATGCGCGCGCCCATGCAAGAAGCCGACATGGGGGCGTTCGAACTCTGCCCCCCCCCACCGCAGGGCAGCAAAAAGTCTCGCCGTCAAAGCACCACTGGCCAGATGGCCGGATACCTGGTGGCGGGAGGGGGGAGGAAAGGTGAAGTGTCCCGGCAACTGGTTCTTTTTTTAAAAAGCCCCCGTGTCGGCTTCTCGCATGGGAGCTCTTCCCCGTAGCCTCTGCAGCCCCCATCTTACAGGCGGCCCGCGCCCGTGCGAGAAGCCAACACGGGCTTTTTAAAAAGAGAACCAGTTGCCGGGACACTTCACCCTTCCTCCCCCCTCCCGCCACCAGGTATCCGGCCATCTGGCCAGTGCCGCTTTGGCGGCGAGACTTTTTGCTGCCCTGCGGTGGGGGGGCGGAGTTTGAAAGCCCCCATGTCGGCTTCTCGCACAGGCGGGACCTCTTCCCCGTAGCCTCTGCAGCCCCCATCTGACGCACGCACCCATGCGAGAAGCCGACACGGGGGCTTTTTAAAAAGCCGACCTTGTTTAGGCGAGTGAAATGGGGATCCCACGTCAAGGCAATTGCCTTGACGTGCGATCTGCGTTGCTATAGCGTGCCCAGGAAAGAGGCGGCTTGGTCGAAATCCTCACCCCCACGCAGGGGGAGGGAATTTCGGCCAAGCCACCTCTTTCCCAACCCGGGGAGACGATGTTCTCCTCTCCCGAAATTCCGAAAGGGTAAAGATCCTTATCTTTTCGGAACCTTGGGTGGCTTGCAGGCGGGCACGCGTTGGTGGGGGTTAGCTCAGGACACGGAGGTCTCCCCCGTATCCTGCACTAACCCCCACCGACGCGCACCCGAAGTTTTGAAAGGGTAACGATCCCTGTACCCTTTCCAAACATCGTGGGGGCAGGAGCTGGGGGGGTTGGATTGGGTAGATGTTCTACCCAATCCAACCCCCCCACGCATACGCTTGTTCCGAATAACGTGAAAATCGCGTTATTCGATACAAGATTTTTCGGAAAATCTTGTCACGTTATGCGGTTTTCATGCTATACGGTACTTGCATTACCCGGGGTATTACTGTACTGTAATGGAAATACTGCATAATGAAAAATCATAGTTTATCATTGTATTTGTCAACCTATTCTGTAATGGGGATTCTTTTTCTTACAAGGTGTGATGGAGCCCAAGTCAGATAGTTTCTTTGCCCTACTGCTCCCTTTTTTAGTCCTGAGAGGGGAACACTCAGGAAAGACACAAGTGGTGGATAATTATCGGATGTAATGGGAATTGTGTTCTCCTAGAACTTGAGATTATCTAACTCAAGTCATGCTTCCCCGAATTTAATCCAGTGGTGGGATGTCAAAATTTGTATTACCCCTCTGTGATGTCATCACAGTGTGGGCGGAGCTAATGTCATGGGCGGGGCCAAAGAATAAATTTTTTTAAAAAAAAACACACACACACATACACACACACCTCAACCCATCCACCCACCCACCCCAAACCCGTAAATAAATTAAATAAATTCATCCCAAGGACACCTGTCCATCCCACCAGAGCAGACAGGAGAGGCTCTCTGGTTGTGCCATTGGCCAGAGAGGCACACCAGTCTGGCACTAGGAGGGCCTTCTCAGTGTCCGCTCCGGATGGAACCTCCTCCCAATAGAACTATGCCTGCAGACGGAGTTGCTGTCCTTCAGGAAAGGAGTGAAAACCTGGCTGCCAGGTCAGGTCTGGGGGATGGATGGATCAATTTCGCCAGCCAGCTAGATGGTTTGACCCCCAGTGCTTCCTAGCTACAACGCCTAGTTTTTAATGTTAAAATTTTAAGCTTCTTTTAAAACTTTTAATTTTTGAACTGGTTTTAAATTGTTGTTGACATGCTGACGTGTTGTGAATCGCCCTGGGTCCCTTCGGGGAGGAGGGCGATAAACAAATATAAATAAATAAATAAATAAATAAATAAATAAATAAAATAACAATTACATTAAAATACACCCACCCACCCCAAACACACATCAACCCACTCACCCCAAACACAAACTCGTCACTTACCTGTTAGTATAAGTGCCTGGGCAGCACCATGTTGCAAGATGGATATGGTCATCGTACCAGTTCTCTAGGATAATATGCCTTAATGTAAATGTAAAACAGCTGTACCTCCTTAAGAGTTCTCCAATTGGAACAGCAGTTGAAACAGCATAGGTGTAGCTTATTGATGAGGTAATTCCAAGACTATGCTTAAAAACCCCCAAGCCAGGCTGCCAGGCCTTTTTAGGAACTGTGGTAGTACATCAATATAGGTAAAGGTACAGTATTAAATACACATTAAAATACAGATACACCACTTTATTTATTTATTTATTTATTTATTCATTCATTCATTCATTCATTCATTCAATTTATATTGCCGCCCACTCGCCGAGGGGACTCAGGACGGCTTACAGTCAAAACAGCAACAGTACAATAAAAATTATATAAAATACAACCTCACAAAACAACCAAAGCAGAACATAGACTAACTCCCCTCAGGCCATTGTTGTGGGCCCAGAGGAGGGGGCAAGGGCCTCAGCCACTTGCCAGGCCATGGAGTCTTCGCCCTCAGGCCATTGTTGTGGGCCCAGAGGAGGGTGCAATGTTCTCAGCCGCCTGCCAGACCATGGAATCTTCTCCCTCAGGCCGTTGTTGTGGGCCCAGAAGAGGGTGCGATGTTCTCAGCTGCCTGCCAGGCCATGGAATCTTCTCCCTCAGGCACTTCTACCAGGAGCTGTAGTGGCTTATTGGTTAAGACACTGAGTTTGATGATCAGAAGGATGGCAGGACAGCAGTTTCAAGACTCGAATGCTGTGTGCATTATTATTAATGCAATAATATTATTGCATTATTAGCATTATTAGCATTATTATGCATTATTCTAATATAAAATTGAGAGAGGAGCCTAGCATGCAGTGGTCCATGGGATCACAAAGGATTGGACTCAACTGTACAAATGAACCACATAAATTTAAAAATTAATTAGCATAATAAATGAATATCATGTTGGTCAAATTACGCAGTTTCAAAGCTATAACTAACTTTCTGTTGACTATCCCTAGTAAAGGTAAAGGTTTCCCTTGCTCGAAAGCCAGTCGTATCTGACTTTCGGGTTCAGTGCTCATCTGTTTCAAAGCCAAAGCCATTGTCTGCTAACGCTTCCAAAAGTGAATCACTTACCCTGGAAAGCAGGCTATAGGGAGCTTCAGGCTAGCAGCTTCTCTTTCTCCTCCCCGCTTGGGAGGACAGCAAGGAGGCCGTGCATACGTGCCAAGCACTGTAGGCATGCATGCACAACAAGTACTTGGAAGTCCCGAAGGTGGTTCCCCCCAAAAGCTGCTACCGGTTCTCTGGGACACTGGGGAAAGTTACTACCGGTTCTGGTGAACTGGTGCGAACCTGTTGCATCCCATCACTGATTTTATCTAAATCCGGTGTTGAGGCCTGCCAGCCACATGTCCATAGAAACATCTGCAAATCCAGACAGTGCTGGCTCTTTGGCTATAAACAGAATTGGAAACGACTGGCTTTTGAGCAAGGGTGATCTTTACAGGCAACAGGTAGCATTTGTTATTCTCAGTTCTAATTTACTGAAAAATCTTTTTTTGTATTCATTTTGCCAAAGGAGTCCTTTTGATCCTTTTTATTCAAATGGTGATACAACAGGATGAGTTCCATTTTGAACATCTTCAAGACCACAGATATGGCAGGAAGGTGTGAGATATTTCTCCTTCTGAACATGGACATGAAAAGAACCTCATTTGGGCATTTCCTGAGAGGAGTTTCTTCCGCAAAAATCTTTTCAACCCAGAATAATTTCTTACACAAAATTATTATTATTCCTGCTTCTGTGATCCAATATACTGTACCTGAGTTCAACTGAACTGGCTGAATCAGATGGGAAACCAACTAGTTTATCTGCAGAGCTCAACTTTTTTCTTGAGTTGAGAACTGCATCTCTACCCTTGTATCAAATGAGGATAATCCAGTATATTTATGCAAGGCATAATGTTTTCTGTAGTGCAGTTTAAACCTATTAGAGAAGCATGCATAAATATATCTCCCTTCTACCTGATGTTTAACATCCAGTCTGATTTAAACATTTGGAGAACTCAAATGCTTAGATACAGCTTTACATTTTGGGAGATCCTAGGATTGTTCTTACTCAATCTAATAACTCACATATTTTTCTGAGTGTCACAATGACACATGGCTTTAATCTTAATTCAGAGGGAAAGTATATTGCCAAAGGTTTGGAAAACAGGAGCTATTACTGAATATGATCAGGTGATTATGAGTCACTAATGTTAAACTATCAACCTTTTTGTTTAGCCAATCTTTCGTTTCTCACATGTGCTGTGACTCAGCTCAACTTTTGAAAAAGAACAAATTCTTAACAATGTGGTCAAATGCTAATTTTAAAAACTGCATGAACAAGCCTTGTGCAATTTGTTCTACTTTGGTTTCACATCTTTGACATTTCTCAAACCCATCTTTCAACCACTGTTTTTAAACTGCGCATTTTAAACTGATTTGCTAAAATGAAATGTAACCCTTTACGTAAGTAGTTTTAAAATTAACTTCAAAAGCATTTCAGGTTCTATTAAAAACACTTTCTTAACATAAACCTGGCAGGCAATGTATAATGTCTGGTCTGTGAAGACCAGAATCTGCAGCTTCATTCCACAAAGTTCCCCTTCTCTCCCCTATACCCAGTGGCGGGCATCAGCTGGTTCGGACCGGTACGGGCGTACTGGTAGTAGAACCAGCTGGCCATGCCCACTACCCCTACCTCCGGGCACCTGGACACAGTGGTCACCCTGACTGTGGCGACAACCCAGGCTCGCCAGGGCTTGGGAGCGCCATGGGAGCCAGCAGGGCCTCCGCTGGTCTTTCGTTGTAGTCTCTCTCCCTCCCTTCCCCCAGGTGAAGTATGCTGTGCCCTGGTCAGGGGGGCTGGAGTGAGGCTTCAGTGTCCGCCTGCTGCTTCTAAAAGCAGGAGCAGTGCCTGTAGTTCCCGCCAGGCAGGCAGGCAGGCGGACAGCCAAGGGACACTGCTGCCCCTAGAAGTGGCAGGTGGGCACTGAAGCCTCACTCCAAGCCCCTGACCAGGGCATGCCACACTTCGCCTGAGGGAGGGAGACAACGGTGAGAGGCCAGCAGAGGCCCTACTGGCTCCTGCAGCACTCCCAAGCCCTGGTGAGGCTAGGTCAGCACCATCATCAGGGGGACTGTTGTGTCCAGGTGCCCGGAGGTGGACAGGGTGGGGAGGGGGCGGCATGCAGGCTGGTCCGGCTAGCGCAAGCTCCTCCCTCCCCTTTCCCAGCTGCACGTGGTGCCGCCTCCACCACCATTGCCCGAATGGGACCCGCAGCAGCTTGAGGAGGAGGAAGAAGAGGAGGAAGAACCACTGTCTTTATCCCAGGGGTGAGGAGGAGGAAGAGGCTAGCCACAGCAGCGACACTTTGCTGCTGCCGCCCTCACCCCTAACGTCCCTCCACTGTGAGTCTCCATGGGCCTGGTGTGTGTGTGTGTGCACATGAGTATGTGTGTGCATGTGTGGGGGGATGAAGGGGGAGGCATGGAGCCTTGGGCAGGGCCTGGGGCAGGTTAAGGGAGTTTCCCTGGGAGGAGGGAAGGGGGAACGAGGGCCGTGGCTCCCTTAGCCAGTTTACCTCAGAGCAGCAGTTAAGGTGCCACAACATTTTTGTCTTTTTGTTTTGTTTACTTCCTGATATGCTTGAAACACAGACCAACACAGCTACCATTTCAAAAGTTTTATCAGAGAGTAAGCAAAACAGAAAGACAAAAACGTTGTGGCACCTTATAGACTAACTGCTGCTCTAAGGTAGACTGCAGCTGGCCCAGGGAGCTCCATGCTCTCATTCCCTCCTCCCGGAGAAACCCCCTTAGGCTCCCCTATAACAAACCACATTGTGGTACCTTAAAGACTAATTGCTGTATTTTAATGAGAGCTTTTGTGGATCGCGTCCACTGGCTCTTTGGCTATAAACAGAGATGAGCGCAGAATCCTAGAGTTGGATACGACTGGCTTTCGAACAAGGGCGACCTTTACTATAGAAGTGTCATGGCTATGTCTATATCCATAAATATAATATTGTCCTAATTATGGGCTATCTAAAATGTATCCGACTCTAGGGTGTAGTGCTAATCTCCATTTACAGCCAAAGAACCAGTGCTGTCTTGTGTTTGCAGATGTTTTTATGGTCATGTGGCAGGCATGACAAGATCTCTCTGTCACATGGCCATGCCCACAAAGTAGGCCACACCCACAAAGTAGGCCACACCCACGGTGATAGTAAAAAAAAAAAAAACCCATCATAGACCTGAGAGTAAAACTGATTTTCTCAATTGTGTTTAGTTCAGTAAGCATGCAGACAAATGCATTTATGTCGTAGGATGTGAACTTTTGCTCAAGCGCAATGACAGCTTCACAATCCAATCCTATTTACACCTTGATCTTGGACAACTGTGAACAGAACTGACATATTTCAGACCCAGTCTCTGTAGGTTCACTGCGTAATCATTCCAGGAAAAACTTGATGGGGGTTACCTATTTCAATGGCAACCCAAATCGCTCTCTGTCAATAGCATTACACTTATAAACCACCACTCCCCTGTAGCACTTAGGGGTGCCCAAACTATGCCCCGGGGCCAGATGTAGCCTTGATGCCAATTCATCTGGCCTGTGCCACCCTCACCACTCCCAGAAGTGGAAGTCAAATGCACTCATATGGACGTGTTTCACTTCCACTTCTGGGAGCGATGAGGGCTGTAGTTTGGGCACCCCTGAACCATGTGACCAGCCCATGGTCCGAAAAGTTTGGGCACCCCTGGAGCACTCTCGGGGTGGGGATTCCAGTGGTGGGATGTGAAAAATTTTACTACCCTACCGTGATGTCATCACAGTGTGGGTGGAGCTAACGTCATGACATCATGACATGGGCGGAGCCTATGTCATGACATCATGATGTTGTGGATGGGGACAAAGGAAAAAAATTATAATAAAAATAATAATAAAATAAAAATAAACACACACACACCTGGGGAGCAGGCTATAGGGAGCTTCAGGATAGCAGCTTCTCTTCCTCCTCCCCACTTGGGAGGACAGCAAGGAGGCCGTGCATACGCGCCAAGCACTGTAGAGGTGCATGCACACCAAGTGCTTGGCGCGCATGTGCAGTGGGGGAACCAGTGAAAAGGTAAGCCCCGAAGGTGGTTCCCCCCCAAAAAGCTGCTACTGGTTCTCTGGGACACTGGGAAAAGTTACTACCGGTTCTGGCGAACTGGTGGGAACCTGTTACATCCCATCATTGGGGGATTCATAAGTTAAGTAGCATTTTGCCCCCAACTTGCTGGGTACTTATTTTGCTCAACCTCGGAAAGGCTGAGTCAACCTTGAGCCATGGTCGGGATTGAACTCAGAAAGCTTGGGCTGCAGTACAGCAGCTTAACCACTGCGCCACCCTCCTTCCCCTGCACACGAGCAGGAAGCAAGGCGCAGGACTGCCAGGAGAGGAGAGTGCCATTAGGGCTTCCAATAGAGCTCCGAGCGCACAGATCGGTGGGGAGGGGCAGGAGCGAGCGGTTGGTTGCTTTCGGCGCTCGATTCGCCTCGGCCCAGGCCAGACCCGCGAGCTCGGCAAGCAAGGCGAGTCAGCTGGGATCGCCCAAAGCCTGGAGGAGCCGAGTCGGCGGGGTCGCCACCATTTTTGGAGGAAGGAGAGGGGGGCGGCTGGGTGAGACCACGCGCGGCGGACGCGGGGGGTGGTGGAGATGGAGTGGTGCGCGCGGGGTATCCGCAACCCAGTGTGTAACTTTCCAAGGCAGAAATAGGAGGCGGGGGGGGGGGTTTGCAATGGGCGGAAACCGAAACCGAGCCAGACCCTTCTCGGTGTGTGTGTCAGTCGGTCCAGGCTGCAAATGCCCCCCTTTTCTTGCTTTCCACGAGAGAGCCAATTTTTGAACCCAGCCAGACGCTCCTTAATTAATTAATTAAGAGTGGGGGAGGAAAAATTGATGGGGTTACTTTATCTCATTTCACTGGCCACTGATAATGATCTAACTATGCATGCTTGGGTTATTAATTAATTAAATAAATAAACATCATATAAGAACAGAAATTTGGCTCCACTTGCAAGTCACTAAGACCCTGACTGGGAGGCGGAAGGTCAGCAGTTCGATTCCCGAGTACTGCAGGACATAATGAGCTCCCGTCTCTGCCCCAGCTCCTGCCAACCTAGCAGTTCGAAAGCTAGAAATTGCAAGCGGATGAATAGGGACCACTTTGGTGGGAAGGTAAACAGCGTTCCGTGCGCTCCGGTGTCTAGTCATGCCTGCCACATGACCATGGAAACGTCTGCAGAAGCAGACAGCGCTGGCTCTTCGGCTTAGAAACAGAGATGAGCACTGACCCCTAGAGTCGGATACGACTGGCTTTCGAGCAAGGGAAACCTTGCATCCTGGATTCATGCAAGATCAATTCATTAGGTGGGCACCGCCGCCTGCGCATCTCTTTAATGCTCTCTCGCCTCGTATCTCAGTCTGGGAAACTTCTGGGAGGCTACTTTGGCTTGGCCCACCGGCGAGTGAGTGAGTGCGTAGGTGTGTTTATGGTGTTTATTTAAACCCTTCTGCACTTCTTCCTCGTCCGCTCAGCCTTGTGTGGGCGGGAGAAGCTGGTTCCACGTGTTGGGTTTTTGAAAAGAGGGGTGTGTGGGAGAGACTGCGTGGTCGTGGGATAATACCTGCTCGAGGGGTGCCCCGATCCCTCTGCCAAAGGGGTGTGGAGGAAGCTCGGTGCAACCTGGGCGTAAAGGGACTCATGGGATTTTGCAACCAGCGGATCGTGGGCAGAGGTGATCTGCTCACCTCTAGTCTAGCCGACGGGGTCAGAATCCAGGTTTCCCAGCCCTGTGTTTTAAAAAGTGGGGCTCTATGGAAACCTAGTTAAAAGCTAGATTAGGAGTTCTCAACCTTTTAAAGCCAGGGGCCGGGTCCAGTGATGGGATGTAACAGGTTCTCACCAGTTCTCCAGAACCGGTAGTAACTTTTCCCAGTGTCCTGGAGAACCGGTTGCAGCTTTTGGGGGGAACCACCTTCGGGGCTTACCTTTTCACTGGTCCCCCCACTGCGCATGGGCACCAAGCACTTGGTGTGCATGCATGCCTACAGTGCTTGGTGCGTATGCACGGACTCTTTGCTGTCCTCCCAAGTGGGGAGGAGGAAGAGAAGCTGCTAGCCTGAAGCTCCCTATAGCCTGATCCCCTAGATATCCTAGAGAACTGGTTAGGCAAAGACTTAGTACCTAACTTCTTTAACTGTTGAAAAGTGCCAAAATGAAGCCATCTTGTGGTGAGTTCATTCTGTAGTTCCTTCCATCTGACCTAGTGTGAGAAAGATTAGCCAGAATAAGCTTTAAGCTCTGATTTAAAAGCTATGGTTGATTTGTGTTGTGGGTGGGTGTATTTTAATGTATTTTTAAATTTATTTACGGGTTTATGTTGTGGGTGGGTGGGTTGAGGTGTGTGTGTGTGCTTATTTTTATTTTATTATTTTTTAATTTTTCTTTGGCCCCGGCCACATCATGATGTCATGACATTGGCTCCACTCATGATGTTGTGATGTTAGCTCCGCCCACACTGTGATGATGTCATGGTGGGGTAGTAAAATTTTTGACATCCCACCACTGGCCGGGTCACGCTCCCTCAGACAGCTTCAAGGGCCGGACGGCCATTTTGCCCTTCCTCCACCATATGGCACTTCCTGGTGTGGTGGAGGCGTCGGAGGGCCACATGAAATGGCACCGTGAGCCGCATTTGGCCCATGAGCCAATAAATGTCATATAATAACAGAAACTTGGCTTCACTTGCATCCAGGACTCAAGCAGACACACCCACATTTCACATATGAGCATATAGAGAGATTTCCCCCCTTGTAGTCTCTAGTACTATTTTGGCAGTTATTTTTCAATTTATCAAGTAGAGTCTGTTTCCAGTCTTCCTCCTGCAGTTCTTTCCGAGATTGAGTCTTACAAGCAAAACACTAAACCACAGCCCCTTTGGAAGTCAACAAAGGAAGTGATTGGAGCCACATGTTACTGAACTTGGCAAAGAACTCAAAGCAAATTACTCTAGCCTTGTCTCAGATAAAGTCAGATTGTGAATTCTGAATCGTGGTGTTGTTGTAGTTGCTGTTATGAGCTGCCAGGTCGATTTATGGTGACCCTATGGATGAGGAATCTGCACAAAGATCTATTCTCAACAGCCTCTTTCAGCAATTGCAAACTCAAGACTGTCACTCCCTTAGGGTTTGGTTTTCCTCTTTTCCTGCTGCCTTCAATCTTTCCAATAATTATTGTCTTTTCCACAGAATGTTGCTTTCTCATGATGTGCCCAAAGTATGACAGTCTCCATTTCATCATTTTTTTTGCTCCAGAGAAAGTTCAGGCTTGGTTTGCTCTAGGACCCATGTATTCATTTTTCTAGCACTCTAGGGCAAGGGTCAGCAACCTTTTACAGTCAGTTGAGGGGGCCAGACCGGGGGGGGGGGCACCATAAACGCTGCTGATTGACTTTTGATTAAGAGCAACCTCCTTTATAGATTTCTTTACTGTCCTGCTTTCTCACCTGTACATAGTAATTGGGAACAAAAGACAGGAATGATCTTGGTTTTGAGTGACACATCCTTAAACTTGATCTTTTCTAATTATTTCATTGCTACCCTTGTGTGTCTCAGTCTTTGGATTCCATAGCTGCAGTCTTCATTTGGCTTGATGATTGAAATGGTATACAAAATCTTTCACTATTTCAATTTCTTCATTCTCAGCATTGAAGCTGAATAGTTCTTTTGTAACCATTTTTTTCATGTTAATGTTCAACTGAAGTCCTACTTTGGCACTTTATTCCTTCATGTTGACTAAAAATTGTTTCAAATGATTGCTATATTCTATCAGTAAGATGGTGTTATCTGTATACAGTAATACCTTGGATAACATTTGCGTCAATAACGCTAAAATCGCATAACGTTAAGCAATCTGGGGGGAAAATTGCATCACATAATGTTAAAATCCTATGGGATGCATCGGATAACGTTCGCTAAAGCCTGTGCCAGTTATAATGTATGTCTATGGAGTTTTAACATCCGATGCATCCCATAGAATTTTAAAGTTATCTGATGCATCCATTGGATAACATTAAAAATCGGATAACACTAAGACTTGTGGAACCAAGTTTTAGTGTTATCTGAGGTTTTACTGTATTCTGAATTATTGATGTTTTTCTTCCACCAATTTTCATGTTATTTGTCTTATTTTAGTTTGGCTTTCTGCATTCCCTGTGCACAGTTTGAACAGATAAGGGGATAAAATGCATCCTTATCTGACATCTATGCCTATCAGAAGCCATTCTCTCATTCCATATTTTGGACCTAACATGGGTTATGCATCCACACAATCAAATGTTGATGCATCCCCATTTCTTTCAGAACAACCCATCATTTCTCATGATCCATATAGTCAAAGGCTTTGCTGTAGTTTATAAAGCACAGGTTGATCATCTCCTGAAATTCTTTGGTGGAACCAGAGGATATTTGCAATATCTCAACTGCCATTCCCCTTTTTGAACCCAATTTAAATATCTGGCATTTCTCACAAAGGTAAAAGCCTTTGTTGCAACATCTTGAGCGTCACCTTGCTAACATGGGAAATTAAAGCAATGATCCCACAGTTACTGCGCTCCTTGGCATCTCCTTTCTGCAGGTTCTTCATCATAGGATTGCTCCTTTAAAAAGTCTGTCGTTGATTCTATATATTTTTTCAGGTCCATCCTCTTCATTTTCTTCTGGGCAGCATTCCTAACCTAAGCTTAATTTCTCCATTAATTCCTTAGGTCTTCTGGAAGAGCTCTATTGTTCTTCCCCCCTTTTTGTTGTTCTATTTCTTTGCATTGCTTGTTATTCAGTCAGACTCCCTAACTGTCTGTGCTACATTTTGTTTTTTCAATACCAAATCTACTTCTTTCTTCCGAGTTAGTGATTTCCAGGGTAGAACACTTCGTAGTTCTCTGAGTGACTATATCCCGTTACAAGTCCATTTTAACTCACTGGCATCAAGCACTGCAATGTTTGTATGTTCTATTTCTTGCTTTAAAGTTGATTCATACGTCTCATGTTCTGTGTTATAGTTATATGTATTGTAGAGTTTTTCCGACAGAAATCCTTTCAACCCAGAATAATTTCTAACATGAAATTATTATTATTATTATTGTGCAGCATCAGACTTTCTTTTTTTACTTCTATGCATATATGTTCTTTTCGGTTTAGTCTCATTGGATTATTAGTGACAATGTTATTCTTAGTTTTTCTTTGCTTTTCCCCAGTGGCTGAGTGGGGAACCTTGGAGTTCCAGCTGCCAGCACTATCTCTTGTTTCATTTTGGACTGTCTTATCATAGGGCTTTCAAGGTAAGAAAAGTTCAGTGGTAGTTTACTATTGCCACCTTCTGTGCAATACTAACAAAAGTTAGCTTGATTGTCACCACTGTTGCCAGTGTCACCTTCAGCTTCTGCTACTGTCTAGTAGCTACTACCCCCATTACAATGGGAAATATCCATTCTTTTCTGCTGTTGCTGCCATTACCTTGAAGAGGGTGGATACATCTTCGTCTGGTATCTCAGGTGTGACAATTCTGCCTCAAGTGATTCTGCTAGGAGTCCAGACTTGCAATGGAGTCTGGTCTGCTTTTGGCATTGTTCTCAACCTAATTGACACGTGCATACCCCTTCACCACATCAAGGTGTATATTTAAGCTAATCAGTCAATTACAGTAACGCTAGTAAGACTGGTTCCACAAGTCTTGGTGTTATCTGATTTTTAGTGTTATCCGATGCATGTTAAAATCCTATGGGATGGATTGGATAACGTTAAAGCTCCATAGAGATACATTGTAACCGCACAGGCTTTAGCGGTTGTTATCCGATACATCCCATAGAACTTTAACGTTATTCGATCCAATTCTCCTCCCCAGATTACTTAACGTTATGCAATTTTAGCGTTATCCGAGGTAAACGTTAACCGAGGTATTACTGTATAGTGTTAGAATAAATGGCCTACTGTATTAATGGTGCTGCTGCAGAGAGAAAAAATCTCGGCTAATTTTGCTAATAGTAGTAGGTGTTTGGTTGTGGTGGTGTCAGTTTGTTGATGTAAATTTGATTTCTTGTTATGGTTGTATATTTACATTTTTAATCTATTAGATTGAATTGGTTTTGTTCTATGTGTCACCATTCAGATTAGTTTTATTGTTTTTCCTGTTGTGAGTCTTCAGGGGATGGTTTTTATTCCATTTTGCGGAATCGTTTTGGCTTTTTGATTTCATTTGCCAAATGACACTTTGTGCTAATGGCTGCGCTCCTAGACCAAGAGCTAAAAATCAACCCAAAAACTCAGTTGCATTTTGTAACTACAGAAGTGTGAACCTTTATTTCAAAATTTTGTTCAACAGTTTTTAAAAAACCAATACAGTCAGACACTGATGGGTCTTGATAGAGGATCATCATTGAATGTAAGGAAATGTTTTTATGCTTGTAGTGTGGCCTGATACTAAAGCACAACTTGCTCACAGACATATACTCTATCCCACCATGAGCACTCAAGGATGAGCAGAGATTTAAATCTTTCCCTACTTGCCCATTGGGACCAGCTCATGCCTCTTCTGGGTGGAGTCGGGAAGACATGTTGTTTAAATGGAGAAGACTGCTTACACATGCACTGCCTTCCCATTTAAATTAAATTCATGTCAGCACAAAAGACAGCTTTCTGGAGGCTTGTCAAGAACCTGAGTGGACCAGAGGAGAGGACACAGTTAAGGAGCCATTGCTGTATAACTTCCCTCTCAATTCAGTAGCTGGGAGAGAGAGAGAGAGAGTTGGGGAAGATGGTGTGTGTGTGTTGGGGTACTTCAAAATACATCTGACTATGCCATTTTCTTCTTCAAGTGCCATATCTGATTCTGAATATTGGGTATCCTCATGGCGATCAGCCATGAAGATTGCCCTAGGAAGGCTTCCATTTGCCTTCTGATTCATAGGGTGACACATATACATGCCATTTTAGTTTCTGCTCTATAATGTATGTGAATAGGGGACTGTGGTGGTTTAGTGGCTAAGACACTGAACCTGATGCCTGGAAGGTCAGCAGTTTGAGACCTGAGCGCTGCATGACAGAGTGCCCGTTGTCTTCCCCAACTCCTGCCAACCTAGCAGTTTAAAAGTAAGAAATTGCAGGTAGATAAATAGGTACCACTTTGGTGGGAAGGTAGCAGCATTCCATTTGCCCCGGTGTTTAGTCATGCCTGACATATGACTATGGAAATATCTGCAGATGCAGACAGTGCTGGCTCTTTGGCTGTAAATGGAGACAAGCACCACACCCTAGAGTCAGATATGACTGGTGTTTAAGCAAGGGCGACCTTTATATATGTGAATAATTGTCATTCATTGTTCTCAAAAACTGTTCTACTCCACTAGAGCAACACAGTGGTAGAAGTAGAAACTGGTCCTGCTAGTTTTGTTTAGCTGCTGACACTTGGAGAAGGTTAAATAACCTTCACCATTTGAGGTAGCTCTAGGGCTAGGGTTCTCAACCTTTTCAAGCTGAGGGCCAGGTCACACTCCCTCAGACAGCTTTGGTGGCCGGAATCGGCCATTTTGCCTGCCTGCCACACATGGCACTTCTGGGTATGGCAGAGGCGGTGGGAGGCCACATGAAATGATGACGCAGGCTACTTCCGGCCCCCAGGTCCCTGGTTAAGAAACCCTGCTCTAGGGCTTTCTGAAGTGAGAACAGTAGATGTCATGCTGAACAAACAGCCTGAGAAAGGTGGGTCCAGTGTATAGAAGAGGGAAAGTAAACTACTATACCTTGTTTGACGGAGACGTTCACCCAGGGGTCATATTGTATTTCAAAGAACAATAGTTCCCGTGCCTTTGGCAGTGGCTTTATTTAGTCAGTGCAAGTTAAAACAGTGGGATTGGTGAAAAATCTCACTGGTTGGTTGTGACAGGCCTTTGCTTGTTATTTATGGTCATAAGTGCAAGTCTGTCATGATTTAGGATCCAGAAAAACTGGGTTTCTTTGACTGCGAGGTAAGTATGGCAGCTGCAAAAACCTGAAATGATTTATGTAATAGTTCTTTTGAAAAACAAGGAAAATGGATTTCATTTTAATTTGAATTCTGAGATCTTCAGAGATATTCTCAAATTTTCTTATTTTGTAGGTATTCAAACCAGTAATACCAGTAGTGTTACAAATACGTCAGTGCCACAGTAACATCATATCTAGGTAAGTATCAGACAGGAGAGTCACATATAATTATTTTAGGTTGGTTTATATGTGTAGTACTCAGTACACTATACTTTGTGAATTTATTTGGGCAGGTATGACATAATTTGAACATTTGAAGCTTAAGGCTTTTGCAAAAATAGAATAATTAGTTTTTACAATGTTATAATACTTAAATCAGATATTTGAGCTGTAGTGGTTGTGATTGTGGAAGTCACTCTAAAGGTAAAGGTAAAGGTTTTCCTTGCTCGAAAGCCAGTCGTATCCGACTCTAGGGGTCAGTGCTCATCTCTGTTTCTAAGCCGAAGAGCCAGCGCTGTCTGCTTCTACAGACATTTCCTGTATCTCTCTTAATTAAACATGTATGATTTAGCTGTGGCTTAAATGACGGGTGGAAAAACTTTTTGTATTACAAATCATACCTATAATATTGGCACTGGACAAATTCTTCTCATTTAGTTACACCGTTCATAAACATGTGATTGCATCTCAACAGATATTTCAGACTGTGACAGCTTTAGTATGTCAATTTTTTCACCTTGCTGTTAAAAGACAATATATTTGAAAATGGATGTATATAAAGAAAGAACATTGGTTTATATAATTCAGTATTGTCTACAGTCTTTCTTGGTCCTTCATAGGCAACATTTCTACACAAAGTCTTTGAGCTGTGACCCTGAGAACATTGGATATCCCTACAGGATAGGGAGAATAAATCCTTATCAAGCATTATACAGTGAACTATCTTGACATGTTTAAGTAGCAAGAGTTTCTTTTAAGTGCTGCAAATACGGAAGACTGGAGGATTCTTCAGCCAGATACTATGGAGTTAACTTGATTTTGTGTACATTCTCTTTCTATGGAGTCATTGTCTCATGTAACATAAACAGGGATTATAGTTGGGAAATGAATCAGCTTCTGCATGTTTTCAAGATTGTGGACCAGTTTTATCAATCCTTTGTGGTAAGGTTTATTAACAGAACACAAAAATTATTAATCTCAGACGAAAGAAGAAAAAAATGAAACAAATTGTAGTGCCTTGATGACTAATTGGAATTTTCTTTTTTTAAAAAAAGAAGAGTACAGCAAGATAAAATTGGCATGTCTATATGACTTCAGTTGACATCACTAACTTATGCTATGATCAGAAGACAACTTGTCTGCCAAAAAAGAGAAAGCAGATTCCCTCTCACGAAGGCAAAATGCCAAACAAAGCTCTGATAATGTTATACACCAGGGGTTTACAACCTTTTTGCACCGCAGGCTGGAGACGCCCCCTTAGACAGATGTGCTGGCCAGAGGCATGGTTCCTCCCACCACTTCCAGTGGCAGAGGCAGCAGGTGCATCCACAGCGTGTTTTTTGATTCCTCCCCTGCTCCCACTGCTCGTGTGTGTGTGTGTGGGGGGGTGTCACGTGTTTTCGGTGGCAGTTTTGGTGCATTTTTCGTGCTTCCAGCACATTTTTGATGCATTTTTGTGTGTCCAGCATGTTTTTGATGCATTTTTCAAAATTCCAGCATGTTCAGTGCATTATTATTATTATTATTATTATTATTATTATTATTATTATTATTATTATTATTATTATTATTATTATTATTATTATTATTATTATTATTATTTGCTTTTTCGGTGTGTTTTCGGTGCTTCTGGCAGCAGTGGCGGCAGGGTCCTCCTCACCGTGGGCTGAATTAATTGGCCCTGCAGGCTGGCTATGGCCCACGGGCCGTAGGTTGCGTATCTCTATTATACACATCCCCTTCCATATTAACTTCATGGGCAGAGGTTGTTAACTAAGGGGTTGTAGTTGGAGAAACACCTCTTCTTTCTAAGAAAGATCCTTTGATGTATAAGGAGAATAATACTACATGTTGGCATAATTATGTAAATTACGTAAAAATCCTAACTTACTGCTGGCAGAAGAAATAATCATATCATTTATTTTATCTATTTAATTGACAGTATTGTACAGAATATTTTTTTTTGTTTTCCCCTTCAGAAAATGTCCAAACATGTAGATAAAAGATGTGTTACATGGGATAAGTCCATTTGACACCAGTAAAGGTCAAACAGGTAAGGAAAAGTGAATCATGCCATTGTTAATTTTAGGAATGTGCTTTTAGTATCTAATATATGTCTAAAAAATCACACACACACAAGGATTGTTGATTGTTCGTCTTGTGGTAGCACTTTGCACCTTGCACAGTGTTGTCCATTTGTTAGAAGCAGATGCTAGTACTGTACTGCAAAACTTAAACGTCTCTGGATATGTGAGGCACCATACTACTGTATGTTGTTTTGGATCATTGACTGTGATTGTTCAGTTTTTGAGAAAATTAAGGCACGATACTTTCTTATCGCAGATTTTTCTTCTGTAAAGAGAATAAACCATAAGCTTATATTTACTGTAAGCAGATTGTTAGGAATTGTGTGGTTTGAGTTTTTTTTATTTTCTTTTCCCTTAAGATTGGTAGCTAGCCCTGCTCTACAAGTTTAAGATCCAACATATAGAATAGTAAACATTTTCTGCAAGTTAATCCCTCCTGCAAAGTGTGCTTTATCTGAATGGCGTAAAAGTGTAATTTCTGTACTAAGAACTTCAGTAAATGTAGTGTTCAAGAGACAGCTCTTTGAAATGGCACGATATACATGGCAAAGCTAATGGAAAATTGCGTAAGAATTATCAATAATGAGTGGTTTTATAATGTAAGCTGGAATTAAGTAAGCAGCGTTAGCTGCTATTCATTGTAGCAGATACCAGAGGGCTGCAAAATGTTCTGCTTTTTATCAAACATGGAAAAACAGGCACCAGTGCATGACTGAGGAAAAGCCACACTACTGTACCATGATTATTAATATTCATTATCTTGTCTTCATACACTGCTAGTTTAGTCAAAAATCTATAATGGACTTCTATGTTTGATTGTCTGTCAGTTGGGAAGAGAATGCAGCAGTAGCTGTTCCTTAGTTGGATGATGGCTGATGGGTATGCAGAATTCAATTTGTGATTCATTACTTTAGTGAACAAATTGAAAGGAAAAAGATGGTGAAGGGAATCAAGAAATTATCTGACCTGAACGTGGAATATTGATAGTACCTGAGCCTACAGTGTGAGTAGAAGGAACTGAGAGTTAACAAGACTGTTTGAGTCTATGAGTCCAGTTCGTTTTCAACTGACCCGCACACTCAATATAACGATCTCCTGTTTATATACTATGTTTTTACTGTGTTTTAAGTGTTTTTAAAGTTTTGTTAGCCACCCTGGGTCTTTGTGAGGAGGGCAGCATAGAAGTTTGATTAAATAAAATAAATAATAAATAAATAGAAGAAGAAAAAGGGGAATTGGGTTGCTACAAGTAATTTGAAGGATGAAGGGAATGCAATAGGATAGGTCTTCATCTCAAGAGCTGTGTGGAACCTCCCATTTTAGTATTTTATAAAGAGTGTGTGTATGTTGTTTATCCTATTTTTGCTTGTGAAATCATGCTATCCAACTCCCAGGACTAAACAGCACAAAATACATCCAGACGCTGAGCAGAGCTATAATCAGAAAAATCTTTATAGGTCAGTAGGAAAACATTGCAAAATTTTGAGATAGATCCTATTTGAAAATGTTATTATTTTAAATCTATGCTTTTCTGAATGTGGGTTGTAGTTATAAAAATGATGATCAAAACACAGTGAATTGGTTGCTGATTGTGGAAAATAGCACTTCTGATTACTGTCCCTTTATACTTCATGCCCTTACCATAGCAGAGCTGATGTAATCTGTTTTCTGATCAGGCTTATTTTTATTGCTTGTGTAGTTGTTCACACTTTCATGTACAGTATGTTAGTAAACGTGAGTGCAAACTGGGGAATATAGTGATCTGTGAGGGACATTAGTGTATTTGGAGCCTCATGGCAGCAAAGTCAGCAGAATATAGTCTTCAGTAGTCACAGTCCCTTATTATTTCAGTTTAGCTTGTGATTTTATTTCTCTTTTGCAGGAGGCAGTCTTCTGTCTAACATGATGCCATGATGTTGCTCCGTGTCCAGCCATTGTTTTGACTTGAAGAGGTTCATGAACAGGTATTAGAAGTAACCCTGTGACACAGCTGCTATGTCTTAGTGTTATGTTGTCTACATATAGTGTTATCTGTACAATTCTCTTTTTCCCCTGCTGACTTAGTTCTAACACAAGATATGTATAACATGTATCCTAGTTCAACAAAAAAATGAGATGGGAAAACTGTGAGGCCTTTGTGCAGAATCTGAAGACAAGGGTAGGTCATACAAGTAAAACCTCAAATAACACTAAAACCTGGTTCCACAAGTCTTCGTGTTATATGATTTTTAGTGTTATCTGATGCATGTTAAAATCCTATGGGATCCATAGAGATACATTGTAACCACACAGGCTTTAGTGGTTGTTATTCGAAGCATCCCATAGGATCTTAATGTTATCCGATGCAATTCTTCCCCCCAGATTCCTTAATGTTATGCGATTTTAGTGTTATTTGATACTAATGTTATATGAGGTATTACTGTATCTTCATTGGATCACTAAACGATCACAAGCAGAAGCTAGCATTCAACTCCAAAGAAGACTTCATTAGGGTAGGCATTACAGAACTGCAATTTGGTGCAGAAAAAATGTAGAAGTTCTAAAATCCACGGGTAGGCCAGGCCTTCTTGTTTAAAGCAAGATTCAAAATGTGGCTTCTGAATGTGCTCGGGTATTTAGTTTTCAGCTTCCATATTTGGCAGTTTGGATTAGAATGTCATCCCCACATTTACTAAACAAAGGGCTAGAGATAACCTCCCTGTCCCACAGACTTATATCAAACCACAGGGTTCCTTTTTGTTTGGGGAGCAGATGCACTTAGAAACATTACAGGTTCTATATCAGAGAAGTTAGGATAAAATTTAGTTTACATATGAGGTAAGTCAATTTCAGCCAAATCAGAATTATTACTTAGTGACTGGAGGAAGATGTCTTCATTTCACAATTCTGCTTGCATGATGTTACATGTTCTTGCTTATTTGTAAATAACTGTCCTGGTCTGGCATTCAGGGTATCTTTCATAGTCTTGTAAAAAAAAAAAGAGAGAGAAATTGATGCAGCCATTTAATATAATCTGAAGATAATCCCATTTTGGGATGTGATTGAAGCAAGGAAACCTGGTCCACACTTCTGCATGGATTTCAGAACTTCTTTGTTTCTTCTGCACTAGCCCCAGCTCTATAATGCCCAGCTGGACAAAGACCCCTGAAGAATTGAAAGATAGCTTCTACCTATGGCACAATTTCTCCTGTTCCACAATTTCAAACCCTCCGCTATGAATATCTGCACTGAGTTTTTAAAAGTTTTTGGGAGATGGGTAGGTGATTCATATCTTCATCAGGGAGGAGAACCTTCCACACCTCTGCTGCATTCTCCTTAGTTCAGTCCCCCAAAACTTTGGCTTCCTAAGAAGAAAAGGTGTGTACACTACTTCTCATTTCCTCATGTCAAGCTTCCAAATCTGAAAAGTTCTGAACAGCTGACTGCTGCATACACAGACAGTGCTGGCTCTTTGGCTTTGGATAGATAAGCATCGCGCCCTAGAGTCGTATAAACTGGCTTTCGAACATGGGTGACCTTTACTTTGCTAGGTGGCTTGGGAGGCTAAGACTTTTGCACAGTACTTTATTTCTGGATTTGACTACTTTTGAAGTTAGTCTACAAGTTTCATGTTCTGCAAAAGCTCTGCCTCTGCCCTCTGTTTAAATCATAATATACCACTCTTATTTTAATTTTTGTGTTTAATTTTTTCTCAGTTTAATTCAAATTTCTGATGGAGGCAATTGATTTCACCATAGTGTAAATCATGTTACCATAGATCATGTTACACCAGCTTTACTAGTCACCAATTTTCCTCCTCAATTTCAGTTCAGTTGATGTTCTGCTGAGTTGCTGTTTTTGACTTTTAAATCATGAAGCAGCCTGCAACCAGCATATCTCAAGAGTCCTGTTTCCACTGGAATACATGTGGTGTCCATATGGATTCCATCATCCCAAGAATCATGTCCCTACTTTCCCCTCGTTCGAAGGTTTTCACTATCTTTGTTCATCTTCAGGTCTCTATGCAATCAGAAATAACAGCATGGACGTACCTGTTTTTGACTGAAATGTGGTTTTTATTGAATGTGTATGTTACAGGCTTCATGCTAGTCAGTTAAGCTGCTGTTATTCATTGTTTCATTATAGCAGTCAGCCTGTGTTCATTCAGCATAGGTAGTTTAGAGTCTTTGTTATCATTGCAACTCTTAACAAAATAATGTACATACAGTCATACCTCGCATAACGAATTTAATTCGTTCTGTGAGGCTGTTTGCTATGGGAGTTTTTCGCTATGCGAAACAAACTCGCATAGCGAAAATTCCTATGGAAAAACTTGCATAAGGAGCGTATCTATGGAGAAAACTCGGATAGCAAAAAAATTTCGTTATGCGACTTTTCCCCATAGAAGCGCTCGCTATGCGAGTGTTTCCATAGGGAAAGTCCAACTCGCATAGTGAAAGTTTTCGTTATGCGAGTCAGACCGGTTAGCAAAAAACCCGCTCGTTATGCGAGTTTTTCACTAAGCGAAACACTCGTTATGCGAGGTTTTACTGCATGTATTTGGTTATTATTTGATCAGTATTGTTCTCCAGTATACTATTGGTGTTCACATAAGGCTTATGTCACTTGTTGCAGCAAACTGACAGAGAGAAGTAGTGCTCCAACATCTCATCAGATAGCTACAGCAAAATGAGTAAAACTTACCCAAGCACCAGTAGATTTCCATTCACTGTGTTACGTGCCAGTCAAAATTGTGGCTGTGGGCAGTTTATTCTGCACACAAGGCAAAGAATATTTATTTTTTAAATTACTCTGAGTGGCAGGTAATGGATAAATAGGTACCACTTTGGTGGGAAGGTAAACAGCATTCTGTGCACTCCAGTGTCTAGTCAAGCCTGCGACATGACCACGGAAACTTCTGCAGACACAGACAGTGCTGGCTCTTTGGCTGTAAATTGAGATGAGCACTTCCCCCTAGAGGTGGGCATGGGTGGCTTTTGAACAAAGGTGTGTGTGTGTTGCACATCAGTAATGGTCTAGAACTGGCAAAAGTTAATCGTTTCACTTCCCCAGTTCCTCTGCAGAGGAGCAGGAGAAGTGTTTAATTTGCCAATATCCTGAAGTGGCTCATTTATTAAGCCACTTCATGATGCCAGAAATACGGTCATTTGAGGTCAATATGCCATTTGAACATGAGGATCACACCAAGTGATTGCTCCTACCCACCAACCTCAAACAACCCTTTTAGACCGCACGAGCCTGCACCAAAAGGGCCAGTGTAGCTTCACCCCAACACTCATCTGCTTTAGTTTTCATTTTGACAAGCAGCTAAACACCCACCCACCCCCAAAATGGATTTGGCCACACAAAAATGGCTGCATGGTTTCAGGGCTTCTATGGTAGTAGGTCTAGGTAGTAGGTCTCAACCTGTGGCCCATGGCTCCATTTCTTGTGCCCCCCCGCCTCCACCACACCAGGAAGTGCCATGTGGTGGAGGAAGGGCAGAATTGCCGTCCAGCCCCTGAAGCTGTCTGAGGAACCAGCTTAAAATGGTTGAGAACTCCATGTCTAGGCTGAGTAATTCTTCACCATTGAGTTGTGTAAAAATAAAGAACCCCAGGAAATAAGTGCAATGGTTTTTCTATTTCACTATCCAATTAAAATATAATGAAGGCACAAAACAGCAATTTAAAGCAAAAATAAAACTGGTACACATCCAGCAATATCTCTGAATCTAGCACTGAAACTAGGAAAGTGTCCCTGAAGAGACACCATAAAACCTGGAGAGCACACTGCTGATTTTCCATGACAGATCACACCGCCAATTTTCAGCAGTTTTTTAAAAAATCATATGAAAAACAGGATGGGCTGCAAAAATGATGCATCCCAGGATAAAGGAACATCTGTAAAACACATGGTTTTACTTTTCCTCCGTTGCCTCTACAACACAAAGCAGAAGCTGAACCACTGTGAAAAGTAAAATCAACTGATAAAAAGCTGAGATAGGAAATCTGCTAAATAAATGTATCTTTGGTATTTATTCCTGTCTTAATGTAGCAGATTGGCTGTTAGTTTGCATTTTAGTTGCGTCCTATTACAGCGATTTCTATCTCATCTATTTCCTGAAGGAGGGTGTCTGTTGCTGTGTTGCTTCAAAGTTATTTTTACTGCTGTTCTTGCAACAGATTACAAATGGTGTGGATTTTTATCATGAACCGGATGAATCCACCGAGCAGTTCTCCCAGTCAGCGTAGACGAATGGCTCTTGGCATCGTCATTCTTCTCCTGGTTGATATCATATGGGTGGCGTCCTCTGAGCTGACATCGGTAAGTTTTAAATTGTGAAGTGATAACACAGTGATATCCTGAATTCTGATCTTAATTTAGCAGTGCTATACAAGAGAGGATTGATTGTTCTATATTGCTCTATAAATGTGTAATTGAGTCTTGGCACCGGCTTGCTAGAACCAGTTGGTTCAGTGCTGGAAGAACAGCTTCTCGTACTTAATTAACTACATTTCTGTTCTACTTTTTCCCACAGCTAAAGTTGTTTTGAACTATAATTAAATACAATTAATCTTACAAACACTTTTGAATAAGGCCAGTCCTCTAGAAATATGCTTCTTAAAATAAAATGTAACTCTTTTTCACTGTTGCTATCCTAAAATCAGTTGAACCCAGATTTGAGGACAAAAATTCTAGAACAAGTGTTATATGGATTCTGTTCCTGTTAGTAGTCTGGCTGCTGCATTCTGTATTTGCTGCAGCATCTATGTCACCTTCAAGAGTAGCACCACATAGAATGCATTGCAGTAGTCTAACCAGAAAGTTACCAGATACTGTTAACAAGTCATCTCCATCCTGTTAGCACCTTGACTTCTGGAGTGGGTGCTATTCAGTGACTAGAATCTGACTGAGTACTTAAACCTGGTTAAGTGACATGGTGTAGCTCAGAGTGGCAAATTTCTGCAATTAATGAGTGATTGAATTCCTAACCTACAAGGAATTCAATCAGGGACTTATTAATTAAGAGCTCCTTGCTATTCTGAGCTAAGCTACTTTACTTACAAAGGCATAAATATTCTGTTTGGATTCTGACTGTTATATTGCGTTCTCTTCTTTGAGCTTGTAGAAAATGGAACTTTTCTTTGTTTGAACTCTTAGCTTTTGTTTTTACGAATGACTACCCTCTGGCTACAATGCCCCAAAAATGTTTGGTTAGTGCAAAGTTGTTGAATAGCAAGGCTGTGCTTGTTATATTATATGCCTTGATTGAACAATTATAGTAAAATTTATATTTTTTTTTCCTTTTTTGTGCAGTATGTTTTTACTATGTATAATAAACCATTCTTCAGTACTTTTGCAAAAACATCCATGTTTGTTCTTTACCTCTTGGGATTTATTGTTTGGAAACCATGGAGGCAACAATGCACACGTGGGCTTCGTGGCAAGCATGCAGCTTTTGTAAGTGTCTGTTTTTCAGTTTTGTAATTTTTACAAACATTGTGACTACAGTAAATTACACATCAAAGAATATCTTAGAGTGGAAAACCTGCATAAACTACCATAAGTTAAAGCTCCAGATGTTCAGTGCGGAAAATGTTTTTCATTATTCTTAAATTTTCAATGTGAATAATTGCATCAGCAGAATTGGTAATTGCTGTGGTAATGCTTCATAGTGGACTTGGAATGGAATTAATTATATAAAATTTAGTAAGTTACTGGAATCAGGTTTTTTAACATGGTTTATCTCTTTGGCTGTACAGTATTCTGCTTCCATTTGAAGCATTCTTATTAGCCCATTTAAAAAGTGTCAGTAAATGTTTCTTTTAGGAGTGATGGGTTACTATTTTTCTTGAATTGCTCTATAAAGATTTGGTCGTCCGTTCCTCCCCCCCCCCCCCCAGTTTATAAATACTATTCCAAAACAACTTCCATGCTTCTTATATTTTAGACATCAGGATTATGTTAGCTAATCAAAGTGTTTTAAGAAAGCATAGATAATTCTTCATTCTTATACCCTACTGGTGAACTGGATGGCCTTCCTTTGCTGGTGAATTTTCTTTTTGACAAACTAGAAACTGTATAGCATTTAGAAGCGTTACTGTGATAATACAATCCTTTGTACTCTGTAATCTTTGTCAGAAAGAAAAGAAATAAGTCAGCACATAGGAAACTGAAAGGATGACCTGTGTTTTCAAAATCACTACACCAAATGATAGGGACTGCAGGGGCTTAGTAGTTAAGATGCTGAACAAATAATGAAATTGAAGTAGTTGCATAAGAATGATGAGCTGAAATTTAAATGAGGTATAGAATATAGAAAGAGTGGCAGATTATCAGAAAGAAGCACAAATAAGCAGCCAGTATCTGTGGGGGAGAAGGAGAACCCCACTAAAGCTTGCTCTGAGCTCAGGCTCGCAAAATAACAAAAAGGATTTTGTGAGATGTGCTTAAAGCAGGAGTTCTCAACCTTTTTAAGCCGGTGGCCGATTCACGCTCCCTCAGACAGCTTTGGGGGCCGGCGGCCATTTTGCCCTTCCTCCACCACATGGTACTTCTGTGTGAGGTGGAGGCGGTAGGGGGCCACATGAAATGCTGCAGGCTGGATTCAGCCCACAGGTTTAGAATCCCTGGCTTAGAGCTAGAGGAGGGGGAAAAAAGGAAATTAATAGTTCACATGGAAAGGTGTAGACATGCTAGTGTGGCAAAGTGAAAGAAGGAAAATGGTACTCAGCCAGTCTCAAAAGACGCAGTAGATGGGGCTGCCTCCCAAGATAGAAAACAGAGATGCCAAAGGAACACCTAATTCCTTCAAATGGTATCAGGGCCAAATGAATTGCATGCAAAGGGTATTAAAGGAATTCAATGGTTTTTAACGTTGTGTGATACATTGATCACACAATGTTAAAAAAAGCCCTGTTTCCCTGGAGGCTGCAGCAAGCCAGAACGTCGGGATTTGAATCCTGACATTTTGGCTTGCTGCAGCCTCCAGGGAGGTGGGGGAACTTTGGAAACAGCTTGGATCGGGTCTGCTCACCTCCCTGGACCCGGCCGGGGGGGGGGGGGAGGTCAGAGACCCCAAAATTGGTTTTAAAAAGTCCATTTTTTTTACCAATTTTGGGGTCTCTGACCCCCCTGCCGGGTCCAGGGAGGTGGGCAGACCCGATCCAAGCTGTTTCTGGGCTTCCCCGACGTCCTCAGCCAGTGCAGCATGCCAGAATGTCTGGTTTCGAACTCTGACATTCTGACTTGCTGCACTGGCTGAGGACGTCGGGGAAGCCCAGAAACAGCTTGGATCGGGTCTCCACACCTCCCTGGACCCAGTGGGGGAGTCAGAGACCCCAAAATTGGTTTAAAAAATGGACTTTTTTTACCAATTTTGGGGTCTCTGACCCCCCCCCCCCCGGCCGGGTCCAGGGAGGTGGGGAGACCCGATCCAAGCTGTTTCCAAAGTTCCCCCACCTCCCTGGAGGCTGCAGCAAGCCAAAATGTCAGGATTCGAATCCCGACATTCTGGCTTGCTGCAGCCTCAAAGAGGGTGGGGGAACTACAAAATTAGCGCGCATCGGGTCTCCCGACCTCCCTAGAGCTGATGCGCGCTAATTTTGAAGTTCCCCCACCCTCTTTGAGGCTGCAGCAAGCCAGAATGTTGGGATTCGAACCCTGACATTTTGGCTTACTGCACTGGCTGAGGACATCAGGGAAGCCCAGAAACAGCTTGGATCGGGTCTCCCCACCTCCCTGGACCCCGCGGGGTGGGGTGGGGTTAGAGACCCCAAAATTGGTAAAAAAAAGTCCTTTTTTTTACCAATTTTGGGGTCTCTGACACCCCCCCGGGGTCTAGGGAGGTGGGGAGACCTGATCCAAACTGTTTCTGGGCTTCCCCGACATCCTCAGCCAGTGCAGCAAGCCAAAATGTCAGGGTTCGAATCCCGACATTCTGGCTTGCTGCACTGGCTGAGGACGTCTGGGAAGCCCAGAAACAGTTTGGATCGTGTCCCCTGCCTGCTCCAGAGAGATCAGAGGACCTGATCTACAGCTGCAGGGTGGCTGGGGAAGCTGACGGGGACTCCCTGTCGGCTTCCCTAGCCACCCGCCCTTGCCTCTGCAGCTGTGGGGTGGCTGGGGCAGCCGACGGGGGAGCCCCCCGTCAGCTTTCCAGCCTCCCCACCCCTGCGTCCGTAGCTGCAGGGTGGCTGGGAAGCTGAATGGAGAACCCCGTTCAGCTTTCCAGCCACCCTGCTGCTAAGAACGACTGTATCGGATAACGTTAAAAATCGCATTATTCAATACAAGATTTTTCCGAAAATCTTGTAACGTTATGTGCTTTTCACGCTATACGGTACTCACGTTATCCGGGGTATTACTGTACTTTATTTCCAAATTCTTATAGTCTGACTATTATAATTTGTTCCAGGACATTTCCAGGTATTTATGTTATGTTCACTGATCAATACTTGTCCAGATTCTCTTTTCCATACATTTCTATTAAAAAAATAGGAACAATATATTCCCTCCTCCATTCTTCAGGAATCTCACTTGTCTATCACTCTATTCACTACACCAATGGTGGTGAACCTTTGCACCCATGCAGTCACCCCAGCTCGGAGTTCACCCCACCCCTCTGCCCAGCAGCCCAACAGGAGAGCTTTCTCCCTCCCTCAGCCGGAGTTCACCTTGCCCCTTTGGCAGCAGCCCAATGGGAGTACTTCCTCCCTCCCCCCAGCACAGAGTTCACTCTGCTCCTATGCCCAGCAGCCCAATGGGAGTGTTTCCTTCCTTCCTGTTGCTGTGTTGGCATTTTGTGATAATTAAGTGAGTTTTGGGGTGCAGTTTGGGCACTTGCTCTCTAAAAAGTTTGCCATCACTGCACTACACTATGCCGGGTATCCTTAAACAAAATAGAGTAGAACTGAATTATTACATCCCTTGATCTATATTTCTGTCAGCATTGTCTTAGCTCCCCCCCCCCCCACATAGATTACTCATGTTGAGCTTGTAATTTTCTGACTCCTACATCCTTTCCATATATACCACAGTCAAACCAGGTACTGTATCTCTTTCTACTATTCGTATGCCTCCTTTCTCTCTGTAGGAGATACCAGGGGCAGCTCACAGTTAAAACTATACAATACAGCAGATTGAAAATATGATAGCTCAGTGGTTGAGTTTAATAATCCATTGGGTCCCTTCCAACTCTGCAATTCTAAGATGATGATGATGATTAAAAGACAAATAAATATTAATCAATATTAAAATGAAGTTTAAAAACAATTTTAAAGCATTTGTTTGTTTTAATTTAAAATTGAAATAGCATTCCCTATTTTTGCTTAAAAGCCTGCTTGAAAAAGGAAAGTCTTAGACTAATGATGGAAAGACAAGAGGGAGGGGGCCAACATGGTATGAAGTGGATCCCTCTTGTCTTCTTGAAATAAATCTGCTGGTGGTATGTTCTTGGTTTTGAAACAACAGCAGCTGAAGCCAGTTTGACATCAAACCAGCAGGGCAGGAATAGAGATAGATTGTTCTTCATCTGAGGGCTAGTCTTCATGAGACCAGAACTCAGCTCACAAGGTTGATGGCAGCATCCTGTTAATGAAGCATGTGTCTATATGTAATGTTTAATTTATGCCATAGCAATATAATCTTATTTGAATATTAATGTTACTTCTCCTAATAGTTTGCAGATGCCGAAGGTTATTTTGCTGCTTGTACAACAGACAACAGTATGAGCAGTTCCTTGGTAAGTTTTGAGTAGAATATATAAACTTGCTTGGAATCACTTGAAAGTGCCTATTTAGAACTAAATCCCATTGAATACTTTGGGGGTTAAATTTATGAAATTGGATATAAGATTGCAATCTCAGTTGTGCATGTTATCTGATTATTTCTAGAAGTTCAGAAATGGATATCACTATAGAACAAAAGAACAGCAGTTTTGAGGTGTTTCATTTGGGAATAATATCTCTAAGTTCAGTAATTATTAATCCAATCAACATTAATATTGATGATCACCTACAAAAAGCATAATTCAGTCCCTGTGTTCATTCCATTGGATAAAGTGGGCTTTAGATAAAGAAGTTCCTGTCTCCAAAAATGCTGCCCAGTGACTTCATCTGAATTAGTATTTCAGTTGTATTAGATGTGCATATTAGCTCTCCATTCTAGTTCCATTTGATCAGGGTTCACTATATGAAAATGTGGATGTGGCTTGAAGCCCTGCTAGATGATACTGAAATACTACAGCAGGAGTTTGCAACCTATGGTCCATGGGCCAGATTCCAACCCATGGCACCAAATAATTCAGCCCCTGACCTTGCTTCAGCCACCGGAATCGGCCATGGATTCATTTATGGCTGCATAAACATGTTTGTGCAGCCTGTCTGAGGGGGCATGGTCCAGCCTGTGGCTGGAAAACATTGAGAACCCCTTTACTACAGAGTTGAAGTGAAAGAAGTATGATCAGGACAAGGTCACTTAATGCTGTCCCAGAAAATGTCATATCAGTGCTAGAAGAGTAGATGCTAATGGATTGTGCAAGTCCACATATGTGTCTAGGACTTTGCTTGCAACCCCTGGGCCACGGGCCTAATCTGGCCCACACATATAATTAATCCAGCCCATGATGGCCATCCGGGCACCACTAGGTCCCCTGCCCCCACCGCAGGAAGTCTCACTGTGTCACCATGGCAGTGGCTGGAATCATGTGGCTTTTGCTGCTTCGTTCACAGCCTCTGCTGCTTCCCAGGGTGGTGAGAGGCTTTTCGGAGCACAATTGCTTTCGTTTTGTATTTTTCCGAGCCTTCTCTGCTGCTGTTCGGGAACTAGAGCAGTTTGGTGAACTACTTCTGGTGCCGTGAGGAGCTTACATCAGTGCCTGGGATCACAGTGTACAACCTGGAAGTAGTTCACCGGACCGCTCTAGCTGCTGAAGAGCAGTGGAGAAGGCTCAGAAGATTACAAAACCAAAGTGATTTTGCTCCGAAACGCCTCCGACCACCCTGGGAAAGGCTGTCCAAAATCCCAGAAAAAATGCCTCAGTGCAGTGCTGCTGATGACAAAAATATAAGTCCAGGAAGCCACCACGCCTCCGGTCCCTGGCAGGAAGTTTCAGAGGCAGGTCCGGCCCCTGGCAGGGAAACGTTGTGAATGCCTGGTCTAGGACATATGATATTCCTCATTATAGTGCAACAAGTAACGGAGGGCAAGCAGTCATCTTAAGATTCTGAAGTCTCAAACTCAACCAACTAAAAGACAATATTTGGATTCCTGTATTCTGTCACTGTGCTCTGTTGATTTGTCAAAAAGAACTTGTCTGCTGGCAGGAGAGGCTTACTCTTTAATAAAGATTGCTTCTAGAGGCAAAACACTAAGATTTTGACCAGTAGTAGGAAACATATGGCCTCCTAAGATGTTTTTTCATTTCATACATTGGCTATGCTAGCTAGGGCTGATTGGAATTGCAATCTGGCAATATCTGGATTGCCTCCCTCTGGTTTATACAAACAGATGTGGAAATTAAGTGAAAATGGCAGCATTATCTCCAAGATTCCATTGGGGTCTCTGTTGGCCCTAAAAGGAAGCCTAGATAAATGTTAATTTGGTTACTGTTAGTCTGCCAATATTGTGGAACCATTCAAAGTGGTGGAAGGGTTTTATGGAAGATGATGCATCACTATTCACTATCCATCATATTATATTTCAAAAAATCTGTTCAGTTTTGATAGGAAATGACTGTCGAAGAATTAAAAGCAAGTTAGGTGACAGCTACTTAAAGCCTTGGTGATAGCTGCAAAAATGAACTCCACCTTTGCTCTCTTGCTGTCACGCTTGGTGAAGTTGACATGTGCCAGTTTACAAGGCAGCTCACAGTAGTTAGAAAAGTTAGTTTTGGATGGGAGACATTGAAATTGTTGAAAAGTTGGAGCCGGGGAAAGAGTGTAAAGAAAACCACAGTAGATGGAATCCTCTGTACTTCATGTGATTTTTGCTGTTTGTAATTAATGGATTTATTGCAAGTGAACCAGCCTTTTATGCAATATTAAACAAATCATAGTTTAACCAATTGGAAAGAGTGAAGCTTTCTTAATTTAGCAAATTTATTTATTTATTTAGTGTTGTTGTTGGTTCATTTTGTTTCCTGATAATTGTAAATAATTGAGAATTTGTTCTGCACATTTCAGAGTGAACCTTTGTATGTTCCTGTAAAGTTTCATGACTTACCAAATGAAAAAAGTAGCAGCACTAACAGTGATACTGAAAAAAGTGAGTTAAGACTTCCAAATAAAGTTTTTCATTGTCTATCTAGTCTTTGTAATACTTATTTAATACTGCCAAAATTCAGTTGAGGTAAATTTATATTGATGGAAGCTAATAATGGTCATCAACGTGCCAGCAAAATTTAAATAAAGTTAATGAAAAGCATCCTATCCCCACCCTGTCTGGTTCTGAGGCTTTCTGAGGAGCTCTGGTAGTGCAGTGGTTAAATTGCTATCCTGCAACCAAAAGGTTGTAAGTTTGATCTTGACCAAGGTTCAAGGTTAACTCGGCCTTCCATCCTTCTGAGTCAGTAAAATGAGTACCCAGCATGTTGGGGCCAATATGCTAATTAACTTGTGAACTGTCCAGACAGTGCACTAAGTCAGGGGTGCCTAAACTTTTTGGGCTGCAGGCTGATCATGTGGTTCAGGAAGCCGGTCACTAAGGCCCAGGGGCCGGGTGTGGCCCCCAACACCAATTTATCTGGCCCACGAAGCCCTCATCGCTCCTGGAAGCAGAAATAAAATGTGCCCGTACGAGGGCTTTGCGGGCCAGATGAATTGGCGTTGGGGGCCGCACCCGGGCCTTAGTTTGGGCACCACTGCACTAAGTGCTGTAGGGCAGTATATAAGTGAGATTGCTTTGCTTTGCTTTCTAGGGCTGCCCTTTGCTCTGGGAAAGCCTTTAGGAGCCCCCTGGGGGTGGGCTAATCACAGAAAATTGCTGACAGGTTACTTCCCAGTGACTTCCAATTCCATTGGTGGCAACCTAGCAGTGATTTTTGATCATTAAAGGCTTCTCCCCCATACCATGTCTCCCAAAAGAGATCATGCAAAGTCACACAACATAATAAAAGAAAATAGGATGCTTTGAATGAATTTGAATTAAAATGTACTGGTGCCAGCTGATGACACCATCAGTTTCTGTTGGTATAAATTTATGCAGTAGGATTTTCCCAACCATATTAAGAGTGATAGTTGAACACTTCTTACATCATAGGCATTAGACTTCAATACAGCCCCATAGTGCTTAGCATACTAGCATTTTGCCCCCAACATGTTGGGTACTCATTTTACTGACCTTGGAAGGATGGAAGGCTGAGTCAACCTGGAGCCCCATCAGGATTCAACTTGGATCATGAGCACCATTTTGGCTGCAGTATAGCAGTTTTACCACTGCGCCATGTAAAGGTTGACATTTTGTATTGCCAGATACATTCTGCAGTCTGACCAGAATCTAACTGAAAAATTATGCTGGCATAACTGTTGGTATAAATTCCAGCTGCAAAATGCCAAAAGTTAAGAAATCATCATAAGCATCCATTGTTGTCATGTTAGCAGTGTGCAACAAGAAATGTTTATGCTGAATTCTTAACTTGTAGCAATTCACAGCTGAGATTTATTTTATGCCAGTAGAATTATGAGGACAAGTGTATCTGATAGAATTCTGGTTTATAAGAAACAAGTGAAGCAATAAAACATATTAATCTGTTATACATTTGAAAATCAAGTTGAAGATATTGCAGTTTTTGAACTTTGTTCTCAAGATGATAAGTGGTTGGCTGGCCTTTTGTTAAAGGGAGATGCATGTGAAATAGATCTTAAATTCAGTGTTAGATGTTTCACACAGTTCCGTAGCATCAGTTTATTTTCTACAGACATATAACACATTTTGTCTTTGGAAAACTTAATACTGATAGTCTACCACTAGGTGCCTTAACTGTCTTGAGCACCATTTTGTGAGAATGGTGCAGGTTTAACAATTAAATGTAAATAGCAAAGAAATGCTAAAGCAAAATATATTGTGCAATTTGATCTTGTGTTTATTACAGAATAACACACCCTATGGTATGTGTGTTTGTGAACATGGCATACATGACCTTAGAGAATCTTACTCAAGTGCCAGAAAATAGAAACATAGTAGAAGAAAGTTAATTAGTTAGCTGCTAATTAGGTATTGTTGAGATAGGCATTGGACTCACTGACAGCTACCGTATACACTCAACTATAAGTCGCCCTAATTATAAGTTGAGGTACCTAATTTGGACCTCTAAAACTAGGAAAATAGATTGACTCAAGTATAAGTTGGGGGTGGAAAATGCAGCAGCTGCTAGTGAGTTTCAATAATTAAAATACATGAAAATAAGGTAAAATTAATTCATTTAGACATTTGTGTGGGTTTGTTTTAGAGTTTTTATGGTAGTGTTTGTTTTTTTGTTTTTTACTGTATATTTCAATTTGCACCACAGTTTCGGGACCAGAATATAAGTCTAACCCCCTTCTGGACCTCATTTTGGGGGCTAAAAAACTAGACTTATACTCGAGTATATACAGTAATTGAGCAATTAAGTCTTTTCTACTAAGTTTCCTGTTCCAACCAATTGCTGCTAGCATTTTTAAAGCTTCCCTAAAAGCTCATAGTGTATTGCAGTGCAGAGACTATGTATTATTTTACATCCTCTGAGTTCTTTTCAGCTGCTTACCTGCATTTGTTAAGTATTGTGGTGTACGCTGGGAACTTAGATATTCTTCCTTCAAATAGCTTTGTTTCAATAGGAAACAAGCCTAGGTTAACATTTCGTTGGTTGACATAAACAATGGCTCATCTAGGCCATTTTTTTGTTTAACCACAAGATGGTGTAATAGCCATACTGCAAGACAAAGATGCAACATTAAATACCTAACATGGATTACTTCTGAAAACCACATTCATGAAGGAGAAGCTGTCTTTGGAAAGGAATTAGTTGAAAAATTTTGGTTCATTGAATGGATTCAATAGAGATAGAAACAAATACCCTACAGTTTAATTACTTCTTTCTTTTTGTACCAGACTAATAATTCATAATAAAAAAGCTGTTTTACTCTGATAAAACCTAGCCAGCAAGCAGTTAAATGTGGATCTTCATTGTAACTTGGCTTCATCTCACAGATTATTTTTCTGTTCCAGTCTAATAAATATAATAATGACCTGCATAACCTTTCTCGCTCCAAAGCTCCCAAGAAGCCTCGTGTAAGGTTCAGTAATATTATGGAGATCCGGCAACTCCCTTCAACCCATGCATTGGAAGCAAAGCTGTCTCGAATGTCTTACCCAACAGTTAAGGAGCAGGAATCAATATTAAAAGCTGTAGGGAAGCTAACTGCGTCTCAAGTAGCCAAAATCAGCTTTTTCTTTTGCTTTGTGGTATGTTGCCTTTTCTATATTATTTTCAAATACATAAATACTGACAAGTTATATTATTGTATTATGTCTGAAATCTTGTAGTCTACCTTTCTAACTGACCTAATGATTTAACCTAGTTTTTAATCATTTTGAGAACTAGAGTTAATTTTTAGAGTTGATCACTAATTAATTAATTGTCTTTAAAATGCTCAACTGATTACATTGAAACATGTTTCAAGGCAACAAAGTTATTTTGGCCTATCACAGCAACAATGTTTTTATTTAATAAACAAGAGTTATAATTTATTGTTAAGAGGAGAAGCCATCTTTAATTTTTTTGTTTTCTGTTACAGTAAGCCACCAGCATGAAGCACACTTTAAAAAAAAATCAATATGTGCCCTTCACTGTAATCTCCACTGGTTAATATTTAACCACAGTAATTAAAAATTTCCATCTGTGAACAGACAGATTAAAGGGCACAGTTATCTTCTTCCATGTCTAGGCCAGTTATGAAAATGTCAAAATAAAGCCACGTTTTGGTGAATTCATTCCGTAGTTCCTTTTGTCTGACCTAGTATGAGAAAGATTAGCCAGCACAATGTTGCTGTTCCCCCGGGTATGCCTGATTGTAGTTCAAAAATAACACAATCTTCGAGGAGGCTCTTTCTGCATACCCAGTGTACAGTAATGTCTCAGATAACATTTGCACCACACAACTCTAAAACCGCATAGCGTTAAGGAATCTAGGGGGGAAATGCATTGCATAACATTAAAATCCTATGGGATGTATCGCCTAACGTTCACTGACGTTTGTGCCAGTTACAATGTATCTCTGTGTTACACGATTCATCCCATAGGATTTTGACGTTATGCGATACATGTATCACATAACGTTAACGTTATTTTAACATGTGATACATGTATTGCATAATGTTAAAAATTGCATAACACTAAGACTCATGGAACCAAGTTGTACCGTTATCCAGGGTACTACTGTATTTAGAAAAATTAAGCCCAAAGCTGTCATGTAAAATAAATTTTAATAATTTGCAAAGGATTATTTCTGTTAACCTATTACAGCAAAGCCAATAGGAATCCTGTCAATCTTTAAAGACTAACAAATGTGTTGTAAGATGAACTTTTTGTGGGCAGTTGGCAACACATTAGTGTTTTTTGCTATAATTCCTTTTCTTAATCTGTACAGTGCCAAGGGACTTCTTATTCATTAAATGCTTAATTTGTATTTTCCATCTCTTCACTATCTAGAGTGGTAGAAATGAACACAGACATAGGAATTATTTTATTACTTGTACATTGTTCCAGTATCAGAAGTAAAGGGTCCAGTATCATTTTACACTTAGCTGACCTTCAAAGTCAAGAACATTGTTGCCTTTTCAGGTTTCAGTGTGTGTTGAACATTAATCTGCATGCGAGTTGAGTTCAATTCCACACATCTTAAGTGATTGGTACTATAGAGTTAGGGTGCATGTGCACAGACCTAGTCTAAGATCAAACATGCAAATTAAAAATCTATGTAGCAAATCAGGGAGCTTCAACACAATAGCTCCACATGCCATTAGTATTTGCTCCAGATGCTGTTAGTATTTGCTCCAGATGCTGGGGGAAAGCCTTCAGGCAGACACAGAGAGTGAGGAATGGAGAGACTGTTGTTTTAGGGATGTGAGGGCTTTACAGGGATTTGAGTCACCACACTTCAGGCTGCTGATGGGTGTTATTTTGTCAGTAGGTGTAACACCTCTGGATCCTGGCAAAATGATATGTAATCACTTGACATATGCTGATGATTCTGTACAGTATTTTCATGATGTCAGAAATGAGGGTAGCAGTTTCTGAAGGATTCGTTTTTCAGCAGATAGTATGTGTGTTTTCCCCCCAAGTCTTGAATAAATTCCTTTTTCAAGTAATTATATTTTATGCAGTGAAAATATAGGGCTTCCATCCAGGGAAAATTAACCAAAGTTAAATTAGCCCAGGTTAACTTTCCTGTTATTAAAAACCTAAATATATTAATCTTTAAAGGACCCATGCATAGTTACTTTCTCAGATTTGGAACTGATATTTGGCTTTTTGATGTCTACAAAATTTGTAGTCACCCTGTTCTATGGTGCTTCACAAACAATAACTTAATCATCATCTAATTATGCAAAATATTTGTATACATTTAAAAATTCCTTTCTAGAAAATTCATGTGACTTTCATAATAGCTGCATAATATTAGCATGTTAATTATCCAAATAAGTTAGATTTTCTGATCACCTAATCTATTCATTTCATCTTTAAAAAATTCCTGAGAATACTTTCATCTGCCCAATTATTTAATTAATCTTTGGATTGTTTTTGTGTCATTTCTAACTTCTGCAAACACAGATTGGAAACTTTAAAAAAAGAAGAAGAATTAAAAGAAGAAACAAACATTTATACTAACATTTATGTTTAATATCCTAGTGGTTCTTGGCAAACTTCTCTTATCAAGAAGCGCTTTCAGACGCCCAAGTGGCCATAGTTAATATTCTGTCTTCAACTTCTGGTAAGAGATCAAGCATATTCAACACTATTGGCACACTTAAAACTTACTGGACCTGCTTAAACCTCCCCATTAACTGCATGTTTAAGAAAGATATAGATTTTTGGGGGAGAGGGTTGTGTGTGAGAGAGATATACCTGTTGAAGAGGAATATCAACTTTCAACAACTTTTCAATTGAGAAAAGCAGGAGGAAATGTGAAGAAGGTGGGTTTTTTGAAAGCGAACCAAATAGCAGAATGAGCTACAGCTATCTCTAGTTATATTCTCAGAGGAGTTGTGGGGTTTTTTTTCCTTTTGCCTATTGAATAACTTGTGACTCAATGTTTAAACTTGGGAGGAAGTTACAACATGAAACAAAGGATGCATGTCAGAAATCATTTTTGTTTTGCACAAATAGGAACTTGTTTTAGAAAAAAAGGTTAAATAATGTTTGGAAAGCAATGGCTGAAATCAAAGACCTAATTGACTAAGAATTGGATTGTAAATTTTGTCTGAGAAAATGTCTTAGAGAAATCATTGGCTCTTATTGCTGAGTAGACATGTAGAGGGCCTCTAAATACAGTCATACCTTGCATAAGGAATTTTAATTCATTCTGCGAGGCTGCTCACTATGCGAGTTTTTTTGCTATGCAAGTCAGACTCACGTAACGAAAATTCCTATGGGAAAAATTGCATAACGAGCTTTTTTTATGGGAAAAACTTACATAGCGATTTTTTTTTGTTATGCGAGTTTTCTCCCATAGGAGAGTTTTCTCTCCTTAGGGGAACTCTGACTTGCATAGCGAAAATTTTCGTTATGCGAGTCAGCTTGCTTTTTAAAAAACCCGCTCGTTAAGCGAGTTGATCGCTAAGTGAAGTTTGACTGTTGAAAAAGAAAGTACATTAATACCCCAGATAATGCTAAAACTTGGTTCCACAAGCCTTAGCGTTATCCGATTCTTAACATTATGCGATACATTTATCACACACCATTAAAAAAAGTCAGCTTCCTTTGGGGGAAGCCAGGGGCGAGTGCACCTGCAAGCTTCCCCCCAAACCAAGCTGGGGATCACAGCATCTGATCCCCAGCTTGGTTTGGGGAAACCGTGCGGGCACGGGCATCTGCTTTCCCCCAAACCAAGGTGAGGATCACAGCATCTGATCCCCGGCTTGGTTTGGCGAAAACAGTGCAGGCATGTTTGCCTGCATTCCCCCAAACCAAGCCAGGGATCAGACGCTGTGATTCCCAGCTTCGTTTGGGGGAAATAGCGAGGGCGTGCCCATATGCGTTCCCCTAAACCAAGCCGGGGATCAGACACTGTGATTCCCAGCTTAGTTAGAGGGGATGCATGTGGACGCACCCATGCGCATTCCCCCAAGCCGGGGATTAGACACTGATCCCCAGCTTGGTTTGGGGGAAACCGCTCAGACTGCTAGTTTCCTTGGGGTGAGAGAGTGCATGCGGGCTCTCACCCCAAGGAAACCAGCAGTCCAATGCTCAGACCGCCCATTTCCTTGGGGTGAGAGTGTGTGTGGGGGCTCTCACCCCGAGGAAATGAGTGGTCTGAGTGTCAGGCTGCCGGTTTCCTTAGGGTGAGAGTCCGTGCATCTGATCACTGGTTTGGTTTGGGGGAATGCGCACGGGCGCACCCATGGGCATTCCCCCAAACCAAGCTGGGAATAATAGCGTCTGATCCCCATGATTGGTTTGGGATAATGCCCGTGGGCGCACCCATGCACATTTCACCAAACCAAGCTGGGATGGTCAGACCACCCGTTTCCTGGGGGGGGGGAGTGCGTGTGTGGGCAGGGCAGGGCTCATCTCCAGCCCTGTGGGCTTAGGGGCAGAGATCAATGTCAGGGAATTTGAGGAACACTTGCATTGCACAACATCTTAACGTGCAGTGCAAAAATTGTTCCTCAAATTCCACAACGTTATCTGATTTTAGTGTTGTCCGATGCGTTCGTTATCTGAGGTATTACTATATTGCCAAATATTTAATAAACTGGCTAGTTTTCCTTTGAAAACATTAGGAATAGATTCATTTTTAACAGACATTATATAATTTTTTTAAAAAATTTCAAGATTGCTAAATCCAATGTGTTTGATTTCACTTATGGATTGATGTTCATTTTATTTGGTGCTAATGTACTAAGAGCTTTTGATTAGATATTAGCTAAGTTAGTAACACTTAGCCTCTCCTAAAATAAATGAAATTCTCATTATGACATTATTCATGTTTCCAAGAGTTATTATCTTTCAGGTGTTGTTTTCCAATGTTATTTTGCATTTGTTTGTACATTATGATTCTGTTTCTTTGCAGCGTATATGCAATAAGAAAATTAAAACATTTCTCCCCCACAGGATTATTTACCTTAATCCTAGCTGCAGTGTTTCCAAGTAACAGTGGAGATAGGTTTACCCTTTCAAAATTGTTAGCTGTCGTTTTAAGGTAGGAATATAGACTCCTTAATCTCCAATTTTCTTCTCTCCACAGGTTTGAGCTTTCTTATACACTTTTAGATAGCTGGATTTAGTGGTGAAGGCTTTGTCACTATTTTTAGATGCAGTAGATTATATATAGCTGTAGGGAAACACATTTTCAGAGTTTCTGCTGGAAGAGTTGCTCCTTTTTTTGACAGTGGCTCTCCCCATAGTTCCCCACAGCTCCATGTCTATCACAAGCAGCTCAAGGTTAGAGTTGTCAAGCAGTATTAATCTGAGCTACTCATATTTACATGGCTATATGAACAACTTTGTGATATCATTTATAATTAAGCCACCTATGGCAGTGGTTCCCAACAAGGGGTACACAGCCCACAGGTGGACTTCAATTCCCAGAAGCCTAAGTCAGTACATTGGCTGATCAGTGCTTTGCGGAAATGACTTGGGCTTCTGGGAATTGAAGTCCAAACACCAGCATTTGGGAAACACTGACCTATGGGATTGCCCCTGCCCTAATCTAAGAACTTGTTTGATTACTTCTTAAATGTAGATGAATTGTGGTTGGCTCCTGATCTAATAAGGGACTGTAGTTGCTTAGAGGCTGAACTTGATGACTGGAAGGTTGGCAGGTCAGCAGTTCGAAACCCGAGAGCTGCATGATGGAGTGAGCTCCTGTCTCTATCCCAGCTCCTGGCAACCTAGCAGTTTGAAAGCAAGAAATTGCAAACTGATAAATAGGTATCAGTTCGGTGGGAAGGTAAACAGCATTCCGTGCACTCCATTGTCTAGTCATACCTGCCACAAGTCCATGGAAAAGTCTGCAGGCACAGACACTCTGGCTCTTTGGCAATAAACAGATGAGCACTGAACCCTAGAGTCAGATATGACTGGCTTTCGAGCAAAGGCAAAATTCACCTTTACCTGGTCTAGTATTCAGTCCAGTTGCTGATGCTGAGATTGCCTTTGTTTCCTTTGTTAGATTAACTATGTCTGAATATTATGGGCAGAAAATTGTAATTTGTTGCCACCATATTTCTGTGTCATCACTCCTCAGAAATTCATGATGATAGCCTGAAAATCCTATTATTCCCAGCTAACAAAACCAATGAAAAAGCATCGGGAGATGCATTTGGACAGTATCTGGAGGGCCACATCTAGCCCATCATTTCTGAATGTACTTGGGTATTAACCCTGAAGTTATAGAAGCAGGTCATAAGCTAGTAGGATGTGAAGATCATTCCTGCTTAGAAAGGAGACTATTTTTCAGACAATAATATGTACAGATGAACTTAGTGTAAATGGACCAATCTAAAGGTGTTCATATTTTGTTGTTCATGGACAATCTCTTCATAGGAAAAAAAACACTCTGCTGTCGATAGCATACATTTTGAGATGGCTATTACTCATTTTTATTATCCACTTTCCTATTTGTAATAGATACCAGGGTAAAAAGAATGCTTTAGGTAACATTCCCTTTTAGATACTTTTAACTATGACTTCAGGAGACATATGCTGCCTCTGATAGTATCCTTTCAGACACTGTTGTTCTTGATGTTTTTTGTCTAACATTGATGAATGTAGCAGAGAAGATGTATAAAAAAAATTATAATTTTATAAATTACAGTCATAATTTAACATAATTTTAAAAATTGTACACTACTCTATAAGTGGTGGTTTCTATACAGTATTATTTAATAAATGTGGTTGCCTGTAATGTTTTCTTTTCCAAATAGCATTGGAGGTGTTGTCCTTGTGAATCTATCTGGGTCTCAGACATCTGCTGGAAGAAATACAATAGGTATATTTTTCCAAAACTCCTATTCTGAAAATAGACATGGCCAAGTAGGTATTGTAAGTTGTTAAGAACTTCATCATTAACTGTAACAAACTCCAGTATTTTTGTAGTAATGTAGGTTCTAATTAGCAATAAAGAGTGGTTTAAAAAAAACTGGGTTCTGCTAAAAAATTGTTCTTGTTTCATAATTGTTTTGAGTATGAATTAAACATCTTTAACAGCATTTTACCATGTAAGACATTCCACGAGTGATATCATGGTGAATACCTTGCACTGTAATTAACACAAATCTCTTCCATCCACAGGGTCTCTGTGGTCTCTTGTGGGAGCTATGCTCTATGCAATCTACATAGTTATGATAAAACGAAAAGTAGACAGAGAAGACAAGCTTGATATTCCAATGTTTTTTGGTAAGAATGGAACTTTTAAAAAAGGTCCCCCCTTCCCCCAAAATAATCTTGCATTCTTCTCACTTGTGCAAAAAGGCACTTGCCTGAAATAAGTACAGAAATGGACACACCCTTATTGGGTTGGATTGATCTGAAGTGCATGTGTATAACAGTAAGTGCACATACTGTATATATATTTCTGTTTGTATTTCTGTAGGTAAGAAGATGTCTTAAGTCACAGGTGCCCAAACTTTTTGGGCTGTGGGCTGGTCATGTGGTTTAGGGGGGCGGTCACTATGGCCTGTGGGCTGGATCCGGCCCCCGACACCAATTCATCCGGCCCACAATGCCCTCGTCGCTCCTGGAAGTGGAAGCAAAACACGCCTGTATGGGCGCATTTTACTTCTGCTTCCTGAAGCGACGGGGGCATTGTGGGCCAGGTGAATTAGCGTTGGGGCCATATCTGGCCCATGGGCCGTAGTTTGGGCACCCCTATCTTAAGTCTTAGTGGCTGTAGCTGAATGAAGTCACAGCTTCCCTCTAGCTGTCATGCTTTTCCAACATTTCACCTGCTTACCATCCACTGCTTCCTTAGCCTCTAGGAATCCAAGCAAGAAGCACTTCTAAGGATGATACTGGGAATATCCACTACACACATCTCTTTGAGAGATTCTTCTGGGCTTGTACTGCAGTGCAAATTGAGGACCAGGTGTCCTCTCTAAAATGGAAATCCGTTTACTAGATGAGTCTAGCTCACTTGCTCTCACTGCAGCTTGGCCGTGGTTGTCTGCATGCTCTGTTGGCTTCCAAGTATGGTGCACAATATGTGACTAGCCAAGTGGAATCAGTCATTGGAACCACATCTTACTCTTTCCTATACCTTTGAGGAGTTCCAATCTGTTTCTCTACCAGCCACCAATCCTGGTAGTTACCTTTAAAAGCCTGCAGGGGTCAGGAATGAGGTCCTTAAGATAATATCTTATGCCTGTCTGTAGGCCAAGATCATTTTCAGAGGCCTGGTTTTCAAGGTACCTTAGGGGAAATGGCATTGTCACTCATGAGTGAGTTTTCTCCTTTGTGATGCCCAGTATACACAGTTTTCTCTCCGGGAGGCTTATCTGGCACCTTACATGACCATGATCATCTTAGTCACAGGTTGATACCTTTTTGGTTTTCCATCTTTTAAACTTCCACTATGATTGATTTTTCCCTGCCTTTTAAACTTCTATTTTGACATCTCTGCTTTTCTGTCTGTTTTATTTGATTTGTTGATATGAAGATTGTAATTGTAAGGAACCCTGGATATGCCTGTTGAAGGACACTGTAAAAGTCTGTACGCAGAAAATAGCCAATCCCTCGGTGCACAATTCGATTTGGTTTTGTTTTGCTACACTTCAGGGGAAAGTAATGCCACCTTTAAATTCATCATTTTTGCTTATGACTGATTGGACTTTTAGTGCTCAGTAGGACTAACTTTTAACTGATACTCAAATAATGACTTTGTCTAGAAGTCTCATGTTTCTGTTTTGCAAAATGTGTGAACCTAATCATATAATTGGTAGATTCAGACATCACAGTGAGTGAAATTTGAAAAATACTTCTACAAATGAGAGCAACTAAACCTTCCCATGGTTTATTTGATTCAGGACCTAGCACTTCAGCTGATTTCTCCCTAACAAGCCAGAAGAATTTCCCATGATTTGTTATACAGTACATTTATTTCTGTGGTCTGTCACTGTTAGAGAAATGGATTTTGAGATCGCAGTAATCAAAGCAGAGATCTACGGTCATTCATTTGTTAACCCTTTCTGTATGCAGTGCAAGTGATAAGGAAGTAAAAAAAACCCTTTGGTTTATCATGATGTCCAAACTGGGTCATTAAGATCCTTTTCAAATGGTGCTTTATGTGCTATTGCCGTATGATGTACATTGGAGAGCTACATGGGACTGACTTGTTTCAGTGGTAGAATTAACATAATGGAACACTCGGTTTATTTATTTGATTTCTATACCGCCCTACTTGGTGCGACCAACTCAGGACGGTGTACAAACAAATAAAATACAATCAACCAATAGAACATAATAATAGGGCAAGCAATGCTGTGACAGACCACCACATAGTAAAACAGAAACAGTGTGGCAATGCAAACAAGCAACAAACATTACTGCACAATCCATAATACAAAGCAAGATACAGGTCACAAATAATGCCAGGTCACAAATAATGCCTGAATCTCTCACTCAGTCCTGTAAAACTTCGTAGACATCCAGGAGGAAATCAGAAGCCTGTGTTCATCACAGCTGGCATTTATCCCAAAAGAGTTAATTTCAGTATGAAGGAGAGGAATATTTTGCACCTTGGACAGTTTATTCCATTCTTTCAATATGCCTTAATTTCTTTGCTCCATGCAAGACAAACTGAATGTCCAAGAAAATCACTGCTTTTCTTTTTATTGACAGGCACATGGAAGTAAACAAAAATTTGTTACACAGTATTGGAATTATCTTTGAATCTCTAGAAGGCTTAACTGTACAGATGACAGAATTATAGGAAACTTAATAAACTAAATGGAAAACATAAGTAACTATTCCAGCAAAATTTGGAAAGATTCTAATGTGGAGTTTAAGAGTAGAATAATAAGACTGTAACTAAAAAGTGTTACAGAAAGCTGGTTGGATAGCTCACTGATTTAGGAATATGATTGCAGAGGCAAAGTTTGGGAGTTTGATTTCCACTGTGCCTCCTGGGAGAAAAAACAATGTCACAGCTGCAGGAGAAGGAAATGGTAAATTGCTGCTGTGTATTCTTTACCTGGAAAATCCTGGAAAGGGTTGCTATAAGTCAGAATTGACTTGATAGTACACAATAATATTAATTAATTAAATTATAGCAATTTCACTTATATATCACCCCATAGCGCTTAGTGCACACTCTGGGGGGTTCACAAGTTAATTAAAGTACCACAAATACTTAGTAATGAAAAAGCATTACAAAGGCATACTCTCTAAATTAAAAAAATAACTTAGTTATGTCACATCTATGAAAATATCTTAACAGATTTAATAGACTAGACTAGATCATGGGCAGTTATAAAATTGCATAAATATACAGTACATGAAAAAAAAACCTTACATCCCCACCCTCAGCAGAGTTTAACAGTACTCTAGGCACCCTTTCCTTCTTGTCCTGGCTATCTTTTCTAGCCATTATTTCTTGGTCCTTATCTTCCTTTCATCAACTGTAATCAAACATTCCTGCATGGTCTGGAGTTTCCAAAGCCTAATGCACCAAGGAAAACAAATTAATAGGAATTTATATTGTTCCTGTATTTGCTGTAGTTTTAAGGGCAGTAACTCAGAATAGGACAGGCTACCACTATGATGATAAACATCCTTATCTTGCAAAGCCTAGATAAATAAAGGCTTATAGATCCAAGGTTCTGGTGCACTAAGACATTGTACAACCAGAGTCCCGGGAAACCAGAATATTGTATCATTTGTAAGACATGTTCAAGTGTCAGGAATGTTATGGCATTAAAGCTTCAAAAGAACTTTCATTTTCAGGGCTATTTTTTCCACACACATCCCTTAATTATTTTTGTTCTCCATACATGCCAGATTTCCCATCTTGACACTACCTGTAGAGGTCTGCCTCTGTCCTTTTATATTTGGTTTGAAACCTGGAAAAGGGAGCACCTTGTTCCATATTAGAGTTTTCATTTTCAGCTGTTCTTCTGTTTTCTTACTAGGTTGACTGTTTCCATTTTTCTGAACTGTATTTTCAAATGATTTAATTAGCCGTTTAGTATTGCAAATCTAAACATATTTACTAGGGAGTAAATCCCACTTAATGTACTATTTATCCATAAGATTATGCATTTATTGGCTTGGTTTAACTGAATGGTGTACCATATTCCAATGAAGTATATAACTTGAGATTTGAAGAGTATAAATCTTGACAAAATGAAGTGCTTTTGTCATCTGAAACTATATGCCCTAGTGCAGTCCTAGCAAACCTATAGCACGCATGCCAAAAAGGGGCACACAGACCCCTCAGTTGGCCCCAACACAGAGTTCACCCTGCTTCTCTGACCAGCAGCCCAATGGGAGCGTTTCCTCCCTCCCCCCAGCACAGACTTCGCCCCACCTCTCTGACCAGCAGCCCAATGGAAGTGCTGGGCACATAGTTAGCCTCGCCCCTCTGCCCAGCAGCCCAATGGGGGTGCTTCCTCCCTCCAGCACAGAGTTTGCCCCGCCCCTCTGCCCAGCAGTCCAATGAGAGCACTGCCTCCCGCCAGCACAGAGTTTGCCATCACTGCCTTAGTGCAAAGGTATGTCAATTGCAGTTTTAATAGATATTACTATTGGTACCATATATACTTGAGTATAAACTGACCCGAATATAAGCCGAAGTAGCTAATTTTACTGGAGAAACTAGGAAAATAGATTGACCCGAGTATAAGCCGAGAGTGGAAAATGCAGGAGCTGCTAGTGAGTTTCCATAATCACTTCTACGTGAAAATAAAATTAAGTTAATTGAGACATCAGCTTTTAGAATGTTTACGGCAATGTGCAGGTACGTTATTTTTTTTTTACTGTATTTGAATTAGCACCACCCAACCAGTGAGGGCACTGCAAGGTAAAGAGGTCATGGACCAATAGAACTGTAGCAGAAAACGTCACTCTAGGCTAGGCTAGCCTCTTGCTCTGAAGGCAAGAAAACGTGGCTTCTCCTTTCTGGTTTGGCTGTCCAATGGAGCAGCAGGTATGGGCAAGTGAAGCCAGACAGCAGCAAGAAAGGGTTTTTTTCTCCACAGTAGTTTGAAAGCACCTCCTCCATGATTTTTGTCGGTCAGCAAACTCTCCCAGCTAGAGACGCTCTGAACACGGGAGAGACAGCGTCTCTCAAAAGGCACAACAAGAGCAGCAGGTGTTTTTTCCCCTCCACAGCAATTTGAATATGCCTGCCTCTTCTGTGCTTGTCAGTCACCAAACTTTCCCAGAGAGATGCTCTGACCAACAAGCGCAGAAGAGGCAGGCATATTCAAATTGCTTCGTGTGTGTGGGCGGGGGTGGGGGACCCTTGCTGCTTTTGTTTTGAGAGACTCTTCTGTGCTTCCAGCAAACTATACCAGATAGAGAGGTGCTCCAACAACAGAATGGATAAACAAGAGCAGCAAGAGTACGGTATTTTTTCTCCACGACACTTGAATGTGCCTGCCTCCATTGTTGCTGCAATCCTGTTGCTATAGAGATACACCCACAAGAGGAGGGGAGGGAGCCAGGCATGCATGTCTCAATCCGGAAGCAGCAAGAAAGTTCTTCGTGCCGGTTTGAGGTGCGCCTGCTTCCCTGATTTTTGTCAGCACAGCTCAATCTGGGGGTGTCTTGGGACCCCCACAGTGGGTGCCTCGAGTATAAACCGAGTCTCCCTTTTAAACCTCATTTTTTGTGTTAAAAATTTGGCTTATATTCGAGCATGTACGGTATGTCATGAACCTGTACAAAAATACAGCTTGTTAAAAATGTAAAAAATGTTTTGTTATTAATACTACCCTTTTTTTTGCAGGGTTTGTTGGTTTGTTCAATTTACTGATGCTTTGGCCAGGTTTCTTCTTACTACACTATACTGGATTTGAGGCCTTTGAATTTCCCAGTAAACTAGTTCTTATGTGCATTGTCATAAATGGCCTTGTTGGAACTGTTCTGTCTGAATTCCTCTGGTTATGGTATGTGCAGTGCTCTCAGTGTTCTTTTATATTACACTTCTTTTAACAGCAACTAGCTATTAAGGGTCAACAAGTAGGATTGTGTTTCCCCCCCTAAAAAAGCTAGTAGGATGTTTTGAAGAGCAATAGTTATTTCAAAGCACTCTATCTTCAAGGATATCATTTTATGCTGAAATCTTCAAGTAATAACTGTTGCCTTCTAAATGGAAAAAAAAAGGAATTTGTGTCAGATTTTTTAAAGGATAGCAATACAACTTGTGTGTCTATGTGCATGTGTGTGTGTTCGTTCCTCCCTCCTGATTAGTTTCCAAAGGATTTATCATGCAGATACTTTATTAGCCAGCACTCACTTCCTAGCCTAGAATCACATTTGGAAATCATTATCCAAATTCAAATATTGATACTACCAACATTTGTCTTCAATATAATATTTCCTTCTCCCACAGGTTGGGAGTGGGGGTAGACCTGTGCTTGGATTAGAAATAGTTCTCCCCAACCTTAAATAGTATTGACCCTTGACAGGCAACACTACAAAAATAGGGATAATACCCAGCTAGAAATAGATGTCAACTGTGTCCCAACTTTTGCTCTAACAGCAGTGTTACAGATTACAACAATGCTACTGACATCATTAGGAGCTCATTTATGTGTGCATTAGCCAACAGTGTGTAGGGCAGATAGGATGATCTCTGTACAAGAGAATGTGACTATTAATCTAACTTAAAAATGGCAACATAAAAAAGCTGGGGACATAATATTTTTAATTTCTCAAAACACTCCACTTGGACAGGTTATCCTGCTATGGTATTAGAGTAGACCTACTGCCAGTGACTCAATGCCATTCCACTAACTTGACAACCCTGAGGACTAATGGCATTGGGTGGTGAAGTCCACAGGAAAGGGTGATGGTCCCCAAGTGGATTAAATCCCACTTGAATCCATCTTGATGGAGGACTTCATCAATACTGGCCTGGGGCTGATGAGGACTTTTATGTGCCAAAAGGGCTCAGGACTAGAAAGTGACATTGCGATGTGGAAGGCAAATGGAAGACCACTGCATTATTATATTGTTCCCAGGGCAAACTTCATGGCTGATTGCCATAATGACAGCCAGTATTTGGAATCAAATATGGCTCTTGAAGAAGAAGAATTATTCTAGAAAAGAAAGAAATTGCAAAGATAAATGTGAGAGGGAGCACAGTGTATTGCATTCTGAAAAATCAAATCTATTTTAGTTCTTGAAAACTCATTGTATTTGCCATGATGATAATGGAATCAACATTTAAATGTATTCTACCTGTATTAAGTACAGTATGCCATTGTCACCTTGCAAGCTCATGAATATGGGTTTTACTTTGTTTCTCATTTAACTTGGCCCCACCCCCATACCCACACTAAAATGTTAACCCCCGCATAACTAACTAACTACTTCTTAAAAATTCAAGTTCTTTGAACTCAAGTCATTTTCATCCACCTGTTCTCATTATATTAAATGTTATCGGCATCTTGATTGTCCAATGTCTTTGTTAAGACCTTTAATATTAAGGAGAGATGGAGAAGGCAAGACTCACTGGAAAAGATAGCAGTATTGAGAGATATTGAAAGGAGCAAAAGAGGAAGATAGAGCATGAGAAACTATTTTGCATATTACAGGATGGAAAAAGCTTGAGTTTGCAAAAAAACTGAGTATGGGTGTTAATGATTGGAGGCTGCGGTAAATTGGAAGCAACTAGACAGCATATACAACAAGAATCCCTAGAAAACTCATTACAAATTTTAACATGCTGTTACCATTTTCTGTTCCCCATTCCTTTTGGTCTTCCTGTCATTCCTGTATTAAACACATTGTATATAAATCTGTGGTCTAGATATTGTAGATTATGTGTTTGAAGTGTGGCTTGAAATTCACAAGAGCTCACATTGAAGTAAATGTGTCAAGAATGCCATAATATTTCTGCTTTTTTTATTTTTGCCTAGATGGACTAACATAGCCACATCTCTAAGAAAAGTATAAATGTTACTGTTCATGAATATACATCACCACTTGTAGACTCATCACTTGATTAATCACTTTATGATTCACAGCCAACACTGTTAAATGTCTCCTTGGAATTTGTATTTCTCTTGCTGCCATAAGATAGGAATTAATAGTGGTTAGATCTACTGGTTAATCTGTGATGGACCATAAAGACACTCAGATCATCATTTAGTGAAAGATGAAAGTACAGTAGGCGCTGTCAATTAATTAAATGTTAAAATCTTCTGGTCTGAAGTGATAGGTATTTGTGAAACAGCCAGGTACTTTTCCTTTCGTCTTTTGATCATTGTACTTCCTATGGGCTCCGCACCGTCTCCTCAACTTAGTAAAACTCCAGGTACTGAGCTTACTGAATAATAAATTGTCTCCTAGGAGTATCCTAAACATCAGGAGCTTAACAATTGTCTTTACAGCCCACTGCCATACTTGCATATTCTGCTTGTCCTTGGTGTACTTTCATGAAAATGCTTCTGCAGTTACTTCTGCTAAAGTAGTGGTGTGATTTTAGCTTTTAAACTCAAGTCTGTCTTTTTAACATTTTCCTAGGGGCTGCTTTCTTACTTCTTCCTTGATAGGCACACTTGCCTTGAGCCTTACAATTCCTCTCTCCATAATAGCTGACATGTGCATGCAAAAGGTAAAGTATATTTTATTAATGACCATTGTGAATTCTTCTAAGGCTCCTAAACAGAGTATTGAATGCCAATGTTGCATGAGGAGGAAGACTGTGATAAGGAAACATTATTGTATTTCACTGCAGATAATATTCCTGCTTCTCCCACACTATCATTGAATGTTGGTTGTATTTAAATGCATTTTTATCAGCATATAGTTTTGCCAGAGAAGGTGACTATGGCCACAAAAAGGGATAGAAAATTATGAGAAATAACTGGATGGCAATTTAAATAGACTGAAATTGAAAACATGGAACATTTCCCCCCTATTTTATGTGGACACTTAACCACCATAGAGTGGAGTTTGTAGCTTCCAGAAGCCTAGAGTAGAGTACCACTACTGTGCCCCCCTCAAACCCTATTTTTTTCCACTCAGAAAATTCCCTCATACATTTTTTTTTGGGGGGGGGGATCTTTTTCTTTGTGATTCCTGAGATGATTTAGTTTCATGAGTAGACTTCTACAAAATGAAAAGGAGTAGGGAGCCACACATCTAGCACCTCCTCCTATCAGGAAGGATTTTTTCCTTCATTCCCATATTATCCCATGTGGGTGTTGGTCTGGCCAGACGTCCTGCTACGGTAATGGAGTAGACCGTACAGCCAGCAACTCAATGCTGAGTGTCAGGTGGCAGTTAACTAATATTACTCCCTAAAGAGGCCAAAGGCTACAGGCGGATGAGCCTCTTTAGGTGGGATGATGGTTCCCTCAGTGAAGGAAATGCCACTGGAAACCATCATATCGGGCCCAATGGCAAAATGAGTGGAAGAGGAACTCTGATTCCCAACAGTCGTGAAGGTGCACCTTGATAGGCTGAGGCAGTCCATTGCAGTCCTGGTGTTAAATCCTGCATGTCTCATTTCATATGTGCCACAGGAGATGGCTCCATGATCATAGTGTGTGGGGTACTTCATGGCAAGCTGGGATCCACGTTAAACAAATTCATGCCAATGACATTTTTCCTGAAAATGATTTCCAGGGAAAAAAATATATTTGGATACAAGTTGTAGCTGACGATAACAATCCCATTTGGCTGCAGGCTCAGCACCAGGAAAGCCCAGGAGGTGTAGGGTCCATGCATGTTCTCTACATGCTAAGCTCATGTTCCTTTGATTGTAAAGAGGATGGAATGGTTAAAGATGTGGGAGATACAGTAATACCTCGGATAACGCTAAGACTTGGTTCCACAAATCTTGGTATTATCCGATTTTTAGTGTTATCCGATGCATGTTAAAATCCTATGGGATGTATTGGATAACGTTAAAGCTCCATAGAGATACATTGTAACCGCACAGGCTTTAGCGGTTGTTATCCGATCCATCCCATAGGACTTTAACGTTATTCGATCCAATTCTCCTCCCCAGATTACTTAACGTTATGCGATTTTAGCGTTATCCGAGGTAAACGTTATCCGAGGTATTACTGTAACAGCTTAAGTCAGGAGTGGTCAACCTTGTTTCTCCAGCTGTCCTTGGACTTCAATTACCAGAAACCCAAGTCAGTACACCTGCTGATCAGGGCTTCTGGGAATTGAAGTCCAAGAGCAGCTGGAGCGCCAAGGTTGGCCATCCCTTGCTAAGGGCAACCACTTCCCAGAATGGCTGGTGATCATGAGTGTTGAGAGGAGAACATTCCCTTTGTGGATCTGTCTGCAAAGTGGTACAGTAATACCCCGTATAACGCGAGTACCCAATAGCGTGAAAACCGAATAACGCGACAAGATTTTTGGGAAAATCTTGTATCAAAGAACGCGATTTTCACATTATTCGATACAAGCGTATGCGTGGGGGGGCAGTTGGATTGGGTAGAACATCTACCCAAACCAACCCACCCCCCAGCACCCGCCCCCATGATGTTTGGAAAGGGTACGGGGATCCTTACCCTTTCGAAACTTCGAGTTGCGAAAGGGTAAAGATCCTTACACTTTCGGAACCTCGGGCGTGCGCGCGCGCGTCATTCGGGGTTAGGGCAGGAGACGGGAAAGACCGGCTTGGAGGGTTGTGAGGTGCGGCGGCAATGACGGGAGGATGCGGGAAGGTCCCTCGCATCCTCCTCTCACCGGCGCCGCGCGCGCAGGCCCGAAGTTCGAAAAGTGTAAGGATCTTTACTTTTGGAACTTTGGGCGGCTTGGAGGGTTGCGCGGCGCAGCGACAGTGACGGGAGGATGCAAGAAGGTCCCTCGCATCCTCTCACCAGCACCGCACGTGCACGCCCGAAGTTCGAAAAGTGTAAGGATCTTTACCCTTTTGGAACTTTGGGCGGCTTGGAGGGTTGCGCGGCGCGGCGGCAGTGATGGGAGGATGCGGGAAAGTCCCTCACATCCTCCTCTCACTGGCGCCGCGCCGCACAACCCTCCAAGCCGCCTGAAATTCCAAAAGGGTAAAGATCCTTACACTTTTCGAACTTCGGGCGTGCGCGCGCGGTGCGGCGCCGGTGAGAGGAGGATGCGAGGGACCTCGCATCCTCCCGTCACTGCCGCCGCGCCGTGCAACCCTCCAAGCCGCCTGAAGTTCCAAAAGGGCAAAGATCCTTACACTTTCGGAACTTCGGGCCTGCGCGCGCGTGTCGTTCGGGGTTAGGGCAGGGGACGGGGGTCTTTCCCGTACCTTGCCCTAACCCCGAACGACACGCAATCGCGTGCCTACCCAGGGGGGGGGGGAATGCCGAGCCTTGCCTCGGCGTGGTTTGTCCCTGACGTCAGGGCTTTTTTTTTTAGCATTGTTCGATCAATGTATCGAACAACGTTAAAAACCGAACAACGTCATGACTTGTGGAACCATGTCATCACGTTGTTCGGGGTTCTGTTGTATTGGATTTGTGTGGGAAATGGCTTAAAATAACATGGGATTCCTTAAAATAAGACTGTATATATTTTACAGCGAAACATGTATTTCTTGACTTATTAGAATTCTAAAATACAGATACAACAGGTTTCTATTTGAATGACTTTTTTAAAAAAGTTTTTGGGAAAACTTATATCCTGTTTACTTCAAAGCTTGTGTTCCAATTTCTCCATAGGTATAATTTCTAATAGCTGGCTAGATAGCTTAGTGGTTTAGGTGTTTGACTGTAGAGCCACAGGTTGTGCCACCCAGGAGAAGAGCCAGGCTATGCAGTCAAGGGCAAGCTGCACAATCCCAGAGCACCCACAGAAAAAGGAAATGGTAGACCATTTCTTTGATGAGACACAATTATTTCTAATTATGATTTCTAATAAGATACCCATGTACACTAGTACATCGGATAAGGATGACACTTGCTAAGGGGCCAGTAGGGTGGGGGGAAGAGGCACCTGCTCTGTGTCTGAAGCCCAGCGGCTTCGGACACAGCATGGAAGGGCTTCAGGAGAAGGCTAGCCCAGCCGGGCTGGGCTAGCCTTCTTCCGCAGCCCATGCGGGCTGTGTCCGAAGCCGCTAGGCTTCGAGCACAGCCTGAATGGGCTGTTGGCAAACCCTAGCGGTGCCCGGGCTAGCTAGCCCAGGCGGCGCTAGGCTTCGTCCAGCCATCGCTCAGGCTGAACTAGGGTCAGGAGGAAAGGCAGGTACCCACGTGCCTTTTCCCGACCCTAGTTCAGTAGCAGTGATCCATCGCTGGGTGTGTGTGGATTGGGTAGATGTTCTACCCAATCCACCACCACCACCCCATTGGCTCGGATAACGCTAAAGGATCGTTATCCAGAATCATTATCCAATGCAAGGGTTTTCCAAAAATCTTTCATCGTTATCCGATTCTAGCATTATCTGGTGTTTTACTGTACTTGCCTTCCCAAACTGCTATATTAGAAGTATCAAGGGGCCGTATAGACCTCAACTTTAAGGCTTTGATGCCCAGGAACCTCCGTGAACCTAGAATAAAAGGGAACCATAATTCCCAGAGCTTCCTTGTTATGCTAGTAGAATAGGGGGAATCAAAAGTTTCCAGTACTACTTAGCTCAGTTCTAGTGCGTTCTGAACTATGGTCAGTGGCCATGTTGTCTGAGGGGAATTTTGTATTGCAATCCAGACCATGATTATTTTTTCCAAGTAAGAAGATCAATGAATTAAAATCAAGATAAAACTGAACAGAAACAGGAAAGATACGAAATGAAATTATTGCATGTCGCATTCTTAGAATTTTTCAGTCTTCTTAGCATGGGGGAGGTGGATTGTAGTCTAATATTTAAAAGGTACTGGGTTAGGAAAGATTGACCTAGAATGCTCAGATGTTCACAAACATCTATAGGATCAAACACGTAAAAGGCACCAATAGATATTTTGAATAAAGTGTCAGTGTAAAAGCCAAACACTGTTTCTGAGCATTTCAAAAGATGTGCAGACCAACTTCTAGGAGATACTACCACCAGCTTTTTGTTTTATTCAGATGTTTTCCAAATTTGTCGTTCTTTAGTTTTAGTACTGAGAAAATAACAAACTTCTATTGTCCTGATTTCAGGTCCAGTTTTCATGGTTATTTTTTGCAGGGGCAATCCCTGTATTTTTTTCATTTTTCATTGCAACTCTTTTATGTCACTACAACAACTGGGATCCAGTAATGGTGGGGATTAGAAGAGTTTTTGTATTCATTTGCAGAAGACATCGCATTCAGAGGTAGGGTCATGTTTGTTTCCTTATTCCTGTGCATATACCAGTTTTGTCTGTTTTTATTAATAATGCCCTTTATCACAAATGACCTCTGTGAATCTGTATCTATGGGGCTTTGTGTGTATTTTTATGAGCTATTTCAAATGTACACTAGTACCCCGAATAACGTTATGACTTGGTTCCACAAGTCCCGTCGTTATCCGGTTTTTAACGTTGTGCGATACATTGAACACACAGTGTTAAAAAAAGCCCTGTTTCCCTGGAGGCTGCAGGAAGCCAGAACGTCGGGATTTGAATCCTGACATTTTGGCTTGCTGCTGCCTCCAAGAAGGTGGGGGAACTTTGGAAACAGCTTGGAGCGGGTTTCCCCACCTCCCTGGACCCGGCGTGGGGGTCAGACACCCCAAAATTGGTAAAAAAAATGGACTTTTTTTTACCAATTTTGGGGGTTCTGACCCCCCCGCCGGGTCCAGGGAGGTGGGCAGACCTGATCCAAGGTGTTTCTGGGCTTCCCCGACGTCCTGAGCCAGTGCAGCAAGCCAGAATGTCAGAGTTCGAATCCCGACATTCTGGCTTGCTGCACTGGCTCAGGACGTCGGGGAAGCCCAGAAACACCTTGGATCGGGTCCCCACACCTCCCTGGACCCAGCGGGGGGGGGGTCAGACACCCCAAAATTGGTAAAAAAAACCGGACTTTTTTTTTACCAATTTTGGGGTCTCTGACCCCCCCGCCGGGTCCAGGGAGGTGTGGGGACCCGCCCCAAGCTGTTTCCAAAGTTCTCCCACCTCCCTGGAGGCTGCAGCAAGGCAAAATGTCAGGATTCGAATCCCGATGTTCTCGCTTCCTGCAGCATAAAAGAGGGTGGGGGAAGTTCAAAATTAGCGCGCATCAGCTCTAGGGAGGTCGGGAGACCCGATGCCCGCTAATTTTGAACTTCCCCCACCCTCTTTTATGCTGCAGGAAGCGAGAACATCGGGATTCGAATCCTGACATTTTGCCTTGCTGCAGCCTCCAGGGAGGTGGGAGAACTTTGGAAAGGGCTTGGATCGGGTCCCCACACCTCCCTGGACCCGGCGGGGGGGTCAGAGACCCCAAAATTGGTAAAAAAAAGTCCGTTTTTTTACCAATTTTGGGGTTTCTGACCCCCCCGCTGGGTCCAGGGAGGTGTGGGGACCCGATCCAAGGTGTTTCTGGGCTTCCCCGACGTCCTGAGCCAGTGCAGCAAGCCAGAATGTCGGGATTCGAACTCTGACATTCTGGCTTGCTACACTGGCTCAGGACGTCGGGGAAGCTCAGAAAAAGCTTGGATCGTGTCTGCCCACCTCCCTGCACCCGGCGGGGGGGGGGGGGGTCAGAGCCCCCAAAATTGGTAAAAAAAACGTCCTTTTATTTACCAATTTTGGGGTGTCTGACCCCCCCGCTGGGTCCAGGGAGGTGTGGGGACCCGATCCAAGCTGTTTCTGGGCTTCCCCGACGTCCTGAGCCAGTGCAGCAAGCCAGAATGTCGGGATTCGAACTCTGACATTCTGGCTTGCTGCACTGGCTCAGGACGTCGGGGAAGCCCAGAAACACCTCCAGAGAGATCAGAGGACCCGATCTACAGCTGCAGGGTGGCTGGGGAAGCTGACGGGGACTCCCTGTCGGCTTCCCTAGCCACCCGCCCATGCCTCCGCAGCTGTGGGGTGGCTGGGTAAGCCGACGGGGGAGCCCCCCGTCAGCTTTCCAGCCTCCCCACCCCTGCCTCCGTAGCTGCAGGGTGGCTGGGAAGCTGAACGGAGAACCCCATTCAGCTTTCCACCCACCCTGCTGCTAAGAACAACTGTATCGTATAACGTTAATAAAATCGTGTTATTCGATACAAGATTTTTCCGAAAATCTTGTAACGTTATGCGGTTTTCACGCTATATGATACTCGCGTTATACGGGGTATTACTGTATATGCAAAATATACTGTGCTAAGACTTTATTATTAATTTTAATGCTTGAATTGGATAGCATTCAGATATGTTTGTATAAGGAAATATTTGTTCCTTAGAATTATTTTGTATAGTTCAAACATCTCTTGAAAGTTGACTTGAAATTAGAAGAATTACTCTGATCTCTTGAGGATTGTGGATGCAGTTCTGCTTGTACATGATAATCTCTTACAGAAACTGAGAAAATAGTTCTTTCCTACCGGCACTCTGGATATGTTAATTTTTATTATTTTGTGTATGTCACACCATCTTGTCAACTTACAGAACCTCTGAAGAAAGTGAGCAATGTGAAAGTCTCATTGCAATGCACAATGTCTCTCAAGAAGATGGAGGAGGTAGTTCTTAAAAAACAGGTATGATTTATTTATTTATTTATTAGTCATACTTATCAACCGCCCTTCTCACCGAGGTGACCCAGGGCAGCTCACAATTCATTAAAAAACAAACAATAAAACACTCTTAAAAACATTCCTAAAAAAACCTCAATTTAACTTTAAAATCAAAATCTAAAAACTAATTGAGGGCAAGCAAGGGCTTAAATCAACCAGCCGGCTGGGTTCATAGTCCCTCCTGCACCCCAAACCTGCCCTGCCAGCCATGTTTTTAAATTTTTCCTAAAGGGCAGCAACTCCGTCTGGAGACGTAACTCCATTGGCAAGAGGTTCCATAGGGCTGGGGCGGACACCGAGAAGGCGCTCCGTCTTGTGCCAGAGAGACTCGCCTCTCTGGCCAATGGAACAACTAGAGAGCCTCTCCGATCCGCTCTAGTGGGACGGGCAGATGTTCTTAGGGTGAGGCAGTTTCTTAAGTATCCTGGCCCACTACCATATAGGTCTTTAAAGGCACCTTGAATTGCACCCGGAGACATATAGGCAACCAGTGCAGCTCCCAGAGCAGTGGTGAGGCATGTGCATACTGCCCACACCCCAACGCCACCCGGGCAGCTGCATTATGGACCAACTGAAGCTTCCGAATGGTCATCAAGGGCAGCCCCATGTAGAGCGCATTACAGTAATCCAGTCTGGAGGTGACCAGAGCGTGTGTGACCATGAGCAAGGAGTCCCAATCTAGGAGCAGGCGTAACTGGCGAATCACATGAAGTTGTGCAAAAGCCCTCCTGGCAACGACTGCCATCTGCTCTTCGAGCAGTAGTCACAAGTCCAGGAGGACCCCCAAGTTATGCACTGGGTCTGTTTGGGGCAGAGCTGCCCCATCCAGGACCAAAGATGGTAGCTCCCGAGATGACACAGGACCCCCGACCCACAGCCACTCAGTCTTGCCGGGATTCAGTTGTAACCCATTGTCCCCCATCCAGACCCTGACAGCCTCTAGGCACCTGGAAAGGACTTCCACTGCATCGCTAGGGTCCTCACAGGCCAAGATGTACAACTGGGTATCATCTGCATATTGATGATACCTCACCCCGTGGGAATGAATGATCTCACCCAGCGGTTTCATGTAGATGTTAAATAGGAGAGGCGAGAGTACTGAGCCCTGTGGCACCCCATAACAGAGGGGCCTCAGGCTGGACACCTCGTCTTCCAACCACACCGCCTAGGTCCGGCCCCTTAGAAATGAGGAAAACCAGGACAACACAGTGCCCTGGATCCCCAATCCTCGGAGCCTTTCCAGCAGGATACCGTGGTCGACAGTATTGAATGCCGCTGAGAGGTCAAGAAGAGCCAGGACGGACGGGTGACCCCCGTCCCACTCTCGCCAAAGATCATCCACCAGCGCGACCAATGCAATTTCTGTACCATATCCGGGCCTGAATCCTGACTGAAAGGGTCCAGATAATCCGCATCATCCAGGACTCCCTGCAACTGCTGTGCCACTGCCTTCTCCAAAACCTTGGCTACAAAAGGCAGGTTGGACACAGGTCGGTAATTAGTAAGCACTGCGGGGTCGAGCGATGTTTTTTTCAGGAGGAGGCGCACCAAAGCATGCTTGAATTTCGCTGGAAAGATCCCCTCCCATAATGATGAATTTATGATGGCTTCGACCCAACCGCCTGTCACCACCCTGGAGGTTTTAATCAACCAGGCAGGGCATGGATCTAATGCACAGGCAGTGGCACGAACAGATCCAAGGAGCCTGTCCACTTCCTCAGGGACAACTGGATCAAACCAATCACAGATAACATGGCCAGACTGCACTCTAGACAACCCCAGCTCTTCATTGTTCACACCAGGATTAAACTTCGAGCGAATTTGAGCGATTTTCTCCCTCAGATAATCAGCAAAAACCTCAGCAGATCCCTGCCAACCGGGGCCTGACCCCCCCCTCCACTAAGGAGGGATCTGGTCACCCGAAACAGGGTCGCTGGGCGGTTATCCACAGAGGCAATAAGGGTGGTGAAATATTGGCATTTAACCACCTCTATCGCCACGAGGTAGGCTTTAATAGTAGCTGTAGCCAGTGTTCGGTCAGACTCACTCTGTGTCTTCACCCAGTGGCACTTTCGGCGTCTCTTTGCCCATTTCAGCGCCCTCAATTCTTCAGTGAACCATGGGGAGGATCGATGCCTATGGGCACAGAGAGGCCGTAGTAGCGCGATCACATCCAAGGCCGCCATCGACCTCTCGTTAAAGAGGCTGACAAGAGTCTCAGGTGAATCGCATTGCTGGTCTGGAAGAAAGCACCCCAGTTCCTTCTGGAATCCTACTGGATCCATTAGTCGCCGGGGATGGGCCCATTTAACTGGCCCTACCTCCCCGTAGTGACGCCTCGCCCCTAGGAAGTCAAAAGTCACCAGAAAGTGATCTGACTATGGCACAGGAATAATGTCTTAATTTATGTAGCTTCAGATCACTCTGCCACCCCTCCGACAAGAAAGCTAAATCCGGGGTGTCACTTGGCTTACACCTGTATTGTAGAAAGGAAAACATGTGAACTTTTAGGAAAGGAAGTGTTAATGATATGCCCTTGAGGGCTTTTTAGGCCTTCCCGGGGGCCCTCACCCATCACTACCCAAAAACAAATTTTTTTAAAGTGACCACCTACATATTTCTCAGATTTTATTTTGTTCCAGCTTCCAATATATTTAGTGACGATAAGGTCTTGGCCTCCTCCTTCCAACCCCAAATTTTGCTAATCCCCTTGTAAATTGAAAGGAAATGACACCCATCTCGTTTCTTCACTTTTTTTGTTTGATAATCACTTTGATAACTAGTGGAAGCCTTTGCCGGGTGCGGCAGCATAACTTCCTGTTTTCAAAACTTAATAAAACCCATTTTATGAATCAGAATTTTTTTATTTGTTTTTTATAATGTAGGCACATACCTAAAGTTTTTTTTTACACAGTTTTGAAGATCAAATCAGGTAGGTGACGTCCCCCATTCTCCATACACTGAGTAAACCGATTTCTCGCGTTTGTCATGACTCTTTCCAGCATAGCAGGCTGTATGCTGGGTTGCGATCACTGAACAACCACTCAAAAAGTAGGCCTCAATGGCAAACGCACGCTCCACACTATTCCAACGCACGATGGTGACTGAACTGTGTCGGGACAAAACTTTATAGTCCCGCCTCTCGAACGAGACCACTAGCGCTCCGCTATGACATCAACCGACTGAATTGCGCGCATTTTAAAAAAGGAAGTTATGCTGCCACACCCTGTACTATATTTGTGATTATCAGCTTTTGAGTTTGGGTGAATTTTTAAAGATGAATTATATAAAAATAACGATGTGAGGAAGATTCAGTTTTATTCTAGCAGTTTCTGCAACCTAACATTCATAGTAATACTACCATTTATGCTTATTTCCTGAATAGTGCAATAATAATATTACCAAAGAAAAAGTACATTCATTTTCTAAGAATCCATCCACTTTTTTCCTTTATGTGTTTAAATCCTAAACTTGTTATCATATTGCCACATTTAAAAAACTATTTGTTCTACAGTTACATTATTAGTTAATATGGATTATGAAGTCCAGCTAGAGGAATTTGGATTGTAATGTAATAAAATAAAATATTCCATTCTTTTCATAGGATAATATGGAAAGATTATTCAGCGAAGAGACAATCTCCTGGAAAATCCTTACGGAATCATGTTTCAGTGCCTCTTCTGAACCATTAAATGTTTCAGTTCTTTTGAAACTTAAAAATACACTGTCACTCTCAGTTTTCAATCTTGAATCAATTTTATTACAGAACTACTTTACTACAGGAAATTCAAGGTTTTTTTTATAAGACCAGCCTGCCTTATAGAACTCAGCTGGTGAAATTACTTGACACACTCAAGGAAGTGAACGCTGTTCTAGTGACTTATTTTTCAAGCTTTCATTATTTGTGTTAAAAATGCTGGATAATATTTTTACAAATACTTTTCAAATTCTGTAAATTCTGTGGATCATAATTTTGTACAAACTTTCAAATGATATTCTAAAATACACCAGTTACCTGTAATAGGTACAAATTTCCATTGTATGATGTGTAAGCTATACTTGAATAATAACAAAAGAAAAGAATTATTTTAATTTATTAAAATATCTTCTTTATTACAGGAGCTGGTATGGCTCCCCAACACTAGATAAACACTCTTCTTTCTAGACAAGGAACGTTTTGAGAGTTTTGGTGCCTTGTGTTTAAAACATCTATTATGTCCTAATAAATTCAAGATTTTAAAGAAGTAATGTAAAAGATTAATAACACTGACCTCTGCTGTAGCAGCTAGAGAGCCTTTTAATTCAATTATCTGTTTAAACAAAGCACTTTTAAAATGTTCCAAATCAAATTGTTTCAGATAGGAACTAAAGCAAAAAGAGGTTTCTTAGTGTGCCTCTGTAAAATGAAGTTTTAATTATACAGACTGGAAGCTCTGTAGTTCGTCATACACAAGTTGGGTACAATCCAGTACGAATGACTAGTTGAGAAAGGATGTGTCAGTTTCAGTACTTTTTCATTATTCATCTGCTCAGAACTGCACCTTCACATTTTTCAAGTTGCTTTCCTCTTGAAGGAAAAAAAGGATACAGATATTCACAGATAATTTCTCCCTGGAGCCAGAGAATAACACAAATACATTGCATATATTCATGCATACTTTTCTCTTTCAGCCAAAATCTACTAGATATATTTGTGATGAATATTATAACTCAAGGTTATTTTTTAAAAAAAATCTTATCTGTAGTTGTTAACTTAATGGAGGGCAAAGGGGGGGCAACCTCCTAACAAAGAATAATAGATACAATTGTAGAATAATAGAGACAATTAATTGTAAATGGGATATTATTATTATTATTTTTCCAATTTTTATACCGCCCTACTCGGATTGGGCCGACTCAGGGCAGTTCACAAGCACAGAGAAACAACAAATTTATAAACACAACATGTAAATATAGGAAAAATAATAATCAGCACTGTATCAACACCACAAAACATCTCAACATCATTACATAATCAAAATTCAATAGGTATCAATTTCAACAACAATAAGAAATTACAGAACTCATCAAATTTACACAAAAATTAGAACAATACCAACAGTCCAGCCGCCGCTGCGGCTTTTAAGCCCCCTGCCCCAGCGCAGCCTCAGGACGCAGGTGGAGGGTGTCCCGGGCTGGGCGCGGCAGCCGCCTCTTCCCCCGGCCGCAGGTGTCTCAGCGGCGGCGGGGAGCGAAATGTCCTGCTGGGCTTTTAAGCCCCCTGCCCCAGCGCAGCCTCAGGACGCAGGTGGAGGGTGTCCCGGGCTGAGCGCGGCAGCCGCCTCTTCCCCCGGCCTCAGGTGTCTTGGTACAATGTCATGGTACAAATAATGCAGGGATACATGGTAGGGTTGAATAGGATTTTCCCTGGAATATGCATTTTTAAAAGGAAGGTCTGCTTGACAGTAAATAGGAACACATATGAGAGGTACATAGCAATTAGCTCTTTTACAGTGAGACAAAAATCAACTGGCTTTAAAAGTACAAAAAAAGGGTGGGACTGGATTCTACTACTTGTGCAGTATAAAGCTATCAGTTGTGGTTTTAAAAAAATAAGTAGCAGAAGACATGGACCTAAGTCCAGCGGTAAGTTTCAGCTGGACTAGGTTCACTGTATCTCTGGGAACTTGGTAGATGAACACTTAATGTTAGTTGCATTGGTCCAGTAGGTAGGCTCTAGTGCAGGGGTGCCCAAACTATGGCCTGTGAGCTGGATCTGGCCCCCAACACTAATTCATCTGGCCCTCGTGGAGATAAAACGCATCCATACATGCACAGAATGCTGCCATTAATGCACCCACAGCTGTCATAAACATTTACAACAGCCAAGGGTGCATTTATAGCAGTGTTCTGCATGGGCACATTTTACTTCCAATGGGAGGAACCACATGACTGGCCCGCTGAACCACCGACCCATGGCCCAAAAAGTTTGGGCACCCCTGCTCTAGTGGGAATAACACTGGACTTAGGCCATGACTGCTAGTTACAGTGGCTTTATGGCAATTCCCAGAACAGGTGGCATGTGTCTGAATACTATTAGCAGTGGAATAACATTGGAAAATGGGGTGTTCTATTTGTGCATCTACTGCAGGCATTTGGTTGGCCACTGTGGAATACTGAACCAGGTAAACCTTTCATTTGTTTTGATCCCGCAGGATTCTCCTGTTAATAACCATATGGAACACCCATTGCATCTAGAAGCCCAGTTCTGGCTAGTTCTCTTCTGACAGACTATGTCTAAGTGAATGGGGCCTTCCAATAACAAGGCATCAGTGACTCCAGTCATTGGGCTTTGCATTCCTATGTGTGCATACTTTGCAATCAGTCCTATTGAATGAATGGAACTTCAAGCATACACACCCAATACACACTTTATTTAATATATGGGTGCTAAAGAATGCAACTCCAGTAAAAAAATTTTTTTACTAACATTTTGTTTATTTGACATGACCAATTGCAAGAGAAGATAAGATAAATGTGCTTTTAAAGTTTGGGATCAATGAAGTGAATATAAGCCTCAAAACTTACTATACTTCAGATAGAAAGGAGTTTGATAGCAGGGGAAGCAGATTTTTCTGATACCCTCAGACTATATAACTGGCTGATCTAGACAGGGTTCCAAACCCTGAGATCAAACCTGCAGTACCAAAATGCTAAAACTGACCCATCTTATCTGTCAATGGTTAAGACTACATGGTCAGGATTCCACTTGCAAGAAATTCAGCTCAAAGTCTCTTTACTAGATGGTGATTTTAATGCAGGAAATACCTTGACTGAATCATTTCTTGTCCACGTCAAGTATTTTCAGAATTGTATGTTCCTGTTGTGTCTGGCAATCATAAAGAACAGCTTTCCAAATTTGTACAGATGTTTTAGAAAAGTACAAAGCCAGCTGTCAGCATTGTAACTGAAATGCATAGCACCTCCACAGAAGTGGATTGGGATCAGTTCATTGATCCCAAAATTTAAAAGCACATTGATCTTATCTTCTCTATATTATTTGCATTTTGGTTTACCAGCAATGTGACCTTAGTAGAAGTTTTGACCATTTCTAAGAGCAAGATTTTTCTTCAATCACATTACTATATTGCTCTAGGAAGGTGAGTTTAACTCAAAAGTGAAAAAGCTGAATATATTAATGCATCAGGCAGCTGAAAAAGCAAACAATAATAATGATTTGCTTCATTACAGTTCTGTTCTTTGATTGAGAATGTCAGTCAGATTTGAGACAGTAAAAGCTGACAACTAAACCACACTTTCGTAGCAAGTGGAGCAATAATTTGGTGGTATACGTATAGTAATGTGCCTCTTGTGGATAATTTTGCTTTCAGGTGAGCAAGCTATAATGTTTATAGGGAAGAAAAATGCTTTTTCTACATTAAGCTGCACAGGGCACACAAAATGTAAGTGAGCTGCAGTAATAAAACTACAACCAGCAAATGTACATAAAAGCTTAGTAGGCTAAAACAAGACCAGAATGAAAAGTTTCAGTAGACAAAGTTATCTTCAGTCATTGGAGCTAACGCAATAAGTCAAAACATTTTATTTTGCTTTCTTTTAATTGGTTAAAACTGTACAGACATTTGCTGGTTTTGTTTTTATTGTAAAAATTCAATTCATTCAGCGTATTATTTTAATAGGTGAACCTTTGGCCATCCCTCTGACCTTTGTGGGGCCATCTAGGTGATTTATGGGTCTGGGGAAATGTTGGAGGCCTTCCAGCTGCCCTTTATAAGGCTGTGTGCCAAGCTCCATTCCCCCTAGCTCTCACCTCAGGCATATTATTTCAAACTGGAATTGGAGTAAAGCACAATTGCAGCAAAATGAAAGACGATTGCTAATATTCAAAACATCTGTAAAACCTTACAGAATAGCAAAGATTCCTGCCTTGCTTCTTGCCTCCCACATTCACTGCAAGCAGTACCTCCAGAAAAAACAACTCCTTCGTTTCTTCTTGGTTGCACTGCATGAGTGCCCAACTCATTCACTCCCAAGGTTAGCCTTGGGCCAATTCCATGCCTGTCCCTCTAGCAACAGATCAGAAACCACTCCTTGAGCAGCTTTCCTTCTCCTGTAGCCCTCCCATGTACCAGTATTGAAAAGGAGGAATGAGTAGCACAAACAGAGAGGAAGTCCTATAGCATTATGAAGTACCCACCTGTATGGTGCTAGATGTTCCCCATAGCTTAAGATTTCCTTTAGGTCACACTAAAATTATATAAATCTATGTGTAAACACCCTAATGAGGCAAGCAGGTTCTTTTAAAGAAAGACAAGGACAATTAAGTCAACTTCAACCAGTAAATAAAAGATACGAGACACAAGAAATAGGATTCAAAAGGATTACAACTTTATTAACAGTTTAAGTCTCCTAACTGGCATTGAAGTCTAAAGTAGAGCATGAACCTGAGACCTGGAGCAGGTGGACTATAGAAGCCTTTCTTGCCCAGACTGGAAAAGTTCCTGCTGTCCATTGCTAGCCTAGACCCAGGCAGCAATTTTGGAGAGACATGTTTAGGTCTGTTTCCAAACCAACTCCTCTTTAAGACTGGTTGTAGCCTGACGCTGTGTGGTATCCTTGTCTGTGTCCCTGAATCCCATGATTCATAGTAATCAAGCAGGGAACCCAGCTGTCCAATGACACTATGGAGCTCCTTACTCCAACTCCTCCCAACACTAGCCACCAAACTGTGACCTATAGAGCATAACACTGCCCCCAGATTCACCCATGCTGTCCTGTAGGAATCCAAAGGGAGTATATGCTATGCCAATGATAATTAATTAAGACCATTATTATTAAAACATTTATTCTCCCTGATACTGGAGTTCTGAAATGCCAAATTGCTTGTAAATGTAGCAACTTGAAATCCTCTGTAGTCCATTGTACTAATTTACTGCACAACTTACAAATGGACTAAAAGTTCTCTTTAGGATGCAGACACATGACACAAAAACGTCGTAGCAACAAACTGCCTTCAAAAAACCTGTTGATTTAAATGGGTCTACTCCAAATGCCGCTAACTTTAGTGTATCACTATCAGACTAGCCTCATTTGAATTGATGGAAGGAAGATGGCTCAGTAGACATACTAGTGTATTGTATTGTGTTTATATTCACATTTATATGCCACCCCCTCAGTTGCTCAACTCCATAGTGTGATTTGATACATAACAAGATTTTGGCCAACATGTGCTAACTGGTGCTTGCTTTTTCAGGCATAAGAAGGGCAGCTCTATATATAATAGGGAGAAATGCTGTTACTGCAAATTTAGGGCTAGGTTCGTTTCTTGGTGGAGAATTAATTAACCTCAAAAAGAACTGACACCGAGACATGGTTTTGATCAAAACAAAATGGGTTTTATTGGCATTAAGGGTTCTGATCTACAGTGACTGGTAATATAGAGCAGAAGTCTCCACCTCAAACGTTTTAATGAAAACCAATCTCGGGGGCCCCATCACGATTGCTGTGACTGAGCTCCCCTTTCTCCTCCCAAAACTCCTTTATACCCTATCCCTGGTGGACATCTGCATGAGGGGGTTGTTTGCAGAGGCTGGGGCAGTAGGAGGGCAATTATCACATTTTAATTACATGCAAATACAAAACACAATGTAAATTCCAGGGTAAATAGCGAAGATGGCACAGAATTTAGAAGAAAGCATTGTCTTTGGAGGAATCAATTTCCTAGGAGAGTTAATCCGGTAACTATCTTTCACTTTGCGGTTGTCAGACATTCTTGCAAAGAAACAATGTTGCCAGTCCAGTTTTGTGAAAGAATCAAAGGCTTTTGTGTAGTGAGCAGCCAGGCGCGTCTTGACCAATAGGCATCGAGTTCCAGTGGCTTTAGTCCAATCGCGGCGAGAGGCGGGAGTAAGCAGGGTCGTTCGAGGGCCATTTCTCTGCTAAGCTGTTTGCAGGCATGAAACTGACTGGGGCTTTCGTAGATATCTTCGGCAGAGGAAACAAAGAAACTGATTAAGTTATTTGACTAGTGGCTGGATTATTCAATCAGGAGCCCTTTGGGGAAAGAAGCCAACCTTTTAATATTTTAATTAGCCTTCCTAATCATCCCTGTGCGTACGTGACAGAACGCCACCCCTTCTTGTCACGTATCTGATGCCAAGACTTTTCCTGCGATGTACTTTAAAACTAAAAATTTTTTGCTTTGGTTTCCCTTTATTAATTCTCCTTTGCAGGGTTTTATATAATTTTATAAGTGTTAGCTTCTTCCCCCTCCTGTGGCGCCAGCTCATCTTGTGTGTGTGTGTGCATGTTTTCATGTTTAATATAGCTTTAATAAGCACAACTGATCATGCATAGGAATATGTGATGCCTGATTCTTCATTTGGGGGTAACAGAATCTCAAAATTTTAGGTAACAATGTCAACATTTAAAATCAAACCCATATCAACCAATTCATACTGGTCCTCCACAGATTAAGACAGATCATATTTTTAAACACAAAATATGCCATAATTGGGAAATGTATCTCAGGAACAGTTATTTGGCTGGAGATATATGCTGATGCTTTTCTTTCTATTACCAGATATATGATAATGAATCTCATCCCCTGATTGTTTACTCACTGGTGTTTCATCCGTATTGCTCCTCTGCTTTGTGTCTGCCTTGTTTTATTCATGCGTTTGTTACCCCTGAGTGTGAATCTAGAATATGACCTTGATTGCTAGACATCTCTCTGTCCCTGGGTTTGCATTTTTGATTAAGATTTCTGGCTTCCCCAAGGCCAAACCTTTGTATGCTGTTATAATTTACATTGGTAACAGCACCTGAGACAAAAGGAGGAAGAAAAAACACAACTACAGCTAGATGTCTGGTTGCTTAGAGGTCTGGAAGAGAACATAGTTAAAAGAGATATTTATCACCTGCATTTTCAAAGAAATACACAGAACTCATGCTGGTCTTGACCTATTTCCATTAACATAGAATTAACAAAACTCATAGATGTTAGTAAGCTTATCACTGTTATAAAAGAGCCATGTTATTGTTGTTAATACTGTTGCTGTTGTTGTTATGTGCCATCAAGTCATTTCCAACTTATGGCAACTCTATGAATTAATGATCGTGTTAACAGCCTTGTTCAGGCTTTTCAACCAAAGAACAAGGCCACAGCTTCCTCTACTGAAGTGTTTCCAAAGCTTTGGCTTTTAGATCTGAATTCCCAGAAGCCTAAGTCAATTCCCCAAAGCACTCATCAGCCAATGTACTGACTTAGGCTTCTGGGAATTCAAGTCCCTCTGTGGGGCCTGAGTCCCACATTGAGAATCACTGGTCTATTGAGTCACTGTTATCTCATATTAGGTCCCCCCCCCCCAAATTTCCTAACATTACAATTTTTTTCAGTAAGTCTTGTCATGAGGGGCCCGAATGACAATAGCCTCAATTCAATAAGTTTTGCTTCTAGGGAAAGTTCAGGCTTGATTTTATCTAGAACCTACTTACCATATTTGCTGGCATAAGACACACCCTGTTATTACCAAACTAGTCCACTATAGGCCACTATATACAGTACAAGATGCACTCCATTTTTCCAATGTATTTTAAGAGGGAAAAAGTGGGTCTCATATGCCAGCAAATACAGTATTTATCTTTCTGGTGGTCCATGGTATTTGTAAACCTCTCTTTTAACTCTATATTTTTTCTCCTACTAGTTTTCTTTATTGCCCAGATTTTGCATTCATATGTAGTATAATAGTAGGGACAATCTTGGCCTTGGTCTTCAGTGATGTATCTTTATACATGAAGATAATTTCCAGTTCTTTCATAATTACCCTTCCAGATCTTGCTCTTCTAATGTCTAGGCCAGTGATGGTGAACCTTGTCACTTCAGGTGTTCTTGGACTTCAACTCCTAGAAACCCAAGTCTCTGTGAATCCACATGAATGGGTTTATTGCGTGTATGCAAAGACTTGGGCTTCTGGAAATTGAAGTCCAAGAGCACCTGTAGTGCCAAGGTTTGCCATCATGGGCCTGAATTGGTTTCAATACAAATTCATGACTGAACTAAGGTACTGTAACAATGTCTATGTCTTCATTGTCAACATTAGAATTAGCCATTTTTGTCTCCTTAACATTCAAAGCCAGTCCTGCTCTTACACTACTTCTTCCATCTTCCATAGTTGTTAAAAATCGTTGCTATTTTCTGCCAGTAATATTGTGTCATCTATATATCTTAAATTGTTTAGCTTGTTTCTATCAGTATTCATTCCTCTTTCATCTGCATCTAACTCAGGTTTGGACATCTGCCATTTCTCTTTATATGGTAAAGATATTTGTTGTAAAATACTTTCATTGTATGGGACATTAATGAAAAAAATATAGCTACTGCAATTTTTGGAATCTCCTTCCTTTGGGATTGAAATGTGTATGGAACGCTTCCAGTCTCTCTGGGTTTTTGTTTTCCATACTCAAATTTCTACTCTTAGTGTTTTAGCAAATTCAGCCTCTGTAGCTTGAAACAGATCTATTGATAATCCATCTACTCCTAGTAATTTATTTCTTCCAGTTGCTTTCGTAGCAGCTTTAAATTTGTTTGGCAAAATAACAAGCTCTTCACCAAAGGATTCTTCTTTGAAATAATCTGTCATTCTTGCTTCTGTTCTGTATAATTCTTTAGGATATTATTTCCATTCTCTATTTTTCCCCCTAAGCAGGCAAAACAGTCCTCTGCTAGTATCTCAGAACCCCTAATCTGGATTTCCACTTCATTTTGATTGGACTAAATTTTAGGGATCCTTTTGTTTATTTTTTTCTATTTCTTTGCAATGATTATTCTGTTCAATTTATACTTAAGTATAAGTAGCGGAAAAGTATCATTTAGGATTCTGACCCTATTTTTATCATCTTTTACTTTTGCTTCTAAGATGCCATAAACTATTGAAGAGTTTTATCAGCCATTCATTAAGGCCCTACTTTTGTGACTAGAAATAGTGCTTTTGCATTCTTTTCTCTTAATACCACTAGTTTAAATCCAAGTTCTTCTGGTGTATGGTCAATTGAGTTTGGTAACTGAAATCTATTCTTTGTTCTTTAAATTGTTCAGATATGTTATTTAAATTGTATTTTGATGCTATTATTATTTTATCCTTTTTATTTGGCTTAATCCTAATTTTTGGTATTAACAATCCACAGTCTGATCATAGACTTGTTTTAGCAGACAAGTTCTGCTTTCAATTACATAGTGTATTTGAGTTATTGACTCCAGTATCTTCAGTGTGTATACCTGAAGCATATATTTGCAATAAACAAATTGTTTATTTTGCAAAATTCTGTCCTGCCTCACTGCTGGCTGTTAGGCCAAATCCTTCCATGCATAGTGGTACTGGAACTGTTCAGAAGGAGTAAATCCAGTTCAGCTGAATGCCACCATTTTTCTTAATGTATGTAGAAGAAACCAAACTTAAACTACCTCACTTCAGCACTTCAAAATACAGATGGGAAAAAGTGAGAGCTTTTAATGTTATGGTGAAGTTCTTAACAAATAGACCATGGATTGTCAATCTACAGCCCGCAGCACCATTTCATGTGGCTCACCACCTTTGCTCCCAATGCCACCACCTCTGGAAGTGGCGGAAACAGCCATGGACGTATTTTATGGCTGTGTTTATGGAGGGAACCACCAGTCCAGCCCGATCAACTATATGAGGGAGCGTGACCCAGCCCATGGCTTGAAAAGGTTGAAAACGCCTGAAATAGACAGTGAAAGAGAATCTCAAAATTCTGAAATAATTTTAACACTTGTTAAATCTTGGGCCATGGTTTGGCTTATACAAATTCTTGTGCAACAGATGGTCTCACACATACATACATAATTGACATTTATTTGCTAGAAAAGCTATCCAGTATCTACTTGCAGAAGTACACACTGGGCTTTGTCAGTCTGAAGCTCTACTTGCACCATGGAAATGTTTACACAGTCCATACACTCCTGGATTTTTCTACCAACCTTTTGCTTTCTCAATAAAATCCTGGTCAGATATATAAACATGAACTTGAGCGTTTACTTGCTTTTCACTCTTAGCCATTGTAAACATATGTTCCACTTTATTGTATGGCTTACAGGTATTTCTAAAGAACACATGCTGGTTGTATGTATCAGATCTGAACAACATAGCTTAAACATTAGGTGGTTGTCTCTCATGGCGTAATCCTATGTCTTGTTGCATGTTTTTAAGAGTTGGTTTATCATTTTTATCCCACATTTTGCTGCCTGTTCATAGAGGTTGCATGCTGCTACTCCAATGATACCATTGGGGCTCATGCACATTAAGTGCACAAAAGAACTGAGCACTGCCTCCAGAAGCTTACAGTGAATGTGCAACCACAGAACTGGGACAAGAAGTAGAGCTATTAAATATTCCATTCTTTCAGCTTATTGGGGGATCAACACGTTCATCTGCAGCAAAAATTGGAAGACTGACGGTACCTTGAAAATTATAATATTTATTGTGGCATAACCTTTTATGAGCTAGCATTTATTTATTTATTTGCTTACTTACTTACTTATATTTGTTTATCGCCCTCTTCCCCGAAGGGACCCAGGGCAATTTCCAACTATTTTAAAAACACTTTAAAATTAAAAACTTTAAAAAGCTTTAAAATTTAATTAAAAGCTAGGTATTATAACTTGGACGTACTGGGGGTCAAACCATCCAACTGGCTGGGGAAACTGAACCATCCACTTCCCTCTTCATGAGATATTTTTTTTAAGTAGCCATGTTAGTCTGTGCAAGCATATCAAAATGTGAACAAAAAGCATTGTGACACTTTAAAGACTAACTGCTATATTTATGTTAGCTTTCATGGATCAAGTCCACTTCGTCAAACATAGGAGTCTATGTCTGATGAAGTGGACTTGATCCATGAAAGCTAACATTAAAATACAGCAGTTAGTCTTTAAATTACCACAACGTTTTTGCCTTTTTGTTTACTCTTTTGATATGAGATATAAAGTTGGCCTCAACGGGTAGGCAACAGAGTGGCCCTCCAGAGCTTTTGTTGTCTAACGCTCTTCAGTTCTGGCCAGCATAGCCAATGGTGAGATGGGAACCCTGAGGCATCTGGTTATGATTTTTGGTGGACTGTAGATAGATTGGAGATAAATAAAATAAAACATTTACAAACAGTAATAGTGTCTGTAAGGCCTCAGTATAGGTAAGATCATGGCACGGAGTAATTCACAACAGTACTGATAACACAAACATCAAACTTTAGTAGACTAACTGGACTCTGGCAACAAATAGTTGGCAAATCTTAACATATATGTATAATATTTATACAGTAATACCTCTGATAACGCTAAGACTTGGTTCCACAAGTCTTAGTGTTATCCGATTTTTATTGTTATCCGATACATGTTAAAAACCCTATGGGATGGATCGGATAACATTAAAGCTCCATAGAGATACATTGTAATCGCACAGGCTTTAGCGGTTGTTATCTGATCCATCCCATAGGACCTTAACGTTATTTGATCCAATTCTCCCCAGATTACTTAACGTTATGCGATTTTAGCGTTATCTGAGGTAAACATCCGAGGTATTACCGTACAGGGTTTTTGCTCTATAAAAGTCAATGTATGTAATCATACATCACAGTACTGTAGCCTCCTAGTCTAGTTGTCGTCATCATTGTTATTGGTTGCAACTAATATTCGAGTATACATCCCCCCACCCCAAAATCATTTAAAAATGACACACGGGAAATGCCATTGGTGTGAATTTGTTTAAGGTGGATCCCAGCTTGCCATGAAGTGACCCACACACTGATTTCGGAGCCATCTCCTGTGGTATGTATGACATGAGACATACAGGATTTAACACTGGGACTGCAATGGACTGTCTCAGCCTCGAGGATATTAACAAGGTGCACATTCACATCCAGTCCATCTGGCATGGCCTCTTCCTCCTCTATGACAATTGGGAATCAGAATAGTGAAATGGTTCCTCCACTGAGGGAGCCATCACCCCACCTAAAGAGATTCATCCATCCATAGCCATTGATCCCTTTAGGGAGTCAGGTTATTTACTGTCGCCCAACATTTAACATTGAGTCACTGGCTGTATGGTCTACTACATTACTGTTGCGGGATGTTCCACCAGACTGTCCCTAGTCTAGTAGGGAGTAAGCATTAGATTATGTCAGTAACTGCTTCTGTTTTACACACACTTTCCTGGGAATAGGTCCCTACCTACTCCCAGGAAAGTGTGTAAAACAGAAGCAGTTACTGACATAATCTAATCCCAGGAAAATGTGTGTAAAACAGAAGCAGTTACTGACATAATCCAATGCTCACTCCCTACTAGACTAGGGTTGAATCCTGTGTGAATTACTTCTGAGTAGACTTGTCTGGGATTGTTCTGTAAGATTAACCTTGCTCAAATAACACCACCCTCCATGTTAAGAATTACCTAGCATGAAATGTTTCTGCATACTGATGCTTCTTTAATGCTGACTCATGTCTAATCTGTCAGGGTGGATGGTCTTGGATAATATGATGAGTTTATCAATTTGATTCAGAGGTATGATTTGAAGATTAATTGCCAGCTACCTGCCATTGCGCCTAAACATTCAACTCCATGTGGGGTTTTATAGTCTATTTCATTCTATTAAGAGTCATTTCCCCCAAAATCCATCAGTTTTGAAGACCTAAAGACATAATCCAGCTCTCAGCTTGATAGTGACATACCCTATTAATTTTAATCTCACATCCTTGCTGTATATTTTAATTGCATTAAATTAACAGTACCCTTGCACTACTGATCTGGAAAAGAGCTCTTCGTGTTCAAGGTCAAATGAGAAGATTTGCATTTGTGTAAACTCCACCTTCGCAGGTGATAAGCAAAGATATACAGTAATTACACTAGATAGCTGAAAATGTATTCTCCAGTGAGTGCCACACCAAGCAACCACCTATTCAAAAGCAACAGTGTTCAGGCTGATATTTCCAAAGTCATTGTTTTATCTCCTCTTGTAAAATTCCTAAAGATTAAAGTGTGATTTAAGGAATTAAATTTAAGTGATTCCTCAGTTAACATTTTTTGGGGAAATAAATGCATTGATAAAAGGTGGGTGCAGCTTGTCTCTTGGATATGTTCACTTTATTAATATGTTTGGAAACTATAGCTCACTAGATATGCAATTCTTTAACCCTATTCCTTTGGTAAAATTAGAATTATTAATGCAGGATAAAGCTGAAATTTTAACAATTTTCTATCGAAAGCATGGTCAAGTATACATGTAGATCTAGGGCAGGAATTCTCAACCTTTTTAAGCCAGGGGCCAGATGACCATTTTGCCCTTCCTCCACCACATTGCACTTCCTGGTGTGGTGGAGGCAGTGCCCCCTATGAAATGGTGCCATGGGCCACATTCGGCCCACTGGATGCAGGTTGAGAATCCCTGATTTAGGGGATACATCAATAAAGTAATGGTTTCCTTGCCATAACAAAAACGTGTGCAGAAATAATGCAACTTGCATTCTGTGAACGAAGCAGTATTTTCCGCAAAAAGGAAACATCAGGATGGATATAGTGAGTATGAGGTAAATGTACTTTCCCTTAGAAACAAGACCTTCTTGGGAAGTTCTTTGCCTGCCCTTCTTTTGTCTGTGCTCCGTGTTCTGTTCCTTTTGATATAAATTTGAAGCGATAAAGCAGGGGCTCTTAAAATAGTCACTGGCTTTAACATGAGATGATTGTTTTAATGTCACCTTCCATTAATTTTCGTACCGACTTCAATTTGGAGAAGAGTAAAGAGATGATTTAGTTGAAAGGGAAAAGGACAAGATAATTACATTAGATTTTTAACTTTGTGATCAGAGTTAAATATATATATACACACACAAAGATTTCAAACTCCAATTATAATTGCATATTGTCTGGCACGTACAGCACAGAAAGCTTATGTGCAAAGGTTCCCTAATAAATGAAGCCTCGCAGAGGCAATCTCCAAGTGGTGTATAGGGGAATTCCTGGGCCTGGACTATGGCAATTTGCACCTGGGGCTGTGCCTGCAGTTTGCAGATGCTGAATTAGTGCTGCAAATATAGCACATAAAACCTACCAATTTAGTCAGTTCCTCAAATGACAAGACTATCGGGGTGAATTCCTGATGGTCAAAACTCACTTTCCATTTCTTTCACTGCCACACTTTTTCTCCAGGTTCGACCAAAATCTTTCGTGATTGTGTCTTCCCATCTTTTGGGAGGCCTGCCAAGGGGTCTTTTTACTCCTCTGGGATACCACTCGGTGACTGCTGCTGTCCAATACCCATCTGTTATTCAAGAAATGTGTCCAGCCCAGTGCAATTTCTGTTTATGATATTCAGCAACAGCTTCATTGATTCTGCTTTGTGGGGATGTGGTCATGAAGTGATACTTTTAGCATCGATCTTTCCATTGCTTTTACAGCTCTTGATAGTTCTTCCTCAGCCTTCGTTAGTGACCATGTTTCACTCCCATAGAGTGCCGCAGATAGTACTGTTTTAGACAATTAGTCAAATTAAATCAGGAGATTTGTTTACTTACTGACTGACCGCCCCACTAGTCACATACCACCAGTGATGGGATGACACCGGTTCTGACCGGATCCACAGAACCGTTAGGAAGATTTTCGAAGGGTTCTCTGTGGGGGTAATACCGTTTTTGAGGCGTCCAGATCGGACGCCTCACCGGCAGGAATTTTTTTTTAAAAAAAATGGAGCCAAAATGGCTCCAATTTAGTGCTCATGCGCAGAAACTCAATCTGACGCATTGCACATGCATCAGATTGGCTCCAATTTAAAAAAAAATTGGACCCGGAGCCGCAGCTTTTCAGAGCGGCTCCGGAGGTGGCCCTTAGAGGAGGGCATCTCCCCTGGGGCCGCCGAGCTCCCACGGGCAGGTTGAGGCCTGCCCGGGCCATCTGCCGCCCCCGAGCCCCCATGGCCTGGGGATGCCCGGCGGAGCGCGCCGCCTCCGCCGCCTCCTCCGGTTCCAGTGGCAACGGCAGCGGTGGCGGCGATGGTGGGAGGCGGCAGCGGCGACAGTAGCAGCAGGCAGTGGCGACAGGTGGCGGTGGCAACGGCAGCAGCAGGCGGTGACAGCGGCGGCGGCAAGCGGCTCCAGAGGAGGAGGAGGCCACAGTCGGGGGCGGCGCGCCTTGCCATGTGGCCCCAGGCCATGGGGGCTCATCGACCCCAAGGAGGGTAAGTGAGGATTTTGTGTTTGGGGTGGGTGGGTGTATTTTTATTTCATTTTTATTTTATTTCTTTATTTAAGTTATTTACGGGTTTGTGTTGTGGTTGTTTGGGTGGGTGGGTGGGTTGAGGTGTGTGTGTGTGTGTGTGTTTGTTTGTTTGTTTTAATTCTATTTTATTTATTTTATTTATTTATTTATTTTTATTTATTTATTTATTTATTTTTGGCCCCGCCCACGACATCATGACATCATGACATTGGCTCCCCCACGATGTCATGATGTCATGATGTTAGCTCCGCCCCACTGTGATGACGTCATGGTGGGGTAGAAATTTTTTTGTCATCCCATCACTGCATACCACTCTGGGCAGCTTAAAAACAAAAAAACTCAGGCACTCATAAAAACAAATTTCACAAAATCTCATAAACAATAGATAGACAACAAAACACATTTTCCAAGCATCAGGTGCTTTTAAGAGCTAGGACAAGAGCTGACTTTGGCAATTCTTCAACTTCTCAAAGTGAGGAGCCTCCCAGCCTTGACTCTCCAGAATGTTTTAATTTGAAATGCCAGTCAGTGAACCCGTGACATCTTATTTGTGCAGACCATAACATTCCTACCAGCTATAAAGGTAAAGCCAAGCAGATGGTATGAGTTCCTGTCCTGACAATGCAGATCCCCATCACTGAATTCAATAGCAAGTTGGAATATAATAATCAGTGAGGTAGTTTGTTTCAGCAAACAAAAGCATTGTAACACCTTTAAGACAAAAGTGAGAGCTCTTGTGGATTACAATTGGCTTCTTCAGACATATAAAAGCCAAAATGCACCATCCACGACCAGCCTTCAAATAGCTGAACTATATATTCAGAGAGATTGGCACAAGGTCTTTTATATTTCCAGTGTCTTCTAGATACAGAGTACATAGTACTAGTTTATTGTTCCTTTCTGCTGTGAGTGCTATGGGACTGCACAGGTTGCTCATAGCTGTAAAGGCTGGCTCTTCTCCCAAGAAGCACAGTAGAGAATAGAAATCCCAACCTCTGGCCCTAAATAATTGAGTTATTCAGTCTTTTTAGACTATATATTGCTGCATATCAGTGTTTCCATCAGATCTTTTAAAAAGTGAACACTGGAACTGGTACTCATTTGATTTCTCCCATCTCTTTTGTGTTAAGCACCATTAAAACAGCACAAATCAGACTCCAGCATACATGGTCAAGGCATCCTGCATTATTTAAATACAAATATTTTATGTAAAGTAACTGGATCTCAAAAAGCACTAACAAGCACAAAGGACTAACATACCAAAGGATTCCCTTTCCTGGTGCTACCTCTCAGTTTGCACAATATATAGCATCCCAATGGTGGAATTCAATTTTTTTTACTACCTACTCTGTGGGCTTGGTATGGTGAGCATGGCCAAGGGAAAAGCCCTGCGTTTCACCCGAATTAGGACTACTTTATTTCAAAAGTTGGATGGGCAGGGCCAGCTGGAATTTCTGCTACCAGATCTGGCGAACTGGGGCGAACACGCTGAATCCCACCATTGTAGCAGCCTAGATGAACAGTCTGGTACACCAGATATGTAGTGTAGCTTTGTGTTCTCATTTAAATTCTTCAGCAGATTATAATTTTTCCAAATACATCATTTAAATTGGTCGAGATCCAGATTAATTATGATTCAGTACAGCAACCATCTGCAGTGACTCAAGTGGTTATGACACTTACTGGGAGGCAGAAGGTCAGCAGTTCAAAACCTGAGTACTGCATGACAGAATGAGCGCCCATCTCTGTCACAGTTCCTGCCAGTTGAGCAGTTTGAAAGCAAGAAATTGCAATTAGATAAATAGGTACCACTTTGGTGGAAAGGTAAACAGCATTCCATGCACTTTGGTGTCTAGGCATGCCTGCCACATGTCAATGAAAACATCTGCAAACACAGACAGTGCTGGCTCTTTGGCTATAAACAGAGATGAGCACTGAACCCTAGAGATGGATATGACTGGCTTTCAACCAAGGGTGACCTACAGCAACCATATATTTTTCCACATCCCTTCAGGCTAGTCCAATGAAAATATCTTTAAACATATCTGAATACTGATAATTGTGTGGGGGATTTCTTGTATGTGCTGTACTATATTAAGAAACAGTAGGTGTGTGATTAAAACTAGCTTTTGAATCTACCTTTTATGCATGCAAAAATGTTGATATGTAATTTTAACTTATCAATTCATTATTTAAAGTGTATGTAAAATATAAATCTGTAAGTAAATTCTATTTGCAAAAAAAAAAAAAAAATGAACACATGCCAATTTTCTCTAATTTCCTGTAGCATCGCCAGAAAATAGGGATGGTTTCAGTATTAAATCAAGCATTTGAGAAATATTTAGGAGGTGACAAAATCAAAGCATCAGATTTTTAAATAAAAATTGTCTGGAAGCTTTTAGCAAAAATCTCTAAGAAGGCGGACACAGAGAACATGTTTCTACAGTGCACAAAATGTGGTGGGAAACAGTATTTTAACAGATGATCCCCCCCCCCCAACTAAAAATCTTACGACTGCTATTTTTGATGGAATTAAGTCTTACTTGCTACCTAAAATGCACCAGATTAACAAACATAGCCACTCTCATGAATAGCTGTCTTTGACAAACTTAAGCATGGGTCTTTTAATAATAATTGTGTGTTGACAAGCCTTCTAGTGACCCTTTTCAGGGTTTTCTAGGTAGAGGGTGTAATGGAATTTGAATGCCTTAGTCATGTAAATAAGTTTAAGAGTGTGTTGGTGTGATTTAGTTAATCACTTGGTTTAAGAGACAAATCTGCATTGAAATGCATTGCACTGTACCTATGAATCTCTATTGAGAAACATGTCAGCTAGATAGATGCCTCTAGTGACACCTTTAATTAAGGGAGAATTTACCTATCAGGACACACGCCAGTTCATACACTTTGAACCCAGGTGTCATCCACCCAAAGACAGTCGGGAGGAAAAGGTGTCCTTGAACCTTTAGATGTTTAACATTCTTAAAGGTGTGGGTGAGCAACACTTTGGTCTATAAAAAGAGGTCCCACTTCTTTGAAAAAGAAATTAAAAACTTTCTCCAATTGTCTATTGAAAGTCAGGGAAGTGAATTTTTTTTAATTCTTGGTTGATTATTGTTGTTGCACTGCATTGATTAGATGTCAGTTTATTAAAAAAAAATCTTTTCCCTTTCTGTGTATTGCTAATCAAGAAACTGCCCACAGCCCTGGATTCAATTGGCAATATAGAAAGGAGGGGGAAAGTGTCATCTAATTGATGCAGTGCAACATCAATTATCTTGCAAACATTAAAAATAATCTCGGTTCCTCTGACTGCCTACAGACAATCAGGGAAAGTTTTCCATTTCTAATATCCTGAAGTCGCTCATCTGCCACTTAATTATATCTGCAATTAGGTAGCTTGTGTGTGATGTTTGGCTAAATGTTCACCTTCAAGCAACTAGAGGCAGTGCAATCCAGCCCACACCACAATGCCCTGTGAGGACAGATCCAGAGATGTTTAAGGAATGGTTTTTATCAAGTACACTTCTCTAGTGAGTCTCCATTGCTGAGTGGGGTTTGAACCCAGACCTCCGGAGTACACTGTTCACTACCGGACATTGGGTATCATCTCACATTAGAATATGACCAAAAGTGGGATGCATAATCTTGATGGCCTTGTCAGGGAGTACAGGTAGAAACCCAGCAGGTGGCCAATTGCCTTCATTTAACATAGGATGAATATTGCCACTGTTACCTGTATTTTATAGGTCGAGAAGCACCCTGAATGGACATAGCGTAAATTTTTCCACTCTAAAGACAAAGATGCCTCCTCCTCTTGACATTAGTTAATTATTGAACTCAGGAAAATGTTTCCAATTGGGAATCTTGGTAATAGTAAAAGAAAAGTGTGAAAAAGGAGGGCAAACAGAGGTGTGAAACAAACATTTCACCTCAAGTGACCTCACATGTTCCACTGCTGGACATAATGAGTCTTACCGAACACACTTGTTTCTGCATAAACATATGCTACTTTGAATGGATACAGGGCATTTTATACTCTTCCAAACATCAGAATTTTCCCTCCAGTCAGTAAATATTCCTGAACGTACACACTGCCATTTGTAATGTTTCGTCATACGTTTCATAATTTTTTCTTTTTTAAATGAAATTCAAGCTGGCGGAAGAGAGAATGTAAAAATAAGGATCCACGCATGCCAGTGAAGTCATATACCACATATGAAAAAATTAATATGTGGCTAATTTAATAAGCCTTTCAATTGCCGTTATAACATTTCTCATTCCATTCCATTTATTAACATTGAGGAAAATTACTCTGTTGAAACCCATGACCGGTCATAGACTTGGCAGCCCTTCCTTTACTCGTTCACATGATACATTTTACTCCTTGGGTTATATCGCTTTGTAGCCTTTCAGTTTGCAACCAACCAAACAATTTTTCAATGAATAGTGTGGGTTTAAGTCCAGATCTTTCCAGCAACCTGTCAACAACAGGAGCTAATGAGAAAGAGATTGTCAAGTTTTTGTTTAATATTGCCGGCAGAGGGCGGTGCCGTAGAAGATATTTCTGCTCTTGTATGTTGGCCTTCCTAAATAATATTATCCAGAGAAAGACCATGAGCCATCGCCTCTCTGACCCGGATTCTAGAGTTAATCAGCACAGTGGGCTGACCTTTGGACAGAAATCTGAATGTTCAGTGCAACTGAAATTATTCTGTTAAAAGTCCTTTGCTGATTGCAAACCTGTTCTAAAGGTCTTGCAAGAGAGGTAGATGTCAAAACACATGCCTTGCCCACAGATGACACTGAAGAGATGGCAATAAACTGCATGTCAGAGGCACATTGAGGTTAAACCTGATATCTTGCTATTAATTGCACAGTGGCATCAAAAAGGCTTTTTAAAAACCCAACTGCTGCTAATCAGAGGTTTATAAGGAAATGACTCCCTCCTTCTCCCCACAAAAAAATCCTTCATAAAAAAAACCCATCATTAATTGATTTTAAAAAATTATTACCTTTCTGCTTTACAGCAGCCAGAACAGAAACTGCTCCTGTTGGGAGTGAAAACAAAGAAATTTGCACTCACAAAGAAAGGTCTTCAGTTTGGCATATGGCACTAATGGACAAACATATGAAGCAGCAATATTGAACAAGATGGATGCCCATTACAAACTGAAAGCCAGAACTAGTGCAAGGCATTTAGCTGCCTGAGATATGGCAGCCACTGGTGCAGCCATTTCAGCCAAGAATCTGGAAATGTTACTTCTTTGGATGGCAACTCTCAGCATCTCCCAGCCAGCATGGTTAGTGGCCATAGAGGATAAGGGAAACTACTATAGTCCAAAAAGGTAATCTTTGCAAGTCCTGCACCACCCTCAAATCAAGGGATACAGGAGCCAAAGGCAACCACATTGTTTTGGTTCCTGAAGCCAAATGCCTCACCAGAGTCTTTCTCTTTCACTAGCTGTATAAATGCACTTCCAATCCAGTACAAAACAAACAATTCACTTTTTTCTCATTACATTCCATATCTGCTGCCTGAGGTATTTGTCTCACTCTGCCCTTTGATGAGACAAATCTTGTTAGAGGCATTTATGAAACTTGGCAGAAAGCCATGGCATAAAGAACTAGGCAGCCTCTCAATAATCATCTAGAGTAGACAATGTCCTTTTCAAACTGGAAGCAATTTCTGGTTCTGCACCCCTACTGTACAGGTGAAGTGCAGTGCTGCTGTGCCTCTCAAACACAGGATAAGAAATGCAGATATCTCTTTTCCTATTTTCTATTTTGTTGTTGTTGTTCAGTCGCACAGTCGATTCCGACCCTCTGCGACCCCATGGACCATTGTCCGCCAGGCACTCCTATCCTCCACCATCCCCCTCAACTCGCTCAGTTCTGTGCCCATCAGAGGCGTAGCTACCGCCGTATCTGCCGTATCAATTATACGGGGCCCGGGCCACAGGGCCCCCCAACGTGCATAAGCAAAACAAATCTTTACCCTTCCTAAGGGCCCCCAAACAAATTTTTATACGGGGCCCCGCCAAGGCACGCTACGCTTCTGGTGCCCATTGTCTCTACAATACCATCTAGCCATCTCATCTTGGGTCGGCCCCTTCTTCTTTTGCCCTTGACCCTTCCAAGCATCAAAGCTTTCTCAAGTGAATCCTCTCTTCTCATTTGATGTCCAAAGTACTTTAGCCTCATCTTTATTATTTGACCTTCTAAGGAACAGTCAGGGATAATTTCTTCTAAGATTGACCTATTTGTTCTCCTCGCTGTCCAGGGGACTCTCAAAACTCTCCTCCAACACCACATCTCAAAGGCGTCTATTCTTCTGCGTTCAGCTTTCCTAATGGTCCAACTCTCACAACCATACATTGCCACAGGGAATACCATTGCTTTGACTATGCGAATTTTTGTTTTCAATGTGATGTCTCTACTTTTCACTATGCTCCCCAGGTTTCTCATCGCTTGCCTCCCAAGAATCAATCGCCTTTTTATTTCATGGCTGCAATCACCATCTGCAGTGAGCTTAGATCCTAAGAAAGTAAAATCTGTCACTGCTTCTACTTTTTCCCCATCTATTTTCCAGGGACTGATAGGGCCTGTTGCCATTATCTTTGTTTTCTTGATATTGAGTCTCAAGCCAGCTTTTTCACTTTCTTCTTTCAACCTAATCAGGAGCTTCTTTAGGTCCTCCTCACTTTCTGCCATTAGGGTGGTATCATCTGCATATCTCAAATTGTTGATGTTTCTTCCAGCAATTTTGATCCCAAATTGTGATTCCTCCATCCCTGCGTTGCGCATTATGTGTTCTGTGTATAAATTGCATAAGCATGGTGACAAAATGCAGCCTTGTCTTACTCCTTTTCCCACTCCGTCATTCAGTAGTCTGTCCTAACTGTTGCCTCTTGACTCATATACAGATTTCTCAAGAGACATATAAGGTGTTCCGGTATTCCCATCTCTTTAATTACTTGCCACATTTTGTTGTGGTCGACACAATCAAAAGCCTTCGTGTAATCAATGAAACAGAAGTAGACTTGTTTCTGATATTCCTTTGTTTTCTCCATGATCCACCTTATGTTGGCGATTTCTATAGAGAATGTAAATTTAAGTTTAAGGTTCAGAAAAGGACCCAGAGAAAACTGCTGCAGTGCAGGCTTGCAGCAGAGCATATCCCAAAAGCAAATGGTCTGGTGACCTATAAGCAGCTACACCCACCATTCAATTTGAAAGAACCAATGTGGAAAAATACCTTTTCTTGTTTGTGCCTGGTCTCTTAGCCCATCTCTAGATTTCATTTGTATGGGCAAACATCATTTATGGGTTTTGCTGTCACCCTTGTACCCAACCTTTGGGAAGCCCATGACAACAGTCAGAAGAAACTGAGTTGTCCACAGTCAGAAGAAACTGAGTTGTCCACCCCATTCTCCTTGGTGCCAGAATGCCTAACAAAATTAAGTTTGATGTCCCAAGAAACCACTCCAGGTTGCAAGAGAAATATGTTTCCCTTTCACTTCTGCCTCTTGCAAGCATAAATCTAGCCTTGTGCTTTCTAATCCATAAGAGTAAATGGGACTCAAAATATTAGGAATTATCATTACAGAATTCCTGGCAGGGAGACAAATCTCAGGGTGAGCAGCACTATTGGAAGAAGAGGCTTAGTTTTTCTAAGGCAGTGTTTCCCAACCTTTGATTCTTTGACTTCAATTCCCAAACGCCTAAGTCAATTCCCCAAAGCACTGATCAGCCAATGTGCTGACTTGCAAAAGTGTTGGTTTGTGTGTTGCATTTGTACCACAATAGCCTGTCTAAAAGCCAAGCATGAGGGGAGGGAACTTTAGAGAGAGGTGGTGGGTGCTTCTCCCTTGATCAGCTTTCTCTCTTTTCTTTTCATCTCAATTGAAACATTGAGATCCCCACTTGGAGGGGATCTCAATGGAGGAGGAAACCAAATATCTCACACAAGTGACATATGCATTTGGGTCTATTGCCCTAAGCAAGGGAGCAGAGTTCCATAGTCATAGCTTGTAAGCCTTCTGATTCTGCAAACTCTGATGATGGGAAAGAAGAAGTAAGGTTTTTACAAGCTGCAGCTTAATGCAGACTCCCCACAAGAAGAGTGATCAAGTGACAATGAAGACAGAGTTCCCATATTTTTGAGAGGAAATCTTATCCCTGGGTTCTTTTCTAATCTGATCAGCCTGCCCTCCTGTCATGTGTGCTGTAGGTAAGGTTTAGAGATGAATCATCAGGTGCTAGATGCTGCTGACCTGGCAACTCTATGCTAGATAGGGATTGGGTTAGATTAATTACAGTGCAAATGCTATAGGGACAGAAAGAGAAAAGGGAAAGAGCAAACTTCCTAAAAGGGAGGCCTCTAAATGGAAATTTGTGATATTAGGTAAAAGGTAAAGGTTGCCCTTGCTCGAAATCCAGTCATATCCAACTCTAGGGTTTAGTGCTCATCTCTGTTTATAGCCAAAGACCCAGCGCTGTCTGCGTTTGCAGACATGTCCGTGGACATGTGGCAGGCATGACAGACACCAGAGTGCATGGAACACTGTTTACCTTCCCACCAAAGTGGGTCCTATTTATCTACTCACAATTTCTCACTTTCGAACTGCTAGTTTGGCAGGAGCTGGGACAGAAACGGGAGCTCACTCTATCATGCAGCACTTGGCCCTCAAACTGCTGGCCTGCCAACCTTCCAGTCTTTCAGTGTCTTAACCACTAAGCCACCACATTCCCTCTGTGATAATAACAGTAAGGTTAATGGGCTGCGGAAGCATCTCAGTTTAGCACCTTCTCTGAAAGTATATTGTTGTTTCTGGTTTATTTGGTCACTGAAGAGAAGTAATATTTTTCATAACTTACAGACAGCAAGTATGGATTTTTCCCCTCTAGCAGAGAGCACTTCAGGTTTTCTATGCATAATGAGGTTTCACCACCCACATTACATTCTGCATCTTTGCCCACAAGGGTAAATATCTACATTGCAGCTTATTTCACCTTAAAACAGTGGACGCAGTTCTGTTCTTCCTCTGTTATCCTGTCCACTGTTGCAGGGAATACATACTGTTTTTGCTCAGACATATCCAGAGCCCTCTGTTTGATTTAAACCCCATGTTCAAGCTGGAGATTTACGCCACCCATTAAATGTCACAAGAAATATTGAAAATAGCTATAACACTTCTGCTCTTTGTCACAACTTGATGAATTTCATGAGCTTATCAGTCTCTTAGGAGGGGACTACTACTTATAAATAAAGAATTTAAACAGGAGGGGACTACACCTGCCTGATTGTAAACATACAGCCAGTCACAAAGGATTCTGTGTTACATGTTTAAAGTTTGTTCTTTTAAGCTAAATTGCCAATTTTATCTATCTTTTATTGATGGAACAAGCTCCTGCCTTTGTCCCAGCTCCTGCCAACCTAGCAGTTCGAAAGCAAGAAATTGCAAGTAGATAAATAGGAACCACTTTGGTTGGAAGGTAACAGCATTCTGTGTGCACCAGTGTCTAGTCATTCCTGCCACATGACCATGGAAACGTCTGCAGAAGCAGATAGTGCTGGCTCTTTAGCTCTGAAGCAGAGATGAGCACTGAGCCCTAGAGTAGGATACGACTGGCTTTCAAGCAAGGGATACCTTTACCTTTAGAATTGGAAGGAATCGGCAGGCTTAGCAGAGGATTGTGTTTGCCAGACTGCATACAAATAGTTGCTGGAGAGTATACTCTCATCTTGAAGGCATCCGAACTAAGGCTGTGTTTAATTTCCCTCTATACTTTGAGTAGCATCGGCTATGAAGACTGCAGTCAGTAAAGAAAAAGGCCCTAAATAAAATGTGAAAAATCTGGGAATGTTAGATGCAACCATTATGTGAATCCTAAAATGATTTCGAAGAAAGAGTAGTTCACTTATCCTTAATTTCTCTTTCCCTGTGGATATTTTAGAATTGTGCATGAAAATGCCACACATCCTAGAGTTAGCCACATAACAGAACGTTTCAGAAAAACAGGCATTTTTTGTTGTTCAGTCGCACAGTCGATTCCGACCCTTTGCTACCTCATGGACTGCTGTCCGCCAGGCACTCCTGTCCTCCACCATCCCCCTCAACTTGCTCAGTTCTGTGCCCATTGTGTCCACAATACCATCTAGCCACAATTTTCTTATATAATGCAGCCTTGGTGAAGTAAAAAAGAAAGAAGCAACTATCAAAGTCACATCCCTCCCACAAACACAATGACTGGAGAGTCCCTTATAAAACATGTCCAAGGATTATAGGGTAGATACAGTATGTCAATCCAGTCTTGTTCCCATACCCAAGATGTTTTCCATTGAAAGGACATTATTTTGGGCACCTACATGGTTCCCTTTCTGAAATCTTTGAGGCTATCTATACAGGTACAGTAAAACCTCATATAACACTAAAACCTGGTTCCACAAGTCTTGGTGTTATATGATTTTTAGTGTTATCTGATCCTCTATGGGATCCATAGAGATACATTGTAACCACACAGGCTTTTGCGGTTGTTATCTGAAGCATCCCATAGGATCTTAATGTTATTTGATGCAATTCTTCCCCCCAGATTCCGTAATGTTATGCGATTTTAGTGTTATTCGATACTAATGTTATATGAGGTATTACTGTATAAGGGTTGTATTGGGCAGATTGTTCCAACTAGTGCACACCTTGATTAGACCATTCATTGCCAACCTGCACCCCCAACCCATCCCATTTTGAGACCCTATCAGGGGTTCTAATGAAATGCACTGTTGTGGTTTATCCCATCCCCAGCACAAGTGAATGCTGAAGAAGGGATTTAAAAAGAGTATAGTTGAAGGAACCATTTCCCAGTTGATTGGGAGAGCACCTTTCATCAACTAAGAAGCTCTACCACCACTGCTGATAGGACTGCTATTGATCGGGTTCCTTTGGAGAAGCAAAATGCTGTCTGGAAGCCTTCCACCCAACCTTTTAAAAAGCCATGCCACACCAGCCCAGGGGAGCCAATGTAAATGGCTTTGTCTAACTTCAGTTTGGTTAGCTTTAGCAGTAACCTCACTGTTGCCTTGTTAGCCTTCCAGACTGGTCCAAAAGGCTCCACTTCTCAGACAAATTCAATGCAAATCCCTAGTGTATAGTATGTAGTCTTTTACATGGAAGTGTTTAATTCCAGAGATTTTTCAACTCAGCTGGCAAGGAAGATTTCACACAAGGCACCCTAATCAGTTTTCAGTAATACCAGACATACAGAAGGATGCAACACTTAACATTGATTGAAATAATTATGGCAACACTAATAGTTTTTTTTGTAGCAGCCACAATCAATTTATAGTGATTAGAGGAGTTTTCCTTAGAAAAGAAGCTTTTAATAATTTTAACAAAGGAACAAAAGAGTAACTGGATAGATGCAGCCAGCGTTTCACTCTTTTCGCCCATTACAGTGTCAGTGAATAAGAATTGTCATGTGACATGACGGCTTTCCATGGAGCCTGTTCAATTGCATAAATTGATAGCAGAGAGATGTTCTTTGGGATTCTATTTGGCCTAAACTAATCAGCATATAAAAGTGAAAAAATAAAACCACATACTCACCATATGTTTACACAGCTTTAAGGAAACTGCAGTTAGTTGATCCTATATTTGCAGTTCTCCTAGTACAAAATACTGAACATTTTCTTTCTAAATGAAATTCAAACACTGGTAAGAGAAATGAAATTCAAACACTGGTAAGAGAGTAGCAAGTAGCCCCTCCCCAGTCATCACAGGAAGATATGCATCTACAACAAGAAGAAAGAAGCCAGCGATTCTTCTCAAAGCTTCATGAGGAGCAGCAAAATATTCAGAACATTGTACTGATAATAATAATTTCATGTCAGAAATTATTCCGGGTTGATAGGATTTTTGCTGGAGAAACTTCTCTCAGGGGACGTCCAGATGAGGCTCATTTCATGTCCCCATGATCTTTTCCCACCAAAGTGGTCCCTATTTATCTATTTGCAATTTCTTGCTTTTGAACTGCTAAATTGGCAGGAGCTGGGAGAGTAACATGATTCCAATCAAACATGCAGTACTCAGGTCTCGAATTGCTGACTTACTGGCCTTCCAGCTAACAAGGTAAGCTTCTTAACCATTGAGCCACCACAGCCCCGTTATACTGATGTTCAAGATTGTTATATTAGCTCTGCTTTTACTTTAAGCACAACTGTCATGGCATATACCTGCATCCTCTTGAAAGACCCTCTTGAGAGCCTTAGGAGGCTCTCTTGAGATCAGCATCAATTTAGAGCTGATGAAATAAAGATACTTTTGCGCAACTGGTGAATGACACATAGTTACGCAAAAGCCCTCCTAGCCCCGCCTGCCACCTGCTCATCGAGCAGGAGTTGTGAGTCCAGGAGGACCCCCAGATTACGCACCGGGTCTGTGTGCGGCAAAAAAGCTACATTCAGCTCCAAAGGAATGTTACTTCTTCTTCCATCTTCTAATTTGGTTTTGTTCTTGTGTATCCTCAAGAATGTTTGTTCTTGCCATAAAGCTCTTCCTGGATCTGATTATATTCATGATCATGAGTTGTAGAATGACTGAACAGGACTGTTATCATTGCAACAAGCTAAAATTAAGCAAAAGAGTTTAACTGATTTCGTAGTACAGTATATAGAATGTAGGAGGCAGAACTTAACGTTTGCAGCTGCACCTCCTCACTACCACATACATAACCCTCTCCACACTTTCAGGTGCAAACTTGAATAAGCTGTAGTTTTCAATTGATTTCCCCCTCATGTTTTCCCCTTTAAATTCACTCAGCCAGAGAGGGGGAGCTGAAAATAGGTTATTTCCACCACCAATTCTACCTATATATTATATATAGGTAAAAGTGACTGAGTTGTTACTAAGAAACTGCCTATCTGTTCAGATCAGAGGATACAGCTATGATTGTTTGTGTCACTTGAAGAACCAATGCCTGATTTTGCTTGCTTTTCTCTCCAGAGCACATTCTTTGTTTTGTGTTTTGTGTGATGTCTTTTTAGATTTTTCACCACTTGTCTTGTAATCTCAGTACATCACTTACACTTAGGTGGGTTGTAATTAATTTTAGCTGAAGTTCAGTCTGAGCAGTTGGGTAAAATTACTACTTTGATGGTTGCTTCCAGTAGTTGGGAAAGTGCTGCAATTAGACAGCCTTAAGCAGCCACTTCAGATTCTGGGATTCAGGTGCTGTAAGTACTGTCTATAAAATCTCAAAGGAGAAAATGTTTACTGTACACAGCTATAGTCTGTGCTGGACCTCCAAACTGTCCTCCTGGCTTCAAGTATAGGACAAGATGCTGTTCCACAACCAGCAACGAAACAACATTCTGTTGAGCTTACAACAGGCGATCCCCATCATGCTTTTTGGTTATTTTTTTCATACTAACATGGAGAAGTGAAGGGCCAGCATTTAACAAACAGAGTGATTGCCTGTTCTTGAATCTAAAAAGCCAATCAGAAAATGAAATGTTTCTTCCCTCAAAAAGAACTGTAATTATGGTGCTTTTTACTCTGTATATATGCTAAGCTCTGCCTGTGTGTGGTGTTGGTCTGTCTATTCCAGAGGTGGCCAAACGATGGCCTGCAGGCTGGATCCGGCCCATGGTGCCAAATCATCCGGCCCACATTGCCCACACTGCTCCCTGAAGCGGAAGTAAAGTATGCCCACACATGCGCAGAACACTGCCATGAGTGCATTTATGGCAGCGTTCTGCACATGCGTGGGTGTGTTTTGCTTCTACTTCTGTTGGGAAGAACCATGTGACCGGCCTGCTTAACCACGTGACTGGCCCATGGCCCGAGTTTGGGAAATCCTAGTTTATTCTGTCTGAGTTGTTTAGTTGTTCAACCTAGCTAAGTTTCAGTCTGACTGCCAAGGAAATTTATTTTCATTATTCCTAGCTGCTACATACAAAAGGACTCTAGGCACAATACTGTATCTTAAAATATTATTAAGCAGTTTATTGTATGCAAAAGCCAAATAAAATCAGAACACAATATATAAAGTACAATACCTTAATAATAAAGAGATGAGGAAATAATATAAATAATATAGAAATATGGGCAAATCAGAGACGGGTTCCAAAGGCACCAGTGTTGGCAATGCCAATTTGTCTCTCTTTCCTCATCCTTTTTATACCCTTTGGCATCATCACATCATCTTTCTATTTTTAATGCAGTTTCAAGTAACTATAAGCAAATAAACATTTTTTCCTCTTACAACTGTCTCAGAGTGAGTTATTGAGACACTGCATGCCCGTCAATGATGATGGAGTGGATTTTGGAAGACTTGTAGCTGTTCTATTCTGTGGGTCTCTATACTTCTACTGTGTAGCTGAAGGGAATTTTACCACAGATTAAAAACTCTGCAACAATAAGAGTAATATTTGGAACTACACCTCCCCAAATCCTCTCGCTTTCTAGAAGATTCTGAGAGTAGCAGTCTGAAACATTTCTCCCACAAGCTTTTTCGGGTTTCTTTGTATATCAGTCTTTCTGTAAAGCTCTGCCTGTTTAGGATTGAAAAGCTGAGTAAATGCCACATTTCTTGTTGAGGAGTTATTTTGTGTGTGTGTGTGTGTGTGTGTGTGTGTGTGTGTGTGTGTGTGTGTGTGTGTGTGTGTGAGAGAGAGAGAGAGAGAGAGAGAGAGAGAGAGAGAGAGAGAGAGAGAGAGGATGGAATACTGCCACCCAAATTTCCACAAGCACAGTAACTTGAAAGAGTAGCTCAGAAGCCCATTCCAGTTATAAATACAACATCCTAGTTGGTATGATAGATTTTTGACTAGCAGTGTTGTAGCCTAGTCAAATCTCACTGTCTTTCCTATTGCCAACAGGGAAGCAGCTTTGTAAGACGGGACAGAGACATTCACTCAGTGGTGGGATGTCAAAAATTTTACTACCCCACTGTGATGTCATCACAGTGTGGGCGGAGCTGACATCATGACATCATGACACCATGGGCAGAGCCAATGTCATGACATCATGATGTTGTGGGCGGGGCCAAATAAAAAATAAAATTAATAAAAAATAAAATAAAAATAAGTGCATGCGTGCGTGCATGAACGCGCGCGCGCATACACACACACAAGACTTTGCTTAAAAACCTCAAGCTGGCTGTCAGGCCTTTTTAGGAACTGTGGTAGTACGTCAATATAGGTAAAGGTATTAAATACACATTAAAATACACACAGACACACCACATCCAAAGGTGAGTCACTTACCCTGGGGAACAGGCTATAGGGAGCTTCAGGCTAGCAGCTTCTCTTCCTCCTCCCCGCTTGGGAGGACAGCAAGGAGGCCGTGCATACGTGCCAAGCACTGTAGGCATGCATGCACACCAAGTGCTTGGCACGCACGTGCAGTGGGGGAACCAATGAAAAGGTAAGCCCCGAAGGTGGTACCCCCCAAAAGCTGCTACCAGTTCTCTGGGACACTGGGAAACGTTACTACTGGTTCTGGCGAACTTGTGAGAACCTGTTACATCCCATCGCTGCATTCACTGGAAAAGTATGGTTGGAAAGCTAAGATGATAATTCATTATTATGCAGTCAGAGAAGGTTAATGATGCTTGATGATTGTATTGTATTGTATTGTTCGACTTTTATGCCACCCCACTCGCCTATAGCGACTCTGGGCGGCTCACAGCAAAACAATATTTCATAACTACAAATATTACATCACAGAAATCACATATCAAAACTACATCAAAAACATTACAAGAAATCCCCCATCCCGATTACAAAATTAAGAATTCATAAACATTTCATTTCATTTCAAAAACACATCAAAACACTTTGAACAGTCCACAAAAATCTCGAACTCTACCCCACTTACTAAGCCCACTACGTCCATTTCCCTGTGACTTCTTTCCCCTCAGCCGAACTTGGCTGAGAGAGCGGCCAAATTTGGGATGGAGGGGGAAAGACCCACATAGCTCTCCCCGGTCTGAGGCCGGGGGAGAGTGGAGTCAATGTCCGGTGAGGTGGCGGCGGTTCTTCTTAAAGCCGCCAGCCCTGGACGCAGCTGTCCTCGTTCTCCCTGGTCCGAGGCTGGGGGAAAGCGGCGTCAATGTCCGGCGAGGAGGAGGCGGTTCTTCTTAAAGCCGCCAGCCCTGGACACAGCTGTCTTCGCTCTCCCTGGTCCAGTGAATTTTCCCCAAACCAGTTGGTGGTGGCCTAAGAATTTTGCACAGTACTGTATATCAGCAGAGGAACATCCGACCAGAACCCAACATGGACTAGAGAGTTGGCTTCTTACCCACAAGCTGCCAGTGGAGACCTTCAAAATAAGGACTCAAAATTCATAAGCAAGCTGCACAAAAATGGTGGAGGATGTATTGTATTGTGTGGAAATAAGGGTGGGGAATGACACTCTTAATTTGGGGTCAGTGCAGTATGTCTCTTGAACCAGAAGGCTGAAAGCTGTACTGTATTTGTAAAGTTTAGGCTTGAGTATACAGTATTTTGATTTTTTAAATCCCCATCGTTTCTAAATGGAAGAATATTGTGAGGAAATGTGGGTTCAGTTGGCCTTTATCCTGAGTTTGGTCCCTGGATTATTTTCTTGCCAGCTGCTTGTGGATCCAGAAGTTTGCTTCAGCAGCTGGAGATTGAGCACAATGCCCTAAAAGCTTCTCCTCCTTCTCCCCAGTGATCTCCTTGGTCCCAGTGCATTAGCAACAGCTCTGCCTCCCTTCCCCTTGTCAGACTGTCCCCAAGTGTGGAGCAACTTACTTTGGGATAGGTAGAAGAGGTGGCTGCTAGAATTAATTTGACTTACATTAAACTTTCAGAGGAAGAGGTCTCAATAAATACACAATGACATAAGCTGGATCTACTGTAGAAGAAAAAGTGTTTGCCTTTCTAAAAAGTGAAATACATTTGACTCTGCTGCTGTTGTTTAGCTCCTTATTCATTTCAAGTCCAAACATTTCTTTTTTTAAAACAGCAAAAACAGAGAGACTTATGTGACTTCAGTGCCTCAGGGCTGAGAATTTTCTTGATACAGATTCATGCATAAAATATTACTCCTCTTGGGAACAGCTCCCCAATCTCTTCTGTAAACCAACCTCAGTTTTATGTGCAGTGGCACAGAGAACATATGATTATCTGTGTGCAGACTTTTCAGCACTTCTTGAACTGAAATATATTGACTATAAGTCAGAGGTGGACAGATGTCAGGGATGTAGTATCTATTTTATTTTCTCTTGGAACTCAGAAATCTATCAACTAAATACAACCAGATACAAAAATGTAACAGAGCAGATGAGAGGGAGAGTCATACTCCTGGATTTAAACATCAAACCGACTAAAAATGCAAGGATGCACTAGTGGGAAGGTGTCGTTCTCCTAAACTCTCAGGGGTACCACAATTGGAAAGAGATTCCGATCTGTCTGGGAGAGTATCTGCTCATATTAGCTAACATTGGTGAAGCATTTGCCAAGCATTGTGAACTATTAACAGATCTTCAGTTTAGCAAAAGAAGATCAACAGCCAGCATCTATATCTATACCATTATCAATACAATGTTGCTGGATGAAAGTAAACTTGCCCTTTGCAGTGAACCAGGAAGTGGATCTTATAACCTGGATAATATTTTTCCAGTGAGTTTTAGATACAGTATAACAAATGAGTTTCATATAGAACAGTGAGAGTATAAATTCAAATACTAAATCTGTCACTTGCATTGGGGGATTATAACCACTTTGGGCCTATGACTCTTCGTATAATAATTGATTATTGCCTTTATTGGATGCAAATAGGTGACAAAATACAGGTATACTAGTACCTCAGATAATGTTAAGACTTGGTTCCACAAGTCTTAACATTATCTGGTTTTTAATGTTGTACGATGCATTGATCACACAATGTTGTAAAAAAAAAAAAAAACAACCCTGTTTCCTTTCTGGGTGGGTGAGATGAATCCCTCACTGTTAGGGATTTGTCTAACAGTTAGGGATCCCTCACTATTATGTTTGCAAGCCTTTCAGTGTGGGATTCGTCTAACAGTGAGGAATTCGTCTTGCCCACCCTGTTATTTCAGCACGGAAGGCAGGGAGAATCTCTTTGCCTTTGCCTTTTGCCTTTGGGTTGGGGGCTGAACCGGAGCCTGTACTCCCCACCCCCCAACCCAAAGGCAAAGGCAGAGAGACTCTCCCTGCCCCCCATGTTGAAACAACAGGGTGGGCAAGACAAATCCCTCACTGTTAGACTAATCTCACACTGAAAGGCTTGCAAACTTAACAGTGAGGGATCTCACACTGAAAGGCTAACAGTGAAGGATTCATCTTGCCCACCCTGTTGTTTCAGCAGGGGAGGCAGGGAGAATTTCTCTCACCTTTGCAGAGATTTCTGCCCCAAAGCCCACAGGGTCCAGCCCTGCAGGCTTTGGGTCAGAGATCAAAGCTGGGGAATTTGAGGCATACATTTGCATCGCAAAATGTAATGTTGTGTGATGCAAATGTTTGCCTCAAATTCCCCAACGTTATCTGATTTTAGCCTTATCCGATGCAAATGGAAAGCCTCCTGGCAGAAAGTAATATCTACTGTGGCATCTAAAAGCATTCCAAATAGGAAAAAAATGTGGAGGAATTTTTGTTTTAAGGGACTGTTCCCTGCCTGCTGGAAGAACTAGGAAGTATTCAATTGTATCAATTGGCTCTGCTTATACAAGTAATACCTCATATAACATTAGTATCGAATAACACGAAAATCGCATAACATTAAGGAATCTGGGGGGAAGAATTGCATCGGATAACATTAAGATCCTATGGGATGCTTCAGATAACAACCGCTAAAGCCTGTGTGGTTACAATGTATCTCTATGGATCCCATAGGATTTTAACATGCATCAGATAACACTAAAAATCATATAACACCAAGACTTGTGGAACCAGGTTTTAGTGTTATATGAGGTTTTACTGTATAGCTAATGCCAGTCATGGAACCCACATCAAAGGGTGAAGGATAGCTACTGCTGTCCTCCATCCTCTTCCTCTGGGAAAAAAGGTAATTTATAGACTAATATTTTCAGCATATCATTTGCATTTTGTGTTCAGGTCAATACACCAAAAATTAGATATGACTATAAACTGCTTAGAGGAATTTGGCAATTTAAAATAATAGTTGCTACACAACTTTCAAATTCTTGTCAGTGTTCAAATGGCAGCCATTTTAGTTTACTACAGAAAAAAGAACAACAAAATTGCTCTACAAATATCAAGTACCAAATTTATTGTAGGACAAGTATTGTGGACTACAGTATCCTTCCTCAGAGCCACATAGTGTTATGTAACACACAGTAACTTATGAGGCTATTCCTGCATTTTCCGGGAATTTAAGTGAAATGGAAAATGAACTGATCAAATGAAAGTAAAATCAGACTATCTTCAACTAAGCTGTTAGCAAGAGAAAATCCTTTATGACTAGAGAACATTCCGACCTTTAAATAAAATACTGAAGATTTGAGTTATGATTCTTTGCTAAGATTGCTATGAGCAAAGAAATCACCCAAAACTTAAATTTAAAGCATCTATCTAAAAAAGGGGAGGAGTGAAGAGTAATTTATAATGTATTTATATAAACTAGCAAATGAAATAAAGTTAAAATCTATTTCAGACTGAAGCTTTATCCTACATTTTGCCCAAAATCAAGTACAATGCTAACCGCCTTTCCCTCCTTTACAACCTAATGACTGGGTGATTTAATGAGCCACTTTGATCAGGATCTCTGTAAGAGTGGTATGTGATTTACCATTATGATTGGCTTTGGCATTTTAAGTACTGTAATAATTAAAAAGCAGATGGAAATATGTAACTTTAATACATTTAAGAGTTGACAGATTGCTCACCACCTTCCAAAACATCATATTCTTAACGTTCCAATCAATCAGTGCAATGGAGCTGTGACAAGTCGTTTCAACACAGCAGTAAGAAATACACAATGTTAACATTTTCATAGGCCAGGCAGGAATTCTACCATTTTGTTTTATTTTACTTTTGTCACTCATGTGTTTTATACTAAGCTTTCCTACCAGAATTTATTTTTTTCTCCATTAAACACTGAATGTGAACGATTGCATTTTGATGCCTCAATACGCATTTATCTTGCTAGGCTTAATATACTGGATGCGCTTTGATAGACTTCATTGCAAAAAGAGCCATGACTATCACCTCATCACTGCAAATGTCACCACCACTGCTACCTCCACCATCCTAGCTCCTTGTGTTTTCAACTCCACCCTACCTCACTTTGCCTACAGAGGGAGTCAACCCTACAGATTCAAGACAGTGAAGGAGTTCCTTTCTAGTACTGTATCTGCTGAAAGCTTGAACTAGTACTATCTCAAATGAAAGAAAATATAGACACCCTGGCAAATCTATTCTCTAGTTATATAAATACAGTACAGTAAAACCTTGCATAAAGAGTGCCTCGCTTAGAGACTAACTCGCTTAAAGAGCAGAATTTTCTCTGAATAGTCGCCCAAATTTAACAACTAAAAACAACCAAAAACTCACTTAACAACTAAACTGGGGTTCACAATCCCCCCCGCCAGAAGTCACAATTGGTCATTTACAATGGCAGCGATGGTGCTTTTTCCAAGTGTTTCGCTTAAAGAGCAACTCACTTAAAATAAATAGCAATCCCGTGGAATGCATTATGCTCTTTAAGCGAGGTACCACTGTACATTTTAACACATTTATAGCTACTACAAAAGATCAGAAACAAATATTGCCTAGTTCAAGATCTTCTTCTGTGTTTAGGCCAGAAATGAAACTGACAAAATGAAGGTGAGTTCATTCTGCAGTTAATTTTACCTGGACCTAGTGTGAGAAAGATTAGCTGGCAACACAAGGTTGCCGTTACCATGGTACACCTGATTGTGGTTCAAAAATTCCACAATGTTCAAGGAGGCTATTTCTGTGTACCCCACCTAGTTCAAGGTAAGCTTATTGGTTTTAAATTCCTGGGTGATTATAGTGGCAACACCAAAGAATGTTGAGGAGATTTAGTGTGGATGCAATAATATTTCCCTCTGTGCTCAGAGCTTAAGATGGTGCAGAATGCATAAGTGACTGCTGAACATTGGGATTAGAGGTTATGAAAGTTTACTTGGGGAAGACTTCAAGAGTTGGATGCTGGCAGAAACCAGCAGTTATCCCACCAAATTGTTCACCCCAGATGTTCAGAAGGGAGACGTTTGGAACATGGCAAGGTGTCTCTTCAGGTCTGACAGCCCATGCTTTCATGTCCAACTCTGGTTTGATCATTGGTATGCTCGTTAGGGAGATACTTTGTTATCATGTTGCCAATTAAACATCCAAAAAGTTGGCTGACAGTGAACTATGTTAATGAGCAGGTGCATGCTTTGAAAAGGTATATAAAAGCCAAGATTTGGGCCATTGCAGAGCTTATGCATAGGCCAGACTTCATAGCAGTGTACACATCTACTGATTCCTGGAGGCGGGGGAGCAAGTGTCATCAGCTGCTATCCTTTCCCAAAGGCTCTTGACAAAAATAAGAGGCATAAGATTTTTCTCTATTCTTTTGCTGCTTGTGATTTTTTTCTTTTGCTTTCTTGTCTCTGTAATAAAGTTTTGTCCTGTTTTTTAAACAGATGTGTTAACTGTTACCAGATTCCAAAAGGGCTCTTCTACTTCTACCTCCAGATGTGGCTTCATGACCTGACCCATGCAAAGAGGTTTCATCTCAAAAGAAGGCATGTAGCTGCCTGTATCACATCAGTGGTCCCAATTTAGTCAACTTTGTCAACTTTGTTAACCACTCTCAGGTGGTTAAAACAAGATTCTTTTCTATCACGGAAGTCTATGTTGCCCTTCAAAGTGCTAACCAGGCTTCCATAATTAGCCAAGAGTGGAGTGTTCAGGCCAACTTGGAGGTGCAAAGGACTATCCAAAGATAATAATAAGTAAATGTGAAGTATAATAATAATTTTGTGTCAGAAATTATTCTGGGTTGGAAGGATCTTTGCGGGATAAACTCCATTCAGGGAATGCCCAAATGAGGCACTCAATCCATCATACAGTACCCAAGTCTCAAACTGCTGACTTGTCAGCCTTCCAGCTAACAAGGCGAGATTCTTATCCACTGAGCCACCGCAGTGAAGTGTGCAGAAGCTATTTAAATGTGGCATGTACAGTAATACCTCAGATAACATTTGCCTCGGATAATGCTAAAATCGGATGTCAGGGAATCTGAGGCAAACATTTGCATTGCACAGTGTTAATATAATGTTGTGCGATGCCAATGTTTGTCTCAAATTCCCTGATGTTGATATCTGCCCCAAAGCCTGTAGGGCTTTGGGGAAGAGATCTACCGAGGCAAACATAACTGGTTTGGTTGAGGGGAGATCGGGCACACCAAACCAGTGCTACAAAGCTTGCAGCAGCGGCATGGTTGGAAGCAGAATGGGGGTTCCCCAGTCGGCTTCCCAGCCACGCTGCCACTGCACCCTTAGCAGTGGCGTTGCTTTTGGGAAGCCAACCAGGGAGCCCCCGTTTGGCTTTCCCAAATGCGCCACTGCTGCAATCAGCACTTGAGTTGGGTGCACACGCCTCAGTTCTTTCCCCCAACCCAAGAGCCAATCGTAGCATGTGATGGCCAGCTGGGTGGGGGAACGAATAGGGTGCACGCCTGGTAACAACGATCTAGGCAGGGGGTTCTGAAGAGAGGCCAGGGAAAACTTTTCCTAGCCTCTCTTCAGGATCCCCTCCCCAGCCTGGATTGCTAAGGGGCTTAGCCATGCAGGCGGGGGGGGGGGAGGCTTCTGAAGAGAGGCTGGGAAAAGGGTCCCCAGCCTCTCTTCAGAACGCCCCCCCCCCGGCCTGGATCACTAAGCCCCTTACCGATCAAGGCAGGGTTTTTTGAAGAGTGGCTAGGAAACCTCCCCACCTGGATTGCTAAGGGGCTTAGCCATCAGGGGGAGGGGCAGGCTTCTGAATAAAGGCTGGGAAAAGGGTCCTCAGCCTCTCTTCAGAACACTCTCCCCGCCTGGATCACCAAGTCCATTCTTTCCCCCAACCCCAGCATCAATGCCAGTTTGGGATCAGTCCTGCGGTTGGGCGGAAAGGAACAGGACTTTTTTTTTAAAATGTTGTGTGACCAATGCATTGCACAATGTTAAAAACTGGATAATGTTAGGATTTCTGGAACCAAGTCATAATGTTATTTGAGATACTAGTGTACTTCCAGTACAGTAATTAAGATTTGAAAAGTCTGTGATCAATGTAATAACATCCTAGTCTCGTTTCTAGGAAGAAATGTAGATGATTTGTGTTATGTGCAGTAATCAGAACTAGTCATAACAAAACAGTCATGACTTTGACATGATTTTGAAACCAACCTAGGTGTGAGGAGGACCAATTATTTTTCATTAAGCCCTTAATTATAGGTGCAGGTTAGATTTTGAATCCTAAATTTGGTGTTTGGTTCTGCAAATCACTTTCTAAGATTGGAAATATATTGAAATAAACAACAAAAGGAAAAGCATGATAGCAAAGAAGTGTTGAAAGGGGAGCATTGATACATTTTGACAGGTACAGTTCTTTCTTCCTCATCTTCCTTGAAATCCTTTGAAGAAAATTTTTCCCCATCTTCTTTTTGTAGTGCCGTGGGTGGATGAGTGGGATGAAAGATGTAGTTTGTAAGAACATCTGCAAACAACGAGTCCCTCCCTCTGCTTTTAATCTTAAAAAATGCCACCAGAAGTTTAAAATGTGGTTGCTACATGGAAGAAATTGCCACCACAGGACACTTGTTCATGTTTGTAAAGGCACCATAATTATCCATTGGTTGGTTCCTAAGCTAGACAATCAAATCCAGTTGCTCTTCATGTATCAAATCGTTCCTAAACTAGACAATCAAATGTATCAAATAGTACCAGTTTCACTGGATTTTTTTCTAATTGGTCACTTCCTCAAAATATAACTTCTATTGATCTATACAACAAGATTATATCTATACCAAGAACATAAAAAGTGTGAAATTGTTGAAACGGTAATCAGAATATCATACAACATCATCCAAACATTATCCAGAACTGTCAGTGAATAAATTCCTTACCTTACAGAAATATAGCCTTTGCTGTGTACAGACATTAGCCTCCAGCCTTGTCACTCCTAAGCACTAGAAAAGTAAATGGAAGGTTTGCAGGTCATGGCAAAATCTCAACCTAAGATTATCAACAAATGACACCATGATTTATATGTTTGGAATGCATGAGCACAGTGGTGCTGATTTCAGGATAATGTAGGAGACTCTGAGACAGCATGGTCTTCTTGTTAAAAATAACATTAACTCTATCTCATGTTGAGCTAGGTTTTTATATGTGACTTGAACTGTTTCACCTTGCAACACTTTCAAGGCATTGTTTAGCCCATACAACTAAGGTTTTTTCTTGAAAAACTTGAGGAATTTTATTCTGCTGTTACAATAACATGCTATTGGATTGTTAAAGCATATACTTCACCTAAAATTCCATCATTTATCTGGAAGAAAGATGTACCATGAGCTACAAAGCTTTGCAAAACCATTTAAATAATGAAAACATTGTGGATATTGCTTGAGTAATCTGTTAAGAGCATTACCTCACTTCACTCGTGTAGGTGTAGGTGTAGGTGTAGGTGTAGGTGTAGGTGTAGGTGTAGGTGTAGGTGTGTGTGCTTTGGATCTTCATTGGAGCTGCCCTGTAAAAGAGAGAGAGAGAAGAAAGAAAGAAAGAAAGAAAGAAAGAAAGAAAGAAAGAAAGAAAGAAAGAAAGAAAGAAAGAAAGAAAGAAAGAAAGAAAGAAAGAAAGAAAGAAAGAAAGAAAGAAAGAAAGAAAGAAAGAGAGTTTTACCTTTGCAGAGAAAAGGAACAGACGGCACCTTTCCTTTTAAAAAATCTGGCTTGTCAGTTGTTATTATAAATTGAATTATATTACATTAAATTTATTTTGCCCTCTTTTATATGTAGTTATTTGCCTATGTGGTTAGAATCTAATTACCAATGTGAAGCACAATGCAAGTTTGCAACCAGAGATCACCCCACTGAAATGTTGAAGTTTGATTCACAACTTCACATGCAGCCTGTAGTTGGAATGACTGGGAGGGTTTTTTATTGGGCTGGAGAAATTTCCTATTTGTCCAATACTAATCAACCATTCCTTCCAGGTTTTAATTCAAAGACAGCCCTGCCTCTCTCTTCTTTGTGTTCTTTCCCTCTTTGTTGGTTCATGTTGATTATTTTGTTGCTGTCAATCAGTTTAGTTGGTTACTAGTACACGTGCAGTAAAATAAGCAGCATGCACCCTTCTGTAATTTCAAGTAACTATAGTTAAATAAATGTTTTTATTCTTTTTCCTATAAATGTCTCAGAGTGAGTTATTGAGATTTTGAGTGCCAGTTAATATGAAAAGGCTAGACTCTTGGAAATATATCACTATTCTCATCAGTGGGTCTCTTTACTTCTACTGCATAGTTAAAGGGAATTTTACCTGAATTTTAGAACTCTGCAACATGAAATAAAGCTTCTGCCCATGCAAAGGGTAGTGTGTTCTCCCTTAGGCAAGGAAACACACAACAAGATATGTGCAGTGTAAAATCCAACAGGATTCAGGCTGGTATGACCAACCTATTTGTTACTGTTTGCAAACCCTAAAAAACAGAGAAAATGCTCCACAGAGTGTCGGTTTCTCTCTTCTTCTGGGTGACATCTAGGAGAGAAATTCTAATATCAAATACTGTATTCAGTAATATTATACTGTTTTACTAGACTTTTCCAGGGAGAATAAAAAGACAGACACAGACAGCAGATTCAGATTTTCTTGTCATTCTTCTGTCCTTTCTCTGAATCCAAGGTTGCATGAAGCAACAATAATTTAAAGAACATGAATGTTTCTGCTTGCTGAACTGTCTATTTGTAAACAACAACAACAACAACAACAACAACAACAATAGAGAATGATTTGATTGTGACCTCTTGGGAAATGGGCCTTCACTAGATGAGTAGATTTCCTCAGGTTTTCTCAAGTCACATTTCCTGTTACAGTACTTAGGACAGTGTAGGTGAACCTATGGCATGTGTGTCAGAGGTGGCACGCACAACACTATCCGTGGGCATGCACACTGTCATGGGCAAGCTCTGACCTGTGCCACTGGAGCCAATGGCAGAGCTGCTTCCCCACCAATCCATCTCCCTCCGCCAATGGGTGAGGAGCAAGAGGGGAGGCTGAAATCCCACCTGGGAGGTGGAGGCGGGCATGAGGTGAGGCAACCAGACACCCCCCACCAACAACTCCTAGGAGAAGGAGGAGGCAGTGCACCCACAAGTGTGTTTGCACGTACACACATGACATTGCCGGAGGCATGCCGGCAATGTCACATGGGATGTGGACACACACACTGCCTGCCCATGTGCTGCCTCCTCCTCCTTGGGCACTTGGTCTCTAAAAGGTTCGCCACCATTGGTCTAAGACAACAGGAAACTATGTTCACCCAAGTTATACCATTAATTCCTGCCCTAATTGGCAGAGGCAACTCCTAAATTTCAGACAAGGTTCTTTCCCATCCCTGCTATAGATATCAGGGAACAAAATGTCCTGCATGTTTTGCATGTATTCTAGTCTGCAGGTCTCCTCCACCATACATCACATAAACTCTTCTGAAGATATGGAAAGCATCCACCTGGTAAAACAGAAAAACATTCTTCAGTTACTCCAGTTTAGCTGACCTTTAATGCCACTTATTATGGGCTGCAGTTATCCCCCTCCTTAGTTTTCCTCAAGTTAGCAATGGCACAGAACAACAGGCATAGACTTCACAAAGGTTTCAGATGCAATTGTGTTTAATATTCTGTAGAATAAAAGCAGCCTTGTTTGCAAGACCTTAGTTGAAAGCTGTATTTATTTTCTTAATCATTCAGTCCACATTATGAGCTATTTAGACAAAAGGCGTGCACACGTACATGCACACACGCATGACCTCAAAGGCTTGGAGCACCTTTTTAAAATCTCCACTAAATTTATAATACTTAAATAAATTATAGAGTAACTGGCCATATTTGGGATTATTGGAGCATAAGCACTTTGTGAATCTCAGTTAGGAGTTTAGAAGTGCTCTCTTGACCTGAGTTCCTTTCCTTTCTCTTTAGACTACAGGTATGAAAAGAATTAACCTCCTAAACTGGAAAATGTTAAAGCACCCTACAAATGCAACTGGGAAGTGCAGTCTCATAAAGGAAACTGACTTTGTATTGGCCCTTTTCAATTGATGCAGAAGAGTGATACTTTGTAATGGCAAAAAATGACTTTAATTGCGTATAATTATTCACCATGTTGCAACATTTTGTATTTTTAGCTGTTACTCAATTTAACTGTGTGCCAGAATGCATCACGGGTGGCATTATAAAGAATTTGTGCTCCCTTTTGCCATATTTTTTTAAAATAAAATGAGCCCACTTCTTTTCTTAAACACTGTTCTGGGATTTTTCCCAAGTGAACCTTGCTAATCTATAGAATATGAGCACACACATTAATGTTTGCTGTCTGTGCATGGGAGTACACATGGTGTTGTAGATGGGAGTCACTCATCGACCTGATGATAGAGAAAAATATAGGAAGCATTATGGATGGAGCCATAATGATTGAAGATCTTCACAGCTGAAGAAAAAACTGTTCTTTCTTTCCTCTGAGAATTCATTTTGTTTTAGTCAAACTATTTTCAGTCTTTCCAGGTAATAAAATACTTGGTTTTAGCATATTAAAAGACTGATGAGAGAAAAGGGGATCAATAAGGTTGCACAAGGACCTATTTGGGGATCTGCAAGAATGTTTAAGGTGACTCTTTCCAGAAATTTTGAGGTAAAACACATAAAAGTGATTATCATTCCCTTCTTCTTGTGCAATCAAGAATGAGCAGGTCAGATTGTGGAGAACTGAACTTGCAGCCTTTTGTTCTGCAGCCAGATACTTAAATCATTAAGCTATTCAGCCAGCTATCTTCATATATACATTATTTTCTGCCCCTCGGACCTTCCATGAGCCACAAAGACTGAAAAAGTAGTGCAATATGCAAGAAAATTAAAAATTGTGGCTCAAAATTCACTTTCAGTATTGAAAAATGGGTATTGTAAGGAGTTAAGAAGGACTAGGAGTGTCTGATCTGGAGGTTTCTGGGGGATTTAAAAATGGAGCAGAGAAAGTCTCAAATGCCCAAAACCAGCCTGGGAGGGCTGCATGTGACCCCATAGACAGAATTTGTCCACCCCAATGTACAACACAATATTTATAAAACATGTAAGAATGTCTTTGACCATGAATTATACAACTAATTCTAATCGCTCATGAAAAAGTATTTTATTGGAAACATGTTGCGTTGTTATCAAGTCCAAAAGTTTCCTGCTTAGGTATGCTCATCTTGTGATACTTGTTCTTTTCCAGAGATAAAACCTCCTACACGAATACCAGAATTTTAACTTATATAACACTTAATAGGAACTGTCTCTAATGACACCATTCAGGTGTCACACAAAATCATATTGCATAGAATGCTTTCCTCCTCTATTTTTGGCTCTTCCTGAGCTATACTGTACTTCAACTAGAGAAATAATATACACTAACAACTCCCTTAATAATAATAATTGTGCACCATCAAGTCAGCAATCTAAGCAGAAAGCTCTTAGACGTGGTTTACCATTCCCTTCTTCTGGGTGGTCCCTTGGCCACATAGGTTGGCTGTACTCCCAGAAGGCACAGTGGAGAATCAAACTCCCATACTTAAACCACTGAGCTATCCAGCCAGGTATAACTCCTCTCTTACCAAGAGAAACCTCTAGAAGTTGCAACTAATTTTAAAATACATACTTTTCTGTATTTCCTGTTATCTAAGAAGTTGTGCAGGGGCTGTCGTGGCTAAATGGGTAAGATGTTTAGCTTGACATCCAGAATGTGGGCCGGTCAGCAGTTCAAGACCCTAGTACTGCATGACGAAGTGAGCACCCGTCATCTCCCTAAACAATTGGTTAATGACATGCACTTGCCCGAAGACCCTCCTGGCCCCAGTCGTAACCTGCTCCTAGAGCAGAAGCCATGAGTCCAGGAGGACCCCCAGGTTGGGGGTTCCAAATTGTTTTACTACCACACTGTGGGCCTGGTATGGTGGGCATGCTCAGGGGGAAAGCCCTTTGTTGCACCCGAATTAGGACTACCTTATTTCAAAACTTGGATGGACGGGGCCAGCCAGAATGTCTGCTACCGGTTCTGGCGAACTGGTGTGAACCTGCTGATGCCCACCACTGGACAGGGGTCAGATAGATGCAGGTAGGAACACTGTAGGGGTGGTTTAATGTGCTGCAGCAAAGACTTCATTTGATTACTGTCTGTAAGAAACAGCACAACAGCCTGTCCCTGTAGCACTCCAAACAGCAGAGTAAACAGGCTATGTTGGCAGCCTCTTTATTAGCTAGACGAAGAAACGTATGGCTGAAATGCAACCTACATACCTTACACTGCCATCTTGGCAGATGTTCACTCCTGACATGGACTATTCAGTTGACAAAGCTACTTGCGTTTTTGGTAGAAGCAAGCAAAAAAAATGTGGATGTGGAGATGTCTTCTTCCCTTATGCAAATTTCATTTCTTCTGACTACAGTCGTTAGCCTGATCTTGGAGCTATATTAAGGATTGACTACCCTTCATCATTACGTGCTTTATTTATCAACATGTGAAAAATAAAATGATGTATTTTCAATACCTACCAGTATTTTCTACTGATTGTAATATTGCTACTATTAAAAGAGTAACTGGGCCAATAAAACAGATGCAGAAACCCCTGCTCAATTCCTCGCTTAAGCATGAGTTGCTAAATTATGATACATCTGCCTCTGTAATTTACATTAGAAATAATAAATATGGAGGCGATATAATTGCATTTCAGAAATTTAAAGGCGGCATCCATTTCAGCAACTGCTTGTACTATGTACCTAGTAAAAGTAAATGTTTCCCTTGCTCGAAAGCCAGTCATATCTGACTCTAGGGTTCAGTGCTCATTTCTGTTTCAAAGCTGAAGAGCCAGCGCTGTCTGCTTCTGCAGACATTTCTGTGGTCATGTAGCAGGCATGACTAGACATTGGAATACACAGAACACTGTTACCTTCCCACCAAAGTGGTCCCTATTTATCTACTTGCAATTTCTTCCTTTCAAACTACTAAGTTGACAGCGGTAGTGGGCCAGGATACTTAAGAGACCGCATCGTCCCAAGGACATCTGTCCGTCCCACCAGGGCGGATCGGAGAGGCTATCTTATCATTCCATCGGCTAGAGAGGCGCATCTCTCTAGCACCAGGAGGAGGGCCTTCTACGTGGCCGCCCCGGCCCTTTGGAACCTCCTGCCAACTGAGTTACGTCTACAGACAGAGCTCCTGCCCTTTCGGAAGGGCCTAAAAACCTGGCTGGCAGGGCAGGTGTGGGGGTCCAGGAACATGGGGTCCCATGTTGGGTGGCTGATATGATGGGACAGCCACCCCTCCCTCACTCTTTTAAACTTTTAAAATCTTTTTAAACCTTTTAACCTTTTTAAATCTTTTAGATTTTTGTAAATTCATGGTTTAATTCTTTTTTAATTGACTTTTAAGTAATTTATGAACCTCAAGGTTTTAATTTATGAATTTTCTGTAAGCCGCCTAGAGTCAGGTTCACCTGATTAGGGCGGGATAATAAATCTAAATAAATAAATAAAATAAATAAATAAATAAATAAATATTATTATTCCCCTACCTTGCCTCTCCACCCAATTATTCAGAACTCTAAGAATGAAGATGTTCTCTTTAGCAGTGGGTGTATTGCAGAATTAGAGAAGTTATACTTACTGATTAGAAAACTCAATTATTTCTATTCATGATAGAATCCTGTCATTTCATAAAACAGGTTAAAAGTACTGTTCATAGTCCATTCATTATGGGAGGCAAGCTATGAGAAACCTAGGCAGCATAATAAAAAGTAGAGACATCACCATTAGCGATGGGATGTAACAGGTTCTCACCAGTTCTCCAGAACTGGTAGTAACTTTTCTCAGTGTCCTGGAGAACCGGCAGCAGCTTTTGTGGGGAACCACCTTCGGGCCTTACCTTTTCACTGGTTCCCCCACTGCGCATGCGCACCAAGCACTTGATGTGCATGCACGCCTACAGTGCTTGGTGCGTATGCATGGCCTCCTTGCTGTCCTCCCAAGTGGGGAAGAGGAGGAGAAGCTGCTTGCCTGAAGCTCCCTATAACCTGCTCCCCAGGGTAAGTGACTCACCTTTGGATGTGGTGTGTCTGTGTGTATTTTAATGTGTATTTAATACCTTTACCTATATTGACGTACTACCACAGTTCCTAAAAAGGCATGGTGGCCTGGCTTGGGGTTTTTAAGCAAAGCTACACCTGTGCTGTTCCAATTGCTGTTCCAATTGGAGAACCCTTAAGGAGGTACAGCTGTTTTACATTTACATTAAGGCATGTCTTCCTAGAGAACTGGTTAGGCAAAGACTTAGTACCTAATTTCTTTAACTGTTGAAAAGTTTAAAAGTGCCAAAATGAAGCCATCTTGTGGTGAGTTCATTCTGTAGTTCCTTTTTTAATTTTGAATTATTTTTATTTTTCTTTGGCCCCGCCCACAACATCATGACATTAGCTCCGCCCCCACTGTGATAACATCATGGTGGGGTAGTAAATTTTTTGACATCCCACCACTGATCACCATCCAACAAAAGTCTGCATAGTCAAAGCAATGGTCTTTCCAGTAGTAATGTATGGCTGTGAGAGCTGGACCCTAAGGAAGGCTGAGTGCAGAAGAATAGATGCCTTTGAACTGTGGTGTTGAAGGAGACTCTTGAGAGTCCCCTGGGCTGCAAGGAGAACAAATACATTAATCCTTAAAATATATATATATATATATCTCAACTTTGTTTGCTCCTTAGAAGGACAAATTCTGAAGCTGAAGCTCAAGTATTTTGTTCACCGAATGAAAAGAGAGGAATCATTGGAGAAGGCCCTGATGCTGGGAAAGATCAAGGGCAAAAGGAGAAGGGGGCGGCAGAGGATGAGATGGCTAGATGGCATTGTTGACACAGTGGGTGTACATCTGGATGGGCTACGAAGGATGGCAGATGACAGAAGAGCCTGGCATGTGATGGTCCATGGGGTCACAAAGGGTCAGACTCGACTGTGCGACTGAACAACAACAAATCCAGTTATTCACAAATAGTCTAATCTAAGATATTTTATAGAGGTGTGACACTAGACACACCTTTAATAATACTGGCCTGAAGCCAACTGGTTGTCCACAATCTGCACATATGAAACTGCAGATTTTGCTGCAGCAAATCCCTGCTAAGTAACACAGTGCTGGACATGGTCCTGGGCACGGACCCGATCGCACCCTTGGATCCACAACCAATAACACAATCAGCATTTTATTAATGAGCAATTTACTGCTGCCCCAATACAATTTCACTTCCTTAAATGTAGATCAATAGGTGAATTCTGGCCATAATGTTTATTTCTCACCTGGCCCATTTTAAATCTCAGTCCCATAATTGATTATGAACAAATGTTACACTGAGTATATAACATATAATTCATGACTTGATATGATTGTTGTTGCTCTTAAAGGAGCTCAATAACACATTGCATATAACAGTAAAATACAGTGTAGTAGCAAGAGCCACTATAATGGCTATGGAATCCCAGCACAAATGACCCTGCAATTTCTAATGGTCATTTGATTGTGGTTATTCACTAGAGGCAGGGTTTGTTAGGTGAAGGGGTTACACTGGCAGACACTACTTTAGCATGACCCTATCTTTCTGTTATAATGTACTGTACTTAGTTCTAACATGCAGTATGGTAAGGTCAGGGACACTTGGCAGCATTCTCGGGTCAATGCCTGAGATGACATAAAAGGCAACTGTTTGGTGTAAAGCTTCACAATACTTGTGGAATGAAGTTATTGGGGAGCACTTTGAAGAACCATAAATTGGGAAGTCTTTTGGAGGGGTTTAAAAGTGCTTTGAAAACATACCCATTATATAAGGCTGTCAAGCTGGTGCCTCATTTCAGGAGTGAACTGTAATCACCAGACGCTATCTTTCTGGATCACAGGAAAGCAAGAGAAGAAAAATTCATAGTTATTGCCCCTTTAATCTAATTTCTTGAGAGCTGTCAGCTAAGCATCATGGTTTACTTTAATAAGCAATACAATTACCTTCAGAGATAAAATATCATTGTTCTTTCTTTCTTTCATTTTTTAAAAAGAAAGCTGAGAATCTCCCTCACAATTAGCAAACATTGGCAGACTCTGGAAATTATTTAAGACCATCTTTATTTGGAGCTGTTTTGCTAATTCTTTTAAAAAGCTATTGGGATAATCTTCCAGGTCAGAGGGTGTGAAGAAGCATTTTATAATCCACATAATTTTCAAGGAATATTATGCACACAATGTTCAACTGGCCTCCTTCTCTTGAATTCCTTTTCCAAAAGGGTTCATTCAGAGGTTGCCAGGTAACCAAGACGACTATAAATAATTACTTGATATGAACACAAAAAAGCAAGGATCGTTTTAAAATCTCCCTGGGGACAGAAGAAGTGCTCTGAGAAGATGAAGTGTTTTGCCAAATGCTGTAGGGGTTGGCCATCAGTATACTAGTTTTGCAATGTGAAAGGAAGTTTAATGAATTCTTTGGCAGTCCTATGCATCCAATTGTGTATTCATACAGCAGGTATTTTCCTCTTGCTTTAATCTGCATATTCAAGATTGCATTATGGCTCCACAAAGAGCACACCTTTCAGCAGTTTCATTAAAAAAAGGTGTATAGAGAGTGTTTACTGCTGCTTTCATTTTAAGGATGATGGGATATATTTTCATTTAGTTTCAGGTGTTGACCTACCTGACTTAGTCCATTCCTCCACGGTGTGCAGTTCTGTGTAAACCGGTTCCGGCAATTTGCCCAGAGGCCGGCAAACTACTCTAGCTGGCCCTTTTATTTATTTTTCTCGACATGAAAAAAATCATCTTTAAGGCAGAGGCAATGTCTCTGTCTACTAAGCATTGTACAACCTGGACTCTCCTTATCCAGCCAGCAGAGTTATGACTGTTGACAGAGCTTAAAATGCCCAAACGCAGTCTAGTCTCATATCCATCCCCTTCTCTCTAACCACACATGCGGCAGAAACTAGTTTTCTCCATAACACAGGCTGGTAAACACTGAGCAATTGATAAGATTCAGCTCACTGTGCAATGAACTCTGGTTGCACTGACCATGTTCCCAGGTTCCAGGTCAAGCAACTAAACCCAGTGTACAATCCTGTTGTATTTTAACTTATATTTATATTTGTATTTATAGGATATATTTCAAGGTTATTGCTCCCTTTCTAGTGCTTTTAATATTTTAATAGAAAAGCTCTTCCTAATTAATGCTGTGGAGTTTTTATTAACAGCTACAAAGTCAGACAAAATTTAATCACTGCAAAAAGCACAACACAGAAAGTCACATTTATATCATGAGAAGCATGCATGTTCCTGGTTATTCATCTCCCTATCTGAGTTCACAGATGAATATTAATTACTTAATAACCACAGTTAACACTTTAGGGACTGCAGTGGATCAAGTGGTTAAGATGCTGACTGGGAGGCGGAAGGTCAGCAGTTCGATTCCCGAGTGCTGCATGACAGAATGAGTGCCCATCTCCGTCCCAGCTCCTGCCAACCTAGCAGTTTGAAAGCAAGAAATTGCAAATAGATAAATAGGTACCACTTCAGTGCGAAGGTAAACAGCATTCTGTGCACTTCAGTGTCTAGGCATGCCTGCCACATGTCCATGGAAATGTCTGCAAATGCAGACAGCACTGGCTCTTTGCCTATAAACAGAGATGAGCACTGAACCCTAGAGTCGGATATGACTGACTTTCGAGTAAGGATGAAGTTTATCTTTACAGTTAACATTTGGTAACCTGTTAGAGACACTACATATTTCCCCCCCTGTGGACCTTGAAGGAGCCTGAGGAATTTGACTGAATTGGTTTGTATGTTAGGAGTAGAATACAGCCTGAAGATGGGCAGGTTACTTTTCATTGTGTGCTAAATTCACAGATATTAGGAGGAGCTGTGAAAAACATGCTATTCCAGTCCCAGCAGTTCATTGTAATCAAAGCATGTGGCTGCAGTCTACTTTAGCACAAGAAAATGTGCATGCTTTACCACCGTAACAAAGCATGCTCTGGTGTTCACAGATAGCTTTGCATCAGAGCTTGACAGCAACTCAGTACAAATAATAAGTTATCTGCAATTAATCAGCTTGCCCTACAATAAAGTTATAAATAAATTATATTTTGATTGTAGCATAATAAGCATAACATCATTCCTTTCACTGTTAACTCAACCTCTTTAGCTATTGCTATAGTTCTGGAAGTGTGATCATGCTAAAAGATAAGAGGAGCACCACATGATTCAAGTACTGGCTTGGTGTGTGATGACAAGGTGGATGAGAGCTCTTGTGGCTTATAGCATGCAGATGTTTCTAAAGAGATTAAAAAGCAATTAATTGGTTTAATTGTAAAATTCCTGCTATATGGCAAATTACAGCTTTTCCAGGGGCTTTATATATATATAGTTTTAACTGTTTGAACTATAACATCTCTATCTCTATCTCTATCTATGTTACAGTTAAAACTAGTTTTCAGTTAAAACTAGTTCTGACTAACTGCATTTGTGAGAACTAGATTAACTGACAATGAAAGATCCATTTCTAGTGAAATCATGTTTTAATTAGTCAAAGCTAGTTCTAACTAAGCAGCTTAATTAAAACCAGAAATTCCTATCAAGGAAAAAGTTTCAGTTAAAACCAGTTTCCAGTTAAATTCTCTTTTCTCAGTTTTCTTTTCTGATAACTTTGCAGTGGGTTTCTTTTCTCTTTTTGGTTTTCTTCAATCTCTAAAATCCTTTTCAAAACTACTTCTAACTAAACGTCTTAGTTACAACTAGAATTTCCTAATAATAATAATAATAAGTGAAAGTGCGAGGCTGGTGGAGCCTCACTTTTTCAGCTGAAGCACAGTGCAAGGACCATGGAACAGAGTCGAGACATTGCCAGTCCTGGAGACTGCAAAGGGACTTCAAAGGGGCTGTGGAGACTCAGTGGTTAAGAAGCTCACCTTGTTTGTTGGAAGGCTGGCAAGTCGGCAGTTCGAGACCCACGGACTGCATGACAGTTTGAGTGCCTGTGCCACCCACGGGGAACTTTAGTGCCTGTCTCTGTCCTAGCTCTTGGGGACATGAAAGGAGCCTCAGGCACACACCACCCATGGGGTTTCAAGGCCAGGCCAATGCTGGAAGAGGAAAGTGCAAGGCTGGTGGAGCTTCACTTTTCTAGCCAAAGCCCAGTGCGGGGACCACCGGGGGGGGGGGCATCAGAAGTGAGACATTGTTGTGATAGTCTGGATACTGCAAAGGGACTGCAAAGAGGCCGCAGTGGTTAAGAAGCTCGCCTTGTTAGCTAGAAGGCTGGCAAGATGGCAGTTCGAGACCCAGGGACTGTTTGATGGTTTGAGTGCCCGTCTCTGTCCCACCTCTTGGAGACCTGAAAGGATCCTCAGGCACCCACCACCCACATGGTTTATTTAATCTTGTGTCCTGTTTCTGTATCTTTTTTTCCAGCTGCCTGTGCTTCCTCAACATTGTCCATTGGTTTTTCATAATTCTCTTTTCTGATAACATTGTAGTGGTTTTCTTTTCTTTCTTTCTTTTTTCTTTTTGTTTTCTTCGATCTCTAAAATCCTTTTCAAAAATTCTTCTTTCCATCCTGTTTGTTTATTTGAATCTGCAATGACAACTTTTTTGGAAGCTATTCGCCAAATAGAAACCAAATAGAACTTAAAATACCTAATAGGAAAAATAGCTACAGAGCATCCCCAAAATATGTCACTTGCGAGGCACAGTCGTGCTGAGCTGAGTAGTTTGCGGCTATGCAGAGCTGGTGTTTATTAGTCTGCAAAGTGATGTCATTCAGCCAATGAGTGATTAACCATTTTAGGGCTGTTGCAGCTGAAAATGAGTGCCTGGGTAGGGATGCATTTTTGGTTGTAGCAAAGCACCACGGAGGAAGGCAGAAAGGGCAGAAATGGCCAGCTAACAAAGTGAGCTTCTTAACCCCTTTGCAGCCTCTGGGACCATCCCAGCAATGTCTCGCCTCTGCTGCCCCCCCCCCTGTGGTCCCCACACTGCGTTTCTGCTGGAAAAGTGAGGTTCCACCAGCCTCACACTTTCCTCTTCCAATGCTGGTGAGCTTCTTAACCACTGAGCCACTGCAGTTCCTTGGCACTCCAGATGTTCTTAGGCTTCAATTCCCAGAACCCAAGCCCCCATGAATCCATACGAATGGGTTTGCTGTGATTCATCCGGCCCATGCCGCACTGCCCTTGTTTTACTTCTGTGTCCAGGAGCGACGAGGGCGGCATTGCATAGGCCGGATGAATTGCAACAAACCCATTCATGCGGATTCATGGGGGCTTGGGCTTCTGGGAATTGAAGCCCATGAACATCCAAGCATAAACAAGTAGTAAACTCCAAGCATAAACAAGTAGTTTATGCTTGGAGGTTTTTTTTACTATATGATATATCTCCCCCACTTTATTTACTCATTTATTTTATTTTTATATCTCCTATCTAACAACTGCAGGGCCCAAGGAGGCTCACAAATAATTAAAATACAAACTACTGTAATTAGAAATGCAATAAATTATTATACTGTATTAAGAACAATTAAACATATATTAATCTTAAAATAATTAAACTATTAAAATATTTTAAAACAGGCTTAAGCACCCATACCATAATTATATATAGCACTCAAAATTAAAACTTTTTACTGCCCACATAACGTTAAATGCCTGCCTGAAAAATGTAGGTTTTATTGGGTCAAGTACAAGTGGGAGGGGAAAACTTCAGTGATGGGAAATCTTGGCACTCCAGGTGTTCTTGTACTTCAATTACCAGAAGCCCAAGTCAGCACTCCTGCTGATCAGGGCTTCTGGGAATTGAAGTTCCAGAACAACTGGAGTGTCAAGGTTCACCATTACTCTGCACTGCCAGCTCTAAACATCTGGGAAAACACAGGATTTGTGTCCCAAAGAGAGAGAGAGGTTTATAGGAAGGAAGGCTGTTTTGGTTTAAAATTGTTAGTTGAAAGGACATCTTTACTTTTGTATCACTCAAAAGGTCATATTCTTTCATTCAAGATTGAATAAGTTATTGGGGTGAATCTATGCTTAGCATACTCCTTACTCTGCGGTTAATTGTCGGCATCATCTGGTTGACCCAATGCAGTTTCATGAATGGCAAAAAAAAAAAACCAACAGTGTTTGAAGTGTTGGGGCCAGAGGGCCAGAGGGCAGGAGGGCCAGATGGCACCTGTGATTTAAATTACCGTAGCCATATTTCTTAAAGTCTAGCACAATTCTGAGGTTATAAAGCTCTAAAATATGAGTCTACTTAATGGCAAAGTAAAATATTTTCCACTAGACTGAGACATCATCCTTTGAAGCAGGCTGAAGTGTACCACCTTTTTATGCTCCTTTTCTAATCAAATGTTGTTAGCTGATTTTTGAAGTTAAATGGCTTAGTAATTACCTAGACAGACATGCAAGTTCAAGCATAGAAGACTACAAGTGATGAAATACAATAAGCCCATTAGCTGCAAAAAAAAAAAAAAAAACCCCACACACATCTTTTTACAGATATTCAAGGAAGGAAATATTGTTTGCCCAGGATAGAAAATTCAAGGAGATGGCTCTTACTCAGGAATTCATTTGCCCCCCAAATAATAATTCAGAAACCCTCACTGCCCTCCAAGAATCATAATTGAATGAACTGTAATACTTTGACACCACAGATGAGAAACTTTTGCAAACTCATCTTCCATTGAATTGAGTGCTTAATCCTCTAGGTTCATAATCAGAGCCTGCTGAGATCAAAGCACCTAAGATGATGGAGTTTTTAGAGTGACTGTATTATTCCCTGTGGAGGTGATAAGCTAGAGTAGTCGTACTTGCATTTAAAGAAATTAAATGCAGACTTTAATTCTACCACCATTTATGAAACAGGGTGAAAAAAAGTTGCCTAAAACGTTAGCAGAGAAGGCCAAGCTAATGTTATTAGCACACTTCCTCTGAGCAGGGAGTAGAGGTAGAAGGGAAAGAAGTAGGTAGAGGGCCGTTATGTTGAATCTCAAAAATATCTGGCATGGCAATTTGGTTACAGACTGTCAGAAGAGTAGCGTGCCTTGGTGGGGCCCCGTATACAAATTTGTTTGGGGGCCCTTAGGAAGGGTAAAGATTTGTTTTGCTTACGCACGTTGGGGCCTCCCGTGGCCCGGGGCCCCCGTATAATTGATACGGCAGATACGGCAGTAGCTACGCCTCTGCAGACTGTGTAAGACAGGCGTTGCTAACCTTTTGAAGTTGGGGGTCAAGTCATGCTCCCTCAGACAGTTGGTGGGCCGGACTGGTGGTCCAGCCGCCACTGGAATCAGCTGTGGACTCATTTACAGCTGTTGTAAACAGGTTTATGACAGTTGTAAACGAGTCCATGGCTGTCCTAAATGCATTTACAATAGGCATAAATGAGTCCATGATTGATTCTGGCAGTGGTGGCTGGAGCGAGTGCATGGTTTGGCTGATTTGGTGCATGGGCCGAATCCAGCCCATGGGCCACAGGTTGCCTACCCTGGTGTAAGAAGAAGAAAATCCACCCTAATTAGGCCCTCACTAGACAAGTTGCTGATCTAGTCTTCTCTGCTTTTGCAGTACTCCAAAAGATACTCTCCTTCATTATGCATGTTTCTATAATCAGATATATTTAGATGTGGAATCAAAACTGGTGTTCACATTTCAAAGACAATCCCAATAATCTGAATGATAAATCTACATTTAATATGTTTTGATATTGGTGCTTTTTTCAAACTAAGGTCTGTGATCTTTCCTGGGGATACCCTTTAAAGGAGCTGAATTCAAAAAGTAAATAAGAATCTGCCTCACGGATTTGGAACATAGTTATTCTAGTGCACTTTCATTGTATCTATCTACAGCCATATTTCTTGTTCACATTTTTGTGTAACTAGAATTAAGCCCTGTATCCAAACTCAGTCTCTCGACACCCAGCAGGGTAAAAGAGGAAGCAGAGAAGCAGATCCAAATTCAAGCAACTTGGTCTATGATTTTCTGCTTTGAATGCTTGGTAAGTTCCTTTCAGAGAGAATGAACTGGAATCTGACTGAAAACATACACCAGAATAACTACCAGTGGAGTACATTATTTATTTATTTATTTATTTAAATTTATATCACCACCCACTCGCTGTGGCGACACAGGGCGGTTTACAATCAGGAAAAAAAAACTGTTACTCTTTTCCTTCCCTGGGCAGATAGGGCTCAGGATTAGGGAGTGGGAGCTTCCATCTAAAAACCTTAAAACTTTTAAAATTTAAAATTAAAATCTGAAAAAGATTAAAAACAGATTAAAAACACACCAGATGCTACAACTACTAATTTAAAAGTAGAGAAAGAGAGGGGCTCAGATCATCCAATGTGCTGGGGTCATTATACCTTCCATACCCCATATTTGTCCTGCCAGCCATGTTTTTAGATTCTTCCTAAAGGGCAGCAACTCTGTCTGGAGAGTAGGCAGGAGGTTCCATAGGGCCGGAGCAGACACAGAGAAGACCCTCCTTCTAGTGCCAGAGAGATGTGCCTCCCTGGCTGATGGAACAACTAGGGAACCTCTCTGGTCCGCTCTGGTGGGACGGGCAGATGTTCTTGGGGTGAGGCGCTCTCTTAAGTATCCTGGCCCACTACCATGTAGGGCTTTAAAGGAAATAACCAGCACCTTGAATTGCACCCGGAGGCAAACCGGCAACCAGTGCAGCTCCCGAAGCAGAGGTGAGGCATGTGTATACCGCCCACACCCCATCACAACCCGGGCAGCCGCATTCTGGACCAGTTGAAGTCTCCAAATGGTTGTCAAGGGCAGCCCCATGTAGAGGGCATTACAGTAATCAAGTCTGGAGGCGACCAGAGCATGTGTGATCATGAGCAAGGAGTCCCGATCTAGGAGTGGCCATAACTGGCGAATCACACGAAGTTGTGCAAAAGCCCTCCTAGCCACGACTGCCACCTGCTCTTCGAGCAGTAGTCGCGAGTCCAAGAGGACCACCAGATTATGCACCGGATCTGTTTACTACATTTCAGTAGTAAAATGCCTGCAATTTAAGAAGTCGGCACAGGCATCTGCTATCACATGTTGTATATGACAGCAAATGTCTATAACCTAATGTCTTAACTTGTGATAATTTGTCATTGAAATGTACATTCTGGAGTTACACTAGTGAGTGTAACTAGCATGGACTGACTAATAACATGTAAAAGCCAACCATCTCTGAGCAGTGATAATATGATACTTTGGGATCTGGGGTATCATCCTATTATTGCAAGTCAGTTATAGATGGCTTCAGCATGTAAAACTGTTTATTATATTTAGTTTTTCTAAATGAAGCTAGATACAGTGTTGGGATCAAAATTGTTGGGAGAAACATCAACAACTTGAGATACACAGATGCAGTGATGGGATGTAACAGGTTTGCACCAGTTCGCCAGAACCGGCAGCAACTTTTCCTGGTGACCCGGAGAACCGGTAGCAGCTTTTGGGGGGAACCACCTTCAGGGCTTACCTTTTCACTGGTTCCCTCACTGTGCATGTATGCCAAGCACTTGGTGTGCATGCACGCCTACAGTGCTTGGCACGTATGCACGGCCTCCTTGCTGTCCTTCCAAGGAGGAGGAAGAGAAGCTGCTAGCCTGAAGCTCCCTATAACCTGCTCCCCAGGTTAAGTGACTCACCTTTGGATGTGGTGTGTCTGTGTGTATTTTAATGTATATTTAATACTTTTACCTATATTGACGTACTACCACAGTTCCTAAAAAGGCCTGGTGGCCTGGCTTGCGCTTTTTAAGCAAAGTCTTGGAGTTACCTCATCAATAAGCTACACCTGAGCTGTTCCAAGTGCTGTTCCAATTGGAGAACCCTTAAGGAGGTACAGCTGTTTTACATTTACATTAAGGCATATTATCCTAGAGAACTGGTTAGGCAAAGACTTAGTACCTAACTTCTTTAACTGTTGAAAAGTTTAAAAGTGTCAAAATGAAGCCATCTTGTGGTGAGTTCATTCTGTAGTTCCTTCCATCTGACCTAGTGTGAGAAAGATTAAACAGAATAAGCTTTAAGTCTGGTTTAAAAGCTCTGGTTGATTTGTGTTTGGGTGGCTGGCTGTATTTTAATGTATGTATGTATGTAATAATTTATTTATGGGTTTGTGTTGTGGGTGGGTTGAGGGGTGTGTGCGTGCTTATTTTTTAATTTTTTTGTATTTTATATTTTTTATTTGGCCCCACCCATGACATCATGACATCATGATGTTAGCTCTGCCCACACTGTGATGATGTCATGGTGGGGTAGTAAAATTTTTGACATCCCACCACTGCACAGATGATACCACCCTAATGGCAGAAAGTGAGAAAGAACTAAAGAAACTTCTGCTTAGGGTGAAAGAAGAGAGTACAAAAGCTGGCTTGAGACTCAACATCAAGAAAACCAAGATAATGCAACAGGCCCTATCAGTCCCTGGAAAATAGATGGGGAAGAAGTAGAGGCAGTGATAGATTTTATTTCCTTAGGATCAAAGATCACTGTAGATGGTGATTGCAGCCATGAAATAAAAACACAACTGATTCTTGGGAGACAAGTTATGAGTAACCTAGGGAACATAGTTAAAAGTAGAGACATCACCTTGCAAACAAAAGTCTGCATAGTCAAAGCAATGGTATTCCCGGTGGCAATGTATGGTTGTGAGAGCTGGACCGTTAGGAAAGCTGAGTGCAGAAGAATAGATGCCTTTGAAATGTGGTGTTGGAGGAGGAGAGTTTTGAGAGTCCCCTGGACAATGAGGAGAACAAATAAGTCGATCCTAGAAGAAATCAACCCTGACTGCTCCCTAGAAGGTCAAGTAGTAAAGATGAAGCTGAAGTACTTTGGACATCAAATGAGAAGAGAGGGTTCACTTGAGAAAGCCTTGATGCTGAGAAAGGTGGAGGGCAAAAGAAGAACGGGAGGCCAAAAATGAGATAACTAGATGGTATTGTAGGCAAAATGGGCACAGAGCTAGGCAGGCTGAGGAGGATGGTGGAGGACAGAGGTGCCTGAAGGACAATGGTCCATTGGGTCACAAAGGATCAGAATTGACTGTTCGACGGAACAACAAAAAACAAAACAGTGTTGGATGGAACCAGACTATTCAAAATGAACCACTCACCTCCTCAGGACTTTGAAAGCCTTTGTTTCACATGTCTTCTAAAGTTTTTCATTTGTGACATGTAAATTTCCATACATAAAGAAGAGAAATATTGAGGTGAAATTATTGTCACTGTCAATTTACTTGCACAGGGTAAACAAAGAAGCCAATCAGAGCAAGAAGATTAGCATAACCAATTAGAGTATATTTGCATATGAATAGCACAGCTATTGAGAAATAAATATGAAGACAATAGAAATTTAATAATCTCTTTGAGCCATTTTGAGCCTAGGGATTCTCAAGATGACTAATAGTTGAGAAACAGGCATACCACATTTATTCAGGAAAATAAACTAGGTAACAATAAGAAGTGTGTGTGTGCGTGTGCGTGTGCGCGTGTGCGTGTGCGTGTGCGTGTGTGTGTGTGTGTGTGTGTGTGTGTGTGTGTGTGTGTGTGTGTGTGAGAGAGAGAGAGAGAGATTTGTGTGTTACATCTTTTGGATGACTGGGTGGACACCCATTTCTATTTCTGCCAAGCCACACTGGCTCAGTGCAATCCTAGTAGGCACACAGGTATTTAATGAAATCTAAATCATTTTTTTTTAAGAAAACCCACTGAGAAGTCATCTTCAGAAGCTGCGGTTCTATGCCCTGCAGAGGGAGATATAGGAAGTACTTTCTCTATTTTTCTTTCACAAAACTACCCTGGGTTCCTTAAATGTAGATACTCTTGCCCCCATCCTGGAAACCATGCCTTCCTAAGTGTTTTTTTAGGTTTTATAATAATCTGTATTAAAAATACTATATAATATAATCACACAGTGGCCAGAAACCTATTGATGATTTTTTTTCTTGCACAAAGGAAGTTGTGTAAGTCCTAGCAGCAAATTGTCACTCACTAATGAGAACCTCATTGTGTTCTTTTGTGCACACCTGATTGGTGCAACAAGCACTTTATTAATGAGTATCAATTTGCCTCCAAGACTTATGTGATTTTCCTTTTACACACGCAAATAGCTAATACAATTCTAGCTAATATGCAATTTGTCTCTCAAGGCTTATTCACACATTCATTCAATTACTTTCAAACTATAATATCAATTTATAATTTGAGTGTGCAGAGGAGTTGTCACAGATCAAATATCAGGGAGAATTTAATTAGATTTATAGCCCTCCTTTTTAAACTTTCCTTCTAACCATTAAATAGATTTTGCTACTAGCCATCAAGTGACTTACAGCTTATGGTGACTCTATAAGTTAATGGCCTGTATCTCTAAAAATCATATTTGAACTTGGAGTAGAGTTATCAAGACTCACAGTGCTTCCAATTCTGATGGTTACTCCAACCAACAGCATTGGAAGCAGGAACAGTTTGTTTTTTGTATGTAAGGTGCCTATAAAGCCTAGCCATCCCTCCTCATTTATTCTATGGAACTAGGGAAGCAATTTCTGCATCTTCTGAGTACAGTCAAACCTCGCATAAAGAGCGTTTCGCTTAAAGAGCGTTTCGCTTAAAGAGCAGAATTTTCTCTGAATGTTCGCTTCGCTTAACAAATAAAACCAACCAAAAACTCGCTTAACAAATAAATCAGGGGTCACAATCCCACCCACAATTGGTCATTTACAATTGTGTTTCACTTAAAGAGCAAACTCGCTTAAAGAGCAATCCTGTGGAACGCATTATGCTCTTTAAGCAAGGTACCACTGCATGTTTTACTTCCTGCTCATCTGTCTCAGAGTGCTATTTCCCCTGGGTTGCCAATAGTAACCTGCCTACCTGGGTTTTAGTTGGATTCCGGGCCCTTTTCCACGAACAGCTGACCCAGAAGCAGTTTTGCGCTCTCTCCCAACTTTTGCCTGACCTACCCTATGATAGCTCAGTAGCTTATGTCTTGATCTCTGGCTGGCTATGAAATCTCAAGAAATATTGCTGAACTGACCATACTAGGAGAGTGAAGAGGAAGAAAAGCTGAAAAGTAAGATTTTAAAAAACACTCTGCTCAAACACCAGCAGCTAAAATTACAAGAAAACTCACACAAAAAAAAATCCTATCGAAATATTTGTCCCATGGAGAGAACTGGTTCTTGTAGCTTTTGTTATACTTGCTCACTACTATGAGTACAATTACGACTACTACTATACCTACTGACAGAAGGAGGGAGAAAGGAGATGCCAAATGGAGCTAAAAGCTATTTATGACATTGTATTTTCCTGCCTCCTTCTTTCTCTGAATTCTTTCTTATAAAGCATAGTATTTTCAATTGTAAGCAATTCACAGTCACATATATTGGGGTAGGGGTGTGTGGGATTTAGTTCTTTTGTTAACCATGAAAAGTGCCATTATTCTCATACTGAAGATCTGAAGGCTGAGAGAAAGAGGTCTGTCTACTGGTAGAGGTGAGATTAGAACTAGGAAGTAATTGCTGTATAGCTCATTCGTTTAGCCAATATGCCACACTAGCTCTTTACTTTGACTGGATTGTGCCCTCAGGTTGCTAGTTGTCATGGATATTGCTTCTCCATAAAATAATATGGACAGCATCTCTTTTGCTATAGTCATCTATCTTTATACTGTTCTGAAGAGCAGTGACCAGGCACCCCCATTATTCTTTATTTTATTTCTTCCCACAACCCCACTGAACTAACCCCACACTAATCCTAAAAAGGAAAGAAAGAAAAGAAAGTCAATACATAATGCAAGGGGAGTCTGCACGCGCGCATGCACGCACAGAGAGAGAGAGAGAGAAGTGATCACAGGCATTCAAACTATTTTATCTGTTTGGAAAATTGATGTTTTCTTTACAACCCTGGTCTACTTTATAAGGCAAATGTATCATTAGAGGAGATAATGTTGACTGGCCTGTAGGCTATAAGGCAGAATGAGATGCCAGTGCTAAATCTGCATTGTGTGCAAATAATCTCCATTTTTATGAGCTTTCCACATTATCTTAATTCCTTGGTTTATATATCACTTTCCTTCCTGATTGATGGCAGCCTGCCTAGATAGCTGGATGCTAATGGAACAAAATCAATGTTTTATATTTAGTTCCTTCCAAAAAAATCAGTCCAGGCACATAGGACTACAAAGCACTTTCTACACACAGTTGCATATTCTTGTAGTTTACTGAGAGTGCATCTAACTCTCCCTTCTCTCTGCCCCCCCCTCTCTAAAATTGCAGTAGAGAGCAACACTGCTCTCTTTGCTGGTTTTCAATTCAATGTCCTCTTGCTCCTCTCATACATGGAAGAATGACAATTCAGAGGCTAATGGCCTATGAAATCAACCATTAAGACCACTTAGGTGCTTCTAAGTATGACTTCCTATTAGAACAATGAAGTTCCTTTTTGTAACATACAGAGATTTTCAATGAAAATCTGTACTTGAATAGCTTGGTTTATGCTACCAAACCTAAGGACTCATCTCACTGGATAAACAGCTCAAGAATATTAGCAGATGACTACAAAATTAACTAGGCTTTTACATACCTTTCCCAAATAATTTAATTCAGAAGTAAAACTAAAAAATACATGCAACAAAAAATAATAAAGAAAAAACATAAAAATTCAGTAAGATCATTAAACATATTCATAGACTATAATCCTTAGTGTATTACATATATGTTTGTAGCATTTTGTTGTTGTTCAGTCACATAGTTGATTCTGACCCTTTTTGACCCTATGGACCATTGCCCTCCAGGCACCTCTGTCCTCCACCATCCTCCTCAACCCGCCCAGCTCTGTACCCATTACATCTACAATACCATCTAGCCATCTCATTTTTGACCGCCCCCTTCTTCTTTTGCCCTCCACCTTTCCCAGCATCAAGGCTGTCCAGGGTACTCTCAAAACTCTCCTCCAACACCACATTTCAAAGGCATATATTCTTCTGTGCTCAGCTTTCCAAATGGTCCAGCTCTCACAACCATACATTGCCACCGGGAATACTATTGCTTTGACTATGCAAATTTTTGTTTGCAAGGTGATGTCTCTACTTTTCACTATGTTTCCTAGGTTTCTCATAGCTTGTTTCCCACCAAGCATCAATCGCCTTTTTATTTCATGGCTGCAGTCATCATCTACAGTGATCTTGGATTGTAAGAAAGTAAAATCTGTCACTGCTTCTACTTCTTCCCCATCTATTTTCCAGGGACTGATAGGGCCTGTTGCCATTGTCTTGGTTTTCTTAATGTTGAGTCTCAAGCCAGCTTTTGCACTCTTCTTTTACCCTAATCAGGAGCTTCTTTAGGTCTTCCTCACTTTCTGCCATTAGGGTAGAATCATCTGCATATCTCAAATTGTTGGTGTTTCTTCCAACAATTTTGATTCTAAATTGTGATTCCTCCATCCCTGCATTGCACATTATGTGCTCTGTGTATAAGTTGAATAAGCAGGGTGATAAAATGCAGCCTTGTCTTACTCCTTTTCCCACTCCGTCATTCAGTAGTCTGTCCTAACTGTTGCCTCTTGACTCATATACAGATTTCTCAAGAGACATATAAGGTGTTCTGGTATTTCCCTCTCTTTAATTACTTGCCACATTTTGGTGTGGTCCACAGAGTCAAAGGCCTTGGTGTAGTCAATGAAACAGAAGTAGACTTGTTTCTGATATTTCTTTGTTTTCTCCATGATACAACACAGTGGTGGGCATCAGCAGGTTCGCACCAGCTCACCAGAACCAGTAGCAAAAAGGCTGGCTGGCCCTGTCCATCCAAGTTTTGAAATAAAGTAGTCTTAATTCAGGTGCAACACAAGGCTTTCCCCCTGACCATGCCCACCATACCACACTCACAGTGTGGTAATATTTTTTTTAGTCCACCACTGATACAACATATGTTGGCTATGTGGTCTGTAGTCCCCCTGCCTCTTCAGAACCCAGCCTGCACTTCTGGCAATTCTCTCTCCATGTGCTGCTGAAGTCTATCTTGTATTATTTTAAGCATAACCTTGCAAGTGTTCAATAATTTGAATATTCTTTGGCATTACCCATTTTTAAGATTGGAACATATATTGATCTCTTCCAATCCTGTGGTCATTGTTGTGTTTTCCAAATCTGCCGGCATATAGAATACAATAATTTGATCCCATCATCTTTTAGGGTTTTGAAAAATTCCACTGGGATGCCATCATCTCCACTGGCTTTGTTGTTTGCAGAGCTTTTTAGGGCCTTTCTGACTTCACTCTCTAGGATGTCTGGCTCAAGTTCAATGTTCTCATCATTGTGATTATCAGGGGTGGTGAGGTCCTTTTTGTAGAGTTCCTCTGTATACTCTTGCCATCTTTTCTTTACTTCTTCTCCATCAGCTAAGTTTTCTCCCTTATCATAGTCATTTTTGCTTTAAAAGTTCCCTTGAATTCCCCAATTTTTTTTAAAAAAAGATCTCCAGTCCTACCCCTTATGTTGCTTTCCTCTATTTCTTTGCACTGTTCATTTAGGTAGATTTCCTTATCTCTCCTTGCTTTTCTTTGAAAGTCTGTATTCAATTGATTGGATTTTTTCCCTTTCTCCTTTGCCTTTTGTGTTCCTTCTTTCCTCTGCTATTTTAAGAGCCTCATCAGATAACCACTTTGCTTTCTTGTGCTTCTTTTCTTTTGGTATGCTTTTCCTTCCTGCCTCCTGTATGATATCCCACACCTCTGTCCATAATTCTTCTGGCTATTAAGTCTAACACATTAAATCTGCTCCACACCTCCACTGTGTATTCCTTAGGGATGTTGTTTAGGTCATACCTGTCTGTCCTAATTATTTTATCTATTTTCTTTAGTCTAAGCCTGAATTTTGCAATCAGTAGGTTATGATCTAAGTCACAGTGTGCTCCAGGTCTCGTTTTTGCTGATGGTATGGAGGTTCTCCATCTTTAGCTGCAGAGTAGGTAATGAATCTAGTTTTGATGTTGGCCATCTGGTGATGTCCATGTGTAAAATCTCCTCTTGAGTTGCTGGAACAGGGTGTTTGCTATAACCAGTGCATTCTCTTGGCAGAACTCTATCAGTCTTTGCCCTGCTTCATTCTGTGTTCCAAGACCAAACTTGCCTGTTACTGCGTTTACTTTTTGATTTCCTAGTTTGGCATTCCAGTCTACTATGATAATGTGGACATCATTTCTTGGTGTCTGTTCTATGAGGTGTTGTAGGTCCTCATATAATTGGTCAACTGTGGCTTCATCTGCATAGCATAGCTAGAATGAAACAATCTAAAGACTGCGGTCTACCAGAGGACTGAATACATAAACAAACCATCTTAAACACAAAATTGGATATGAATGTTATTTAGCAAATGGTGTGTAAAATCAAGAAAAAATGCTGGCATCTCTATATTATATATTTTCCCCCACCTCAGAAATATAAGGCCCCCCCTGAAAATAAGGCACTCACCTAAATCTTGCCCTGACAATCTGCTGTATCAGCAATAAATGTGTACTGTATTATTCGTCATGGAATAATAAGACATCCCCTGAAAATAAGACCTCGTGCATATTTTAGGGTTTTAAAAAAAATATAAGACAGTGTCTTATTTTCGGGGAAACATGGTAGCAAGTAAAGAGGTGTGAAATATTCCACAGGTGCTAAATTTCCCATCACAGAAGGAATGGCAAGAAAAAAAAACAATTCCTGTCAAATTTTGCTGCTTCTATTAAAAGAATTTCTAGGCAAAGAGGAGATAGTTGTGCTTAAGGCGAGTAATAGATTTTAAACAGAAGTAAACAGAGGAGAAGATGGATTACCTAAAAGGTCAGTTCAAATGAGTTTGAGATTACAGAAAATGCTCAGGGTTTGTTTCATGACAGAAAAAAAATGAAATTTCATTATTGTGGAGCAGTGACTTCATGTGCTAATGCATGCTGAATTTGGGCCTGGTGTAACATTGTTTAGAAAATTCACATGGTCAACCTTGAGAATAAATAATGATCATAATATAATAATAACAGGACAAAGTGATATGCACTGCTGACCTGATAACTAATAACTGTTGAACCTCAGCAATTTAATAAACAAACAAACACTTTTTGAAAAATAAACTTTTTTCATTGTATATCAGAAAGCAAAAACAAAAAAAGGGTAAAGCCCCTTCAGAGATTAATAGACTGACAGACTACAAATCCCATAATTTCTTACCATAAACCTTGCTGAGGGACCAACAGGGCCAGAAGTCTATATATAGATCTCCAGTGATGGGATGTCCCCGGTTCCAGACGGTTCCCTGGAACCGGTAGGACCAATTCCGGAGGGTTTTCCGTGAGGGGAGTCCACTTTTGGGGCGTCCGGTTCCGGACGCCTCACCGAAAGAAATTTTTTTAAAAAAAATCGGAGCTACAATGGCTCCAATTGACTGCGCATGTGCAGAAACTCAATCTGACACATTGCGCATGCGTCAGATTGAGTTTCTGCACATGCACAGTCAATTGGAGCCATTTTAGCTCCAATTTTTTTAAAAAAATTGTTTAGAGCTTTCAGGGCGGCGGAGGCGGCACCAGCCCTCTTGAGAAGGGCACTTCCCCCGCGGCACGTTGAGGGCTGCCTGGGCCGTCTGCTGCCGACAAGCCCCATGCCCTGGGGACGCCCGGCGCGGCGCACTGCTGACGCCTCCTCCTCCGCCGGGTGCCGGCCTGTGGGCTGGGTGCCTGCAACCGCCGCCTGCCGCCGCCGGAGCTGCTGTTGGCTCAGTGGCATAGTGTGGGGGGGATGCCTCGGGCAGCGGCTTTCAGGGGGCGGCAAAATGTCCCCTCCCCACCCTTTTGCTGGCGAGCGCCCCGCGTGCGCTTCGCCGCTTGCAGGCGAGGAGGAGAAAAAGGGTTTTTTTTTTAGGCAGACAATTCAAGGAGGGGCCCGCCCGCCCGGCTGGCCGTCGGGGGCTCTCCTGGTGGGCGGCCCACGTGCGCGCGCACGCTGCTCGCCTCCGCCCGCCCAGCCACCCACCCAACTTGCCGTGAGATGGGGCGCTCGTCAGGGGTGGGTGGGTGGCGCCGTGGCGGGGAGCCCCTGGCAGCTGGCTGGGCAGGAGGAGGTGGGTAGTGTGTGCGCGCACGCGGGCCGCCCGCCAGGAGAGCCCCCGATGGCCAGCCGGGCGGGCGATCTGCCGGAGGTGCGCTCGTCAGGGGTGGGTGGCGGACGGCCCCTGGCGGGCGAGCGGACGGAGGTGTGTGGTGCGCGTGAGATCGCATGCACGCCGCTAGTCAGCAGGGGGCCACCTTCTGCCTGGGTTGGGGGGAGGGGGTGGCGGCAGCGGCGAGCTGGGGGGGTCCCAAGCAAGGTAAGCGAGGGGTAATTTATTTGTGTTTTGGATGGGTGGTTGTTTTTATTTTATTCATTTATTTATTTATTTGTGTCTGGGTGGGTGGGCTGAGAGGGAGGGGTGTGTGTGTGTATGTTTATTTTTTATTTATTTTTATTTTGGCCCCGCCCACGACGTCATGACGTCATGACGTCGGCTTCGGCCATGACGTCATGACGTCATGACATTGGCCACGCCCATGACGTCCGTGACGTCATGGGCGTGGTAGTAGAATTTTTGTCATCCCATCACTGCAGATCTCCCACCCCTGCTTTTTAGGAAAGAAGGTACATGGCCAGGGCCGTAGCCTGGACTCCCCAGGGGGGGGGGGAGGTGCGCCAAAACCCTACTGAGCTAACAGCTCTCCCAACCCAACCCATGATGCCAATGTTATATACCAGTGGTGCCCAAACTTTTTTCTTGTGGGCCAAGCCCGCCTCCAACACACAGCTGCAGGGGCCAGAGGCAGGCTGCTCCCACTGCTGTCAGTTTTGACATCAGCAGTGGTGGCAATGGAGGCAGCAACTGCACTTTTTTCCAGGCTGCTCCAAGCAGCCTTTTGCTCAATCCTTTCCCCTCAGCAGCCTGTGCTGAAGCCGATCACAAGTGTGCCAGGGGGCTCTCTTAGTGCCATGAATTTTGACTTGCAGGAGGCTCCGAAAATTTCCCCGAAGCAGCAATCGGCTTCAGCACAGGCTGCTGAGGGGAAAGGATGGAGCAAGAGGCTGCTTGGAGCAGGCTGGGAAAAGTGCAGTCACTGCCTCCATCACCACAACTGCTGACGTCAGGTGGTGGGGGTGGGTGGGGGCAGGTGGGGGTGCGGTCCACGGTGAAGCCCCGGTGCCTTCTGCATCGCAGCATAACAACCATACCACTGATCCAGTCACTTTCTGGTCTTGAGCCCTTTTGGCACGCAAAGTCTTCCTCAGCCCCAGGCCAGTATTGATGAAGCTGCTGCCCTTCATCAAGATGGATTCACATAGGATTTAATCCACTTGGGGACCATCACTCTTCCCTGTGGCTTCCCTGTGGACTTTGGCACCCAAGGCCGTTAGTCTTCAGGATTGTCACATTAGTTAACCGCTACCTGACACTCGGTGTTGAGTCGCCAGCAGTATGGTTTACTTTATTACCATAGCAAGATAACCTGTCCAGGTAGAGGAAGAAAAGCATAGCTTGAATTATTACATTAAGAATTCCCCCTTTCAACCTCTGTTCTTTGATGAAGACAACTAACACACTGTAGCCCTGGAAAAAGAGGTAACTCTACCTCACTTTTTTAAAGTAGAAATAGGGTGGCCAGGTGTAAAATAGGAAATAATTTCTGCACTTTAAATAGTTGTAAACTACTGGCGGAGACAGAAGTAGTCTAGTTGGGCAGCAAAGCTGATGTAACGATACTAAGCATTCACATCTTGTCAGTTGCTATATCATCCTGCAGGCAGTCATACTATCTGTTACTGCCCTACCTGTCATACTCTGTGACTTTTTGACATCACAGCAGTAGTGGTGGATGCAGGGTTTCTCCTGATCCTTTGTTTCCACTGCCCGCCCACTTACCATAAGTAAGATGCACCACAAATAAACTTACTGTTATAGATACAATAACTGAATGCCTGTGAATGTATGCACAGCCTTCCCTGAAAAAGTGGGCTTTGGTACCAGGGTGAGTCTCAGGTTCATTAACAGAATGATTGATGGGTTGTTAAGCAAACTTGAGAAACCATGGCATGGAAGACAGAATTTCAGCTTGCATGAAAAGAAACACCTGCTGAATTTTTTCTTTCATATACAATTATAAAATACACAAGAACCATGCCCTCTTTTGCATCTTGCCACCTTAGATAGAAAACATATTAATAATAAATTATGCTTGCATATGTTATGGAGCTAATATAACTAAACTGTGGTGTTTAATAATTATTATGGGGAAAACACAGTCTTAAACTCATATTTCCTTCCCTCCTCAGCCCCTGGTAACCAACAAATTTTAATTTGTTTCATTTCTACAACTCAGCCATGCATATGTAATCTCTGTTCACTCTTTTATACAGTAAAATTAAGTGAAATAAATTGGGCAATAATATAAAGCTTGCCTGAGCAGAACAAATTTGATTTATCAAAGACACTGGAGGAAGACTGGAGCAACAGGACTTGAAGTCTTACAAAGATTAGAAGGAAGACACCTCCCCTCCCCCACAACACCCACCAATAGCTCTCATAAATAATAAATGGAAGCAGGTGCTGATTATTTGCCTTCTTTTCTTCATCAAGGCTTTCAGGTGGGATGATAACTATACTGAATATGATCCTGACTTAATTTCTCTTTTGCTCTTAGGAACAGATAAAAATCAAGTTCAGTTTGTTGACATTTGTTAAAGGGTGGTCCTTGTTTATGACATTTGTGTAAGGAGGTTGCCAAGGCCACCTGAGATACATCTCCCTAGGCCGAGCCTAGAAGGTGGTCCACCAGTGTTCAATGGCAGTTAACCTAACAGGAAGTGTGTTTTAATACCGCAGCTTTAACAAGGGCTGAACAAGTCATAATGACAAGTCTCTGTTGCAGGAGAGGGAGTAACACTTACATTTGAAGGTTTACTAATTTATACATACACATCGTCTTGTTTCCAGAGGCTACCATGAGGTACAGAATGTAGAAAGAGAGACATCCTTTCTGGTCTCAGAGGGATAAACCAGGTTTGGATTGTCAGTATGATTTTTGTTAGTTTGCAAGAAAAGAGGGGAAATGTAGAACAGTGCTATTAAATTACAATTTCTACACATAGAGTTTATTCCAGTGGTGGGCTGCAACAATTTTTACTACCATACTGTGGGCGTGGTATTGTGGGCTTGGCCGGGGGAAAGCCCTGTGTTGCACCCTAATTAGGACTACTTTATTCCAAAACTTGGATGGGCGGGGCCAGTCAGAATTTCTGCTACTGGTTCTGGTGAACTGGTGTGAACCTGCTAATGCTCACCACTGGTTTATTCCCCATTTCACTATGTCTCTGCTTTAAGGATACAGAGGATTTTGAAAGCTATCTGCTGGCTACATTTAGTATTACAGAGTACTCAGACTGAAAATGTGTACAGATTAAAAATGATCACTGTTTAGTCACCTAGAGGTGACCTGGGCTGAAGTACTGATTCAGAATGAGTACAAAAGAGAAAGTAATTTAAAAACCAACAACACAACCTTCCCTATAGAGTTTTCCCAACTAAAGTAAACCTAATGAATTACTTGGCATTATACAAATGTTGATTGAACAAATTGGATTCATTTAATGGTACTATTTTAGCTATGACTAAAGCAGTTAGTCCATAATTGAGGTAAAGTAATTAGTAAACATTTTTGTCCCTCCTGGCTGTTCTTTGACAGCAATAGTGTTATTTAGAGTGAAATGTTTTGGGGAGTGGGTGAGTGCTTGGTTGACTTGAGTAAGTTTCATACAATGCTTCAAATCCTGTTGCTTAATGTAGTAAATTACACTAGAGAAGACCCATCAAATCAGGGAAGTTTTGGTGAATCAACTCTTCCATAAGTTCAATTGATTCAAATGGATCTATTCTAGTTGTGACTTACTTTAGTATAGTTAGTTTCAGTTAGAGCAGTGGTTCCCAAGGTGGGATACAAAGGTGGGATGCATGCCTCACAGGGGGACTTCAGTTCCCAGAATCCTAAGTCAGTACATTGACTGATCAATGCTTTGAGGAACAACAACAACAACAACAACTTTTAATTTGTATGCCGCCCACTCTCAACTCGACTCAGGGCAGCTAACAAAAACAACAAGCACAACACCATAGAATACAACAGCATAAAACATTACAGTACCATTACAATAAAGAAAAAAAATCATTCATTTAAAGGGGCCCAGACTCAGCCATGGGAGTGAGAGCATCTCGAGCCGCCCATGACCTGCGGCAGCTATTCTTCTCCCTGGCCCTGGGAGGGGCCTGGGTGAACTGTAAGAGTGAGAGCATTTAGTGTTCTGTCTCATCCCAAGCTGGTAGGTATCCAACCTCCCTCTGGCCATTCGTGGGGCCGGGAGGTTGGCGGACACTGGCAGGGGGTATTGCGGTGCAGCGCATCCTGGTGGCCACCTTCCACAGCTGCAGTCTTTTTAACCCTCCAGCCAGGTGGAAATGGCTTCTGGAATTGAAGTCCAAAAACCAAAGTTTGGGAAACACTAAGAGGGAGCCATTCGAATCAATGGAACTTACAGAGGAGTTGATTTACCAAATCCCCATTGATTCAATGTGTCTAGTGTGTTTTACTCCATTGAGCAACAGGATTTTGGCCAATAGCTCCCAGGTCTTAATGCATAATGGTGCAGTAGTGCTGCAGCCTCCATTGCTACATTATTAAGTGAATTACCATCTCCTAAAATGCACAGTCCCTATGTGTTCAACAGATCTGTAATAGTTATATCATGTCTCCTATAATAAAACAAATCAGGGGCCAGTCCTACCATTAGGGAGAATGAGGCAACTATCTCTAATAGTAGGTTTATGCTGTCATGTAAGGATGACAAATTTTAATTATAATTACAATTACTGGCAGAGATGGGACAGAATGTGCTAACTCATATGCCAGAATAACTTGGCTAAGTTTTGGTACTCTGCACTTGAATGAGTGAGGAGAAAAACACTACTTTGCTTTGAGCAACAAAATGTATTGGACTAGCTCTATGAGTATTACAATGGTGACTACTTTTCAAAACAATGTCTAGAGCAGGGGTGGCCAAACCTTTCGAGCTGTGGGCCAGTTGAGTGGGCCAGTCACATGGTTCCTCCCACTGTAAAATGCACCCATGGCTGTCATAAATGCGTTCACAACAGCTGTGGGTCCATTTATGACAGCATTTTGTGCATGCGTGGTGAACATCCACTTCCGCTTCTGGTAGCAGCAAGGGCAGCACAGGCCAGATGAACTGGTGCCATGGGCTGGATCTAGTCCATGCACCGTAGTTTGGCCATCCCTGGTCTACAGTTTGTTTTTCACAGATATATCAGAAGGGTATATTAATGCTGAAGGTTTTTTTCCCCTTTTCCTGATTCACATTATCAGGGAATGGTTTGTCTGTTGATTTCTAACCACCAGGAAGCATTTAATGATACAAAACGCCATCCATTTAAAAAGTGACAGGACTTGAGTGAGTCTCAGGTTCATCAATGAATGTTGTTATCCAATCTCATGTTCACCTGCAGTTAAAACCTTCTGATGCTTGAGATAACAATCTTTTCTCTTTCTCCACTGTTAAATGACAATAAATGTGGAATTGTCCACATAGAAGTGAAAATATAAACTTCTTGTTAAACTACCTACTTGAAATGCAATAATCAGGAAGGAAAAATACATCAAGCATTGAGTAACCTAAGCAGGTTCTTTCTACAATAGCCACTCCTCTTCAATTCCTTCCTCTCCTACACCCTGTTTCACTTAATAGTTCTTTGAAGGAAAAAAAGAGGTCAAATTTCAGGAAGGGAAGGGGAAACTAACTTGCTTATTGTGAACCAGAGTTGCCTCATTCCTTTTCTGCTTGCCTTATCTCATTTTTAATCAGTGACCACATCCCTTCTACAATTTAGCTAGAAGTTAATGTTTGACTGAACAGCCACTAGAAACTCTCACTACAAGCTGTCTGGGATGGCAAGTAACAACAAGTGACTGGCGGAAGTTAAGGGTGTAGCTATCCACAAGGGAGAACAGGAGAAACGTGGCAGCATTTCAGGAAGAACTGAATGCAGAAAAGAAACCATACTGTAAGAGGTTTATTTCTTGCTTGTTTGTGTGTGTGTGTTTAGAGACAGCTAAGATTTTATTTCACTCTTGGTCTGAAATACTGATTCAGAATGAGTTCAAAAGTTGTTGAACCTCTGTGGGTGTATGTACATCAACTTCTGTGAGAGCTTTGAATTGAGTGCTTGTTTACTTAAGCATTTGAACTAAGCCTCTGTGAATTTAGCACGCCTTACTTCTGATGACTGGGTTAGCTGGGGCTTAAAGATTTGTAAGGATATTGGTCCAACTGGAAGACTAGTAGGATATGTTCTGATCTCCCTCTCCTACCCTTTATTTCTATACCTAGCTCTTGTACACATGGAGACCCTAGATGACACATCAAATTGCTGGGATATAATCGATGACAGCCACGTTAAGGAGTTTGAAGTTGATCAATGGATCAAGATCACTCTTGCATTGCTCTACACAATCATCTTTGTGGCAGGCATCCTAGGCAACAGTGTAACCATCCAGACGACCAAAGTGCTACAGAAAAAAGGCTACTTGCAGAAGGAAGTTACAGACCACATGGTGAGCCTGGCCTGCTCAGACTTACTGGTTATCTTACTGGGAATGCCTGTGGAGTTCTTCAGCATGATATGGAGCCCTTTCTCCACCCCCAAAGGTGACTTAGCCTGCAAGCTGTACTGCTTCCTTTTTGAGGCCTGCAGCTATGCTACGGTGCTTCATGTGGCAACTCTAAGCTTTGAACGGTACATTGCCATTTGCCACCCTTTCAGGTTCAAAGCTACTTCTGGATCCTGCAAAGTGAAGATCCTAATTGCTTTTGTCTGGCTTACGTCTGTTCTGGTGGCCCTTCCCCTTCTCTTTGCCATGGGCACAGAGTACCCCTTGGAAACCATTGAGGGTCATCGTAAATTGGTTGCCTGCAGCAAGAGAAAGAGCCGGCACCACCTGCCTGACATAAGATCAAATGTAACAATATGCACCAGCTTGTCCTCCAGATGGGCAGTCTTCCAATCCAGTATCTTTGTTGCCTTCATTGTTTATATTGTGGTGTTGGTATCTGTAGCTTTCATGTGCCACAATATGATGAAAGCTTTGAGGATGAACAAGCAAGGGACTTTGGCTGTGAGAGGGGAGACAGAAAGCCAACATCAGTATCTACGGAAAACTGAGAATCCTGAAAGCAGAACATCCAGGAAACAGACAATTCTCTTCCTTGGTAAGATCACAGTAGGATGATGTTAGCGGATCAGGTGTGTGTGTGTGTGTGTGTGTGTGTGAAGGGGCAATGGAGTCGGAGAAAATGGCATTGTGGAGTTACAAAATGAAAGGCAAGCGACAAAACAGGATCAATTCAAGAAGTGATGGGGGAAATGCAATACAGCTTGCATCCCTTTTAGTTTTCCACCATTCTGTATTCATTAAGGAAATAATTTTGCTCAGCAGAAAGCAAGTGGTGCACGTAAATTGTGTGGAACCTGCATGGGGTAACATTAGAGAAAGCGTTAATGCCCTCAGAATGGGCATTTGAGAGGAATGCTTTTCATTTCAGCTATGTTCCCCCTTTTCTTTATCTACAGAACCACATGGCTGGTGCTCCCCCACCCAGGAATCTAGTACTCCTTCCCTTTTTCTTTCTTTCCCATCATCATTTAAAGAAAACTCTCTTTATTGAAATGTTCCCAATTTAAAATCTAAATGTTCTGCTCGTACAGTGCTGAGATTTTGTATCACTTAAATTAAGTGGGGGATCCCAACATTCAGTTTGCTTTCACGAGTCATTCTGCTCTAATAATATCTCAGGCCTACTTGCCATCCATTTTTAAAAATATACAAATGAAGGGAATTCTTCGCTTTACGGTCCAACAAAATATTCCATAGTCAAAACTGAGAGAATAATGAAATGGGGTTCAGAAGGGAAATGAATATGTAAGATTAATTTAGGCACAGCTCATTCTACATTCACCTTGGGCAAATGAAAGAACAAGTTGTTAAAAACCACACCTTTACAGTGTAGTGCTGTGTTTCTATGCAGAACTAAAGTCCCTTTTCATTTGAGGAAATGTCCAGTAAAGTGGGTACAGAGTCATGTAGATTTACTGATATATTTATTGTACAGTTCTCTGATTTTGGAAGAAAACAATGCATTGAAGCAGTGAATATAGGTCTTTTACTCTGCTGCTATTTTTACCTTTGGCTGCCTAGTTGGACTTCCTCATTGGATTTTGAACCAGAACTGCTGCCCTGGGTTATAATCTTAAACATTTTACCATGCAGAAGACTCATGGAGTTACTGAGTTTTCTTTCTCAAGAAATGTATTCAGGATCAAGATGCTAACTCTGAGATAATGTCTTTTGCATTTACACCTTCTTTTAGTAACCCTACTCCTGTGCCTTTACTTTAGCAGGTTAAATTGCCCTGGTACAAAAATAAAGGTTTGCTGATTCTCACCTCCCCCAGCTTTTGGATTTGTTGCCAGGCTCGATGGAGGTAGTGATGATGGAGATACTGGTTCCAATCTATCCAGCCAACTCCCTTTCATACTTTCTTTTGAGCTTCTAAGTTGTGTGCATGACTACAGTTCATGCTAGGGAGACACCACTGAGAAGTTTGAATGGTTAAATACCTGGCAGCAGACCTGTATATTCCTGAGACACACATTTGGAGATTGTGAATAAGTCTAAAGCAGGGGTGCCCAAATCTTTTGGGTCGGGGGCTTGACCATGCCCCCAGAACAGGGTGTGTTTTCACATGCACATCCATATTAACTTCCTGGTTCAGCACAGACACTTCCACGCATGCATGAAAGAACCCATCCTAACTTCCTGATTCAGCGCAGATGATTCTGCACATGCATGGACACAGTGATGGGATGTAACAGGTTCTCACCAGTTCACCAAAACTGCTAGTAACTTTTCCCAGTGTCCCGGAGGGTAGCAGCTTTTGGGGGGAACCACCTTCGGGGCTTACCTTTTCACTGGTTCCTCCACTGTGCATGTGTGTCAAGCACTTGGTGTGCATGCATGCCTAAAGTGCTTGGCGCTATGCACGGCCTCCTTGCTGTCCTCCCAAGTGGGGAGGAGGAAGAGAAGCTGCTAGCCTGAAGCTCCCTATAGCCTGCTCCCCAGGGTAAGTGACTCACCTTTGGATGTGGTGTGTCTGTGTGTATTTTAATGTGTATTTAATACCCTTACCTATATTGGCATACTACCACAGTTCCTAAAAAGGCCTGGCAGCCTGGCTTGGGATTTTTAAGCAAAGTCTTGGAGTTACCTCATCAATAAGCTACACCTGAGCTGTTCCAAGTGCTGTTCCAATTGGAGAACCCTTAAGGAGGTACAGCTGTTTTACATTTACATTAAGGCATATTATCCTAGAGAACTAGTTAGGCAAAGACTTAGTACCTAACTTCTTTAACTGTTGAAAAGTTTAAAAGTGCCAAAATGAAACCATCTTGTGGTGAGTTGATTCTGTAGTTCCTTCCATCTGACCTAGTGTGAGAAAGATTAGCCAGAATAAGCATTAAGATCTGGTTTACAACCTCTGGTTTATTTATTTATTTATTTATTGTTCGCATTTAGTATCCCACCCCAATCGGGAAGACCCGACTCTGGGCGGCTTACAACATAAATTACCGTCATAGGTAATGGTCATAACAGTATATAAAAACCTTAAAAGTTCGTAATAATTCATAAAAATTTAAAACATTGATTTGTGTTTGGGGTAGGTGGGTGGGTATATTTTAATGTATTTAATTAATTAATTTACGGGTTTGTGTTGTGGGTGGGTGGGTGGGTTGAGGTATGTGTGTGTGCTTATTTTTATTTTATTTTATTATTATTTTGTAATTTTTAATTTTTTCCTTTGGCCCCGCCCACAACATCATGACATCATGTTAGCTCAGCACACACTGTGATGATGTCACAGTGGGGGTAGTAAAAATTTTGACATCCCACCACTGCATGGACACATCTGTACCAAAACAGGAAGTTAATACAGATGTGTCTGCACATGCACAAAAGTGTCCATATTCACTTCCTGGTTTAGCAAAGGCATTCAGGCCTGATGGAATTGCTTCAGGGGCTATATCTGGCCTGGTAGCTGTAGTTTGGGCATGCCTGGTTTAAAGTGTTACTGCACTGGAGGAAGGGGGTCCTTTCACATGCTTTGAAGGCTGTTGAAGGTGTGGGAGTAAAGGCAGTTTAACACAGAGGTGGCCAAACCTTTTGAGCCGCAGGCCAGTCAAATGGTCCCACTGAAAGCAGAAGTGAAACGTGCCCACACATCTACAAACACTGCCGTAAAAGGCATCCACAGCAAACACATTTATGACAGCTGTGGGTGCATTCACGCCAGTGTTTGCACACACATGAGTGTGTTTGTGCATGCGTGGGTGTGTTTGTGCATGCACATGTGTTTGCACATGCATGGGGCACATCTGCTTCCAGTAGCAGCAGGGGTGGCGTGGGCTATATGATTTGGCACCATGGGCCAGGTTTGGCCCATGGGCTATATTTTGGCCACCCTTGGTTTAACAAATTGAAAACCTTTTCTTCAACTATGGTTTACTTAGTTTTCAGCAAAGCTTTTGCAACCATGAACTATGTTGTTGTTCTGATCTTACAGCTGCTGTTGCTCTTCTTGGAACATATCCCCCCCCCCCTGCCACCATTCTAAGCTTATTAAATGGCCAGTTACTTGAGAATTATGTTTGATTCTGATCTCTCTTGCCACATTTTTCAGGTCAAACCTAATCAAGTTGTCATTGCACCATCTAGAGAATCTTTCCAGGCTGTGATCCATGTAGCTTCAGCATCTTGTTGAGGGCACTTAGATGTGCTTTTCATCATGTTCTGCTTGAATTGCTGCAATTCCTTGTTTCTGCTGGCTTCCTTCATACCATACTAGTGCTACAATAAATGAACTCACTAGCATATAAATGCACATGCAGCCTGACCAGAAGAGCGGCTGCTGCTATTATTGTTGTACTGCTCTTGGGAGGCTTGGTGGATGCAGAGCACACAACAGTAACATATCTGAATGGCTACACAGATTGACAGTTATATCCTGAAGTTTTCTAGACTTTTTCGCCATGATGATCTGATGTCAAAAAAGCCTTTGGCTGGCTGCTTGTCTGCAGGATTCGCAAGCCTAGGTGCCGTGAATGGCAGTTCTAGCTCTTTTGGGGGAAGAGGGAAGAGAGGTAGTATTGGAGATATCTTGACAGGTTTTGAACAATAGATGTCCTCCAGCAATACACCAAGTTAAAGGAAATGTGTAGTAACATTATACATCTTTTTGAAAAAGAAAGATTGCATTTTGTGTAAGAGAGAAATATGGGATCAGAAAGTGGCCAAAGTGTTATCAATACAATTGTAGGACACTTTTAGAATTAAAGAAAGCATATTTTAAATCCTCGTGATAATGGGAAAATGCTTAATTTATTTTTTATTTTATTTATTTAGATTTATTATCCCATCCCAATCAGGCGAACCTGACTCTAGGCGGCTTACAGAAAAGGGAAAGACTATACACAATGAATGCAAAACAATTAAACAACCTCCCTACAAATTCAGAAATTAAAACCTTAAGGTTCAAAATCAATTTTAAAAAATTAAACTATAAATTTTCAAAAATCAAAAAAGATTTAAAAGGTTAAAAAGTTTAAAAAGTTTAAAAGAGCGAGAGGGGGTGGCTGTCCCATCAGATCAACCACCCAACATGGGACCCCATATTACTGGAGCCCCACACCTGCCCTGCCAGCCACGTTTAATAACATGGAGATGTATGCCACAGTAATTGGAGCTACTTCTGGCTATCTTCCAGTGGAAAACAGAATCCTTTTTAAACAATTGATTAATATATGTGCAAGTATATACATATATTTTAAAATAATGAACATAAACTTCACACAAAACAGAATTTAATTTCATATAGAAAAAAATCATGGCATCAATTATATTTTTTAAAAGCTATACAAAAATGTTAGAAACTTAGGTAACACTACTTACCTCATTTGCTTGGGTGATGTTCAGCTTGAGGTAACTTTCCATATTATCAAGGATGCTTATAGGCAGTAATGTGCTGGGCCACTGGGACATAGGGATTCATCCTAGAGTGCCCTCGCCTCTGGCGTCCTGGGGCATAAATAATAATAATAATAATTTTATCTGTCTGGTGTGCGGCACTTTAGAATAAACCATTGCTCCAAGCTGAAGGAGGAAGCTTGGAGCAATGTCTTAATCTAAAGTGCTGCACGCTGGGCAGAGCAAGCGAGGGGCAATGACCAAGGGACAGGGGAGAAGACTGCCCCCAGGAACCACTCGGTCACTGCCCCTCGCTTGCTCTACCCAGAATAAATCATTGCTCCAAGCTGAAGAAGGGAGCTTGTACAATGGTTTGTTCTAAAGAGCTGCGTGCCAGGTAGACCAAGTTTGGGGCGGCAACCAAGCAGTTCCCACGGGCAGCCTTCTCCCCCGTCCCTTGATTGCTGCCCTGTGCTTGCTTCGCCCAGTGAGTGTGTGTCCCTTTGTCCAGTCAGGGCCTCACCAAAAATGCCTTGCTGATCGCCCTTCTTGGGCTGATTTGCCAGGCTTTCCTCCACAAGCCATCAACCTGGCCCATGAAATCATCCTCTGAGGAATGGGGAGGTTGGTCCTCCCTTGCCTCTCCCAACTTGGCACTATGGCTGTTGCATTGCTAGAGATGCTCTGAGAGTGTGAAGCTAAGGAAGAGTGGCAGGGAGTGGGGAAAGAGGAGGAGGATTGGCACAGGGCTGGCCAGCCAGGAGAGAGGGGAGAAGAGGGAGTGGGCAGTGGATGGGGCAGGCATGCAGAGTGAGGGTGCATTTAAAGGAGCCATGTCCCCGGCCTCGGCTGCTGTTGCTGAAGAGGCTGGAGCCAGGTGGGGGCAGCAGAAGAGGAGGGTGGGCATGAGTGAGGCAGCCCAGCCTTGAGCCCATTCCCGCTCCTGGAGGGTAAGTGTGCCACAGGGAGGCAACAGGGAAGGATCTGGCTGGAGGGGACCAAGCCTGGAGGAGACCAAGAGGCAGTGACTCTGAAGGGGGCAAGTGACACAGTGACAGTCAGCTCCAGCATCTCGTCACTTTAGATCAAGTTATTGCTGCAAGCTCCCTTCTTCAGCTCAAAGCAATGGCTTATTCTAAAGTGCCATGCGAGGGGCGGCGACCAAGTGCTTCCCAGGGGCAGCCTTCTCCCCTGTCCCCTTGGCTGCCATCCCTCGCTTGATCCGCCTGGTGCGGCATGCAGCACTTTAGAATAAATCATTGCTCCAAGTTGAAGGAGGGAGAAAGACTGATGATGATTGGGGGTGGGGGAATGAAGAGGATAATGGAGCGCATGCACTCTGAGTACACTGCAGAGCCCGCCTCTTGGAAAAGCTGCCCCCAACCCCCCCATAGGAGCCCCACCACTCCCTGTCCAGCGCCCTCCCATGGTGTTTAGCACACCCATGCTTATAGGCTGATTATGAAAACAGACATTACAAAAATTCTCTTTCTTCCATACTAAGACAATTTATAGTTAAAAGCAGTATCCCTTGTTTTTGTCATTCAACAAAAATTAACAACTGTACGAGTATAATAGTTAAACATTTGTAAAAGATTTTTCAAAGATTTGGGAGTCCTTGTTATCTCACCAAGTAAGGTCACTATTGCCTGTAGCATAATTAACATTATTGGTAGGTGCATTTTGAGAAATAATGGCTTGCCAAAGTCCCTGATTACATCTAACATGACTTCTGATCTCAGGCCTTCTACCACGATGTTCAATGAATTTATTTAGATTTTGTCTTCCTTGCAGAACCTTTTACACTTCCTTTAGGCTCAGTATTATTAAAAGACTGGTTCTGAAAAACAGAAGTAATTTCATTTTTTCTGCTTCATTGTTTAGTTCATCTTATGTGCTTCCTATTTTTTAAACCTTAAGATTATCCAGTTAATGAAACCCAGATGATACACTATGAGTAACACTGTTGGCTTTACAATTTGAGCTGATTTTTCCATTCTTTTGGTTTGCTGCAGCCACTGTGCTGAGAAGTGCCTGGTGCTTTGGAAAGTTACTTTAGATACCAGCATTCCTCAGCCAAATTGGCTTCTGTAGTTTTTGGAAGCTGTAGTCCAGGGATTCTCAACCTGTGGTCCATGGGCCAGATGCGGCACATGACACCATTTCATGTGGCCGCCACTACCTATACCACACCAGGAAGTGCCATGTGGTGGAGGAAGGGCAAAATGGTCATCCGCCCCCCCAAAGCTGTCTGAGGGAGCATGACTTGGCCCCCAGTTTAAAAGGGTTAAGAATTCCTGCTGTATCCAAACAATACCGTTCACTTGGACTGAAATGGCCTTATCTTACCTGTAAAACTATTTCTCTTGTTTATTTTCTAGCAGAGAAAGTTGTGCACCACTACTATGAAACTTAATGGTGCTAATTTGTGGTCCTATATAATGTACCATATTCAGGAATCTACTTTTTCCCTCTTACCTCAACCATGCTCTCTCTTCATCATGTGTGCTGGGGTGCATTCAGTATACAGCTGTTAACATGAGACACCCACATACTCTTGTGCTGGAGTTATTTTGTGACTTTATACCCCGCCCTACTCAGGTAAACCTGACTCTAGGCAGCTTACATATTATAATAGTAATAGAATTACAGTCACAAATTCCACATCATAATCACAATCATCACATCAGATAACGATGCAAAATTTCTAAAGAAATTTTGCAACGGATAACGATCTGCTAGCGTTATCCGATGCAGTCGTTCATAGCAGCAGGGTGGCTGGAAAGCTGAACGGAGAACCCCGTTCAGCTTTCCAGCCACCCCGAAGCTGTGGATCAGGACATCCGACTTGCCCAGAGCCGGGGGGAGGGGGCAGAGTCGAAATGGGTAAAAAAAAAAGGATGTTATTTTACCCATTTTGGGCTTTCTGACCCCCCTGCTGGCTACAGGGAGGTCAGGGGACCCAATTTGTGCTGTTTCTGGACTTCCAACACCTCCCTGGCCAGTGCAGCAAGCCAAACATTGGGATTCGGATCCCAACGTTTTGGCTTGCTGCACTGGCCAGGGAAGTGGGGGAACTCCAGAAACAGCTTGGATCGGGTCCCCTGACCTGCCCGGAGCTAACTGATTCTTGGGAGGCAAGCGATGAGAAACCTGGGGAACATAGTGAAAAGTAGAGACATCACATTGCAAACAAAAATTTGTATAGTCAAAGCAATGGTATTCCCAGTGGCAATGTATGGTTGTGAGAGCTGGACCATAAGGAAAGCTGAGTGCAGAAGAATAGATGGCTTTGAAATATGGTGTTGGAGGAGAGTCCCCTGGACAGCAAGGAGAACAAATAGCAATCTTAGAAGAAATCAAACCTGACTGCTCCTTTGAAGGTCAAATAGTGAAGATGAAGCTAAAGTACTTTGGACATCAAATAAGAAGAGAGGATTCACTTAAGAAAGCCTTGATGCTGGGAAGGTTGGAGGGCAAAAGAAGAAGGGGACGGTCAAAGATGAGATGGCTAGATAGTATTGTAGATGCAATGGGCACAGAGCTTGGTGGGTTGAGGAGGATGGTGGAGGACAGAGGTGCCTGGCGGGTAATGGTCCATGGGGTCACAAAGGGTCGGAATCGACTGTGCGACTGAACAACAACAAAAATGCTACAACTGGAAGGTGCATAATTTGGACAACAAAGCAAGAAATGCCTACTTTCTGCATTGCTTTATTGTGAGGAACATTTGTTACCTGCAGTTGAGCTCAATTCTTGCAATCAGTTTAGCATGACTACTGTGTGTGACATGGGTTTGTTCTTGTTAAGAACTTTCTCTAAGACTTGATGGGAGTTGGAAAAGAAAGAGAAACCTTCCAGTGACTTTTTAGTTCATGCTTTTTTTAAACACACATAGCTTTGCATTAATACTTATAAGTGTATCTTTGGGTTTGTGTGGGTGGTTGTGGGGTGGCTGTGAACTTAAAAGTTTTAATATGTTTTTCCTCAGTGGTTTCTGTGGTGTGTTTCAAATATCTCTTTAAAATGCATCTCACTAATTAACTTTGGTTAGAAAATAAATTATTGAACAGAAGACAGAAATCATGGCCTGCGTCCATGAGAATATACAATTGAAATTGTGTCTTTCATAAGAAAGATGCTTTAGGGTGCTCTTAACCCAGGCAAAATGAACAGATATGTTGTTTACAAATTGCCGAATTAAAATATTGTGATGCAGCATTCCTGTTTATACTTTATCTGGCAGATGGGTCAAATTAAAATAAATATTTGTTCATTCCAAATGTATTTCACTTTTAATGTGAAATTTAAATGACAACACAGAGCAAGATGTTCTGACAATCTAGCATCTATAAAAGCAATTTAGCGTCTCTCTCCCTCTAGTTGTTAAAAGTGATAACTTCTATAAAGCAGAAATTAAATTCATAAATCTAGTATTCAAGAAGAGAGTAGTTAAGAAGGAAAAAGCAGGAACTTAAGGAGTTTTAGTGCTCTGTTTTGGTGCAGTGTCTGAAAAAATAATGCAAACAAATTGAAAGCATTTTAGGATAGTGACAGGGCAATGCTTACTATGTGCTCACACTGAAATTGAGTAGGAATAGGAAAGTAAGAGGCATGAGCAGAATTATCCCATTCAAATAATTTAGAAAGGAGTGTTGTAATGTTTAGAGAAGAATAGTGTGTGACAGTGATGCTTTCTCCTTTCATATGTTTTTCAGTATACAACCTTTACTTTCTAAATAAATGCTTCTCAGATTGGGAGTAGACGGATGATCTAACACAGGGTTCCTCAAATTTGTCTCTCCAGATGTGCTTGGAATTCAATTCCCAGAAGTCCTGATCAGCAGGTGTGCTGACTTGGGCTTCTGGTAATTGAAGTCCAAGAACACCTGGAGAGCCAAGTTTGAGGAACCCTGATCTAACTGAAGCATCTTTGGCACAGCCATTCAAAAGGAAAGGTTTGGCATTTCAGCCAACCAGTTGTTACCTTGCAAACTGTCAAGAGGCACTGAACATGTTTGAGTTTCTGGTGATAAGAGCTGCCCCTTGCTACTTCCACATATGGCTGGTCATAGAATGTGATTACACAAGTGAGAGAATTGCAAATGAAGTCCCACTGGAGCATTTGGTTCTCTTTGGTGTAAGTGGCTACACAAGGAGAGGAGGGAAAAAGCCTTCTACTTGCAGTTCCTTCTGAAGTGTCTATAGGTGGTGCAATTCAAAGGAACTGCCGCTTTCCTTCATCAATCATTCATTTCTGTATCTGCCAGCTCATATAGTTTATGAAACTGTTCAAACACCCCAAAAAAAAAAAAGAGAGAGAGAGAGAGAGCGCTTTTGGGGAGAAGCTATTTTTAAAAAACTGTCTTGGGAGAGGATAGTGTTTGTAGAGAGAGGCAAGTGCTTGTGCATGCAAGCTGTTTGTCTTTCCTTGAAAGGTAAGAGACAAGGGGAAAGGTACTTTTTCAAAGCACCACTCTGTGTATGTGTGTGCAGCTGCTTGATCTTTCCTTTCTGCAGTAGGTCAAAATGATCATACACTCTGAACAGAAGTGAAAGGATTTTGTTTTTTAAAAATAGAAGGTCCTTTGGTATGAACAGAGAACTGTTAACTGGGGCTGTGGGACTTGGGGCCAATTCATATTTCTCACAGGTCATGCATTCAAGGGAAAAAATGAATCAGCCCATCCCAAACCATAATATTGCCTGTAATTTTTTTTGTCCCTGTAGGTAAATGCTTAGTTAAGAACAGGTCCATGAATAGAACTAAATGCTGAGCCCTGAAATAATGCAAACACTTCATTTTTTTTAAAGAATAACTCTTCTGAAGGCATTGCTGCCTTGGATTGAAGCATTATGGGGGTGGGGCATACATATAAGCCCCTCTCCTTTGTTTCCACCCCATCTAGAAGCCAGGCAAACTGTGGCTTGATCATTGTAAAAGTCTGTAGTAATGCTTGGAAGTATGCTCAGCATAATGCACTTATAGTACTTCTGTGAGCAGGATCTCTCATAAGGCAGAGCTGCTGTTGCTGCTAGAAATGCAGTCAACAGCATGTGTGTACTGACATCACTTCATGCTAGGCACCAAAACATTTGATTCTCTTTTGGCAAGGATGGGGACATAGAACCTACATGTGTCTTTACATCACCAGCATGCTTCAGCACTACCCAGGTTGAATCTGTAACACATCACTAGGGTTACAATGGCCATTAATTTGAGATGGAAGGAGGCTCAGGAAAGTAAAGTAATCCCAGAAAAGGACGAGACATCAGTGTGGGAGCTAGAAGGGGAGCTTAAAGATTTAAAGCAGAGGTTCTCAATTTACAGCCCAATGGCCAGATCTGGCCCACAACACCATTCCATCCAGCCTGCACCCTCGCTGCTGCCTCCTCAATCATAGTTCTCTCCACTTAGCTTGACTTCTCCCTAACAGCACTCCATAGCAGGGTGGATGTTGGAAGAAGGCAACATCCCCCCTGCTACAGAGAACCGTTAGGGACACACCAAGCTAAGTGGAGGCAACAAGGATTGAGGCTGAGGCAGTGGAGGTAGTGTTTTCGGTGGTGGAATCAGAAGTGTCATTCCTGGGGGCTGCTCTGGCCAAGTGCGGGCAAGGATAGCCAGGACCCTTCCTTCTCTCATGCCAGGCTGATAAGCAGGGGAGCGGTGTGTGAGGGAATGTTTTAATTTAATTTAATAGACTTATATACCACCCTATGAAATGGACTCTGGGCAGTGTACTCAAGTTAAAACCAATATAAAACAATTTATAAACCTTTAAAAACATAGCAATGTTTTTTTGGTGTGAGCTGGTTCCGCCAGCAGCAGTGGTGATGTGTGGGGGAATGTTTGGGGCTTGGGATGCTCCCACCAGCAGTGATGGCAGTGGTGGTGGTAGGAGTTATGGGGGCTCAGGATTATCCCACCACTGGCAGGGGGAATAGTGGGGGCTCGGGGTGATGGGGATAGCAGTGGTGTGTGTGTGAATGTTTGGGGCTTGGTGTGGTCCCTCCACCAGTGGTGGCAGTGATGGGGGGGAGTATTGAGGGCTTGGGGTCATCCCATTGCTGGCAGGGAGTATGGTGAGGGATCCGGGTGATGGGGGTGAGGAGTGGCGGCGGCTTGGGATGGTGGTGGTGGAGAATGGTGGGGGACTGGGGTGGTGTCACTGCCGCCACCACTCCTCCCCCTTTGTCACCACCACTGGTGGCGGCACCTATCCGGCCTGCCAACAGTCTTAGGGGGCATGATCCAGTCTGTGGCTTTAAAAGGTTGAGAACTTCTGATTTAAAGGATGTTTATCTTTTCTGCAACAAAGTGCAGTTCCATTGTTTGGTAATTAGTAACTGTGAGATAAGTACAACCATTCATTTGCAAGTCAATTGTCTAGACACAGATTTGTTTTATTTTGCAAATTAGTTTTGGGAGGGCTAATATTTTATCATTTTCATTTTAAATCTAGCACCTCATAAGTTTCTGCCTTGAATTTGGAATTTTTAAGAAATGCTACATGCAAAGAAGTGCGACATAGAAAATAGGAAAAAATGAGTAGGCAAGCGAATTTCAGAAATTTTTTGGACTTCAGCTTCCAGAAATCACTAAGAACTCCCCCAGGCAGAATCCAGGCAGCAGCTGCCAAAACAATTTCAAGTTCTTCACATAAGCTTTTTGTTACTTACAGGTGGGCTATGAAGACTCTGTCATTCATGTCCGCATGAGCGGGAGCTGCAGGGGATAAAAGGACTGTTAGTTTTTAGTTTAGGGTCTGTAAAGAGCCCCTTTAAAAAACATACCATATTACCAATCCCTGAATCCGTTGCTACAGAAGGATAGTAAAGACAATCTGTGTTGTTTGAACAGGCTTGGACAATGTCGGATGTTGCTTAAGGTTCCTTATCTAATTAATGCTAATGCTCCATGCTTCACAGAACAGAGCATAGTTAACCTAGGCTCTGTGCAAGAACGAAACAATAAATTGTGGCTCCAAGTGTAAAACTGAGAGGATTCTTTCTTTGTTTGCCCAAAACATATGTTAAGAGTGACATGCTAGCAGAAATACTTAGTGTGATTTGCCGTATTAGAGATATAAGAAGCCACTTGTTGCTTCCTATTGTAATGACAGAGTATGGCATCTGCATGTATGTCTTTTACTATGTTGCTCTCTTCTGCTCTGATCTGAAGAGACTTATGTGCACATTCCAATGGGTCCCCTGCAGAGATGGGATGTAACAGGTTCTCACCAGTTCTCCAGAACCGGTAGTAACTTTCCCCAGTGTCCTGGAGAACTGGTAGCAGCTTTTGGGGGGAACCACCTTCGAGGCTTTACCTTTTCACTGTATTAATGTATTTTTTTTATTTTATTAATTTGTTTAATTTATTTACGGTTTTGTGTTGTGGCTGTGTGGGTTGAGGTGTGTGTGTGTGTGCTTATTTTTATTTTATTTTTTATTTTTTTCTTTGGCCCAGCCCACATCATGATGTCATGATGTTAGCTCCGCCCACACTGTGATGATGTCACGGTGGGGTAGTAAAATTTTTGACATCCCACCACTGGTCCCCTAATTTTGTTCAGAGACTTGATCAGTACTGTACTTTGGACTGGATCCGGGTCCAGACCCTGAATCTAGAAATCCATATTTCCATTAACTTGTGTTGGAAAGCTAAAATAGGTGTAACCTTTTAAAGTCCTCCTCCCCCCTTTACTAGTTTATATGAAATGTAGAGCTGTCTTAAAATCTAAACAGTGGTTTGTAAACCAGATTTCAGAAATTGTAGAGGGTTTGGTATCCTTAATATGTTTTTAAAAATACACTCTCTCACATACCCAAAATACTGTTCTTCAAGGTTTGTACATTTGTGTCTAGTGGCCCCTTTCTCCAATCCCTTCTCCTCAAACCTTGTCAATCAAAAACTCTTGTGGGGACGGACTGATAACCACACTCCCCATTTTCCCCTCCATGCTGTGTGACCACTGGGAGTTTTCTGTCTCTGTTCGGCTGAGGGAGATAATCTTTCTGCTTCCTAAGGTGGTTGACCAGGCTACTGGTGTAGTAACGCACTGACAATTTACACTTGCCTATTTGCTGCCTGCAGTAGAGGTAGACAGTAATTCTGAAATCTTCTTCAACGCTGAAAGTGATGGTGCTACTTCTGATTATGAAACTGTACTTCTTGACAGTGGGAGTCAGTTTATTCCTATTCACACCTGTGAGTAAAGTCAAGCCCATCTGCTTCTCTGTAGCCCTAGATATACTACTGCATTATGTATTTGCATCACTGCTATTGGGGATCCCTCATGACTAAATTAAACTAATGATTAGATATAATAGCAGTATAATAGTGTGTTAAATTGGAACTGTAAATGGTATATATGATGAGATAAATTGGACTGGAAATAATCTTTACTTGCTACGCTTGTTACTGTGCTTCATTTAGTGAGATGTCAACATAAATAATCATTAAGCATAATTAATTACTTAAATATGTGTTGAGTAAAGGAATTGAATTGAACATAATCGTACTGTATGTGCTTTGTGAATAAAATAAATAGGCTTCCTGGCAGAATTCAAATGACTGTACATGGTGTGTGTTTGTGTGCAAAAACGCATGTGCATACAGACACATATGTGCAATCAAGACAAGAATGGAAGAAGGATATTCTTTTTTAACGAGTCACATGAAGAAGGCAAAGCAGACATGACATAAATATGCCCAATGAAGCAAAAGGATAGAGTCAGTGTGTATCTAAGCCATACACAACCATACAAAATAAAGAGATTTTGGCATTCAAATAAATCAGAAAAGCTAAGGGAGGATTAAAAAAAGACTACCAAATTTAACCTAATTCTAATAGGCAATGAGATGAATCAGATTAAGTTGAGACCAAAAGCAACACAACTTGTTAAGAAATTAAAATATTAACGTGCTAGTCAGGCAAAAAAGGACTCTGTAAAATAAATACTCAAAGGAAATAGGAAAGACCAATTAATGTGGAGTGTCTCAGCCAGGAGCACTTTGACAGGGAGGCAATGTCTGTCTGGTGCAAAGGTATTGGTAAGAACGGTGGAGAGCCAACTAGAGATTACCTGCCTGGCAGTTCAGGAAATTGAGGATTCCTTGAAGCTATGTCTTCCTTGAAGCGAGACATTAAGGGAAGATTAAAGAAAACTGGAAGTTAGCCAAAGTGAATAGACAGAGCTATCCAGAGAAATGGCCATAATAGACATGTGAGATTTCTAGAGAAGGAAGCTGTCTTTCACCCATGTCTTTTGAGGGAGCAGGATAGAGGTCCAGAAATGCTGTCCTATGGAAGAATAGGACGTGGACATCTTTCTATCTATCTAAGAATCTAAGGGGTCTACTCTACATGAGCATAAGTTTACATGTTAGGAGATAAATTTTGTTATTCTGTTGTGTCTATTCCATCTGTGTGTTTTGTGGAAATTTCAAAAACCTTTTACCTGCATTTTGATTTTTTGCTTTCTTCTTAATAAAACTTATACAATTCATTCTAACATTTGAAACTGGATTTGGTTAATGGAAATCATGTACGAATTCTAGTCCTTGACCATTCAGGCTACAATCTACCAGAATAAATATTGATTATTAAACTGTTTTTATGTTGATAGGGTTAAAAGCAGGGGGCAGCAGAAAGAAATCTATTCTCAGCTGGTCAAAGACCTTAGCCTTTTGTGTATCCTCCAAGACTTCCTCCAAAGGAACATGGGCAGGTGGGAAAGGTATTGGAAAGCCAGGCTGAGTGATGGGTTTCATTACACGACTATGTTATCAGAGATCTTTCATTATGTCTGCTACTAGCATTGCAAAACTGGCAAAAGATATGACAAAGAGCTGTGTGAAATAAATGAATATATATCTTGCACTCTGACCCAGTGCGGAGATTCTAGCCTCAGACTTCCCATTCAGTGTTACCAAACAAACCACCCATATTCATCATCATGCACTTTGGTGAATACATATTGCCTGCTCATTTTAGTTACTCAAAATTCTGGATAGGCCCAATGTTTTCTGGGCATTGTTTTGCGTTGTCCCAGAACCAAATCTGGCCCTTCTGCTTTGGCAGAGACCTCATAGAAATTGACTTGAATCAGGCTGATTTACTACAGAATTCAGGATTTGGCCAAAACTGATGCACAAACCTAAATATTGGTTAAGAAAAAAAAAATGCTTTCTGTTACAGTATTCTTATAATGAATTGTTGTTGTTTGTTTGTTTGTTTGTTGCTGTTCAACTTGTATGCCGCCCCACTCGGCAAGTAACTCTGGGCGGCTAACAAAGATACAATATATACAATTACAGTTACAATTACAATCATAATAAAACAAAACCAATACATTTTAAAACATTTTTTAAAAATATCCCAATTGCAATAACATATATTAAATTATCATAATACAAAAACACATCAGGAAAAAAAATATTACTACAGAAGCTGCATTTACTTTCCAGTGCTTCAGCCAGACACCTGACTAGCTACAGAGAGTGTAGAGCTCACCTATTGTAACAGCTTCACTGGCTGTTGATCCATTTCCAGGCCCTACGTGAAATACTGGTAATGATTTATAAACCCCTGCTTAGTGGTTAAGATGCTGAATTTCATGCCTGGAAGGTTGGGAGGTCAGCAGTTTGAGATCCAAGTACAGTAGTACCTCATACAATGATTTTAATCCATTCCACGGGGCTCGTTGTTGTACGAAACAATTGCTATATGATTCATACATTGTATAGTGATTTTTCCCTATGGGATGCATCGTAAAAGGATTTTTTTTGCTAAGTGGTTTTCCCCATTGAAAAATTGTTGTATTTTTTTCCATAGGGAAAATTGTTATGTGGGGTGCCATTTCCCCCCAAAACCTAATTGTTATGTGATTTCGTTGCTATACGGGGTGGTTGTTGTATGAGGTTCCACTGTACTGGATGATGGAGTGAGCTCCTATCTCAGTTCCAGCTCCCTCCAAACTAGCAGTTTAAAAGCAAAAATTTGCATGTACAGTGGGTTGTAGCTCAACAAACAGCTTGCTTAACACAAAACTCACATAACAAAAGGAAATCCATAGAAATAGTGGCTTGGTTAACAATCCCCCCCAGAACAGATTAATTAGTTTTCAATGCATTCCTATGCAAAATCCACTTTACAATTTTTTCCGTAGTACAAACGGACCTGGAGAATGCATTAAATTTGTTAAGCGAGGTTCCACTGTAGATATATAGGTACCACTTCAGTGGGAAGGTAAACAGCATTCCGTGTACTCTAGTGTTGAGGCATGTCTGCCATGTATCCATGGAAACATCTGCAGACACAGATAGCACTGGCTGTTTGGCTATAAACAGAGATGAGCACTGAACCCTAGAGTCAGATACAACTGGCTTTCAAGCAAGGGTGACATTTACCTATACTAGGTTATCTGAAGTCAATATCATTCTCCCTAGTGTTAAAGATCTTCTGGAGGTTCCTTCATTCAGTTTCATTGCCTTCACTAGTTGGTTTAAGTGCAAGAGATGGCTTTTTCACTTTCTCCTCCAACTGTGAATTATACTCCCTGGGAAAGCCAGCTTGCCCCTTGCTCCATTTTTCCACCAGCAGGCAAATACATTCCATTTTAGAAGGTCTTTAATATCTTTAGGGGCCCTTATGATATGCTGAATATACAGAACTCAATGGCTATGTTTTTAATTATTTTCCATGATGGGATTGGTTGTTATTTAGCTGTTTTTAATAGACCTTTTTGTGATTTTATTTATTTGTTCAGATTTATATTGCCGCCCACTCGCTGAGGCAACTCAGGGCGGCTTACATTCAAAACAGCAACAGTACAGTAAAAATCATAAAATACAACCTCACAAAACAAGCATAACATAGACTAACTCTCCTCTGGCTGTTGTTGTGGGCCCAGAGGAGGGGGCAAGGTCCTCAGCCGCCTGCCAGGCAATGGAATCTTCTCCCTCAGGCTGATTGTTTTAATTTATTGTTGAACTGTCAGATCTGCCATAGAGAGCCAACATATTAATAAACATCCAGTCAGTTGTTCAAGTTCCCAGACTTTTTCTTCTCCTTCCATCTGACACCATGATTGTTGTTTCTCCAATTATTCATAACTTAAGAAAAGTGATTTTAGACTATTTTTCAAGATACAGTATGTCCCTTTCAAAGAGACTCATGCATGATCAGTATCAGATTCCATTACACTAAAATTCCAATGAAGAGCAAAATCCTGCTTTCCTTCTGGTTTCAGTCTTACTTTTGAGGTTATATAATTTTCATGTTCGACATATCTTTAGACCTTTTTCCAGGGTATGTCCCCTTGCAAGGAGACTCACACATGATTAAGTAATAAATTACATTATATTAAAATTCCACTAAAGAGCAAAACAACATTAAAAGGGAGCAACATTACCATTAGCAATTAAGTTTCACACACAGCCCTGTAGGATGATGGCTGCTAGTGACCACCAGTTCTTTTCTTTTTCTTCTGCAAAAGGTCCTTCCTCAGAGCCTATAACATGGTAATATTACGGTACAACCTCCTTCTCTTGCTTGGAGGCTGCTATGAGGAAAGTGTTACCTGCCCCAAGATAAAAGCTTGTGAGTTATACAGTGGTACCTCGCTTAAAGGGCATAATGTGTTCCATGGGATTGCTCTTTAAGCGAGTTGCTCTTTAAGTGAAACACTTGAAAAAAGCACCACCGCTGCCATTGCAAGTGACTGATTGAGAAGCCTGATTTATTTGTTAAGTGAGTTTTTGGTCATTTTTAGTTGTTAAGCGAGGGCGACCATTCAGAGAAAATTCTGCTCTTTAACCGAGTTAGTCTCTAAGTGATGTGTAGGCGCTCTTTCTGTGAGGTTTTGCTGTAGATGGCAAAGTTACTCTAGTGTAATTGGTTGGATTTTTGAGAAGCGACTGAAGGTGCTTATGGAATGCACAGACCCCTATATTTGGAAGGAAGATATAATGGGTTACATTTTCTCCTCCAAGGCCAGCTCTTCTTTTGTTATCCAAAATGTCTTTGAGTTGCTATGTAACTCTCACAATAGCTGATGATGTGCTCTTTTTTTAAAACCTTGCTCAAATACAGAAAATGTTCACGCCAAACACAATGGCACAGCAGAGTACCATAATCAATCCCCTGTTCTCCAAGTCATGATGGCAAACATTTTGATAATGGGAGCATTCTAGTTCTTCAAAAAGAAGCCCACATAAAGGTAGTTTTCTGTATCCTTCTGATATGTGCTTGTTGCTATTTTAAAGCAGAAAGTTCTCATTTCATGATATAAATTGCTATTATAGCCAGTCCATTGAGAGGTGTAAGTGGAGCTTGGAACAGTAATGTGAGGAAAAGAGAAGGGAAATGATAAATCTTGACGATTGGCCCAGGATCTTATTGCCTACCCATGAAAGGAGCACAATCTGTTCTGTCTTTTGAAGTAAGGACGAGTAATGGATGGGATCTCTTCATTTGTAGCTCCTTGCTTCTAGAACTTGTTATTGTCTGATACCAGAGCCAACCTCTACTGACCAATGGGAAAAAAATTGTAGCTACATCAGCTTTTAATATGATTCCTCTCTGCTCTCTTTGGGATGTAACTTGTTGCTGCTTTTATTTGGTGATATTTCTATTTATTTTCTATCTCTGCACACATTATCTTTGTAGTAGCAATTCTATTTGTTTTTAATCGCAAACTGTTTTATGACTATTCATGGTTAAGAAGTGGAATATATGTCATTGTCAGCTGCAACTCGTATCTGAGAATGCATTTTTCCCCTGAAGCAGGAAAAGTGCCATCGGCGTGAATTTATTTAAGGTGGATCCCAGCTTGCCATGAAGTGACCCACACACTATGATCACAGAACCATCTCCTGTGGCACATATGAAATGAGACATGCAGGATTTGACACCAGGACTGCAATAGACTGCCACAGCCTTGAGGATATTATCAAGTCTATCTGGCATGGCCTCTTCCACCTCCATGACCATTGGGAATCAGAGTTCCTTCTCTGCTCATTTTGTCGTTAGGCCCAATATGATGGTTTCCAGTGGCATTTCCTCCACTGAGGGGGCCATCACCTCATCTAAAGGGGCTCATTCCACCCATAGCCATTGGCCCCTTTAGGGAGACAGGTTATTTACTGCCACCCAACACTTGGCATTGAGTCGCTGGCTGTACAGTCTACTACATTACCGTAGCAGGATGTCCGGCCAGACGTGCACATGTTAAATTAAGTAAAATAATTTGTGGGGAAAACACGTCATAACAAGCAAACAAAACTTCCTACATTCTTTAAGAAGGGTTTCTACATTAACTCCATCTGAGAAGATAGCCCCTGAAATAAAAGTTTTTGCTGCAGAGGAATGGTGCTAGAATTTGATGACTGTGAATATTTTTTTTTTTTTAAAAAAAAGATTGATTATAGCTTGTTCAAAAATATTTTGACAGAATAATGTTGAAATAGAAAACAGCACTTTCTTGTGAAAGAAATCTACAAGCTGTTAACGCAACTGTTGTGGTCTGGAGATGTCTCTTCACTGTGAGTAAATTTCCTAGGTCTGTGTGAAAGACGGGTAGAAATCATGACAGCCACCTGTTAAACAATGCCAGTTAAACAGGGTTTTGTAAATTCTGCTCTGATAAGATGAAAGAGAAGAATAAAGGAACTACTCTTACTTTTGACCAGATGATTCGCTATCTAGAAATTTGTTAAAGTTAATCAAACTACAAAGCAGTTATGACAGGTAATATTATATTTTAAATCATGTTAAAGATAAGGCTGTAATGAGGTGAAAGTCCATATTCAAGAACAGAAATTTGGAGTTAACTAGTTGTTGTGTGTCATCAAGTCTTCTCTGACTTTTAGTAACCCTATGCAGGAGAGATCCTCCGAAACGTCCTTTCCTCCACAGCCCTGCTCAATTCCTGCAACATATAGCCTGTGACTTCCTACAGGGAATTAATCCATCTTGCATTTGGCCTTTCTCATTTCCTGCTGCTTTCCACATTTCTCACCGTTCTTGCCTTTTCTAGAGAGCCTTGTTTCATGTGCCAAAATTAGGACAACCTCAGTTTCTTCAGTTTTGCCTCCAGAGACAGTTCAGACTTGACTTGCTCCAGAATCTACTTGCTTATCTTTTTGGCAGTCCACAGTATCCACAGAGCTATCCTCCAAAATCACATTTCAAACTCCTCAATTTTTTTCCTGTCAGCTTTCTTTACTGTACAACTTTGGTGATTGGGAATACAATAGTGTAGGATGTGATCTCAGTCTTGGTCTCAAGGGAACCATCTTTATCCTGTAGAAGGAAGAGGTTATACTTTTATGGGATGACTAAACAAACAAACAAAAATTCATTGCAAGCTTTTGTGATTCAAGATCACTTCTTCAGGCATGCATTGGTTTCTTGTGGGTAAGGCAGGGAAATGATCAATGAAAGTCCAAACATTCATGGCATGATGGTCTGTTTGCCAGGCTCTCTTCTTAGAAATGAATGTGAAAAAGCAGCAGTCAATTTGATACCCCTTCTCCCATTTGACAAACACAGGATATTGGGCATTTGCTTATCACTCTAGTCTATCCTGGTGGTCTTTTCTAATTCCATCACCTTTTCTAATGCCCTTCCAAGTCTCTGTCTTTTTCTGCCAGCTTTCTTTATTGTCCAGTTTTCATATAACTGGTAGCTGGAAATACATGAGTGAAATGATCCCTCATGGTGCAGTGGTTAAATTGCTGTACTGCAGCAAAAAACGTTGTGAGTTTGATCCTTACCAGGGTTCAAGGTTGACTCAGCCTTCCATCCTTCTGAGGTCGCTAAAATGAATGCCCAGTGTGTTGGGAGGAAAATGCTAATAAACTTGTGAACTGCCCAGAGAGTGCACTAACCCCTATGAGGTGGTATATAAATGTAATTGCTATTGCTATTATTTGCTACTGCTATGATCTTGTTCTCAGCCTTCAGTGACATATCCTTATACTTGATGATTGATGATCTTTACTAATTCTTTCATTTCTGCCCTTCTGGATCTTCTTCAGATTTCTTGGCTTCAGGTCCCATTTGGCTTGGTGGTAGAGCCTAAGTATTCAAAATCTTTCACTACAGTATCTCAGTTTCTTCATCATCAACATTAAAGATGTGTAGTACATTTTAATTTATTTATTTTTCCAGTAATGAGCATACTAAGGGACATGACAATGGTAGCTCAATAGAGAATGGGATCATTAATTCCATGGTATGATTGTGAAGCCACTCAGAAATGAGCAGTACAAACCAGCAGTTAGAGCAGTGGCACACACAGTATTGCAGGCTATTCATCAAATACTCTGATATCCCCGGGGTGCACATTCAGGCCTAGATCCTTAATGTATGATACCTTGAGACTGCTTACATGACTGCCCTTATGTATGTAGATTTTTTACAAGAGGATTTTGACATAAATGTTAACTTTTTAAAAAGACTGTTATGGGGCAGGATCTTACCTAAGTGGGAGGAAGAATAGATTATTGCTCAAAAGCTGGCTTGTGTTATGCCTTGTGCTCAGCTGTGGGTTCTGACATAACTATGAGATGGATGGGAAGAAAGTGTGTTTTGTACAATTGAACACCTGTATTGTTTACACCTTCTGTCAAAAGTAACTAGGTTAATTATTATTTAGAATTAGCCACAACTCCATAATTAAAATGATAACTATGTGTTCCACAGTACTCTAGCTTGAACTAATTACTTTTAAAAAGTAACTTTCCACATATTGTATGGGAACTAGCAAATGCAGCAGATCCAGCTCTTCTTTTTTCATTGACTTGAAGAAAACAAAGAAACAAATGCTAGTCATTTGTTTATTGTGTGCTCAGCACACAGTAAGATGGCTGGATACCCATAACTGGGACTGCAACCTGGATGATGTGCTTTATTCATGCATTCATCACCAAATGATTGTATTGCTCCTATTAACACCATGGAGAAACCATTTCTAAATGACTGATGTACCTTGAGAAGTTGGAAGGATAGAGGGACTAGGAAGGTTAAATTTCATTATTGGAGGACTTTTTATATCTTTAATCTATTACTTGGCCAGAAACACAAGCTAGGATGCAGATTCAAGTATAATCAATTTTTCCAAAGATAGATTTTGGAACATTTCAGCATGTAAGTAGATAGTTATTTATGACACACTGCTCACTCGTCTGGACTATCTAAACCAGTGGTTCCCAATGTGAGGCCCATGCCCCACAGGGGGACTTCAGTTCCCAGAAGACTAAGTCAGTACATTGGCTTATCAGTGCTTTGGGGAATTGACTTGGGCTTCTGATCTGAACCCTCTTCACCAAAACCCCCCACAAACAGGCATGTTAGATTAGTTCAATGGTTTTTATAGTCTAACACAGTGGTGGCAAACCTATGGCATGTGTGCCAAAGGTGGCACTCATACCTCTCTGTGGGCATGTGTGGCCATCATCCCAGCTCAGTTCACCCCGTCCCTCTGCCCAGCAGCCAATGGGAACACTTCCTCCCCCAGCACAGAGTTCCCCCCTCTGCCCAGCAGCCAAAAGGGAGCACTTCCTCCCCCCACCCCCAGCATGGAGTTTTCCCCATGCTTCTGTTTGGGCACTTGGTCTCTAAAAGGTTTGCCATCACTGTTCTAACATCTTATTCCCATAATGGCTAGCTAGCTAGCTGTGAAAAGCCCAAGGGTGAAATGCAAGTACAACAGCCCCCTCCTATTTGTTCTTGTTACCTAACAAATGATATTCACATGTATCCTTCACAACTGTTAGCTCTTGACAGCCTTGTCCTCCAGGAGAATATTGCCGAAGTGCTTCTTTACTACATGTCAATTCTTCTACACTGAATGCAGAATTGTCCATGGTCAATAACCTGAATCAATGGGATGGGGGTTTAGTTATAGAAGAAAAGGGGGAGAAGGATCCTATATTGTTACTAGATAAAGCTTTATATTTCTTATATATGTACATATTAGAATTATGAGTTGTTTCTTTCCCATATCAGAACTGTACAATATATTGTTGCCAGCTGTAAATTGTGGCCATGTTGGATCTTTTCTTCTCTTATATCTAAAACAAAAAAGAAGGCAAGCCCCAGCACTCTGGAGCTGAACATCTAATTTTTTTGCAATCAATCTAGTGTTGGCAGATTAATGTGTAGCTCAAAATAAGGGTGTTGAGTGTAGAAAGAAATAGCCTTTCAAAAGATCACTGAGGAAATATATTTTCCGAGGCACCTGGCAAATGGATTTGCAGTAGGACAGATTACTTCAAGTACTCTGCTAAAAATATGTGCTTGACATCTATGGATGACTTGAACACAGTAAAACTTGACAATGGTAGGACTTCTGTTACGGGAAAATTAGATGTTTCTTTGTAGGCTGGAAATTGTCCTTGTTTGGATTGTTGTGCAGTTTTCCCCCTCCCTCCTCCTCGTACAGAAAAAGATACAGCTTGGAGACAGAATGAAATTGAAAGAACAACTTGATTGATTGGTTTTTAGAAAAAAAATCATCAGTTCATGTAGTTTAGCCAAGTTCCTTGGAGTTCCTTGTTACACTCAATTGCATTTCTTTTTAGGCTTCACTGCAGATACCAAAGGTGTAGATGTTAGTGCTTTTGAATTGCTTTTACCTTGATGTCCTGTAGAATAGAAGCCCCCTGAGAGATTATTGGGTAGGCTGTGTGATAGAATACTGTATTCCATCTCATGTACAAAGTTCATGCCATTGTAAAAAGTATTTGAAATTGCTTGGGAGGCCTAAACATCTGCAAAACAATTAGTCGTCATCATTAATGTTACATTTACTTGTTGGGTGAGTGATAAATGTAAAGTTTTCAGTTAGGCTAAAACCTGTATTGTAAGCTGACAAAGGCCAAATCTGTACTGTAAACTGACAAACCCCAAAGTTCAAATCTGATTTAGAGGAGTGGATCTGGTGATGCCTTAATGATATAGGGAAGGTACTCCTAAAAGAAACCATCTGAAACTTCAAGCATGTCTAAACAAGCCTCTAGAGCAGTGATGGCCAACCTTGGCCCTCCAGCTGTTCTTGAACTTCAATTCCCAGAAGCCCTTATCAGCAGGAGTGCTGACTGGGAGGCTTCTGGTAGTTGAAGTTCAAGAACATTTGGAGTGTCAAGGTTCACCATTACTGGCCTAGACCATTCCAAAATAGGCAATCTAGTCATGGTTCATCTGTTTGGAAGATGAATTGACTAGGAAACATTCTCACCATTTGGTTTCACATTCTTTTGTTTGTTGATTATTGGAAATATTTAGCTTTTTAAGGTAATTGCTTGGATTCTAAAAGCTCCAGTTGTCATGTCTCAGGATGTTCCTACAAGAAAATGAGGGCAGGAGGGAATTGTTTCTCGATTTATCTTCTGCCCTATACCTCCCAGTATCCCCAAATTCACTCCAGAGGCTCTGGTACAGTAATAATGTAGTGGTGAAAGGATGATGGAGGGGAAGAAAAAACCTGGATTATTATCTCCCCTTCTGTTCCTGCAACCAAAGCTTCTGCTGGGTCAGAATCTCTTCTGTGGATCAGAAGAACTAGTCCATGTACAGAAGAGTTTACAATCCAACTAATGATTTTTGAAACCAGCTTTCAAATGTTATCTTTCAGTTCTTAGGTATTTCTCCAATCAGGATGAGGGTAAACCCATTCTTTCCATAAAGGTAACACTGAAGAGCAAGATGATCAGCTAGTATGATGGAGCTCTTTAGGAGATCTTTGTGAGTACAATAGCGGCAGAAACATGATGGGGGGGGGGGATCATTAAATTGACAAAAATTGTAATGTCAGTTTACCACCCACCCACAAAAGTACAAACATTACACAACAAATGCTAGGACAAAGGACATGAAAACATGTGGGCATTATCTGGTGAAATTTCAGAGGCTAATGAAGGGAAGGAGATCAATAGGGTTTGAAGTTAAGGGCTGAGAACCATCAGTGTCATGTACAAAAATATTGCTCATTTTTAACAGTAGTATGACATTTTAAGTCATTAGTGTGATCTGTACAGCTAATTTTGCTGGATATAGAATTTTAAACTTTTAGTTCAGCCATTGCATAAAACTTAGTCTTGTTGCATAACCTTCTACTTAATTCAGATTTTCATTAAAATGTAATTAATATTATTGGATGTAACAGAGAATCTTCAAGGTTATCTGATTTTGGAGACATGCCAGTTTTGTTGTTGCTGTTGTTGTTATATGCAATAAAATCACCTCCAATTTATGACAACCTTGTGAATGAGTGATCTCCAAAATGTCCTCTCCTCAATTGCCTTGCTCAGCTCCTGAAAAATGAAACCAATGACTTTCCTTAGGGAGTTAATCCATTTCTTATTTGGTCTTCCTGTTTTCTTGCTTCCTGCAGTCTTTCCCAGCATTATTGTCTTTCCTGCAGCTCCCCTGGTGGGTTAGTGGTTAAGACGCAGACCTGGAGACTGGGAGGTTTGGTTTTGATACCTGAGAGCTGTGCTTTGGGACATGAAAGGATCCTCATTCGGACATCCCCTAGAAAATCCTTTCAACCCAAAGTAATCTCTGACATAAAATAATAATAATAATAATAATAATAATAATAATAATAATAATAATAATAATAATAATAATAATAATAATAATAATAATAATAATAATAATAATAATAATAATTATTATTATTATTATTATTATTATTATTATTATTATTATTATTATTATTATTATTATTATTATTATTATTATTATTATTATTATTATTATTATTATTATTATTATTGTCTTTCCTAGAGAAACTCACCCACCCATGATGTGCTGAAAGTAGGACAGCTTCTGCTTCATAATTTTTGCCTCCAGTGACAGTTCAGGGTTGACGTGCTCTAAGACCCATCTGCTGAACTTTCTGGCAGTCTAGGACTGTGATGGTGAACCTTGGCACTCCAGGTGTTCTTAGACTTCAATTACCAGAAGCCCAATTCAGCACTCCTATTCAACAACAGCTGGAATGCCAAGGTTCACTATCACTGGTCTAGGATAATCTGCTCCTGGTCTTATTTTGGCAGAAAGAAACTACCTTCTCCATCTCTTGCTTGCAATTACATAATCTATTTAATTTCTATATTGATCATTTGATGATCTCAATGTGCACAGCCATTTATTCAGTTACCTGAATTTTCCAAATGGTTCTGCTTTGTTCTGCATTCCAGTCACCTATGATTATTATAAACATGTCTTGTTTGTGTGTGTGATCAATTTTTTCTTGGATGCTTGCATAAAACTTTCAATTTCATATTCTTCAGCATTGGTAGCTAATGGTTATGTTGACAGCTTTACCTCTTACTCTGATTGATATTTATTTATTGCACTTGTATGCTACTCGCAGAGCGACTCAGGGTGGCTAACAAAGTATAATAATGTGTCAAAACTCAAACAAACAAACAAACCCACAATGTCCCCAACAGAGCCCAGGCTCGATGTCCATGACAGAGCCTGGGCTCATTGTCTATGATGGAGCCCAGGGCTCAATGTCGTCCCTAGCTGGGGTGGCTGGACGTGCGCTCGGCAATGGCAGCTGCAATGGTATCCTTCCCTGGCCCTGGAAAGGCGGGGTCCGAGGCCAGCTAAGCGGCGGTATTTTTGGGCCACCCAGTGCAGTCCGTGGCATTTACTCAGTGCCGGGAGAGCGGGCCCGAAGCCAGCTGAGTAGTGGTGTTGTTTGGCCGCCCCACCCCAGCCACGGTCAAGGTCCAGAGGTGGCAGCACTGGTGACCACCAGCCTGGCCAGGGAGTTCCAACAGTGAACGGCAAGCAGTGGCAGGTGGTGACTCCGGCCTCGCCTTTGTAGGCGGCTGGGGCGCAGGTGTTGCTTGTCCTGCTGGCCTGGCCCAGGGAGCTCCAGTGGCGAGCAGCAAGCGGTGGTGGGAGGCGACTCCGATCTCTCTTTTGTAGGTGGCACAGGTGTTGCTTGTCTTGCCGGCCTGGCCCAGGGAGCTCCAGTGGTGAGCAGTGAGCCTGTGATACATTTTACTTTAGTATTAGAGCCACTCCATTTCTTTTAATTTTTACCATTTCCAAACCATCTTTTTCGCTGATGCCAAACAAGTGTTTGTACATTCCGTTTCTCATTCCATACCTGAATTATATGTATTGTGCAACACTGGTCTTTGTTGTCACCTGTGTGCTTATCAGCTACTAGCTGTCTTTTCAACTTTAATATAGTTGCATCATTTGAGTCAGAGCTATTCTTACATGTCCTTTGCTATTCCTCTGTAGCTGGTTGAATGCTTTATGACTTGAGAGTCTCGTCTTCTGGCACTATCTCTTGTTTCATTTTGGACTGGCTCTTCACAGGGTTTTCATGGTGAGGAAAGTTCAGCACTGGTTTGCCACTTCCATCTATTGAACAGTATTAGCCAAAGTTAGCTTGAATGTCAGTGCCTTTGGTTCCTCTGCCAGTGTCATTTCCAGCTACCACTGCTGCTGGCTGGTATTATTTTGAAGAGTACAGGTGCATTTTAGTCAGTGCTAGGGCTCCTGCATCATTGGTGGAGACTCCTTCACCTTCTTTTCCACTGGAGACTCCCAGGTCCTTCATGAGGCTTGACTGGAGGGCTTAGCTGGAAGGAGCCTTTCATCTCTATGCCTTCAAGACCTGAGTACTGCATGACAGTTTGAGTGTCTGTCTCTGTCCCAGCTCCTGCCAACCTAGCAGTTTGAAAGCAAGAAATTGCAAGTAGATAAATAGGGGCTACGTCAGTGGGAAAAGATCTTGGAGACATGAAAGGAGCCTCATTTGGGGGTCCCCTGTGTGGAGTTTCTCCAGCAAAAATCCTTTAAACTAAGAATAATTTTTGACACAAAATTATTATTATTACCTGGTGCTTCCCAGGCCTCTGATGAGGGCAGGAGGTGAAGGAGAAAAAGGAGTTTATCTTCAAGATTTAGAAGTCCCAGATGTTATCAATGTGGTTAAAAGCTATGGAAAATTCAGCACTGAGGAGAAACATTGCAATTTCCATAGCTCTCAATCACATTGATCTAATCTATGGTTACTTTACTTTACTTTACTACTCATATTTGAGTAGTAAAGTTTAGCCCCTTAAAAGAAATTACGTTCCTGCTTCTGATAATGGCGGGTTTGGTCAGCACAAACTAGAAGTGGTTTGAATATTAAAGTCAAGTGTCAGAGCAGGGTTTCACTGGAACATAATATTGTGAGTTTTTTTAAAAAAATAATATCTTGCCTTGGCCCTAAAACTGCAATAGTTAATGATTTAGGGTCCTCTGCTGAATAAAGGAATGGGGGAATACTCAATAGTGGATCACTTTGTTTTGACTTTCTTTCATGATTTTTGCCTCAAGGTAACCTGGCTTTTAGACAGCCGCAGAACCTGAGCTCCAAGTTATATGCAATTCATAGACATTGTACAGTATCTTCTTTTTATTAAAATCTGGAAAGCAGCAATTATTGTTTTCTAGCTGACATCAAAACCATTATCTGAATACAAAAGGTCTAATTTTGTGAGAAGTGGTATAATTGGAATTGGAAACAATGGAAGAATAGATAATAGATTTAATATTCATAGCTGAAAGCTTTAATAAATCAACTGTGAAGTTACACAAAAATAGGTTCTCTCTATTTGGAGCTAGGGCAAGATAAGAGAGAAATTGTGATTGGGAGAACAGCAATGCCAAAGTATATCTCTTGAGGTCTTTTTAGGCTTACATTTCTTGGGGGGAAAAACAAAAGAATTTGAGAGTACTGTACCTTCAAGGACTCAGAGTTGGCTGGATATCTCAGCAATTTTGGTATTTTGTTGTGGAGTCAGACATTGGGACGACAATTCCCCACTGTGGGAGAACTAGCCTGTGTGGTGCTGAGCAAGCTTCACAGGGCCAAGGTATCCCCAGAAGAATGCTAAACCAAGATAATATTAAACTGCCAAAAACACTGTGGAAAAGGTAAAAGCCGTCCTCACTTGAAAGCCAGTTGTATCTGTTTCTAGGGTTCAGTGCTCATCTCTGTTTATAGCCAAAGAGCCAGTGCTGTCTGTGTCTGCAGACCCTTCCATGGACATGTGGCAGGCATGACTAAACACTGGAGTGCATGAAACGCTGTTTATCTTCCCACTGAAATGGTAACTATCTACTTGCAATTTCTTGCTTTCGAACTGCTAGGTTGGCAGGATCTGTGACAGAGACGGGAGCTCACTCCATTGTCAGAACTCAGGTCTTGAACTCCTGACCTGCCGACCATCAAGTTCATTATCTTAACAGCTAAGCCACCACAGCCCCTATCCTGGAAAAGGAATCCCCATAACTCAGAATCAACTTGACAGCATGCAAGTATTATTATCAAGGACTCAGAGGGGGGCTTTAGTAGGCTCAATTATGTAACCACTGAAGCCCATTCTTCACAGTTTGGTTAGGTTAGTGCTGCACTGGGAACTGAGAAAATCAATGCCATTTTCATCGGTCAGTCAGATTCAGTGCTACATCCCCACCCACGCTTGCATCAGTGGTGCTAAGAATAATGAGATGCTCTGATCGTGAATTGCCACAATTTAAATAGTCCTGTGATTAGCATCTTTACACATGTTGTGAGGTATATCCAGACCACAAAGCAGCAATGGTTCAACTTAATGCACCATGATGCTGCATCTGTGACCTGCACACTACTGGTTAGATGTGAATTATATAATTCACTGCTAACTTGAAAATTGGCCAGCTTCTTTGAGTACATAGTCTTTTTTTAGAATTATACCTATCATAGCAAATCTTTGCCACTTTTCAATGCTGAGGAATATGCAAAATGACCATTAATAATAATAGGATACCATCAAATCAATTCTGATTTACGGAGACCGTTTACAAAATTTTCTAGACAGAGGTTAACCATTCCTTTCTTCTGTGGGTGCCCTGGGACTGTGCAGCTTGCCAAAGGCTATACAGGCTGGCTGTTCTTTCAAAAGACACAGTGGGGAATAGAACTTCCAATCACTGGTGCTGTGGTCAGATACAGTACCTAAAACAGCCACCTATACAGCCACTAGACATTACCATTATACTGTACAAAATTATGAGCCCATCTTGATTCTGACTGGCACTGCTCTTCAAAATCTTCAGTATCTAGATTCCATGCAATTTTAATTTTCTTAATCAGGGTAAACTAAGGACAGAACCTTAGACATTCTGTATGCAAAACATATGCTATAAACATTGGATTTCCCTCCTTTCCATCCAATTTAGTTTCGCTATCTTTTTGGGAGGTTTCATTTATTAAAAGTTTGTCTTCATATATTTGCAACTCTTTTTGTCTTCTTTTTATTTATTTTTAATTAATGAATGACAAAGTGCTGCAGACAAGGTTTCTCGGTAGTTTCCCAATCTCTGGCCAGCTTGCGGTACTGTCTTATGTATTTTCAAACAATGCCCTCTCAAATGAAGTTTCAGGAATCCATTACCAACTACCGTTGAAAAGTAAAATATTTTCTGATTTAAATTAGCAGAACAAAGACTTATATAAGCAGTGTGCCATTGTTTCCTGTACTTCCGAAACAAGATCTCTTTACTTTTTTCCCCTCAGAATTTAAATTAGTGAGGAGCTCATTGTTCACAAAAATATTTGAAACATGAGTGTAAGAAAATATGTGCCCAGTGTAGTGAGAAATTCAGTTTTCACAACAAGAATTAAATTTTTGAGGTTGTAGCCATGTTAGTCTCGCCATCATATTGGCCAAGAAGCAAAGCAAAACAAAATGAAAACAAGAAAATAAAGAAGACAAATGTTGTGGTAACTAAAGTCTTTAATTACTGTATATAAAACATAGCTGCTATATTTTAACATGAGCTTTTGTTAATCAAGTTTACTTTATCAGACATAAAAGTAAGGCTACATGGCAAACATTTATACACTGTCCTTTCTTTTTGCGCCTGTGTTAGTGTGCTCCCTGGTGGTTTAGTGATTAAGGTGCTGACCTTGGAGAGTGGAAGGTTGGGTTTCAATACCTGAAGGCTGCACTTGGGGACATGAAAGGAGCCTCATTTGTGTGTTCCCTGAGTGGAGTTTCTCCAGCAAAATTCCTTTCAACCCAGAGTAATCTCTGCCATGAAATTACAGTAAAACACCGGATAATGATTGGATCGGATAACGCTAAAATCGCATAACGTTAAGTAATCTGGGGAGGAGAATTGGATCAAATAACGTTAAGGTCCTATGGGATGGATCGGATAACAACCGCTAAAGCCTGTGCAGTTACAATGTATCTCTATGGAGCTTTAACGTTATCCGATCCATCCCATAGGATTTTAACATGGATCGGATAACACTAAAAATCGGATAACACCAAGACTTGTGGGACCAAGTTTTATCGTTATCCGGTGTTTTACTGTATTATAGTGTTCCTCTTTAGGATTTTTAAAAACTCTTTCCCCCTTATTTCTCTGGGAACATTTTCCTCCACCCATATTTTCTGTCCATTAATTTCATGGATAGTCTTTGCTGCTGCCTGGCCATAAACTGCTTGGTGCTGCCTGCTGGACTCAAGGAAGAGAAGAGAAAACATCAAATGGTAGTGAAGAGAGAAATCTCCTCATATCAGGGCCAGAGCCAGAGCCCTCCCCCAAAATCCTCCTGTTTGTGTGTGTGACATTGTTGCCCCTTCTGAAAATTCCCCACCCCTAATCTAGAATCCTGGCTTCGGCACTGCCTCATATTCTAATACTGTACAGTACTGTACTTTTAGTTTGGTGAGCAATTTGATTGTATTTTGACATGAATTCTGTGAATGTCTTATGTTTCGGTTGGGTGGTCTGGCAGCTTTTGCGATGTAATGAAAATAATGTACTTTTGATGAGCTGCCACCCCAAACCAAAAGTACCCACGAAAATAATGGTTACATCAACTGAAAGCTTGTCTCAGCAACTTTCAGAAATATAAAGAGCCATTGGGCAAAAATAGAAGCAATGACATCATTGCTTCCAAAAGTTGCCTTTAAAAAATGCAATCTTTGCTGGGGGTGTCAGTTTCCGTCGGTCCGCGACCAAACCATACAACTGATTCAGGTGACCCAAAGTGCATTTGAAAGTGGAAAGAATAACCTTTGTGGTGACACTATTACATTTGAAATTGAACTTCGAAAGAAAAAAAAAAACCACTATGAAGCATTTAACAAAAAAAAAAAAACACTCAAATGAGGTCACAAAAATGCAAAAATGAAAGGAAAAACCATGTTAGAAACTGAACGTGACAACTTCCTGAGGTGGATACAGTTTGAATACAACATGTGGAGAAGAATGATGTTGAAGCAGGAATCAACAACAAAGATATTAAGGAAAAACTTGACTCATAAAAATGACATTTTCGAGGAGGGCGTTGGTTGGCAGTGAACCTGTGACCAAACCGATCAACCAATCAAAGTGATCCAAAGTGTGATTGATAGAGGACATAATAACTTTTCTTTTGACACTTATACAATTTGGATAGGGCTTCAGAAACATTTTCTATGAAGGTTTAAAACAAAAAACCCCCACACATTCTTTCTAACCTTCTTTCCTTCAGAAAAAGTATCTCTCCACATCAGAATAGATACATTGTTGTGAGAATGGATACACTGTAGCAAGTTTCTCCTTTGAAGTCATAACCACTTTCCCTTTTCCTCTTATTGAAGAACTGCTTTCAAATAATCGTGAAGGAAAAACTCTTTTACTTTGCGGTTTGACTATTGAAATATTTATTAAAAAAAGATCCTTTGCAGTTATTCACCTGTGGTGAATTGTTGTGTGTACAGTAGGCTGCTTATGGACACATGTGCATAGTGGGTAGAGTTGGGGAGAATGAAAAATAAAGGTTAAAAGCATCTTTATTGAAAAATAAAATATAAACAAATAATAAACACAAATGAAATTGGGATTTCTGGTTTTGGGTTAACACAACATAGCAGTTCAAAGGCAAGAAATTGCAAGAAGATAAATAGGGACCACTTTGGTGGGAAGGTAAACAGTGTTCTATGCCTGCCACATGTCCACGGAAATGTCTGCAGACACAGACAGCGCTGGCTCTTTGGCTATAAACAGAGATGAGCACTGAAACCTAAAGTCAGATACAACTCGCTTTCAATCAAGGATGACCTTTACCTTAGCTCAGAAAACCTTAGATTTTATGAACATTTAATGAAAACCTTAATTTTATAAACATAATGTCTTTATTTGCCCCCATTTGAAACGTCACCCTTAACTAATGAATGAAATAAAAGAAATAAATGAACTAATTTAACACATCAAATTCATGCACTAAATCCCTGATGGTAGTGTCCTTAGACTCTACCTGCCACTATTTTTGGTCCCATGTTTTGCTTGCTTGTTTTCTTGGTTTTTGAGAAAGGGGCTTGCTTTTTTGAAAAAAAAAAGAACGCCTTGTTATGTTTTCCCCTATGCAATTTACTATGTACTGTATTTTTCCCCTGTTAATTGTGTATTTGTGGTGTTTTTTAAAAAATATATTCACTTCTTGTTTACTGTAGCCAACTTTAAGTCTGGATTGATTTTCTGTTCCCTTGCCTCTGTTTTTTGGCATAGTTTTAAAGCATTCCTTGGGGCTTTGGGGGTGTCAGAAAACAGAGCATGAAACCTGAAATGAAAGAACCTGAATCAAGTTTTGCTGCTGAATGAAAACATCAAAATGTTCCCCACCAAAAGAACCCAAACACAATGTTTGTTGATGTTAAGCCACTTTATCTGAACAAATGGCAAATAGACTCCTTTCGTTTTGACAGACTATTGGCTGCTCTTTGATGGCATCTAGTGAGCAGTTTAGTGCATAAGGGGACGAGCATCTACAATTGATCTATATGATGGGAAAAGAGATAAATTATCTTTTGCCCAGTGGTGGGTATCAGCAGGTTCGCACCATTTCTCTAGAACCGGTAGCAGAAATTCTGGCTGCCCCTAAAGTAGTCCTAATTTGGGTGCAATGCAGGGCTTTCCCCCTGGCCATTCCCACCATACCACACCCACAATGTGGTAGTAAAAAACTTTTGGAGTTCCTTTCACCTGACCTAGTGTGAGGAAGATTAATCAGTTGAAGTTGCCCATTGTATGCCTGATTGTGTTTCAAAAATACCACAATCTTCAAGAAAGCTCATAATTCTAAATTATGGCACCTGAGTGAGAAACCTAATTTAAGCATACACTGTTAAATTTGGTAAGGGAAAATTGTGGTTTCTTGTTTCCAGGACACATAGGTTTTACAAGCCTCTCTTGAAACTGAAATTGTTTAAACAATGGGTTATATGAACTGTGAAACCACTACAGTATTTGTTCTTTTCATGCCCTCACTAATCATAGTTTAAACAAACCACATCTTCCTGTATTCAGACAATATGGAGAACTATGGTTTACTTATAATCAGATGCTTTTGACCTTTTAATCCATCATACAGATGATGAGAAAGTAGGCATTCACAAGACTAAAGAGTGTACAAGTTCATTCTCACTTCAGGGAACAGTAGTCTCCTATCATGGACAAACTGGAACTTACCGTATATGCCGGCGTACAAGACGACTGGGCGTATAAGACAACCCCCCAACATTTCCACTCAAAATATAGAGTTTGTTATATACTCGCTGTATAAGACTACTCCTTCTTCCACACACCTTCCACACACCAAATAAAACGTAAAAGAACATCAGATTTAATTTCAACATGTTAATTTATATTCAAATGCTTATGACATGCAGAAAAATTGTCACAAGGATGTATGTTATCAAACATGTACAGTAAACATAAAACAGTGCAAGTTTATTAAACGTAATTCACCAAAGACAATTCACTAAAGCTGAATGGAACAATAAACCTATGGGAGCTGCCATTCTGTTTGTTTTCTAATCTGTTAACCAAACTGGAACTGTCAATGATAGAAGGAAGGTAACAAATAGAGGGAGAGAGCAAGTGCCAGGCAAGTCCCTAGCAAGTTTGCTGGCATGACAGTTTCCCTTTAAAAGCCTTCAAACTCCTGTTCGAAGACTGATATTAAAAGTTGTTTTCCGATCCATCCCATAGGACCTTAACGTTATTCAATGCAATTCTCCTCCCCAGAGGAGGTAAACATTATCCAAAGTAAACATTATCCAAGGTAAACATTATCCGAGGTATTACTGTATTTTATTCAACTGAAGTGCACCCGGCGTACAAGACGCCCCCCCCCCCCTTGGAGACATGTTTTTCAGGGGTAAAAAGTCATCTTATACCCAAGCATATACAGTACTCTCTTTAGATCAGCATTACGCATTTTCTTCAGGGCAGCTCTGAGTCTGTGGTATGATTTGGCAGAAAAGATGAAAACAAAACTTGAATTATCAGATTTCTGTTGAAAAACAGAATGCCTGTACATTGAACTTGAAACCCCCCCCCCCAATGGAATTGACATTTAAACTATAACACACCAGGAAGTGCCATGTGGTGGAGGAAGGACAAAATGACCATCTGTCCCCTGATGCTCTCTGAGGAGCGTGACCTGGCCTTGCTTTAAAAGCTTGAGAACTCCTGCTCTATATTCTAGTGCCTATTCATTTCTGGATTCATTTGAAGATTCTTTAAATCTCTAAACAACTAGGTATCATTTTTTCTGGAGAACCACATATATATTGTTTGAGCCTTGAGATCAACATCAGAGGCCCTTTTCTCTAGTTCACCATTGAAAGCTGTACGAATGATGAGTATATGGAATAGGACCTTTTCTCTGGAGTCTCCACATCTTTAGAAATGTTTCTCTGGCAAATGCTTGTTGCATCCTGTGTATTTAGTGGCATTTTGTTTCTACTAGTCCACATTTGATCCTCTTCCTGCGATTTCCTTCCAAGTGCATTATCTGCTGCTGCTGGTGGGATAGACCAGTGAGATGGAAGACATCACTGCAGCACCAAGTGTTGTGAGCTAAGTTCCCCATATGCCTCCCTGAAGAAGAGTTAGCCTTGAGCAAACAACACTTTCCCAAAGAATTTCTAGGAAAAGGGAACAGGAAACCACTTCTAAGTACAGTACTCTATATCTTAAAAAATTTTTTAGTTTATCTGAAGGTGGTAGTTGTGGAAAGTCATTATTATTTTATTATTATTATTTATTTAGATTTATATCACCGCCCACTCGCCATGGCGACTCAGGGCGGTTTACAGTCAGGAAAAAAAAACCACACACATACACAGCAGAGTGCGGTTAGGAAAGAATGCACCATTTATGTTACGCTCTGCAACATTCTTATGTCCACTTCTACAGAATGAGCCCTAATAAACTCCATTAAATATCTATAGGACTCTATGCATTAGTGGGATGTCAAAAAATTTACTACACCACCGTGATGTCATCACAGTGTAGGCGGAGCTAACGTCATGATGTCATGATGTAGTGGGCGGGGCCAAAGAAAAAAGCAAAATAATAAAAAAAAATAATAAGCACACACATGCACACACCCTCAACCCACCCACCCACAACACAAACCCATAAATAAATAAATACATAAACAAATAAATAAACAAACAAACAAACATTAAAATACAGCCACCCACGCAAACACCCACCCCAAACACAAATCAACCAGAGCTTTTAAACCAGAGCTTAAAGCTTATTTTGGCTAATCTTTCTCACACTAAGTCAGATGGAAGGAAATACAGAACGAACTCACCACAAGATGGCTTCATTTTGGCACTTTTCATCTTTTCAACAGTTAAAGAAGTTAGGTACGAAGTCTTTGCCTAACCAGTTCTCTAGGATAATATGCCTTAATGTAAATGTAAAACAGCTGTACCTCCTTAAGGGTTCTCCAATTGGAACAGCACTTGGAACAGCACAGGTGTAGCTTATTGATGAGGTAACTCCAAGACTTTGCTTAAAAACCCCAAGACAGGCCGCCAGGCCTGCCAGCCACCAGGCCTTTTTAGGAACTGTGGTAGTCAATATAGGTAAAGGTATTAAATACACATTAAAATACACACAGTCACACCACATCCAAAGGTGAGTCACTTACCCTGGGGAGCAAGCTATAGGGAGCTTCAGGCTAGCAGCTTCTCTTCCTCCTCCCCGCTTCGGAAGATAGCAAAGAGGCTGTGCATATGTGCCAAGCACTGTAGGCGTGCATGTACACCAAGTGCTTGGCGTGCATGCGCAGTGGGGGAACCAGTGAAAAGGTAAGCCCCGAAGGTGGTTCTCCCCCAAAGCTGCTACCAGTTCTCCGGGACACTGGGAAAAGTTACTACTCATTCTGGCGAACTGGTGAGAACCTGTTACATCCCATCGCTGACTCTATGGTTGGAAGCTGCAGCAAATAGTCCTTCTTTTTTGCTATCCCACTTGCACTGCAATTCCCATCATTGTTCGTGCTGGTTGAGGTGGAGGTGACCCCTCTCCTAGGAAGGATGGTTGCAGGATGGGCAAGTTTGTTGTTTGCCTAAGAGAATGTGATGGGACAGATCCCTGTGATGTGTCTCACCTGCATTCTTTTAAAAAGATGGGTGGCTAAGGTATATACTAAATACAGTTTTCTGGTATTGTATGCACAGAATTAACCGGCACATCTTTTCTTTTTCTCAAGACTGGAGGGAAGGGAGAGGAGCAGACAGAAGGGAAAAGAAAATAAGTGTTGTTTCTTGCTCTTTGATAAACCTGCAATCGGTTGTTTTGAGACGTAGCAAGGGTAAGCCATCAGCTCTATATAGGACTTAGATAAATTTACATGAGCTGTGTGAGAAGTTTAAATTCTTAGCTACCCCGCTTGGCCCTAAAGGCTGTGCTTGGCTTTGAAACCTTTAGTAGGTGCTTTGTGATTAGTAATTATTTTCTGCATGTTTTAATGAAAAAGTAATAAGCTCCTCAATGCTTAAGTGGCCTTTTAACCTATTTGTCTGCTCTGGGTACCACTTTCGTATCCCCAGCTGAGGCACAGGCATCTAATTACACTGTGAAGAAAAAAACCTCTTTCTCATGCTCTGAGAGGCCAATTAAAAGTGACATGATTGGAAATGCTTTATAAACAACTGGTTGTGTAGTTGGAAGGGGAAAAAATCATACTGGATTTTTGTACCCCTTCAGCTCTTCTGTGAAAGTCATGTGGGGGGAAATATTTGTGGAGCATATTATTTTCTGTAAGTAGCATGCACTGTTAATGCCCACAGCATCATCTGTTCAGTTCCAGTAGGTGATGTATTGTACATCTGCAGTGGGAGATTTTGAGTTTTGTCAGCAGCTCTGCTTTTTCCTCATTTCAGTTTCAATGAATTAAAAAAAATTGTCTCTGTTCTGGCTTTAAAGAAACAACTGGTGTAAACCTATTGTCACTGTGAGCGTTTTAGAATTGTTTGATTTTAATTGTGGTGCTAACCCTTTTACTTTTGCATCTTGTTCATGTTATGAAAATTAACTAATTTAATTGTTTTATTGTTTTTCCATTGCTGTGTTTCAGCTCTAGCATTATTCGTAGCTCCCTTGAATCCTCTCATGGGAAGAAAGGCAGCATGTTGATGAAACTAAATAAACTAACAGAATAGGTATATAGCATCTACTGATCTGAAACAACCAGTATTGTATAATAGGTAGTACTGGCCTTGGAAAAGAAGGACCCAAATTCAAATAAAAACTTCCATCATGTTCAATTTGAGGTTGTTTGAGGACGAGGAAGAAGCTAAATAACAGTTAGGCTGCTTTTCTTAGTTGAACAGACCAAGTAGCCTTTGTCCATATGGTGAGGTGGATAACGAGCCACTTCACCATATGGACAAATGAACCAGAATCACAGAATCACTGAGTTGGAAGGGACCTTTTAGGCCAGCGATTCTTAACATCTTCAGGTCACAGACCTGACCTCACCTCCTGAGCAGCTGATCGAGCCAGTCACATGGTTCCTCCCACCTGGAAGTGTAAGTAAAACACATTATTTATTTATTTATTTCTTCAAATTTATTATCCTGCCCTAATCAGGTGAACCCGACTCTAGGCAGCTTACAAATAAAAAGAAAAATTATACATAATAAATACAATATACAGAATAATCCCATTATACCCTTATAAATTCAGAAATCAAAAACCTAAAAGTTCAAAATTAATTAAAAAATTAAAACTATAAATTTACACACATACACAGAACATGTCTTACTTACGTTTCTGGCAGTGACAAGGGCATTGGAGGGTGGATGAATTGGCATTGGGGGGGCGGGTGTGGCCCATGGGCCATTGGTTCCCAATGCCTGTTTTAGGCTGAGTCCAATCCCCTGCTCAATGGAGGAATCCAAATCACAGCAGATATGACATAAGGTTGACCAGTTCTCTCCAGTGCCGTAGCCAGGGGGTCCACCCTCAAACTCCCTCCTGCTTTCCACGGCGGCATATATATATGATATTGTTGCCCACTCTGAAAAATTATTTACCCACCCACATCAAGAATCCTGGCTACAGCCCTGGTTGTTGCCTGAATGTTTCCAGTATTGGAGTGCCCACCACCTCTTGAGGCAGTTGGTTCCACTGTCGTACTGCTCTAGCCTCATAACAAACTGGAGAATTGTTTAATTATTTCTCCCCTCTCCTATGCAATCATTATAGTGCTGGATCAGACAGGATGGTAAAAAAATATTTTGCCCTTTGTTTTTCCTTTTATACCCAATCAAAACTGAGCCTGTGACCTAGGTAAAGGTTACCCTTGTTTGAAAGCCAGTTGTATCCAACTCTAGGAGGCAGTTTTCATCTCCATTTATAGCCAAAGAGCCAGTGCTGTCTGCATCTGCAGACATTTCCGTAGTCATGAAGCAGGCATGACTGGACACTGGAGTGCACAGAATGCTGTTGCCTTTCCCACTGAAGTGGTACCTATTTATCTACTTGCAATTGCTTTCAAACTGCTAGGTTAACAGGAGCTGGGAGAAAGACAGGAGCTCGCTCTGTTGTGCAGTACTTGGGCCTCAAACTGGTGACCTGCTGTCCTTCTGGGCATCATGGTCAACATCTTAACCACTAAGCCACCACAGTTCCAAATCACTCCCTCCTACTAAGTACAAATATAGTGATTTCTTATGTACAAGAGTGAGGTGTAAGACCCATTTAGCTTAATAGGATATACACCTGAATAAGCAGTTCAAAGAGCCATACCATACTTCAAAGTCAAATATATATACAGTTAGTCCTTTGAAGAAGATTTCTGTATTGTTGTTTGAAACTTCTTTACAGAAATTTAATATTCACACTTCACAGCAATCCTAAGGTCAACCTCAACAAATAGAATCTTTTAATAATTTATGCTGTCTCCACTCTTTTGGCCAGCTCTTCCTTTCCTCAAAACAGCATTTAATTAAACTCACAGAAGCCTCTGGAAGATAGAATGAAATGGAGGATTCTGGAAGGCTATAGAATCATACATTCTCATATGATGAGACACCTACAGAGCCTCAAGTGTAATTGAGGCCAGACCCCCTTGCAAAATCAGGAAGTACAATAAAATGCATGACATCAGAGCTTGGGAATTTTGTTTTGTGGACTACAGCTCGCATAGTCTCCTATTCATACTCACTGCTAAGGGTTAGCTGCACTTTTCTATGCACTTTTTGCAAAAGCTCTGAAGGGACTGACTATTCCCACAACTGTAACATGTAACCATCAGTCTTAGATATGAGCTCTTGTTAAACCATGAGTGGCTTCACACATTGATACAGTCAAACCTCGCATAAAGAGTGCCTTGCTTAAAGAGTGCCTCGCTTAAAGAGCAGAATTTTCTCAGAATGTTCACTTCACTTAACAAATTAAACCAATCAAAAACTTGCTTGACAAATAAATCAGGGTTCACAATCCCCCCCCCCACCAGAAGTCACAATTGGTCACTTTCAATGGTGTTTCACTTAAAGAGCAAACTCGCTTAAAGAGCAATCCTGTGGAATGCATTATGCTCTTTAAGCGAGGTACCACTGTAATTACACAGAAAGCCTTGTTAATTCCCACAAAACAATTGCTCTGAACATGTCTGCATGTTTTACCTTAATTTGTCCGGTTCCTTGCTTCGAATCTGGGTCAGGTGATGGTCTAAAATAGCATAAGGTAGCAAATATAAAAACCAGGCAAAATCTATCTAACCAAACAATAAAGCAACCATATTTGTACGTTTATCCTGACAGAAGATACTGTTCCTGTGACAAATTAGCCATGGACAACAACACCATAACATTAATAATAAAATATGGTTATTTGAACCATAAAATACAAAACCTTGACACCTTTTGTGAAAACAAAAAACTGTGTGACTTTGGCTTATGGATATCTATGTGGAAAACCCAGTTTACATATTATATTATGAGGACTAAAATTCCTAGAATACCACAAGCAACTCAGATTATCATCATGGCAGAGGATACACTCGAGCCTGACCTACAATTATACAATTATAATCTTTGATTCGTATCAAAGTGTGAAGTAAGAATTAAATATAACTAGTACCTCAGATATGATAGTCTATTATCTTTCTGCATAAAGGCAATTGAATATTTTACACGTTTACCTTTAGCAGGAGTAAGCACTTGTCAAAATTTAGGAGACCCATATATTGGGTTGAATGCGGAGGCCATTGCATGCACTCTCTATCATCACATAAGCAGTACAACCATGGTTAAATTGCTGTACTGCAGCCAAAAGTGATGACATTGTGAGATCAATCCTTGAACGGCTCAAAGTTGACTCAGCCTTCCATCCTTCTGTGTTTGGTAAAATGAGTTCCCAGCATTTTTGGAGCAAAATTACCTTGTGAACTGCCCAGAGAGTGCACTAAGTGCTATGGGGCAGTATATAGTGTATTGGTAAGACACAAAGAATATGGACTTCTCTGCGGTGGTACCAAATGGTATACAGTATTTGCTAGCCATGCCAACAATGAGCAGCAGACCTAGGTCTTTCATATATTTGAGGGAGTGTCTTATTGTGTCTCCTTGTCACCCCCTGTGTGCTTTTTCTATTAATTTAATTGTTAGGTTTAAACTGATGATTTTGGATATATTTTTTAAATTTTGCTTAGGATCCTGAGCAAGTTATTTTAAGGAAGTTCATTAAGGGGAAATATCCAGTCTCTTCTTTACCTCCTACAAAGTCCTCTTGAACAATATGGATGGATCACACAAGGCTGGTTAGCCAAGAAGGGTGGTGGGACCTTCATAACTGCTGTTCATAACTGCTGTTTGTTTTTGGGAAGTCTTCCTCTCCCTTTGTAGAAGATGGTTGCCCCATCCCTATTGCCCAGCAGAGACTTCTGAGGGGTTACACGTGACTGCCTTCTTTAAGTTAACTTATCTTCAAACAATAGCAATTGTGTGTATATAATTTTATGGAAAGATGATTGAAATGTTGATATCACATATAATATACAGTACCTTACCTGTATCATAGGCATGAAGTGAACAGTGGTTTCATTGGGCTTGCTTTTGTTATAGTAAAAGGCTACAGTGTATACACAATAAGCCTAAAACATATAAGCAACTCTTCATTGGCCTCTTTCTGGGATGTTCCATTTGATGACCTGTCCAATTGCAAGTCTCCTCATACAGAGTTTTAAAGCTTGCAGTACGGTTTCTCTTCACTGTGGTTGGGGAAATTAATGTTGAGTTAGGAAACTGCTGTGATGTTTATAAGGGTTGGATCTTCATTTACTGACAGGTAAATGATGATGCCTTCTAGACAGGCTGCCAGAGTTTGAGTAAAACCTCTTGTAAGCCTTCAATCAGACTACATTTATGGATAGGAAAAAGACACAGACTCAACCAGGCTGACTTTCATGCCCAAGACTCCCTTTTTGAAGTGCTATGCTGTGATGTAAAACACATATGGTAGCTGCATAATTCAAACTGATGAAGTCTTCTAACACTCTCACAAGCCTTAATTTCATTACATTTTGAGATAACTGCTTCTAGCCTATCATTGTGGAGGGCAAATTCGTTGCACTATTAACTGTTCTTACAGACTAATTTATTTCTTCAGTCGGGCAGGAAAAATTCTACTCAAGAGAACACAAAATTGATTTTCCTTTACTGTTAAGGAAAGTAATATTTTATATGGGGCAAAGAATTCCCCTACAGTCATGGTATGGATAGTTCAAACTTCTTCAGTTCTCATACACACATCTGTCAGGATCCTTCTTTGGGTTACAGTAGTCTAGCTGTTTATATAGATCAGGGGTGGCCAAACTACAGTCTGCAGGCCACCAAATCATCTGGCCCATGCCGCCCTCTCCTCTCCCAGAAATGGGAATAAAACACGCCTGCTCATGCACAAAATGCTGTCATAAATGACCTGTGGCTGTCATAAACGTGTTTACAACAGCCACAGGTGCATTTATGGCATTGTTTTGCACAAGCATTTGGTGCATTTGTTTTACTTCTGCTTCTGGTGGGAGGAACTGGCCCATGGCCTGAAAAGTTTGGGCACCTCTGGGATAGATGGGGTGCAAGTGATATGATTTTCATAATTCAAAGACTAGAGATGTACAATTTGAACTCAGTGGAACTGCATCCTAAGAAATGCTACGAATTATATTATTGATGCTTTTTCCTCATGGTATACTTTGCTCTAAAATGTTTAACATGGTTCTGTAACTGGGCACGTTACCAAATTCTTCTCAAGAGACTACCTACACAGCTGAGTTTACTGGAAGAGACTGAGCAGAAAAGTATATTATCAAAGAGTCTTTTCTTCTTCGTCTGCCATATCCAAATCCAAATATTAGTGATCATCATGGTGATCAGCCATTATGAATGTCCTGAGAATATAATGCAGTGGACTTTCATCTGTCTTCTACATTGCAGCATGTCACACATACCACTGATCCAGTTCTGTGAGTCACTTTCTGGTCCTGAGCCCCTTTGGCATGCAAAGTCCTCATCAGTCCCAGGCTAGTATTGATGAAACTGCTACTCTCCATCAAGATGGATTCAAGTGGATTTAATTCACTTGGGCACCATCACTCTTCCCTGTGGACTATGGTGCCAAAAGGCTGTTAGTCTTCAGGGTTGTCAGGTTAGTTAACCACAACCTGACATTCAGAGTTGAGTTGCTGGCAGTATGGTCTACTCTATTACCATAGTGGGATAACCTGGGCAGACTGGTTAAAAAAGTCTTTTAGAAAAGCAGTAAATCACTGAATCAAGGTTAGGACCTTCCAATCAAACCTAATACACTCTCCTATAAGCTTGCTCCTACAGGAGACAGAGGAAAACTGGGAACCCCTTTTGGCAATAGGGTAATAGCCTAGAAAAGGTGCTAATACAGTCCCTAAAGATTACCTTTTCAAGAAGAGAACAGTGGTTCTTTTAAAATAGACATTTTTATTTGTCTATTTATTTATATTTATTTTGTGAAAGACAAAAAAATTTTTTGTCTTAGATCTACCTAGGAAAATGGGAAGCTGTGATGCACTGAGTCAGTCCCATTTCCCCATGTGCTCTTACCTGGTAGCAGCTCTCTTAAGATTTCAGGGAGGATTTTTTCCTACCCCAACGTATGCAAAGGCTGGGCTCTCTCCCCCTGTACCATTTTTGATTGTGTCCAATTGTAACCCCCAAATGAAGAGGAGGGGTATTGATTTATAGATTAACATGACCATAATGGGAAGAATTTTACTTATAACTAGATTCCTAGTGCTGCCTTTCTACTCCCCACCCCCTTACACTGCTTAGTTTCGGGAAGGAGAACATGGGCTTCTTTCTGCCAGATGGCAAGTCTGTGCTCAAAATAAGAATAGCAGACTTAAGGAACAGAATGTTCCTAGATGTAATTCTCTTGCATTGCTGGTTCAGAAAATTGTTCATGGACCACCTGAAAATTAGTGCCAGTGTTTGCAATCACTTAATGTATAATTTTATTTTGTAAATCAAAGCACAATTGTAGCTCATATTAGTAACCACAGCCTCAGTATTCTAAGGGGTATGCCACATTTTTCCTAACCAATGTGCCACATATACCCCCTTGCACAGCATTCTGCAAAGTCAGCAGCTAAATAGTAAGGATACTTTTTTAGCAAAACACACCAGACATATATAAAACATCTAATGTCTTAAATCAATGCTTTGTTAATCTGCTTTTGAATCTAATCCTGGCTGATGCTGCCTTCATGTTCATCTTCATGATAAAATAAATCGAATTGAGAGCTAAATGTAATAATGACTATTTTGCAACCTTTCCCTTGACAAACAAGCTGGATCACGTAGACCTGCAGTTTGAGCACTTCTGCTTATTATCTTTCTTTTTAGAAGTGTTCGGAAAAGTATTTCCCAGTATTCTCAAGGTGTGATACTGTTCTATTTCAATCAGTGTCTATTCATATACTGTATATGGAGTGGCACCATGTTGGCTGTCCTTTAAATTGCGCATCTACTCAAAAACCTGGTCAACATGCACATTTTAAATAAATATTATTGTTGTGGACTCTCTTATGACAATATTATGGAAAACCAATGTTTCAGAAGTGTTACATACTTCACTTTTTTATCAGTACATTTTTGGAGGGTGGAATGACATTATCAATGTGATTCAATGTTCAAGAAATCTGGGGGATTCCAGTTTTAAAAGTAGCTTTAGGATTTGTATGTAAATGTCTTTTGATATCTCTAGGTTTTATGCATGTGTTGATGAGAGACCATATGCTGTTTAAATGCTGGATAGGGGGAAATTAAAAAAAGATAGTCATTTCTTTCAAATGGTCCTTTGGAAGCAAATTTGACTTAGAGTTAAGAATACTTCTCCTAGGAAAAGTTCTGCATCCAGCTAACTTTATGCTACAGTTTTCCTCCCTCAGAGTGGCTGTAAAGATTCTTGTGTTCAGTTTTTAAAAGTGCTATTTCTGACAAAATGAAAGGGAAAAAAGAAAAAATCTGAGAAAGGTACTGTTGCTACTTGTTACATAAAACTAGAACAAACTTTGCTGAGTATGCATATGTTACACAATAATGCTAAATGCTTGCAATTTCTATATCTTGCCTAATTTTGTTTACTGTCCTAGTTATGTAATAGCTTATAGCAAAGTCAAGATGAGAGGCAAGTCAGTGCTTGCTTTCTAAAAACTCTTTCTAATAATTCCAATTGCCACATTTGCCATATGTTATTCTCAGTTGACATTTATTTGTAGGAAGCAAGAGATCAATTTACAAGAATAACCAATGGATGTTTCCAAAAGTATCATGATAGGACCTTGCCTTTGATTTACATTAGAACAGTGGTACTCAAACTTTTTTTAGCGGACCAGTCCCACCCCCAACACACAGCTGTGAGGGCCGGAAGCAGCCTGCTCCTGCTGCTGACAGTTTTGACGTCAGCAGCAGTGGCAGAGGAGGCAGTGACCACACTTTGTCCAGGCGGCTCTGAGCAGCATCTTCCTCAGTCCCATCCCCTCAGCAGCCTTTGCTAAAGCTGATTGCTGCTTTGGGGAAATTTTCAGAGCCTCCTGTGTTTCAAAATTCACGGCACTGGAAGGGTAAACCTGCTGTGCTGTGGTGATGTCATCCTGAGTGCACCAGGGGCCTCTCTTAGCACCACAAATTTTGAAACACAGGAGGCTCCAAAAATTTCCCTGAAGCCGCGATCAGCTTTAGCAAAGGCTGCTGAGGGGATGGGACCAAGCAAGAGGCTGCTTGGAGCAGCCTGACAAAGCGTTGTCACTCTCTCTGCTGCCACCACTGCTGACGTCAGGCGGTGGGGCAGGGGGGGGCAGTCTGCGGTGAGCCCGGGTGCTCACTGTGGGTCACATTAATGATATTCTGGAGCCTAATTGGGCCTGTGGGCCATAGTTTGGGCACCACTGCTTTAGAATAACAGTTTGCCTCCTTGTATAGATGCAAATTGACTTTGTAGTCATTATAAAGCCAGGTGTTTAAAAAATTCCTAGTACAATGGAAGGGATAGAGAGTTAATCCACATTCTTGTATTTTAGTTTGCTGACTCATGTTAGATGGAGCAAAATTGATGCAATATGCTATTTTTGGCTCCATGTCTTCAAGAGAAAGCAGCAAAGAATCTTCATTTTTACACCATGGACAGCACCAACGATAAAACATCTTATTGTGCACCAAGGGCTGTCTGTCTAAAGATTGTTTTCAGATTTGAACTGTTTGTGTCAGACCTCTTAACAAGGGGACAGGTGGGGGTTTTTTTTACAGCATGGTTTCCGTTTCATAAGATCACAGTCAGCTTTTTGTGAAAAGCAGCTGTCATTTCTTATCCCGTGTCAATGTAGACAGCAGTTGGCATTGACTGCTTGTCATAGTTTGGCCCTGTAACATCCAGATCAAATTGGCTAATTGTGTGCTCCACTACAGAGGCTTGTAGGGATTCACAACATGCTATTATGGGCTGACTTCCTGCCTTGTCACCAACAGTACAGCTGGGAAGAAAGAGCATTTAGATCATGAGTTCTGCACTTGAAAGGTAATTCAAGGTGATTCAAAGAGGTCCCTGAATTTCAACTCAGTTTAGCTTCCCAGTGTGAACGAACTGCTATTGGTCTGAACACCCAATCTGTTTTCAGATCCTGTTTGTCTGTTTCATAGGACTCCCTGTTCTCTTCTTGCCTCATGGCAGGCCTGTACCTTTTTGGCTGTTTCCCAGAAGGGCCAAGTCTACCCGAAGTGTCATTGATTTTCATTCCCCAAGTAAATACATAAGCTGTTTGAAGGAATGAAGGTGTTGGGTTATTCAATCGTTTGTTTTTGTTTCCTTGTTTTTGGCTGCAAAATGATTGTTCCCTGTCTAGCAGCTTTTTCTGTTCTTGTCAAGAGCTTCAAATATGAAAGAAGCTTAAGAACATTTGTTTGATAAAAATGCTAGTTATCTTGAGAGTGAGAAATGTAAACAACAGTGCCCTGTTGCTCTTTGGATTGGCCACAAGACAAGAAAGGTGAAATGGTGTATATAAATGGTGCTGGTGGAGGATCTTATGTGAAAGTATGTGGGAATCTGGATGTGAAAGAATTAAAAATATGAAATCCAGGCTGGAATGTGTGACCAATCAGCCAGGGATGTTGGAATAATAGAAGCTAAAATAAAGGTAAGAACATTCAAATTCCATAACCAATTGACTTGGAGGAGTAGAATGCAGCTTATTGATATATCATATCTAAAATAGGCATCTCAGAAAACAAAACAAAACAAAATAAACAAAATAAAGTAAAATAAAAAACACAGTAGCACTTTAAAGACTAACTGCTATATTTTCACTGTTAGCTTTCGTGGATCAAGTCCACTTCATAAAGCTAACAGTGAAAATATAGCAGTTAGTCTTTAAAGTGCTACTGTGTTTTTTATTTTACTTTATTTTGTTTATTTTGTTTTGTTTTCTGAGATGCCTGAACCACAGACTAACACGGCTACTATTCCAAAAAATTCAAGCTAAAATAGGGAGTCTGGTCTAGGCTTGAAATGAGTTTTCCATGAGTGATTGATTTGCTGCATGAGTGTCCATTTGTTTGTTTACTGTCTTTCTCCCCATAAGAAACACAGGACAGCTCACAACAACTAAAACTGTGAAACAATAGTTTTAACACTTTTAAAATATAATATAAATATTATATTCAAAACAATTAAGCCTGTAACAAGATTAAAACTAAGTTTAAAAGCCATTTTACAAGATTAGAAAGCCATTTTAAAAACCTGTCATTACCTTCATGCTTCACTTGCTTTTACCAAAGCCATAACAAGGGTGAGACCTTCTCCTTGTCCAGGAACAGAGGAAAAAAAGAGTAAGTTATGCACCAACCTCTGAAGCATGCCATGCTGTTAGGAAAAGGAAGCATTGAATAAATCCTCTTCAACCATTCCCTATCTGAATACAATGGTACCCCACATAATGAAAAAGCTCCATTCAATGGAGCTCTTCGTTATGCGGTTTTTTCCATTATGCAAATCAAATGGCCGATACCCCGCATAACAGGGGAAAAATGTTCATTATATGGGGTTTATATTAAGCAGTGAATACCCCGGCTAATGAAAACTCTGCATAACATTTTTTCCCATTATGCAGGGTATCATGATTGCCTAATGAGTGCTTTGTTGTATAGATAGTCCCTTGTCCTTGACTGTCCATTGTTGTTTTCTTTATGTGGAAAAACAGAACATTGTAAGTCTCAACATTCGTGCAGTATTGTGTTATGTTCTGTGCTGTCTGTATCCTTACTCTAAACCCTTTTCATGAAAGGAGCCTCATTTGGGTGTCCCCTGAGCGGAGTTTCTCCAGTAAAAATATTTTCAACCCAGAGTAATTTCTGACATGAAATTTATTTATTTAGAGAGCAAGAAACAGTAAGGCACATGGGGAGAGGGGACGATCTTCCAGTTCTTGGGTCAGGTGCAAGAATTGTGTTTATTTTGCTAGTTATAGCTTTAGTGCTTCTATCTGTTAAACCACAATAAAATCTTTTCTTGCTGAGAAGTATATATGCATAGTTAAACTGGTGCTTTTAAAAAATGTTAGAAAAGCCCTAAATTTACTGGTTTAGCCTTTGTCTGATACCTTGAGTATTATTCTGGACCAACCTCCTTATCCATATTGCTCAAGATAGTGAGCTGTTTGGACTAGTAAGTAATTTACAGAGGTTAAAGGGCAGGCTTAGTTGAGACAAGCTAAGAGAAATGGTTACATTAGCTGGCTCTTTCTCACAGTAAAGTCTGTAGCATTTCCTATCATGCAATGTCAAGTGGCTCATTATAGTCTCTTAACCCACCCTTAAGTAGATCTGCCACAAAGCATTAAGACTGTGAAGATGCATAACAGCACTTGCCTTGTTGCTTACCAGGCATCTTGCAGAATAACTTGCTATATTCTGGCCATTGTGTTGCATGCAATTACAAGGCAATGAGCGTGAAGCTATATGGTAAGAATCAGGTAAAGGTAAAGTTCGCCCTTGCTCAAAAGCCAATCCTGTCTGACTCTAGGGGTCAGTGCTCATCTCTGTTTACAGCCAAAAAGCCAACGCAGACATTTCTGTGTTTATGTGGTGGGCATGACTAGATGCTGGAGTGAATAGCAGGAACTGGACAGGAGCCAGTTTATTTATGTTTAATTTATTTTTAGGATTTGTATTGCCCCCCAATTCCAAAGACTCTGGGCGGCGTACAGATATTAAAACCATCACAATTTTAAAATCACAATTAAAACCCAATTAAAAACTACCTCCTCCCGGGGGGAGGAAGTACAGTTCCCACCACTGATGCTCAGCTGTGCAGACCAGAGGCATGGCTGCACCCACTGCTTACATTTTCATCGATGGCAGCAGTGCCAATGCCAATCACACAATTTTTGTGGCTTCTTGTGGTGGCGGGAGGCTTTTTGGAGCATGTTTGCTCCATTTTGGAAAAAAATTTGCCGCTTCTCCACTGCATTTCAGCAGCTAAACCACATTGGTTGGGAACTTCCTGGTTCTGTGCTGGGAACTTACGCTATAAAACCCAAAGATCTGGGCTGGTAGCATTTTTTCTGTGGCCTGTTTGCCCACTCTTCAAGCTTAGGTTCCTTAAGATCAAAGAGTATTCAAACACAGCTTCTTCCATAGTCTGAGTGCTTTATTTGCAGTGCGAAACACAGAGCCTTTCCCAACAAATTGTTTCAGAACAATAAAACCTAACTAAGGCCAGCAGGGCTCCTAGCCCTGGCCTTCCACCACAACACACATACACCAGGCTTGGGGAACACAAGACGTTTCCCAAGTTAAAAAAGAAGATAAAGTTGAGAAGCCAAAGAACCCATGTGGCATTGAGGTGCATCATTTTTATAACATTCCATCACCCCCTCCTGTCAGTCACAGTTGTTATCCAATCCTGGCCCTCACAGAAATAGTCTGAGGCCTTTCTTGCTTTGCCCTCTCTGGGGTAACTATAGGCCAGAGTTGTCTAACAGTCTCTCTGCTCATTTCCCTGTCAAGGCCAACTCCCCCTCCCCTTGGAAACTGCTCCTGATAAGCTACCTGGGCCAGAGAGAATAACTCCAGCCACCTGGGTGTCTATGTGCAGTTTTACCCCTTTCTGCTTGCCAATGGGAGGGGTTACTCATTCCTCATCTTACACAGGCACTGAAGTAAGTTCCGCCTGGCACTGGAAGTCCCCAACCACTGTGGTTTAGGTGTCAAAATGCAGTGAAGAAGCAGAAAAACAAAAACAAAATGGAGCAAACATGCTCCAAAAAACCTTCTGCCACCCCGGGAAGCGGTGGACACTATGCAAGAAGCCGCAAAAAATGGCACAATTGTCGCTGCCATCATGGCGGTAAGTGACGTATTGCAACTTCTGGTGGTGGTGGTAGCTTCTGGAGGTGCCTGGGTGGCCACTGCGGGCTGTATTAATAAGTTCCATGGGCTGGATTAGGCCCATGGGCCATAGGTTGGGAACCTCTGCTGTTACCTTTCCCACCAAAGCGGTACCGATTTATCTACTTGCAATTTCTTGCTTTCAAACAGTTAGGTTGGCAGGAGCTAGGACAGACATGGAAGCTCACACCGTCATATAGTTCTCGGGTCTCAAACTGCTGACCATCTGGTCATCAAGTTCGGTGTCTTAACCACTAAGCTACTAGACTTATTTGACATTGTCAAATAAGAACCATTGATTTTTAATATCAACCCCAGCTATTCTTCTTTCTGCAACAATCTTTACTTTCCTTTCAACTTTTTTTTAACCAGTATGCTTTCTTACTCTGGAATGGGTAACTCAAATTATCAAATGTCTACTGGGTATAGGATGGATACTATTTGTGTTACTTCCTTTTCTTGTAGGAAGGTCAAGATCTCTCACATAGTTTTTTCTCTCCCTGCTCCCCCATTTTGTTTTCACTACAGTCCTAAGGTAGGCTAGTCTAACAGATAGTTTCTAGCCTAAAGTTGCCCAGAAACACTCAGTAGAAAATGGTACTTAGGCCTCTCAAATCCAGGTCTGACACTCTAATTTCTGTGGTTGAAATTACTGTAATGTAAATCTCATTGGTCATTTCTTGCAAGTTAAAAAGTTATCATTTGCATGCTAGTAAAGAAAAAATAATCAAATGCCAATACTGACTTCTTATCTTACTGTACTTCATCATCAAGATTTATGTCCATTGCATAATGCTAGCATAAAAACTTAATTGGATTTTGGCCTGTGTCATAAATAGTCTTGTGTCACCTTAAAGACAAAAATATTTTATTTGATGTAGGCTGCAGTCTACAAAAGCTTATGCCAAATAAAACTTGTTATCCTTCAAGATGCCACAAGATGTTGTAGATTTTGAAATTTTTTATTAAGACATAGTGACTGAGTGTGTTTGGCAGTTGAGCTGGGGAACTTGTGGTCCTCCAGATGTTGGACTGTTCTTTCTCCAAGACCTATCTAGCTTGACTAAAGGGGATAATATTTCATCAACATCTGGAGAGCTACAGGATCCCTACTCCTGTTTTATAGTAGACATGCACAAACCAGCCAGGGCACCCTGAAGCCATATGTGTTCTGCTCAACCCTATGTAGTATGCAGCTACTTCAGCAGGTGTGACCACCAACAACTTACATTTTTAGACATTTTCTAGTTATATATGTGTGTGTATCACTCACTCACTCACTCACACACACACACACACACACACACACACACACACACACACACACACACACACACACAGTATACTGCTGTGAAATTTGCCTCTGGCTGTTGGAAGAGCTATGTGAAGATGGCTGTCTTCCTGTGATTCAATTTACTGTCATTGTTTTTGTTTGTTACAATTAAACTTTCATCTTGGTCTAAGTATAACTCTACAGAACTGACTGGAATCTTATGAAGATGTTTTCCTGGCCTGTCAACAAAAGTATCTTATAAGATTCTAGACAAAGAAGTAATATATCTCCACTCCTGCATATCACTGTTAGTGAGGTGCCAATTTGTGCTCACATGAAGAAAAACAGCTCTTGCTGAAATGTAGTAGTTTTTCTTTGGAAAGCTCTTTTCTGTATTGTAGCTAACTCTGCTTTTAAACTAGAGATGTCTATAGACTTTATTCCATCTGCATATTTGTGAAGAGGTTTATTTTGTTTCTTCTTTCCAAAGTTTCTTGCATTTGAGATTATCATAGACTCATAGAATAATTTAATTGAAAGGGGCCAATGATGCCTTTGATCCTATTGTGTCTCTTTCTCTGTATCTTTTTGCCTTGGTTTCTTCATCTGTCTAGTCTTATTTTGCTTGTTGTGGAGCATTGGTGGCTAATCCATTGTGATACATGGGCAGCATCCCACTTCAAGCTCAGCCTGCTCTTCTACCTCACTCTTGCCTGTAGAAAATCTCTCTGTGTGAGTGAATGACTGGTTGCTTTAGGCAAATGTCTTGTAGGAATGTCCTTACCCATTCAATCTAGACTGAGATTTCACCTGTCACATATATTTAGACTGGTGGAGCATTTCTGGTGAAGTTAATTGGCAGGTGCAATGCAAGATTTTTTTGGGTCAGGTAGATAATAGATTTTGCTTTAGTGAGGCTTTTTTTGTTGGTGAAGTAATGTTTCTTTATACCTACTCTCTAAGTATGTATGGGTATAATGGATGGAGACTGGATCTTCATTTCATGGTGGACCTGAAGTCATCTATGTCAAGGATGAGGAAGCTGTTGGACTCCCATTTCCATCAGCCCATCTAATAGGGTAAAACTGGCATTCATTTAGATCTGGAGGATCAAGGAAACATGTTCTGTATTACTTGAATGTTTAAGGCTATAGCCATGGGGCATGGCTGCTTTAGCTGCTTGATAGCTCAGTGGTTTAGATAGCTGTATGTGGACCCAGAGGTTGGGAGTTCAGTTCCCCACTGTGCCTTCTGGGAGAAGATCCAGCCTGTGTAGCCATAGACAAGCTGCACAGTCTCAGGACACCCCTATAGGAAGAGAACGGTAAACCACTTCTGTGGATTCTCTACCTGTAAGACACTAGAAAAAGTTGCCGTAAATCAGAATTAACTTGACTGCAGACAATTATTATTAGAATCAAGGTCAGATTTTGTTATTCAGTCTGGTGACTTGGTCCCGTAAATTGAAGAGGAAGGGTTTTTTCCCTCCCTGTTAAAGCTTGGCAGAGACCGTACTGAAAGGTAAGAGCAGATGATGAAATTAGTAAATAGCTGTATATGTGAATTGTCCTTCTGTATAACTAATAAACATGTTGCCCATTTAGGAGCAACCAGTGAATCCCTCATCTTTTGTTTGCTGGAAACAAATTCAGTGTTAGTTCTTGTTCTTGTGGTTGACTTCTGCTGGACCAAATGTGAGGGGCCTTGGGACAGTGAATGCTATCCCTTCATTTTATAGCCCAAGCCCAGTCTTAGACAAAAGCTTCAAACTGACAATATAGAAAGATGTCATATGAGTGAAGGACTGGAATCCTAAGGTTCAGCCTGAAAATTTTGACTCCATGGATGTGTGAGCGGAACATGTCCTCCACAAAGCAAATAGAAAAGGCTTAAATTTATTGTGAACCTGAAATGGCGAGTGTTTGAACACCACAGTGTCACGACCACAGTGTTTGATGTGTGGGCCTTTTCATCCAAGAGCCAGCAATGATGCAAACCACATGAAACATGCACTTTGCTGGTTCCTTTTCTGGTGTGACACCTCCATTGGCAAAGAATTGGGCTGAATGTTGCAGCAAAATGATTGCACTCCAAAAACTAGCACATCTGGCTTCACATCAAACACTGTGATCGTGACACAAAAAATGATTCTGTCCTTCGCAACTCACAGTTTGTTTTTGCTTTACAATTATTTGTGGCTTTCTGCCAGGACCAATTTCCAGTCAGCAAGAAAATGGAAAGCAAGAAGTATGGGCGAGACCATAGGAAGAACAATTAGAAGGATGGAAGATGGTTTGTCAGGCACTTCTCTACACTGATACTTTCACAGTTCAGGCTGGCAGGGTTCCAGCACTGTGCAGGCCAGCTGGATTAACTTCTTATAAATCTGTGATCTCACGGGCAGAAGATTTACATGAAGTGTCAGTACAGAGCAATGAAACTGTACAGCTTGATTCTGACCCAGCTCTCGCCACAAGAGTAATCATCCATTTGAATGGCACAGCTGTCACTTTTAATTCCCCAAACCAAAAACAGGCAGGCAAACATGTAGGGCTCTTGTCAAAGCCAATGGTTATAACAGAATCACATCCTGTGGGATCCTATAGGATGCAATTTCTCAGTCCCTGCTGTCTGGGTAGATTTTCCTTTGCCTTTCCTGAATAGGAAGTTCCTGGACCTGAAGGAGATTGAAAATTGTATTGCTTTTAAGAACAAATTGTCTAAACCAGTTTTCAACCTTTTAAAGCTGGTGGGCGGGTCACGCTCCCTCAGACAGCTTTGGGGGCTGGATGGCCACTTTGCCTTTCCTCCACCACATGGCACTTCCTGGTGTGGTGGAGATGGTGGGGGCCCACATGAAATGGTGCTGCGGGCTGGATCCAGCCTGTGGGCTGCAGGTTGAGAATCCCTGATCTAAACCTTTCTGCCTGTATAAGTAAAGCAGTGTTTTAAAGAAAGGGGAAAACCCAGATGGGGTCAAACTCCCAGATAGCCCAGTGAGTGAGCCTACATGCAGGTCACAGAGAGTGGAGTTTTGGTGAGGGAGAAATGGAAAATTGTAAGGAAAAAGAAAGTGAAAAGAGCCTCTTAGAAGAGGACTTGACTGACTGGTTGGAATCTGAACACTCTAGACCAGGGGTTCTTAAACTTTTCAAGCCAGGGCCTGGGTCACACTCCTTCAAACAGTTGAGGGGCCAGACTGGTTATCCCTCCACTGTTTATGGCTGTCGTAAATGTGTTCACAATGGCCACAGACTCGTTTACAGCTGTCTTACGGCCATCTTAAGATGGTCGTAAATGAGCCTGTGGCTGATTCCAGTGGTGATGGTGGCAGCAGGGGTGGTGGTGGCTGGAGTGAGGTCAGGGTCCAGATTATTTGGCACAGTGGGCCAGATGTGGCCCACAGGCCATAGGTTGAGAATCTCTGCTCTAGATGACAACATGCTGTTACATGTTCCACCTGTACAGCTGTTGTATGCACTCCATCTTGACTGCGTAAGCTTTTCATATCAAGAAAACCTAAGGGGGCTCCTATATGGAAAAATATTCCAAGGACAAATAGTCAATTAAAATGAACCTATTGGGCAAAGCATTTGGAATATTAAAAAACTGTGAGCTATTTACATGTAACAGTACCCCATAGTTTAGCACTGTGTTCACATCCTGAAATGTGCTAGGTGAAGAAAACCCTAAGAGTTGTGTGTATCCCTTTCTACTCTCTTCCCCCTGGTCTCAGGACACTAGTTTTAGTTTTACTTTTCAAATCCTAGCTTCTTGGGTATATAAAAAGAAGTGATTGTTTGTTACAAACATGGGTCAAAAAAGGTTGACTTCAAACTAGAGATTTTTTTAAACCACAAGTTCTTGTTCATATTCAATTACATAATCAGGGGGTGTGGGAACTAAGCAGGGGTCTTCTGTCCATGCAAGATAAATACATGTAAATATTTTCCAGCTTGTCTTCTTTTAGCCAACTGAGTTAGAGAAAGCATTCATCTTGGCAGTAAAGTTACAGTATACAAAAGTGAGACATACGAAGTCCCACAGCAACAGAATTGTCAAGCTGCGGAGCTGGATATACATTTTATCCAGACAAACTGATTTTAGAAATGGTTGTCACCTAATAGGTTAGCATACATAGTTGGTTTCCTTTTCATGTCTCCTTAGAATGAACAGATTGCGAGTTATGCAGAGATGTATGTTTACTGGGCTTAAAGAGGCTTTCCTTTCATCTTCTCCCAGCTAACACTTTGGTAAAGGGTGAGTCCCAAACCTTGTAGGCAGGTATTTAACTTGATAGCTTGCATTAAAATCTCTCCCAGCTAGCAGCTTGGAGAAATTTTCTGGCTTTTATATTTGTGTTGCCTTTGATGTGTTGTTTCCCAGAGCTTGTAACATTGTCCTGGAAGGACAGCAGAATTGTGCAACGGTGGAGAGGAAGTATTTTGGATATTTTACTAATATCCAATTACCCCAGCCTAGACTGTGCCATCCTGTTTCATCCAAGGAGCACATCAATCCAGGATAAGCACAAAGCATCTTTAGCTCTTCTTTAATGGCACAAGCACAACGCAGTTGCCAAGGGAATGCTTCTGTTCTCTGTGTTAGTGTTTGAAGTGACTAATTTGCAAAGAAGGGGGGGGGATAAGTTTCTTTGGGGAGGCAGTGGCATGGAAATATTCTCTCAAGGGAAAAGGGTTTTTTTAAAAAAAACCAAATTACAAATATGCCATCTGCTGCATTCAGAGTATAAAAAGGCTTCATCTTCAGATGTTTGAGCCAAGGATGATAATCCTTCCTTTGCCATGGGTCACTTTGAGGTGTCTGGATTTCAGAGATGTGTTTCAGAGGCAGAAAAATAAACCTCCCTCCTTTAACCTTCAATTCAGACTTCAAATGCTGATCTAACTTTACTTGCTTATAAATAAAGTGAATAAAGCATTTTTATTAGCTCCTTATTTATGTAAATATCTGGAGGTGTCAGCTAAGACATCTTTCACTCCCCCCACCCCTTTCCTTCCTGAAAACTCTATGTAAAGGGGCCAAGTGAAGGAGAGAATGTATGTCCACAAAAGGTATCTGAAAATGAGTTTTTAGACACAAACTACATTAATGAAAATAAGCAAATCTCAGAGCAATTATATATGGATTCATAGATAACTGGAATACAGTATAGATAACTGAAAAATTCTGGACTCCTAGACAAGAAAACTGCTGTTCTCCTCTTGTACTTTTATTTTTATTAGGCATAAGGAAACCAAGGTTCTTTAGATGGTGTGAGACTTCATTTCCCAGAAGACCTTCCTAACAGTTTATGATAGGGGGTTGTGGGAGTTGTATACTAAAAGACCTGAAGTTTTGAGGGTTTGTGACCTTTACCTCTGGGGTATGCAAATGACAGGTAGCCCAACATGTGGCTGTCTGCAAGAAGAACCAAGGAGAATGAAATAGTTATTTTAATGTAGACAGGAAGACATATTATGGTCATGGGGTGCACACAAGGTACGCTGATGATAATACACCACTATGCAGCTTCCCTGACCCCGTGGAAAAATTCCTGTAGATACTCGTGGCTCAATCATGTTATAATTGGAAAGCTATGAATAATGCAGGCATTCAAATTAGTGTGATAAGTTGCAAAAGGTAGGTTGAAATACTGTTGCTTTGTGAGTAGTTATTGAACTCTTCCTAATCATCAGAGAATGTAGTAAGTCTGATAATTTTATATTATCTAGTGGCACTTGGCTAGGCTATTGACATTTCAGACCAGTAACATTACAAACTGTGAGTCCAGTGTGCTATTGCCTCCTATGACCAGCAATCCTGTGGAACTCTTGTTTCTAGTCTTTGTTGTTCAGTTGCACAGGCAATTCCGACCCTTTGCGACCCCATGGACCATTGCCCTCCAGGCACCCCTGTCCTCCACCATCCCCCTCAACCTGCCCAGCTCTAGCTATCCATCTAGCTATCTCATTTTTGGTCTCCCCCTTCTTCTTTTGCCCTCCACCTTTCCCAGCATCAAGGCTTTCACAAGTGAACCCTCTCTTCTCATTTGATGTCCAAAGTACTTTAGTCTAGCAACACAGAATGCTTGTTTCAGGTGTAGCCACACCTGACAAGGGAAAATTGCACTATGAACATTATCCCCACCTTCTCCGTTGTCATCCTTTCCAATAACACTATATTTGTTAGGCTAAAAATAAGTGTTTCCAAGTAGCAATTTCTAGAATAAAAATGATAAATAGAATTACTAAGAATCCCATGGAAGCTGAACAAGTACTATAAATCCATGTGACTACCAAGTGGTGGTCAGCTTAACATTGGTCCTAGAAAAAGTTGCAATTAAACTGTCAGCCTGTAAGCACCTGGATTGGAAAAGAATAGTTTGCCTACTAAGAGCCAATATGGATTTATCAAAAACATGTCATATCAAGCTAATATCTCTTCATTTTTGGTAGAGTCACAAGTTTGGTTGATTGAGGAAGGCTATAGTTGTATCTTTATGCCGGCAAGAGCAGATCCTCCATTATATTATTCTACAGTATTCCATTATATTATGGTAATATGTGTGATAGACTGTGGTACTGCTAGGTGGATTGATATGGTTGAGGAACCATAGCCAAAGAGTATTCATAAATGGTTACTCATCATCCTGAACAGAAGTAAGAAGTAGAATACCAAAAAGTTCTGTCCTGGACTTAGCATTGTTTAACATCTGTATAAATGATCTGTGTGAGGATGTAGAACATTGCTAATCAAACTTGTAGGTGATACCAAGGTGGATAAAACAACATGATACTTCAGGAGACAAAATCAGGATTAAAAATGATATTAACAGTTTGGTGAACTACACCATAACAAACTAAATATTTATTTATTTATTTATTTATTTAGATTTAATATCCCGCCCCAATCAGGCGAACTCGACTCTGGGCGGCTTACAAACATCAGAGTTAAAAGCACAATCAGGAATACAGAATCCTATAGTTATAAAACAAACTGAGCAATCCCCTCCTACCTAGGCACATTACACTTTAGTTTAAAACTAACTTAAAAATTCCAGAACCAAAGATGGCATCTCCCGTGATGGCGCAGGACCCCTTACCCATAGCCACTCAGTTTTGCCTGGATTCAGTTGTAGCCCGTTGTCCCCCATCCAGACCCTGACAGCCTCCAAGCACCTGGAAAGGACTTCTACTGCACCGCTTGGGTCCCCACGGGCCGAGATGTACAGCTGGGTATCATCTGCATATTGATGATACCTCACCCCGTGGGAACGGATGGTCTCACCCAGTGGCTTCATGTAGATGTTAAATAGGATGGGTGAGAGTACCGAGCCCTGAGGTACCCCGTATTGGAGCAACCTAGGACTAGACTTCTCATTCTCCAACCACACCGACTGGGTCCTGCCCTTCAGAAATGAGGAAAACCAAGCCAGCACAGTGCCCTGGATCCCCAATCCTTGGAGCCTACCCAGAAGGATACCATGATCGACGGTATCGAAGGCCGCTGAGAGATCGAGAAGAGCCAAGACAGACAGGTGACCTTCATCCCGCTCTCTCCAGAGGTCATCCACCAATGCAACCAGTGCAGTTTTGGTACCATATCCGGGACTGAATCCTGACTGAAAAGGGTCCAGATAATCCGCTTCATCCAGGGCTTCCTGTAGCTGCTGCGCCACTGCCTTCTCCACGACCTTACCCAAAAAGGGTAGGTTGGATACTGGTCGGTAGTTAGCAAGTACCGTAAGGTTGAGGGATGGCTTTTTCAGGAGGGGACGCACCAAAGCATGTTTTAAGGGTGCTGGAAAACACCCCTCCCTCAAAGATGAATTTATGATCGCCTCAACCCAACCGCCTGACACCGCCACAGATGCTTTGACTAGCCAGGCAGGGCATGGATCTAATTCACAGGCAGTGGCACGAACAGATCCAAGTAGCCTGTCCACTTCCTCAGGGCCAACTGGATTAAACTGATCCCAGATAACATGGCCAGACTGTGCTCCGGTCAACCGTTTCACCACCCCCATTTCACCCCAAGGGAGAAATTTAAAATTAATCTGAATAATCTGTTGTTACTGATAGCTGTGGGAAGCTGTATTGTTATGCTTGCATGTCTGTCATTCTGCTTGAGCAAACCTTTTTCCCTTTAACCCCTGCATTTGGTGTATTTAAACCATGCCTGTAAGTTTTACTCCTTGTTTGAAGAAGTGGACTTGATCTTTAAAGTGCTACAGTATTTTTAAAGATCTTTAAAGTGCTACAGTATTTTTGTTTTATTACTTTTTTGTTTTATTACTTTTTTGTTTTCTAAAAATCCAAGTGTTATTGAAAACATCTTTGAGAAGTTACAGGTGTATTTTTGTGTATGCTCTTAGTATTCCTTTTGATTCTACCATCCTAGGATGGTTATGAACATCACATACCATATATAAGGTGTGTGTTATGTATCTGCACATTCATGTATCTGTCTATTGAGATATACATATTTAAGTCCCTCTGAACAAGATCAAGGAAATTTTTGGGATGGACCAGGAGTTGAGATCTTGTTCTTCTCACATTTAACATGACTATTGTTATCATGTTTGAACTATCTGTACTATGTGGATATTATTTAATTAATATTTTATTTAAATGTGTAGAGCAGTTTTAAAATGTGAAGACTTTGCAATCGTTTTCTTCTCATTAATCTTCAGAGTTGTTCTGACAATATATATCAATACTGTACAACATTCTCCCAAATACATTTCTAATACAAGATTCTGATCTAATGCTCTATTAAATTTGATTTTCTCCCAGTGATTTATGTTGCAGTTTAGTTCTTGATTGTCTCTTTGTATTTTTTTTGATAACTGATGTCTAACATCACCTTTCCCTCTTTAGTCCTTTGTATGACAGATTTCATGTTTTTCAGTGAGTCTATCATCAGACATCTTATAATTAGACATTTTATCCTTAATTTTTTTAATTTACACCTCTGCTTGATAGATCCCACATGTGATGCTAATGCAGATATTCAAAGACAGTAAACATTTTGTGCGCACGCACACGGGGGGAGAGATCAGCAACAATCAGGTGTGTTTGTGTGCATAATTCTGAAGTGCAGCTCTTTATACACACAGTAAACAGTAGATTTTTATTTAGCATTTGCTTGATTTTGGTTTGTTGTTTTGCAGTTTGTCTTTTCCCATTTGCTTTTGGGTTGATGAAAATAAATAACTGTCTTATTAGAAAGTGAAGATTTCAGGTAATATCATGGTAGGGAATTGAGACTTAAACAAGACCAGCGCTTTCAGTCACCACAGTTACAGAACTGCTTAGAACAGTGTGAGAGACCTCAGTCTGAGGCAGTTTGATTCTCCATCTAATACAACACCACTCTCTACTAAAGAAAATAGGATTTTATAAAAGCATGAGAAGAACTAACAATTTGTCATGAATAAGCAAATAAACTCAATTGAGAACTAGACTGAACAATAAGCTGTGCAAAGCATTTTAGTGTCCTTTCTTGTAAAGGATGGAACTGTTGATGCAAGTGCTGGAGGCATACCTGGGTTTTGTTAATTCTGAGGGGAAAATTTCCATGTTCTCATAGATCCTTTGAAGTATTCCTCATTATCACATAGCTGTTGTTCCAAACTTGATCTCTCTACTTCCACTAATTGAGAGGCCTAATTTATTTTATAAAATCTTATAAATATAAAGTAATTAAAAAACCAAAACATAAACCTTTAAGCTTCTTAAAAACAAATAAAACTAGCCTCTAAGCGTTCCGTGCGCTCCGGTGTCTAGTCATGCCTGCCACATGACCATGGAAATGTCTGCAGAAGCAGACAGCGCTGGCTCTTTGGCTTAGAAACAGATGAGCACTGACCCCTAGAGTCAGATACGACTGGCTTTCGAGCAAGGGAAACCTTTACCTTTACCTTAATACAACTTTTCATGGGAGATGGGGAAAAAAGTCTTCTGACTCAGGTCAGAATACCGAAATTGTTCTTAATCTGTGCAATAAAAAAGTCAATAGGAATGGGACTTGCTGGTTAACTCAAATGGGGAACACCTCATTCCCTCACACACACACACACATACATGAAAGAGGATCTTACTTTCAATTTTGAGTTCTTTGAGTCCCCAAAACGCAAATGCTTTGTCATTATGAAAGAAAGGGACATGACAGATCCATGTTCTTTAGGGTTTCCCACTTTCATTTGCCCTTTTGTTCACCCCTTGTCTCTCAAATATTCCATCAAGTAGCCTCATGAGGGCTGCTATCATCAGCCAGTCAGGATCTGAATGAAAGGGGACCAAGGGTTTTTTAACCAGTAAAAGGCCTGAATCCCTATGAGGAGGAGTGACTTGTGTCCTTTCTTTGCTTCAGCATGATTGTGCCACCTGCCAACTCTCTCAAGAGATTGACACCCTGCAAAGCTATTGTCTCAGACTCCTCAGTGAGGAATCATTGTGCCGCCACTACTTTTGTGCATGTGAGCAAGCAGGCACTTCAAAGGCAGACAAAAAAGGATGCCTACAAATTGTGAAAGTGAAGCCTTTCCCTTTCCCAACTGCTGGTACTTTGCCTGTGGGACATCTCCTCATTCAGGGTGTATGCCTTTGCATGTTTACACATGTGCAAGCTGCAGAGAAGCAGAATCAACCTAAACAGGAGGAACTCAGAGAAGAGACTGAAGGGAAGAAGAGAGATGAAGAAGTGCAGAAGATGGCTGCCTACCAGGTGTCTATTGCTTTAAGGGGCTGTGGCTGCCTCTAATATATTTCCTTGGCAGCCTAAGGGAAGTTCTTGGGGACAAGAGCAGGTGGACAAGAGGACAGTGGAGGGGAGTGCGGTGTGCCTTTGAGAGTGACTGCATTCGGGGTTCCAACATACTGTTCCTTCCTCCCCCTTTTCATGTTTCTCTTTTTATTTCTTCTATTTTGACTGGTTCATTTTTTTGAGGGTCTCTTGATCCATTTCCCATGATTCCCTTTTACCTTGGCTGGACTTACAGTAAGCACAAAGGGGGAAAGTGGAATAAAAGAAACCTAAACATGTTTTACCAAATGACTGGTACAAAAAAAAAAAATGAATGAAGCGTCCTCTTCAAAGAAGTCAACAGTAATGAAACCTCAAAGTTTATCCTGTGCCCATCCCTTCCAATCAATATGTAAAGGTTTTCACTTCATTACTTATTTTTGCTTTATCAATTAACTGTTGATTTCTAATTTTATGGCTAGATGGTTTTAATTCTTCCAACTCTAATTCTAAATATTTCTCTTTATATTACTGCTACAAGTACCAGTTGCAGGATAACATCAGAAAGGCTGGAAAATATGATCCAGAATAGTAAATTGTGTGTGTGTGTGTGTGTTTGCATGTGCGTGTGTGCACGCGTGCACATGCGCGCACACGTGTATGTGCATGCTGTTGATAAAAGCAATGAAATGTGATAATAATGTGCAACCGATTATTTATTTACTCAATTGTAACTATAAGTCCTTTTAAAATACAGTACAGTATTCTGCTTGTATGGAAATCTTGGCACAGGTAATTTCAGAACAATGCTTGGTGGTGGTGTGCGTGCATGTGCATGTGTGCTTGTGTGCGTGCCAGCGCCCATGTGTACATGCATACATACGTGCAAACACATACTTCACACTCGTCAAAATAAATGAGACAAATATTCTATTCACCACCCTGGTTGATCTTTACATTTCCCCCTTTTACTTCTATTTATAGGATGGGAAATAAATGTCACCTCCAGGACTAGCTTTTGGGGGGGCCTTTTGGGGAGTGATAGCAAAAGAAGGACTTTGGATGCTTAAGGCCCTTATGTAAAATCTCTTAGATTTTCCATCCCATATTCACCCTTCATGTGGGGCAAATGTATTGCTAATACTGTACTGCATTGATTAGACTACAGATGTTTCAAATTTCTGTTTTTGGTAATATCATCTTTTTTGTGCTCTTATTTTAGCCATCTCTGCAAGCTGAATTCTGGAATTGCTCCAAATTCTGAGACAGAAAATATAGTGAGATAGTTGTCACTAAACAGTTTGGAAGATGCAGCATTATTTGGCAAGTTCCAAGAAGAAAATGCATGTAAATCAGCAACAGTTAAAAAAAGATTCTTGTAGGATAAATCAATTTCTAATTATGTCTAGTTTTGGGGAAATTCTGACATTTTATGTTTGTGTATGTGTTTGCCATCTAATACTCCCCCCCCCCCCCGCCGCACCCGGCAAAACTAAATGCTACTACTGAATTTTAATTTCCTCGGACAAGCTACTTTGCCAGTCCATTCTCTTACTTAGCCTCACTGTTTCCAGCATCGTTGTGGTATCTCAGCTGAGTGTAGATGGCATCATAATGTTGGCTTTACAGACTGTCTGAAATCTGTGGAGGCTGCAGAATGATATTGTAGTTTGCAGCACTCCTAAAAAATGCTGGAAGTCATTATGAAGGAAAACTAAATTGAACATTCATGCACTGATATTATTCTAAAAGAAAGTGCTATATCACTAAGTGATACCTTTTGTACAATTAAAAAATATTCTAAGTAGTTAACAATCATTTAACACAGTATGTGAGGTTTCCATTATTTATCTTTTATATTTCCTTCTTTTATAGCTCTATGGGTGAAAATGGTAAAATGAAACCTCTGTGAGGGAAAACTCTTGAAAGGAGAAACCTTTTAAATGTCTCTTCCCTGCATGCTCTTGCCTGGCTAGCATTGTTTCCATCAGGCAGCCTAATACAATGCCAGATGGGCTTGATTTTGTGGCATGTGCCTTAGCTAAGCATGTCACAGACCAACTGGGGAATGGACAGCAGTAGGTTATGTTCCCGCAATCATTTCTAACAGATGCTCAAGCCTTGTTGCCATTCGCTCTGCAATTACAGAATTTTTTTGTTGTTCAGTCGCACAGTCGATTCCGACCCTCTGCGACCCCATGAACCACTGTCCTCCAGGCACTCCTGTCCTCCACCATCCCTCTCAACTCACTCAGCTCTGTGCCCATTATCTCCACAATACCATCTAGCCATCTCATCTTGGGCCGTCCCCTTCTTCTTTTGCCCTCCACCCTTCCCAGCATCAAGGCTTTCTCAAGTGAGTCCTCTCTTCTCATTTGATGTCCAAAGTATTTTAGCTTCATCTTTATTATTTGACCTTCTAAGGAGCAGTCAGGCTTGATTTCTTCTAAGATTGACCCATTTGTTCTCCTCGCTGTCCAGGGTACTCTCAAAACTCTCCTCCAACACCACATCTCAAAGGCGTCTATTTTTCTGCGCTCCGCTTTCCTAATGGTCCAGCTCTCACAACCATACATTGCCACAGGGAATACCATTGCCCTGACTATGCGAATCTTTGTTTGCAATTTAATGTCTCTACTTTTCACTATGTTCCCCAGGTTTCTCATCGCTTGCCTCCCGAGAATCAGTCGCCTTTTTATTTCATGGCTGCAATCACCATCTGCAGTGAGCTTTGATCCTAGGAAAGTAAAATCTGTCACTGCCTCTACTTCTTCCCCATCTATTTTCCAGGGACTGATAGGGCCTGTTGCCATGATCTTGGTTTTCTTGATATTTAGTCTCAAGCCAGCTTTTTCACTCTCTTCTTTTAACCTAATCAGGAGCTTCTTTAGGTCCTCCTCACTTTCCGCCATTAGGGTGGTATCATCTGCATATCTCAAGTTGTTGATGTTTCTCCCAGCAATTTTGATCCCAAATTGTGATTCCTCCATTCCTGCATTGCGCATTATGTGTTCTGTGTATAAGTTGAATAAGCAGGGTGACAAAATGCAGCCTTGTCTTACTCCTTTTCCTATTCCAAACCACTCCGTCATTCCATTTTCTGTCCTAACTGTTGCTTCTTGATTCATGTACAGATTTCTCATGAGGCCTATAAGGTGTTCCGGAATTCCCATCTCTTTAATTACTTGCCACATTTTGTTGTGGTCGACACAGTCAAAAGCCTTAGTGTAATCAATGAAACAGAAGTAGACTTGTTTCTGATATTCCTTTGTTTTTTCCATGATCCATCTTATGTTGGCGATATGGTCTCTAGTCCCCCTGCCTCTTCTGAAACCCGCCTGCACTTCTGGTAATTCTCTCTCCACATACTGTTGCAGTCTATCCTGTATTATCTTGAGCATCACCTTGCTAGCGTGAGGGATGAGCGCAATTGTTCGATAATTTGAACATTCTTTGGCATTACCCTTTTTGGGGAGTGGAACGTATACAGATCTTTTCCAATCCTGTGGCCATTGTTGTGTTTTCCAAATCTGCTGGCATATAGAGTGCAATAATTTGATTCCATCATCTTGTAGTGCTTTGAAAAGTTCAACTTGGATGCCATCAACTCCACTGGCTTTGTTGTTTGCAGTGTTTTTTAGGGCCTTTATGACTTCACTTTCCAGAATGTCTGGCTCATGTTCAATGTTCTCATCATTGTGATTATCAGGGGTGTTGAGGTCCTTTTTGTAGAGTTCCTCTGTGTACTCTTTCCATCTTTTCTTAATCTCTTCTGCATCTGCTAACTCCTTGCCATCTTTGTCTTTTATCATGGTCATTTTTGCTTTAAATGTTCCCTTGAGTTCCCCAATTTTTTTGAAAAGATCTCTAGTCCTACCCCTGATATTGTTTTCCTCTATTTCTTTGCACTGTTCGTTCAGGTAGGTTTCCTTATCTCTCCTTGCTTTTCTTTGAAATTCTGTATTCAAGTGATTGTATTTTTCCCTTTCTCCAATGCCTTTTGCATTCCTTCTGTCCTCTGCTATTTTAAGAGTCTCATCGGACAACCACTTAGCTTTCTTTTGCTTCTTTTCTTTTGGTATAGTTTTCCTTGCTGCCTCCTGCATGATGTCCCGCATCTCTGTCCATAATTCTTCTGGCTTTCTGTCTATCTGGTCCAAGCCATTGAATCTATTCCACACCTCCACTGAGTATTCCCAAGGAATGTTGTCTAGGTCATATCTGTCCGGCCTAATTGTTTTTCCTATTTTCTTTAGTCTGAGCCTGAATTTTGCAATCAATAGGTTGTGATCTGAGCCACAATCTGCTCCTGGTCTTGTTTTTGCTGACTGTATGGAGGTTCTCCATCTTTGACTGCATAGTATGTAATCAATCTGGTTTCTATGTTGGCCATCTGGTGATGTCCATGTGTAAAGTCTCCTCTTGTGTTGCTGGAAGAGAGTGTTTGCTATGACCAGTGCGTTATCTTGGCAGAACTCTATCATTCTTTGGCCTGCTTCATTCTGTGTTCCAAGACCAAACTTGCCTGTTATTCCATTTACTTTTTGATTTCCTACTTTGGCATTCCAGTCTCCTATGATAATGTGTACATCATTTCTTGGTGTCTGTTCTATGAAGTGTTCTAAGTCCTCATAGAACTGGTCAATTGTGGCTTCATCTGCACTAGTGGTTGGTGCGTATATTTGGAATACAGTGATATTGAATGGCTTGCCCTGTATTCTGACTGACATCATTCTATCCCATTACTGCTTTTCTCACCCTTTTATTGACAATTATGGCTACTCCGTTTTTTCTGAGGTTTTCTTGTCCACAGTAGTAGATATGATGGTTTCCAGAGCTGAATTCACCCATCCCTGTCCATTTTAGCTCGCTGATTCCTAAGATGTCAATGTTTATTCTTTCCATTTCCTTTTTTACCACTTCCAGAATAGACAAGAATAGACAAGGCATAAATCTATCCTCAGTGCCAGACTGATCCAGAACAGATTTTGATGCAGTAAAAAATAAAAAGGCCTATACCTTCTCCGTTGAAGGCTGTGAAATTTTTCCTAGTGTAACTAGGACCACTGCTAAACAAATTTACTGGCACACTGCTCTGCTATGGGATATTAGTATTATAAGGATCATTTCTCCCTTCTAGCCACCAGTAGAAACCCTGTGGATAGTCATTGACCTGTTGGCGGTGAGTGGGAAGTGATCTCCAAACACAGGTTGGTTGTGAATTCCAAGGTTTGGAGCCTGCTGAGTTTTCTTTTCTGCCTTGTAATGTTCAAAGACAGATTGGATGCTTCAACTATGCTGTAATTTAAAGGCATTAAGCTTTTCTATGGCTCTGGTTTTTTCTATCCTGCTTGGATAAGTTGGCTGCAGTTATGTATTGCTCCCTTTTAGGACTCTGCACATGTAAACACTGGAGTTTATTCAAATGTGAGTCAATCCTAAAATGTACAGATCATTAGAGAAAGTATTGAACCATTTACTTATAGAACTGGCATAGATTAATGGGGAATGGAGCCATCCTTTTAAAAATGGAACTACATATTTATGAAGTTTTTTTTAAAAAGTACAGTCAAAATACTTAACATTTGGGGAGAATGGAGGCCTAGTTCAACTTCATGAACATTATTTCCAAGCATACAGAGGTTTTTCTGAAGGGGGGGGGGGCAGTTAGTTTAATAAAAAAAATCTAATCTGATAAGATCAAACACAACATTCCAGACATTACTGTGGTTGACAAAATTTTGCTTAAGCTGATTGATGTGAGGATCCCAATAAAAGATCAGGAGATATCAGGATTTGAGAACTGAAGCATAACATTTCTGCGAGAAAAGGGCAACCATGATACCAGTAATGATAGGAGTACTGGCCCCAGTTCCAAAAAGATTGAAAAATCATCTGAGTGCAGTTGACATCCATATAAGCACAATAGAGCAGTTGCAAAGAGAAGCACTACTAGGTAACAGCTGCATTGTCAGGAGATACCTGTAAAACTTTATTGCTGCAGAAACAATGAGGAGCCTCATTGCCCGATATGTTGTAGTAGTGGAGACAGGTGTCATGCAGCATTAGAAGAAACTGCTGCTGCTGCTGTAGTGATTTAGCATTTATATAGTTCTCTTAGAGTCTTTAAAATCTCTCCAAAATTATCTCAGTAATGTTTACAACACACACGTATGGCAAATCAGCATCGTTATTCCCATTTTGCCAAATTCTGACAGTGGAAGAGGCATAGTATTCCCAGGACCGTTTTTGTCATTGGCTACTACTCGTATCTGAGCCCACATTTTCCCTGGATGACATTTTCTCAGCTGGTGGATGTGTCTCTAGTGACTCCACAAACCAATCCTGGCATGGAACATGTGACCACACACAATACACTGAATAGACAGTGGAGGATGTGGTTGGGTTTGACAAATCTTCCTTGCTTGTTGCTTAGCCTCTTCATGTCTGCAGCATTCCCTTTCAAAGTGATCTGTGGCAGCAGAGATGGTATGCCACCAAAGGGGGCAATCTTCAGTCATTGTCTCCCAAGTTTGTGAGTTTATACCTTATACCTTCATGGTTTGTTTCAGCTGGTCCTTATAGCATTCAGAGGAGTTCAATGAGGTCTTGTACCTGAGCAAAGTTCCCCGTAAAGTATTTGGTGAGGAAGCCTGGAACCATCCATATGGCAGACATGCCCTATCCATAAGATGATGGCCAATGATGGAAGTTGTCATGGTTGAAATCTCTTTATCTAGTGATTTCTCCATGCCTTCCTGCTCAAACCTCACTGTGCTGCCTCATACACCATCCGTGGCCTGTCTCAGACAGTATGGGGCAATTCCCCTTATGAATTCCCCTAGACTCCACGTGATGCTTAGGCTAGTGAAAGTGTGCAGAGCTCAGATTAGGTAGCTTTTCATGGTCTATGTAGTTGGTCCACTCAGCTCCTTATCCCAGTTCAATAGACACAAAGGATCTATGTTTTATGAGTTTCATTCAAAGTGAGATAAATAAATGTAGCATAGGAAATCAGACTTGCAGGCCTTCTTTACTCGTGGTTGCATTGCATGAGGCCCTTTCCCCGGCCTTCCATGGTGAAAGAGAAAGTACCTCCGTCATACTTTCCTTTTATTTTCACCATATTAGCATTCCCACATGTGGGGCCTCATCCAATTGCAATTAGTTTACTCTAAGGAACACATTCCATTCCCAGGGTGTTTTGACGGGTAAGAGCCTCAGATGAATGTACAGACCAGAGGGCTGGACTTTCCCCTGACGGAAGCTTTGGTGCTGTTTACATTTGCTTTCTTGAGAACTGTGATGTTGGCAACATAGTCATCTTTCTTGATGTTCAGGATGGATCTTATCATCTGTTGGTGAAAACGCTCAACCTTTCTGATGTCTTGGCAATAGAGGGTCCATGTTTCACAGCCATACAATAACATTGAGATAACAGCAGCTTGATATATCATAAGCTTAGTCTGGATTGTTAAATCTTTGTTCATGAAGACCTGGTGTGATAGACACCCAAGGGCAGAAAGGGCAGCATCATTTCTCTTCACCACATCCTGTTAACAGGTGCAAGTTTTAGACAGGTTGCTACCAAGTTAAGAAAACTGGTCTGCCTGTTCCAGTGTTGAATCTGAGATGGTAATGCTGAACTCTGGAAGGGCTGTCCTTGGGACAGGTTGTGCAAGTACCTTTGTTTTCTGAGCATTTATGGTGAGGCCAAAACAATCACATGCATTCTTGAAACAGTTGACTGACTGTTGCAGCTCCTCAGGTGTGAGAGTAGGAGATGCAGTATCATTGGCATATTGCATTTCCGTTATCCTGTTTGCACTGGTTAGTCTTTTGGAGCATAGTCTAGCCAAATTGAAGAGTCCTCCATTGAAGCAGTATTTAATTTCTACACCTGTGTTGTTACCAGGTGTTTCATATTGCATGGCAACCAAGTATAGGGCAAAGAGGGATGGAGCAAGCACACAGCCCTGTTTCCATCTGTGGGTGATTGGGAAGGCATCTGAAATGCTGTTTTAATGGAGAACCCTCCCTGACATGCCATCGTGAAGTGCCTGATGTTCTGCACATAGACCAAGAAGCATTAGACCATTGGAGTTGCAGTTACCAAGTCCTTGCTTCTCACTTCCCATCTCACTTCCCCAGAGTTGATAATCCCTTCAGACTCTGGCATTGAAGTCCCCAAGTAGTAAAAGCTTGTCTCTAGCCTGTGTCTTACTGATGGTAAAGCTCAGCTGATTGTAGAACTCCTTTTTAACATCTTCATCAGCATCTAACGTGGGGGCATAGGCAGAGATTAGTGTGATGGAGGTATCTCTTGAGAGAGTTATAGGGAAAGTCATAAGCCTTTCACTAATTGCAATAGGAGTGAATTGATGGTCATTTACTAACTTTGTCTTCACAGCAAAACCTACACCATGTATGCAATGCTCTCCTTCATCTTTCCCTTTCCAGGAGATGATATATCCTGAAACTGACTCAATTTTCCCCTCTCCAGGCAGTCTGGTTGCACTTAAGGCAGCAATGTCAATGTTCAGTCTGGCAAGCTCAAGGGTCACAAGGGCTGTTCTTCTCTTAGGTCTGCCGTTGTTGTCACGATCAAGTAGTGTCCTGACATTCCAGGTGCCTATAGTCATCGTTGTTTGCTTGTTCTTCATTTTCTGACAACATATAGGGAAGGGGTTGCTCTCAGGGTGTGGCTTTCCTGCCAGATAGCATGTCTGACCTCCACTGTTTAGCCCACATTTTAGGGTGGGCTTTGAAAGAAGAATGACAAACACAAACAGGAAAGATGCCATTGACATGAATTTGTTTAAGGTGGATCCCAACATGGCAAGCAGTGACCCACACACTATGATCACAGAGCTATCTCCCATGGCACACATGAGAGGAGACATGCAGGGTTTAGCACCAGGACTGCAATGGGCTGCCACAGCCATGAATACTGGGAAGCTGCACCTTCACAGCCAGCCCATTTGGAATGGCCTCCTCTGCCTCCATGACAGTTGAGAATCAGAATAAGTGGTTCCTCTTCTGCTCATTTTGCTATTGGCCCCAATATGATGGTTTTCAGTAGCATTTCCTTCACTGATGGGGGCCATCACCCCACCTAAAGGGGCTCATCCACCCGTAGCCATTGGCCCTTTTAGGGAGTCAGGTTATTTATAGTTGCCCAGCACTTTGCATTCTACAAAGTATAATTACTGTATAATTACCTCCTTCTCTCTCGCTCTGGGTGGGTGGGAGAGGAGGAGTTTTACTGACCTACCCCTGGGCATCCGCAATGTTTTACTGACCTCTCCCCAGGAATCCACAATGGTGACTGGGCAGCTGGACCTTGGTCGCTGCCTCCTTCCCTCTCTCGCGCCAGGACCAGGGCCTAGAGAAGTTACTTGTTTGGATTACAACACTCAGAATCCCCCATATGCCTTGCTGTATGCCAGAGTCTGGGAACTGTAATCCCCCAAAGCACGCTTTGTGAGTTCTAATCCTGGCTTTAGGGCAAGCCACTGTTATCTCACTGTCTACCACCTGCAACTGGGATTAACTGTGCTATTTTGCCATACTCATTTGTGGCAAAGATTGACCATGCCAGTTGGCAAAAACAACATTTGAGTTCTGAATATCCTACTTCTAATGTGTAGAAAAATGGAAGGACACATTGGAGGAAGTTTTCTTAGACAATACACAATTTTCACAGTATGTGTTGACATTACAGCTACAGAGATTTTACTGTTTTCTTATCAGCTTGCTTTTGGCCTGTCCCATGTTTTTAAAAACCCCACAATCAACTACTCCTCATTAACTCATTACAATAAATTTTAATGAAAATTACTAGCTTGCTGGAAGGTCAGTTTACAACTCAGTTGTGTCATCATCTCAGGGAGTTGTTAGGGGACAAAATTCTTGCACTCTAATTAGATCAACACAGTTGCTCAGTGACTGAAAGGAAATAAGGATATCAGTTTTCATGGATCTTTTGTAAAATCATGTTTGTTTGTTTGTGGAAGTGGGCAAAACCACAATCCCATCGCCTTTGTGAAAGATTAAGAATGTAGGTTGATTTCTACAGAAACAACCTTCTCCTCTATAATAGGCAAGGAGGCCAAGTCCAGACCTCTTTTACCGGCTTTGTTGTCTGAATGAAATATAAAATCAAACACACCATGAATGTCATAGTCAATGAACAAGATAATAAATCCCTTAATATTGCAATGTTATTATTTATTTAAACATTTCTTTTTTTAAAAAAAAATATTTATAAATTTTCAACAAAAATACAGCAAAGAACTACATAAGAAAATATACATAAACATACATAATACTTAAAGAAAAACAAAAACAATACAAATAAAGAATAACACACTTAGTCCTGAAGCTTTTCAGATTGAGTTTCTAATACAGATATTAAATAGTATTCTCATATGCTCCTTTCATTTTTTTCATTTTTCATTTTATTTCAGATTTATACCCCGCCTTGCTCAGGCGAACCTGACTCTAGGCGGCTTACAAAGTATAAAAAATAACATAACAGTCACAAATTTCACATTATCATAATCACAATCATCACATTATCAGAAAAATGAATATATACATATCAATAACACAGTAACAATCAGAAAATATTAATATCACCATAAAATGTTACAAAAAACATTACAAAGAAAAAAACACAGCAAAAACAAAACCACATTTACTGAATCCTGCAATGATTATAAGCAAAATCCTACAAAACGATGTCTTTTTATTGCCACCCGGGACCCGTGGCTGTTGCTCCCTTCGAGGCCGGCTGGCCGAGGGAGCGTCCAGTGAAGCGGCGGCAGCGAGGTCTTTCATCACCCTCAGGACACCCAGCTGTTCCTCCCTTCGAGGCCAGTTGGCCGAGGGAGAGTCCAGCAAAGCAGGGGCGGTGGCGAGGTCTCCGGGCCAAGGTGACAAAGTCCGGGGGGAGGGCGAGAGCGTTCTCTCATCGCCCGCAGGTGCCGTCAGTCTTTTCCTCCGACTGAGGTGACGAGGTCTGGAGGGAGGGCAAGAGCATCCTCCGTCTCCTCCAACTCTGGCCAGTGGCGAGGGCGCAGAGGAGGGCATCGGCCTCATCCAACATTACTGAACATCATTCTTTTAATAAAAAACACCTCTGTGCTATGTACAGTGTCCGGGAGGTTGTAACATAGTTATATCTTCCAAAAATTAATTTAAACATTTCATCGAACCTTTACTCTGCTCCTATTTAGGTCAAAGAAGAAAACATATATGCAAAAGTAAAACCATTTTATTCATAGTGTTTTAAAATACAGAATTACTCAGACCCATCTTCCACACCCCAACTCTGAGTTATTTAATATTTAATTGTTTTTATCTTTGGTAGGGTGGGACTGGGGGATCTACCTTTAGTCCATCAGTTATGAATGACCACTTTGTGCTATTATTGGAACAAATCGACTGCTTCATGCTCTTGTGTTGTGATAAAGTAAGATGAGAGAAAGCTGCAGCCTCCTGTGGGATATTGGAAAAGTATAAATATATTAATTAATTATGTGTCATCAAGTCAGTTCTGTCATGGGGTTTTCTAGGTATAGAGAACTCAGATGTAATTTACCATTCTCTTCTTCTGGGACTATACAGCTCACTCAAGACCACAAAAGCTGCCTCTTCTCCCAGGAGACACCAGGAGAAATTGAACTCTGGCTCTGCAGCCAGATACCTTACTGATTCAGCTGCTATATAATTATAAATGTAATTTTAAAAGGGGGTATAGTCCTCTTTCCTTTTAGAAAGGAAGAATGGATTAACATATGCCCTCTGCAGAGGGGACATGACCTAACATTTTTAATTAATACAATAGTGATGTAAATTTAATGACTTAAATATTTTCAAATTTCAGTATTAGTAGTAAGGAGCTAAGTTTCCAATTTTTAACATTTAATTTTAATGAATTAATTTTAAAAAGTTTAACCTAAGATTCCCAACTCAGGGTTTAAGGTACCTAATTACTGCCTTAAAATGGATATGAAGAAAGCAACAATTCTTCACTATGAATTTATTCAAATTCTATTAATGAAGTTAAATGTTTACTAAGATGGGAGCACAAACCCCAGTATTTATGTCTGATTCTAGGATAGTGCAGTGATCACACATTCACTTTGAACCTTGACATAGTTGTTCAGATGGCCCTGTTTTGGAAAGATGCCAAGTGTTATTGCACTCCTTAAACTACCTAGGGGACCATTTAATGGACTTGCATGTAACAGACAGACAGACAGATAGCATTCATTTTATTAATTTTTTTGCTAGTTTTCATTCTGGAAATGTGTGCTGGGGTAAAGAGGAAGTGTATATAAATTGGATATCTGGCACTAATTGGAAATATATATTCCAAGAGTGAGAAACAGCCCATTTTTCTAATAGTCTGAGATTTGGACGTTATTACTGAAATACTGGCAAATCCACACATCAGTGTAAATTGTCTGGCTGCATCTGTCAACAGGCACCTAGAGCAATAATAAAGGGAGAATAGCTCCTCATAAATATCCAATACCCTAATTATCAGAGCTTGACTTAATATGGTAGGCTAATAAAAATGAAGTTTTCTTTGCAATGAAAAATCCACACTTTACTCTTGGAGAACTGACTGTAGTGTCACTTCATCTTCTTCTTCATCTTTTTTGAGGGGCAGAGAAGCAGAGCATGAAGTGTATTGTCAAAAATTATGGTTGGGGAATATGAAGCCATTAAATATTTTATCACATTGGCAATACAGTTGTTGAAAGTATGAGCCTTAAATCTGTCAGCCTCTCCCCTTCCACCTCCCAAATTCTTTTCAATAATATAAGAATTCAAGTTGTAGTGAAGCATCCCTTCTACTCCTCAGTGTGTTATAATGTAAGGCATACCATGAATTATATAATGGTTTTTGAACTGGAGTTTAAAATATCATGATTGGATACCTCTGGAGAGGAAACAGTAATCATGTGCTTGGGTTAATTAAGGCTTCACCCCAATGAATTCAGGCAGGCTTACCTGAAGACAATTTCCAAACAAGATGGTCTGTTGCAAAAAAATCAGAGGCTTGCAAGATCTTAAAGACTAAGGTCTCAAATAGTCTTGCAGTACAAGCAAGGAGTAATGCTGCATGCATCTCTAGACTGCAATTGCACAAGCCAAGAAGATCATCCTATTGAAAAATTCAACTGTTGAAACAAGTGAGCTTATGCTTGCCCAAGGAAATACTAAATACCTGCTTGCCCAAGCTCTGAAAAACTGGCACCCATTGTGCAGAGGATTCACTGGCTGAGCAGAAAAAAGCATTCTAACCTAATTTATTATAGCATGATTTAATTTTTTGTGGAGGATAGATCAGATACCGGAAGAAAACCTAGAGGTTTTCTATATAACTCTTTGTACATCAGATCAGCAATAGTATAGAGCACAGAAGCTCACACTATAATAACTCTATGCTGTAGGGCCTTGCTTCTCCTTCTGAGCAGATGTGAATAAGATAGTGCTCTAAGGGACTAGTGTGTGATTCAAAGTGACTTCTAATTGTGTGAATGTCTTATGGAGAGCCACTATCACTGAATAAACCCTGGGCATAGGGCAAGAAAAAGAGAGAAATCATAGAAAATCAAGACACTGACACAAATTAAAAATCACTGAAAGGTACTTGAAGCAGGAGCATTCTTGGGGGGGGGGGATGCTGAAAGGTAATTTCGGTAAGAAATGGATATAAAGAGGATCTGGGGCAGGGTTGCACAGAGCAGGCCATGCCATGGAAACCGCTAAGCCAGATTTGGTATTTGAAAGCATGAAGGTTGTTTTCTATGTAGAAGGCACTGTCTGAGACCTTTTTCATCTTTTGTTGCTTTTTATTTATAAGGTATAAAAGATCTTGCTCCTTCAAGGTTTTTGGCCTGCCATTTATCCTGCTGCTCTCTCTAGCATGAAATATGTTAGTACTTAGTGGTCAGACAAAGGATGCTTTTCCATCTCGTCGTTGCATGTGTTTGATCAGCATAAAAATGGGACAAAGTATGTTAGGACCTCAAATTTATTTTGGATACTTTCAGTGGAACCCATAAAATTCTGATTAGATTTTTCATTAATAACGTGTGATGTTGGATCAACATGAATGCGTGAGTCAGTTAAGTCTTGCATTTGTTAGCTCTGCTCTGCTGTTTGCTTTCTCACAGAGCTGCAAAGTTAAGTGAAGAAATGGCTAGCTAGACTTCATTATGTGCAATCCCTCTTCAATGGAATGCAGAAGAGGAAGAGACAAATGAATCTGCAGAAACAGGCATTTGCCGAATTTCAGTTACACAGCTAACTAAGTTAGATTCTTCTCTCATCCTTGAGATTGGATTCTAATCATTTTGCCAATGCAGGCACAAATTATTTCAGGGAGAGAAATTGATCCCAGCTTCAATTGCAAGAATCTTCAGATTTAAAAGCCTAAAACACCTCAGGAGACTTCCAGGACACTCATGGGCTGTAGGGCCACCACATCTTGCCTTGATTCTTGCCCCTCTTAGATTGTAAAAGCAGCCAGTGATGGGGTATCTGGACATGTTGGGGATATCGTTCTCCTCCTGTCATGAGGGCTATGTGCCAGCAAATTAAAGGAGATGATCATCCAACCCATCCTTAAACCTCCCATTTATTGTCTAATGATTTGAATAACTATTGACCAGTCACTAACAACCCATTTATGGACAAAGTGATGGCAAGAGTGATGGCAGAGCAACTACAGGCATTTCTGGAGGAGGCTGAATTCCACAATCCATGTCAATCCTGGTTCAGGCCTCACCATAGCACTGGGATGATATTGGCCTCCCTGTTGGATGACCTTCTGATGGAGGCCAACAGGGGTACTGCCTGCACATTAGATTCTTCTCCCGCTTGGCTTGTTAAGTCTGCCCAGACGGTGACTGGCAGCTGGGTCGAGGCAATTATTAATTCCTCGCTCTGGGAGGGGGCTTTTCTGACATGTTTCAAACATGCATTGGTGCGCCCCCTCCTGAAAAAGCTTTCCCTCGACCCAACCATAATGGCCAACTTTCGACCGGTATCCAACCTACCCTTTTTGGGTAAAGTATTAGAAAAGGCAGTGGCATGGCGGTTACAGGAGTTCCTGGATGAAGCAGATTATCTGGATCCTTTCCAGTCAGGATTCAGGCCCGGATATGGGACAGAAATTGCATTGGTCGCGCTGGTGGATGATCTCTGGAGGGAGTGGGATGGCGGACATCCAACTGTCCTGGCTCTTCTTGACCTCTCAGTGGCGTTCGATACAGTCGACCAGGGTATCCAAGGCACAGTGTTGGCTTGGTTTTCCTCATTTCTGAGGGGCCGGATCCAGTCGGTGTGGTTGGAGGGTGAGATCTCCAGTCCTAGGCGGCTCCAATACGGGGTGCCTCAGGGCTCGGTGCTCTCACCTCTCCTATTTAATATCTACATGAAACCACTGGGTGAGATCATCCGTTCTCATGGGGTGAGGTATCATCAGTATGCAGATGATACCCAACTGTATATCTCAGCCCGTGGGGACCCTAGTGATGCAGTGGAAGTCCTTTCCAGGTGCCTGGAGGCTGTCAAGGTCTGGATGGGGGACAACGGGCTACAACTGAATCCTGGCAAGACTGAGTGGCTGTGGGTTGGGGGTCCTGTGATATCTCGGGAACTACCACCTTTGGTTCAGGACGGGGCAGTCCTGCCCTAAACAGACTTGGGGGTCCTCCTGGACTCGCGACTACTGCTCAAAGAGTGTGATTCACCAGTTATGGCCATTCCTAGACCAGGACTCCTTGCTCATGGTCACACATGCCTTCGTCACCTCCAGACTTGATTATTATAATGGGGCTGCCCTTGGTGACCATTCAGAGGCTTTAGCTGGTCCAGAATGCAGCTGCACGAGTAGTGTTGGGATGCGGGCGTTATGCCCATGCCTCACCGCTGCTGAGGGAGCTGCACTGGCTCCCAGTTTGCCTCCAGGTGCAATTCAAGGTGCTGGTTATTACCTTTAAAACCCTTTATGGTAGTGGTCCAGGTTACTTGAGAGACCGCATCATCCCAAGGACATCTACCCGGCCCACCAGAGCGGACCGGAGAGGTTCTCTGGTTGTGCCATCAGCCAGAGAGGTGCATCTCTCTGGCACTAGAAGGAGGGTCTTCTCGGTGTCTGCTCTGGCCCTGTGTAACCTCCTCCTGATAGAGCTACGCCTGCAGACGGAGTTGCTGTCCTTTAGGAAAGGAGTGAAAACCTGGCTGGCAGGTCAGGTCTGGGGAGTGGATGGTTCAATTTCCCCAGCCAGTTGGATGGTTTGACCCCCATTACGTCCAAATTATAATACCTAGCTTTTAATTAAGTTTTTAAGCCTTTTTAAAGTTTTTAATTTTTTCAAGTGTTTTTTAAATTGTTGGAAATTGCCCTGGGTCCCTTCAGGGAGGAGGGCGATAAACAAATATAAATAAATAAATAAAAATACATTACCTTGCTGGTCCTCTGGGATCTCTTATCAGCCTTCGATACTATCCAGCTTTGGCCTGGCTCTGGTCCTTCCTGGAGGAGTGTGTCCAAAGAGTAGCTCAGGGAGGAACTATCCAACCCCTGGATCCAACAGTATGAAACATCTCAGGGGTTGGCAATCTCCCTGATGCTATTTAACATATATATGATGCCACTGGAATAGATCACCAGAAGACTTTTGAGTCTGTTTCCATTAGTATACTGCTGATACTCTCCCTTTGAAAGAGTGTATGTAATCTGGGTATGCAGCTTGACCAATCGCTGACTCTGGAAAATGAAGTGTTATTGGTGGTCAAGTCATCATTTTTCCATCTGCAGTGCATGAACCAGCTCCTCTCTTTCCTGGATAGGAACTTCCTGAATCGACTATTGCAGTGTTTCCCAAATGCTGGTGTTTGGACTTCAGTTCCCAGAAGCCTAAGCCAGTATGTTGCCTGATCAGTGCTTTGGGGAATTGACTTAAGCTTCTGGGAATTGAAGTCCAAACACCAGCATTTGGGAAACACTGGACTATTGCAATGTCCTTTATACTTGAAGCTAGTGCGGAGACTTCAGCAGGTACAAAATATGTTGGCCAGATGGTTGTGGGCATTGGTTGCTTTGACCATATCAGTCTGCATTGGTTGCCCATGGTGCTCCATGCAGTACCTCTTCAAAAACTGTTGGTATGGGGGAGGGGGGAACTGTGATGTGAAGTAATATCTTCAGTCTTGTTTCAGGATAGAAATCCTTTCTTATTCCAGATCAGATCACTGGACTATCTAGCTCAGTTCTCTTTACATCGACTGAAAGTGGCTTTCTACGGCTTCTGACACTAGTTTTTCCTAGCCTAACCTGAAAGTTGAAGATATATTATATGGGATGTTTTGCAAATGTCTTACACAGATTATTTTCCATGATATTCTATGTGTTCAGAATGTTTGCTCTTTTATACAATGTACAAAACAAGCTTGAGCTTGCTTTGATTCTCAGGAATTCTCAAGATAAAGTAAACAAATATCTTTGCTCCCCACTTGTCTGAGTAAACCACCAGTTGCCCTTAATGCCCGACTCCATCCACTCTGTCATTATTCACCGTAGCTGGCTGGAAATAATACAGAAGCTTTGGAACACTGTGTGAATATCTGGGTTTTTCTTCTTGCTTTAAATCTCCCATTGACCTTGGATCTATCCTTTGTCATGAAAGCAATTCCAGGATTGTGTTAATTGGTTTCTGTTACTTGCTTAGCTCAGTTATTTACACACATTTTCTGATTTGTGGAATCAGTTTGGGTGTTGAGTGCAGTAAAATGGTCTTACTGACTTCTTATTGCCTTTGGAATTATAGAGGCAAAAACTCAATGACAAGTCTTGATATTTGTTTCATAATATTTCAGGGATCAGACAGTTGGAAATGCTGAGCATGCACTTTTTTAAGCTAGTGAACAAAAGAGGGGGAAATCCCTCTGGTTAGTTACACATGCTGGTCTAATCTATGCCTTCGGTGCTGCATTATTATATTACTACCTATTGTGTACTAAAACATCACTTGCATTTTTAAAACTTTCACAAAGCGGCAGCAGAGTAGGCAGCCTTTGCTAAATCTTACCAGGTTATCATAATGTGACCAGTGTTTTGGTAGTGCTTCTCAACATAAATGTACCATGATGTAATTATTCCACTTTTGAAACACTTTAAAACACACCATGTATATGGGAGGAAATTGCATCAAAATGTAAGATATGTAGGGATTTTCTGTGACTCTTTTGAGAGAGATGTGGGAAGATTTGGAATGATATGTTTTAAAAATACAGCAGCTTATTTTATAAATCATATGTTTACAATTGGCTACTTATAATAGTCTCAAATGATAGATTTCTGGGATATTTTCCCCCTACTCTGTCTGGGAGGGTTGCTTTTTGTATGTGAGATAGCAATTTGACCGATTAAAGCTTACAGCCCTAATATTTTCAAATACTGTACAAAGTAAGTCAGGAAATACCTTTTAAATAATAGCATAATGTACTACCAAAACACTGGGCTGTAGATGACTGCCTACTATAGCAGCAGTCTGGTGTTGTTGTACTTACCATAAAAATAAAGAGGACGTAATATGAATAATTTGTAACAAAGTTTATAATACAGTAATACCCCAGATAAAGCGAGTACCGGATAGCGCTAAAACCGTATAACGTTACAAGATTTTCGGAAAAATCTTGTATTGAATAACGCGATTTTTAGCGTTATCCGATACAGTCGTTCTTAGCAGCAGGGTAGCTGCAAAGCTGAACAGGGTTCTCCGTTCAGCTTCCCAGCCACCCTGCAGCTACGGAGGCAGGGGTGGGGAGGCTGGAAAGCTGACAGGGGGCTCCCCCGTCGGCTTCCCCAGCCACCCCACAGCCGTGGAGGCAAGGGCGGGTGGCTAGGGAAGCCGACAGGGAGTCCCCGTCAGCTTCCCCAGCCACCCTGCAGCTGTAGATCGGGTCCTCTGATCCCAACATTCTGGCTTGCTGCACTGGCTGAGGATGTCAGGGAAGCCCAGAAACAGCTTGGATCGGGTCTCCCCACCTCCTTGGACCCGGGGTCTCTGACCCCCCGCCGGGTCCAGGGAGGTGGGGAGACCCGATCCAAGCTGTTTCCAAAGTTCCCCCACCTCCCTGGAGGCTGCAGCAAGCCAAAATGTCAGGATTCAAATCCCGACGTTCTGGCTTGCTGCAGCCTCCAGGGAAACAGGGCTTTTTTTAACATTGTGTGATCAATGTATCGCACAACGTTGAAAACCGGATAACGACGAGACTTGTGGAACCAAGTCATAATGTTATCCGGGGTACTAATGTACTTGACTTTGGCCATAATACTGCTTCGGAAATATACTGCATGCAAGCATATGACATAACATTCCCTCACAAGTTGTGCTTATGGTTACAAACATGTTTTCAGCATTCATCTGACAAGCCAAATACTTCTCAAAGTGCACAGAAAGTATCCTCCTGTTAAATTGCTTGGCCTAGTTTTTAGGTTTTAGGTTTAAGATGTTTTTTCACAGCTCCTGCACCCCAGCAATTTTGGACACCAGCTTAATGCTGTTCTGTTGGACTTTCATACAGTTCAAAGGCAGCATCCATCTTAACATTCAAAGTGCTCAAAGGTTTGAGCACACTGTAATTATAAATCATTATGAAGTTTACATTAACTGGTGAAGTCTACATTCACCCGTAAATTCTTTTAAAATAAATCTTATAATCCTTTAAAAATGTAAACAGAAGTGAATGCAGGCCAAGAAGCTGATCTAATTTAGTCCCAGTTATAGGAGACCCACTGAATGATTGAGACTTGTTTAGTCAATATTTATGTAAGTCCCACTAATTCAATGTGTCTATACTTATTAGGACTGACAATTGAATTTAACTACAAATCTTTTTCTTGTGAAACACAGAATGTTCTTTAGATGTTGCTGTTCAGGTAAAAACCAACATCTGGGGAACTGTCAATTCAGATTATGTAGTAAAACTGACATAATTATTGTACGGCTTTTCAGCAACGAGTGTTTGGGCCAAAGCAGCTGTGCTATTTATTGTTGTACTTCAAAAGCAGTCACATTACTGGATAAATCCGTGTGTGTGTGTGTGTGTGTGTGTGTGTGTGTGTGTGTGTGTGTGTGTGTGTGTGTGTGTGTGTGTGTGTGTGTGTGTGTGTGTGTGTGTGTGTTGAACAGTCTGATTGCAAATTGTAACATTTGGCAGGATCCTGTAGCACTTGGAGAAAATGGATCCTTTTAAATCCTGTTACTTATAATTCTACTTATTGTTGTAACTTTCCCTGTTGGGAGCTGTCTATAGTACCATAGATCTTGAACTATAGATTCAGGCAACTACACTGTTTGACATCCTTTCTTTCTATAACAATGTCATGGCTTGAGATGAACTGCTGTGATCCTCCCTGTTTTGCTTTAGAACCAGAGCTGTAGTTAGTTCTTAGCTGTCCAAAATGTGCCAACATGCTCTGTTTAGAACCATCAGCGTGGATGAATGGTGGATGCTATTGGAAAATCAGGTGGCCTAAGAACCCAAAGAGGGGACTTCTGTTTGCTCTTTATGATCAAGTTGCTCAGGCTCAGTACATATTGCCAGGATAAATTTTTTATAGAGTTGCTTTATGTGCCTGACTTATGCTCCCAACAGCCACCCTATGTACATATTGTGTTGATTTGCTGGAATATTATGTTTCTGCAGCCTGTTTATCTGTTTGTTTGTTTTTGCAGTGAGTTTGGTTTTGCTTCAAAGGCACCAGGACTGAATTTAGGTGAAACAGCTATACAGTATTAGTTTTACAGGGTGGCCTGTAAGTCCCTACTCGTGCATATGTATTATAATTTTTTTTCCAGAGAAATATGGCCGATTTAAGCCCATTTACACTTAAAAAGCGTATTGTGATGGGTACATGAGTGCAAGAATAGTGGTGACACCTTGGATACAATAAGTGGCAAATTTAGAGAAAGATTCAATAGGGACTTACAGGCCACTCTGTATGTGTATGTTTGCTACAACATTATATGCATGTTGTGTTTTTTTCTCGCTTTGATTATTTTGGAAACATTTATATTATTATTTTTTTGTACCAACTCTTTGGTGAAGATCATCACATCCCCCCCCCCCCAAACAACCCAGAATTTGCTTAGTGGGTGATAAAATTTAAAGTGGAACCTGGGACTAGTCCAGGGTTTCTCAAACGTGGCTCTCCAGATGTTCTTGGACTTTAATCCCCAGAAGTCCTGATCTGCAGGTGTGCTAACTTCTTGGACTTCTGGTAACTGAAGTCCAAAAACACCTAGAGATCCAAGTTTGAGGAAACCTGGGTTAGTGCAAAACATTGTGTCCATTTACTCACTCCTGGTGCAGGAGCGGGAATTGTGTAATTCATAGTTTATATGACCTCCTTTTCCAGCCATTTATGAAGCCTCCAAGTGCTCCTATCCCTTCATCCAAAGGTCATTTTTGACAAAAGAAATGGAGAATTGTGTTCCCAGAAGTCTCTGGAAATCTCTAGAGATGGGGTCTTTTTCCAAAACAAACCTCCTCCCACACGTTATATTGATCATTGCATACATAATAAACTCCAGAAGTGATTCCTCAATAGAAGAAGGCTCACAGGAGTCTGGAAAATGCTGTTCCTACTCACCCATTTCCTCCTCTTAGAACTTCCACACCTGCCATCTTCTACTTTCATACAAGTCAGGGTGTGGCCCTAGTTCTCGTTAAGAGCTTCTTTTCCGGAGCAATATTTTTGCAGGCTTCTGTTCCCACAAGGCATTTTTACTCCCTGTTTGTGGAGAAAATAAGGTATATTAAGAGTCATTTGGCTGAAATCCATTACAAAAAGGAATAACTCAGCCAAAAACATGGCCTTTTGCTTCCAGTGAGAAAAGAGATGAAAACCTAGCTTGCTGCTTTCAAATGAGATGGGCTGTAGATTGTCCCAGCAGCATCAGGGCAGAATTTGAATTTCTCATCTGGTTAAGATGCTGTAGGTGAAATGTGTAGGCACCACCTTGCCTTTAGTCTTAGGCCAGCCCAGATGTTCTCCCCCATGGACCCAAAACAACTTCACTGGTTTCTCTGCTGCTTGCGTGAAAGACACCAAAGAGGAGCAGGTAAGTACTGCTGAAAGAGAACAGAAATCTAGTTCAGTACTTGAATATGATAATAGATGTTCTTGTTCTAGCTTATTTTCTGATGTGAATGAAATGTTTACCAGCACAAAAAGGAGCCCATTAGAAATAGGACAGGCTTGTGTGGGATTTACTGCTTTAGGACGGATCCCTTGGAGTCTTATTTTCCTTTCCCCCTGGATTTAAGGTAGCAAAGGTTTGGTACACTGACTTGACAGCTTGCACTTTCTGCTAATGGGTTTGTTTGTTTGTTTGTTTGTTTGTTTGTTTGTTTTAGAAGGGTACAACTAGAAATGTAAAAACATTGCCTTTGTGTTCTTTGCTGGCTCATGTGTTGAAATGGATTTTATACGTATTTTTACCTTCTTGCTTCACACAAACTTGAGTAATTAATGTTTATTGTTCTTTGGAGTTCAATTTCAAGCACAAGGGGGCAGCAGTACACAAAATTACCAAGGTTATCATCAGAGGAAACAGTTCCAAGGCAAAATATGATAATTTTTAGTAGTGCAGTGGGCAGGGTTTCTAATCTTTGTTTATCATACCTCCAAGAAGACATCAGCAAAGCTGCCCATGTCCACTTGTTCACTTGCACCTAAGAATCCTCCATTTAAGGGCAAAGTTATAATCACAATTAAGACTTGTGCCTGTTAGTATTTTAAGAGTCACTTTTAATCTTCTTTCTGCTTTGTGTAACTTGTAAATTGCACAGCCTCGCTGAAAATTATATTCAAACTCAGGATTAAAGACTTTGTTTTATTATGAAAATAAGCTCGGTAGGAAATGATTTCTTTGAGCCACTTGATCAATTTTCCTTTTACCTGAAATTTTGATATGTGTGTGCACAATAAGAGTAAACGCAGGAGCAAATGAGTTTCTGTAAATGGCTAAACTAATTTGAGATTACTTTGGCTTGGCCACAAAGAAAGATAGTGATGGAAGAGCTCCAATACTTTTCTACTTAGCTGCTGATGCCTGAGGTTTTTGGTTATTTGGAAGGAGCAAACAAGGATTCTAACTAAACCCAACAAAACCAATGTATTCGGTGATGCTTTAGATCAGTGGTTCCCAACATGGAGCCCTCATCCCACAGGGGGACTTCAATTCCCAAAAGTTTAAGCTGATCAGTACTTTTTTATTTTTATTTTTTTTATTTATTCACGTTTGCTATCCCGCCCCAATCGGGTAAACCCAACTCTGGGCGGCTTACTTTGGCGAATTGACTTTAGGAATTGAAGTCCCAAAACCACAGGTTGGGAAACTCTGCTTTAGATGGTATCCTGCTTGTATTTTCTTTGCAGACAACCTACTCATAGACCACTGGAAAAGCACAATTCAAAAAATTGTTTGGGATGAGGGGGAGAAAGGAACTTATTCACTCCCTGCTAAAGATTATGCTGGTACAAAAAGAGCATTTCCCTCAAAAGATGCACCGCTTATCACTCCCCCAAACCATTCATTAATATTGTGCTTTCCCAGTGGTATGTTAGATGAGCACTGCAGTTTACCAAGTGGTTTTATCAATTCAGCACCATGTTAGTTCCCTAAAACACACACACACACACACCTCATCATTAATGTCAACCAAGGACAGGGGTGCCCAAACTTTTTGGGCTGGTAATGTGGTTCCTCCCACCAGAAATGGAAGTAAAACACACCTGCACATGTGCAAAACGCTGCCGTAAATGTTTCTGTGGCTGTCATAAACATGTTTATGACAGCCGTGGGTGCTTTACAGCAGCATTTTGCACGTGTGTGGGCACATTTTACTTCAGCTTCCAGAAGTTGCAAGGGTGGCACGGGTAAGATTATTAGGCGCCATGGGTCGGATCCAGCCCATAGGCCATAGTTTGGGCACACCTGCCTTAGGGCATGCTTGCTATTGCCCCTTCAGGCTGATATAGGCTATTGCACATGCCAGAAACTAGGGGGGGGGGGGGAGAGCAACATGAGTGAAATTTGCTACAAAGTAACACTAGACTATACTGGCCAAAAGAAAAGCAACAAATGCTCACGAAAAAAAAACCAGGCTTACTCATAATGAAATGTACATTGTGTAGTTGACATGAAATACATTGAATTCAACTGTGCCCATTCTGGCACAAACCATGAGATAAATTGCAGTATAGTCTCATAGTAAGAAAGAATTATCTCATCCTGTGAAATGCTGCCAAGGTAGACTTTCAAGGCCAATAATGTCACTCATAGCTTGTTAGACCCATAGCTGGGTTTTCTGTAGTGTCTGGAGAACAAGGGCAAAGCATGTTAAACAAGTCAATATTTATTGCCATTTCCTTTGAATGAGACCAAGGCAGCATTCATGGTTCTTCTCTGTGACATACATCAAGATGATATTGCATGGCTTCTCCTCATCTCTTAGCTTGCCTGACAGAATTGGGGAATCTTTTCCTATAGATTTTTTTTATCTTTGAAGAGTTCTCCAGATTTTGGAACTCTTTTCAATTAAATTTCCAGAATATAGAGTATCCTCTGTCTGACAACATCTCACTTCGAACATCTGCCCTAAAGGGAGCTACTGTCAACTCCGTATGCTGCAAAATAGTTACAAGCCTTGGAAGAAGGATGTCACACAGAACATGCTGCAATGGACATTGCAGTGATTTTTCTTCCACGGGCATAGTAGTTAGCCTGTAGTAAACGTGTAAGTGGCTGGACTCAATACCAAGAACTCTCTAGTTAATGTATCCCTTGCTCTGCAATGCTGTAGGACTAATTCTTTGCTACTAATGAGCTGTTTAGAAGACATATCTTCAACACTCTTATTCCCAAATATATATAATGCACGAATGTGACAAGTTCTCATGCAATGCCTTATGCTTTGTGACTTCCCCAATTGCATCATTCAGAGAAACTTGAACAAGGTGTTCTAGCATCTCTGCACAAATGTGCCCTGGTGGTGCAGTGGTTAAACCGCTATTCTGAGTTCAGTCCTGGCTAGGACTCAAGGTTGAATCAGCCTTCCATCCTTCTGAGGTTGGTGAAATTAGTACCTAGTGTGTTTGAGGCAAAAATGCTAATTAACTTTTGAACTACCCAGAGAGTGCACTAAGCACTATGAGACGGTATATAACTATGGTTGCTTTTGATTTGTGTTTGTTTTTTCTAGCCAGTCAGTTTTTTTGAAGAGATTGCATGAAGATTTCCAGTTCCTCCAAAGACTGACATTTTCAAGTCCTGAGCACTTTCACAAATGCTCCTCATGGTCAGTGTCATTTCCCATGAGATTTTGAGAAAATCTTCTAAAAGATCAGGATCTAAAGACATGACATTTAAGGCTTGGATCTGTTCTGTTATTAGCAATGGCTAATATTAATTGACAAGTGTGAATTGTTCACTCTGTTATGTTTTGTGGGATTGAATTTACCCAAAGATTAATGTGAGAAGGGTTTTAAAAATCAACAACAGTTAAATCAAGCCAGTTCAGTTAGTTATGGTTTATGCAAGTATGAGGAAAATACACTTTCATAAGTCAGAACCGGCTGAAGCAAGAAATGCCAAATTAGTTTATTTATAGTTGTCACTGGGGAGTTCTATGTTCATATGAAACCAGTTCAGTGTTGTTGTTTTGAAGTCCTAATGGTTTATAAAGTCAGCATTTTCATGAATGCACAATGCATTTCCCCCAATGCTTTTAACCTAGTTTGGGCTTGAAGATTTAAGGAGACCTTGGTTAAGAATTTATTTGGTGGAGATGCAGCTTTTAAAAGCCAATCTAGCTTTAAAGGAATTTTGGTTATACATAGGTACCTCTTAAAGCAATAAGCACTTACTTTCTTGTTCTTTTCATTGAATAATCAAACAACCTAAGAAATACAGTTCTACACTGTATTTATTGTATGATTCTCCAACATTTCATCTGGGTAATCTTCAGGAAACTGAGTTGATGTGATGCAAGTTGGAATTATATTTCTCTGATTTTGGTTTGTTTCTGTGGCCAATGTAGCACACATCTGCTAAATTGAGGGAGAGTGAATGTGTGTCCACTAGCTCTGAGTAGAACAAACTCCACAATTGTCAGTGCAGTATAGCATTACACTGGAATGGATTGCCCATAAACCATCCAAATGGTAACACAATGGGGCTGTAGGGCTAGTCTCAATTGTGATGAAACAACTGTATCATCAAAATTTAAGTTCTGTAAAAACCAGGAAGCAGTTAAGCAGTATACCATGGTGTAAATTATTGCTTATTTGGGAATTCAAACATATCACATGGTTGGATGCACAAATGGATGCACAGAAGAAGCAGGGAGACCTCTGCTTCTTCTGCCTCTATTATATTCTAGTCACTTTCTCCCATGTTTGATGACACATATGTGCAATGGGAAACTTGTACTAAAGGCTCCTCATAAATGTTTTTGATCATCCACATATCTAAATCATTCATAAATTGAGTAAACATGCTTCTGCTTCCATCATGCAATTCTAATTACGGGGAGATATAAAGGGCAATGCCAAAGAATGCTCAAATTATCGAACAATTGCACTCATCCCACATGCTAGCAAGGTCATGCTCAAGATAATACAGGATAGGCTTCAGCAGAAAGAAGTACCAGAATTGCAGGCTGGGTTCAGAAGAGGAAGGGGAATTAGAAACCAAATTGCTAACATATGTTGAATCATGGAGAAAACAAAGGAATACCAGAAACAAGTCTACTTCTGTTTCATCGATTACACCAAGGCCTTTGTGTGGACCACAATAAAATGTGGCAAGTAATTAAAGAGATGGGAATATCAGAACACTTTACATGTCTCATGAGAAATCTGTACATGACTCAAGCAGCAACAGTTAGGACAGGACATGGAATGATGGAGTAGTTTGGAATGGGAAAAGGAGTAAGACAAGGCTGCATTTTGTCACCCTGCTTATTTAACTTAAATGCGGAGCACATCATGCACAATGCAGGGCTGGATGAATCAAAAGTTAGAATTAAAATTGCTGGGAGAAACATCAACAATTTGAGATATGTAGATTCATTCATTCATTCATTCATTTATTCGATTTATATACCGCCCTACTCGGTGCAACCGACTCAGGGTGGTTTACAGAGACAATCAAGAGTAATATAACATAATCAAAGGTCATACAGTATAAATATAACAATACAGTACAGCAGTGCAGCAAAACAAAACCACACTGCAAAATATAATTACATGGTTCAATTCCAATTACATATATATTACATAGTTTCAATAATATGATACAATATAAAAATATGATACAGTATAAAAAATATAGAGATACAGTACATGATGCAATAATATCCGGGCTCTCACCTTAATAACAAGAAAACAACAGTTCATAAACAGGTGAGCGAGTCCCGGGGCCCGACGCGGGTGTGGCCTCCCTCCCTCCGCAAGTGATGGTGTTGGTGGCTGCGGTACAAAAGTCCTGCCTCCACTGTGGCTTTTGAGCCTCTCTGCCGAGCGGAGCCTCCGGGAACAGGTGGGTGAGTCCTGGTGCCGGACGCGGAGGTGGCCTCCCTCCATCCGCAGGTGGTGTTGTTGGCGGCGGGGAGTGTCTCTGGCCGGAGCTCCCATCGGCTGTCCTCTTTACTCCCCCGGGCAGGTGTTTTGTGTCCGGGGGAGGCAGAGATGTTGGCGTGGCCGGGAAGGGCTGGAAACGTCTCTGGCCGGAGCTCCCGTCGGCTGTCCTTTTCACTCCCCCGGGCAGGTGTTTTGTGTCCAGGGGAGGTGGAGACGTCGGCATGGCCGGGAAGGGCTGGAAGCATGGCCAGGAAGGCCCAGAAGCAACCTTCAGGGTCCCAAGGCCAAAGGTGCCTCCATTTTTGGCAGTTTCATGTCTGGTCGAGACACAGACGACTGGAGATTGTAAATTTCAGATGTCTGGGAACAATTTTTATTCACCCTTAAAAATCTTTGCTAGTTCCTTCATAGCTGCCTTTTTAAAACTCAGGCTTCTTCTGGTGTCTTGGCTATATTTTGATTGATGTCTGATCTCCTGCCATTCAGCCACGACACAGGGAAGGCACTCACTAAGACAGGAGGGTGCGTGAGCTACGCCGCCGCCGCCGCGCGCTCTGCTCCAGGTATCAATGGGCCAGCATGTGCGCCGCCTGCCGCCCTCCTCCCAGTCATTACAGTAGATGATACTACTGTAATGGAAGAAAGTAAAGAAGACCTAAAGAACCTCTTGCTTAGGTTGAAAGAAGAGAGTGCAAAAGCTGGCTTGAGACTCAACATCAAGAAAACCAAGATAATGGCAACAGGCCCTATTACTCCCTGGAAAATAGATGAGGAAGAAGTGAAAGCAGTGACAAATGTTACATTCTTAGGATCCAAGCTCACCTCAGATGGTGATTGCAGCCATGAAATAAAAGGGTGACTAATTCTTGGGAGGCAAGCTATGAGAAATTTGAGGAGCATAGTTAAAAGTAGAGATATCACCTTGCAAACAAAAGTTCACATAGTCAAATCAGTGGTATTTCTGGCAGTAATGTATGGTTGTGAGAGCTGGACCATAAGAAAAGCTGTGCGTAGAACAGTGTTTCCCAAATGCTGGTGTTTGGACTTCAATTCCCAGAAGCTTAAGTCAATTCCCCAAAGCACTGATCAGTCAATATACTGGCTTAGGCTTCTGGGAACTGAAGTCCAAACACCAGCATTTGGGAAACACTGGCGTAGAAGAATAGACGCCTTTGAGATGTGATGCTGGAGGAGAATTTTGAGAATACCCTGGGCAGCAAAGAGAACAAATTGGTTGATCCTAAAAGAAATCAAACCCAACTGCTACTTGGAAGGTCAAATATTGAAGATGAAGTTAAAATACTTTGGACATCAAATGAGAAGAGAGGACTCACTTGAGAAAGCCTTGATGCTGGGAAAGGTCGAGGGCAAAAGAAGAAGGGGCAGCAGAGAATGAGATGGCTAAATGGCATTGTTGATGTAATGGGCACAAAGCTGGGCAGGTTGAGGATGGTGGAGGATGATGGGGTGCCTGGTGTGTAGTCACCCATGGGGTCACAAAGGGTTGGAATCAACTGTGTGACTGAGCAACAACAAAAAAGTATGACCTACTAGGAATATAATTTTAAATAAATGTACCTATTCACAGTTATAATGAAGACTGGATAGTTTTATTCTATCCATAGCTACTGCTTACCAGTGATCCCCCCTTCCTTTTGATGTTTCTAATGCAGTGTTTCCCAAACTTTCAATTCCCCAAAGCACAGCCAATGTACTGATTTAGGCTTCTGAGAATTGAAATCCCCCTGTGGTGTGTGTGCCCCAGGTTGGGAACCAGTGTTCTAATGTATTGCATATATTTGTTGATCTGGCTATACCATATTTTAACTAGGTAGTTACCTGGAAGACACTTTGTGTTGCAGTCCATAAATCTAAACTGTTGTGGCACCTTAAAAAGACGTAATCCATGAAAGACCACATTTAATGATTGGGCAGTCAAGCCTGTGTCCCTTCCAGCAATGTAAGGTCTCTAGACCTTAGCTCCTGCCCTGTCCATTATATGACCCAGATGTAATTTTTTTTCCTCAGAAGGATATCAAACTGCATTTCCACCAGAAAGCCTTAAGACAGGGTGCACAAACAATGGCCTGCTGGCCAGATCCAGCCCATGGCACCAAATCATCCACTCCAGTCGCTTCTGGTGGGAGAAATCATGTGATTGTCACATGGCTCAAAAAGTTTGGGTACCCCTTCCTAAAGACAACACTTAACAGTTATTATGAAAGAACTTGCTTATTAAACTCCTACAGGAAAACATACAAAATGTATTAAGTTTTCAAAGCAGTAGTCTTATTAGTCTATGAAAACCTAACAGCCAGGGTAAAAGCAAAAACAAGTGTCTAGACGAAACACTAAGTTGTTATATAATGTGCAATGTCCTCAACATTCCAAGTCAGAGCAAGGAGTGGAAATATAGATTCTCAGCTTCAGGGATTACTGGATGAAGTGAATTACAGTAAAATCCCAGATAACATTAAAACTTGGTTCCACAAGTCTTAACATTATGTGGTTTTTAACGTTGTATGATATTTTTATTCCACAATGTTAAAAAAAAAAGCCCAGTTCCCTTTCTGAAGAGGAAAGGGAACCAGGGAATGATCCACCTGCCTGTTTGGGAAGGGCATCGGATGCTCTGACGCCTGCTGCCATTTCCAAACCGGCAGGTGATCCAGGCGGTGTGTGTGTGTGTGTGTTTCTGAAAAAAGGCTGGGGAAACTTTTCCCCAGCCTCTCTTCAGAAACCCCCACCTGGATCTCTAAGGGGCTTAGCGATCCAGGAGGAATGTGTCTGCTTCTGAAGAGAGGCTGGGGATCCTTTCCCCAGCCTCTCTTCAGAACCCTCTGCCCGATCACTAAGCCCCTTTACAATCCAGGTCGGGGGGTTGTTTCTGAAGAGAAGCTGGGGAAACTTTCCCCCAGCCTCTCTTCAGAAACCCCCATCTGGATTACTAAGGGGCTTAGCAATCCAGGCCAGAGAGGGCCTCTCTTCAGACACCCTCTCCCTTCCGGATTGCTAAGTTCCTTAGCGATTCAGGCAGAGGTATGAGTTTCTGAAGAGAGGCTGAGGAAACTTTTTCCCAGCCACTCTTCAGAACCCCCCCCCCCCCGATCACTAAGGGGGAGACCAACCAGCTTTGGGGCAGAGATCAATATCGGGAAATTTGAGGAAAACTTTTGCATCACACAATGTTAACGTTGTGCGATGCAAAAAGTTTCCTCAAATTTCCTGACATCTGGTTTTAACATTGTGCAGTGCACACATTACCTGGGGTACAGTATTACTGTATTTAGATCAGAGAGCCTTACCTGTGACCCTTGAGCCTTTGTGCAGTCTCTAAGCTCTTTCTGTGCTCCCTCAGATCCACACTGTCCTTCTTGCCTCAAGTGTTTTTCCTATCCCTTTCTTACAAGAACACATACAAGAGCAACCTTGTTTTGTCTGGTCTCGGTGATTCCTTCCATCAGTCCCTTCTTGGTCTTATCCTCCATACTAGTCTTTTGGCTGTTCTGGGAGCTTTGCTATCGGGGAGAACTCAGTTACACATAACATTAGCATTTTTATTGACTTCTAAATGTTTACTTTTGATCTAAATTAGTAATTTAATACTTTTATTACATTTTGATTTAAAATGTGGCCCTCTTTAGGCATCGGGCACTCTAATGCACACACAGGTCCCAGAAGACTGGGGGCCACTGATTTAGATTCATTTTAATCTGCTATGGAATAGAAGTGGATTTGGTTGCCTTGGTGGATTATCTATATTGGTAACTGGATGGAGGAGTTTGTCTCTGTTGGTTCTACTCTGTCTCTCACTGGTTTTCAAAACCATCAACTGTGAGATTCTCCTAGGCCTTGTTTCTGATATAAAGTACTGTATTGCTTTTTCTTTGTCAAGGGCTGGATTCAGAAAGTGGTGTTCGGAGAGGTCTGTTCAACACCCTGACTGTTGGCTTGTGAGGCCACCAAGGGCTCAGACTTGTCTCTCATGCTATTTAATATCTGCATGAAACCACTGAGAGGGGTTGTTTAGAGTCTGGGCATTTAGTGCCATCAGTACTATTTGTTACCACAGGCAGATAAGAGTATTATCAGATGCAGATAAACAGTAATTTTTTAGAAAAGCAGCAGGAGAATTAACACCTGTACTCTGGTTTTGGATTAATGTAAAACATATAAAGCCAATAGGTCAGGATGTTAACACACTTCCATATCATTATAAAATACACTGACAGCCTTTTTGCTGGATTGTTTCTCACCTAACCCTCAGAGGAAAAGCTTTCTTTCCTCTGTAGGACACTTTAGCTTGAGGTGGAATTTTATTTTAAGCCTCTTGGCTAATGAGCCCTGGGAGCCAGGGATTAGTGCAAATTTTAGGCCAGCCAATGGGAAATTATCTATTAAGTTGACCCTTCCTGGCATGCTGCTAATTGCTAGAGGCAAACAGGGCATGAAAATATCATTGTCAGTCATAGAGGGGTTACATTCTGGATTTATGTCATAAAATAGCAAAACAGAGGATGTAACCCACTATCAAGTCAAACTGCTTGTAGACACACATTAGATCTATAAAACGGGTACAGTATGTTCAAACGACAAGCAATAATGATGAAATCATACATTAACACAGCTTTGATACAATCTGTGGTCTGATGGCAAGACTTAGGCCCAGGAGCTAATTCATTAGGCAGGGGCTTCTGACAAGAAAATAGCAAGAAAAATGTTAACATTACTGAAATTGTCTACAAAGCATGTGTGTATCTGGAGGAGGTAGTTGTCCCTCTCACAGCAAGAATAACAAATAATTTTGTGGCACCTTTTTCATTCATAAATGAGTTTCCTTATGATAATTTTGTTTGAGAACAGTTTAGATATAGTTGCTATTCGTTTGCACAGTGGCATTCAACTCTGGTGCTTTTTGACAAGTATTTTGTCAATTCAAAGAATAAAAACTTCTCCCAGACCTACCGGCCTCTTTTTTATTTCCAACCTTTTTGTTTTCTACCCCACTCATTTGCATATGGTTAGATTTTAGGGTGGCACTCTGAAGGTATAGAAATAAACATTTCATCACTACAGAGTGCCCAGGATCTGTCCATTCCATTTAATGAGTTAATAACATAATAACACTTGTAAAAACCCTGAGGACCTAAGTTTAGTGAAAGCAGATTGCCATTAGATTAGCACATTCTCTAAATGCCTCACATGTTCAAGAAAGAAATGGTCTGTAGAGCAGTGAGTGATGAGTGAGATTTTGAAGCCTACGCTTACTGTGAGTGGCTGTGTACAAAACCAGCTGGCAGTCATATTCAACTGAAAATAGGGTTACTGCTCCTTCCAATAAATTCAACGTTCAAATTTCAGAGGCACAAATAATGTGACTACAATTTCATCACATGATCCTTGACTGCTGGCTATGCTGGCAGAGGGTTACATAGTTATTTGACATTTCTGGAGAATACCAGGTGTAGTCGAGTATTGCGTACTCCTGGTAGCAGAATTAGCACAAAGCGATCTAACAGTGGAGGATTAACTCTGTGGTAAATTCCACAGAAGAAAACATTTTATTCAGCTTTGTTCTTTCAAACTCTGAATGAAAAAGGATATTCTAATTTCCCCTAGAAAGTAGTATTAATCTGCCTTCTCCTGTTAGTGAGTGGTTGGTGTTTGTTTATTTATTATGAATTGTATTTTGCATTTATTTCCCAAATCTAATCATACTGGCTTGTGTTTTGCATTAATGTCCCACCTAGAAGCTGGACTTGATGCTCTAAAACCATGGTACCCAACATGGAACACATGCCCCACAGGGGGGCAATTTGATTTTTAAGGGGGGGCAGCAATTCAAGAATGAGTTAGACCAAGTTAATGGCTTTTTAGCCTTCCTCCACATGAATAGGAGTTCACTTTTTGAATAATAAGTATTATGTCATGGGGGTGGGGTGGGTGTCAGGATTTTAGAGATCCTTAGGTGGGGCATGGCCAAAAAAGGTTGAGAACCACTGCTTTAAAAGGTCATTTCCCGCATTGCAGTTCCAAGGTGGTGGTGGTAGTGGTGGTGATGATGATGATGATGGTTTATCCCACAGAATTCCTCCAGTAAAGGCAGCATACTTAGTTTCCTTTACCCAGTGAGGTAGATCAGACTGAGAAATTGTGATTGGCCCAGGGTTTCCCAGAAGATTTCAAACCTAGGTGGGGACTTGAACACCAGTCACCTGAGAGATAATAAAGTATTCTAAGCACTGTTACCTAAAATTTTGAATAAAGCATTATAATTAATCAAAACGTTTATAAATATCACAACACTCACACACATGGAAAATAAGGAAAGGCCAAAAGTTTGGATACACATAGTGGGAGGCCTTTCCAGAGGGAGGGAGAGATTAAAAATCACTGATTGCCTCCATTGTTCTTAAAACCGGTTTGATGACGTTTTCTGATAAGCAGAAATTCCTTCACAAAGGAAGCTGAATGACTCATTCCTCTGGTTTGATTAAAGTTCAATTAAACATTGATTAGAACACTGACCAAGCATAAAACATAGCAAAAATCTGTGGGGAACAACCCCAAAGTTGATCAGGAAAAAGGGGGGAAGCAAGCGAAGTAAAATGACAAGCTCAGGGACAAGCGGACATCCCGTCTCCCACGTACACAGCCAGAGGATTAAAAGGGAAAAACAAAAGGTGACTTCTCTCCTCAAAGGTCTCCCATTAAATAAATGATTAAGGCATATTGATTCTAACATCTTTCTTTGTTTCTTTGTTTACACGCTAGACGCTAAAGCAATTTTGTCCGGAGGCTCCATTCATGCCGGAATCCACTGTTTTCCCGCCGCTACATGCAATTGGTTATTCCTGTCAACCACAAATATGCTCCTTTGACCTAATGTAAACTCTCTATAACCGGTTTTTTTCAGCAATAGCTGTAATCTGCCGCTTTTGTGTAACTAAAGTCCCTGACCTCAGAGCTGCCTTTGTTTTATGTTTGCATGTAATTAAAATATGTTAATTGCCTTTCCTCTTTCCCAGTTTCAATCCCCTCTCCCTTGTCACCTAGAAGCTAGTCTAGAAAGCAGATATAAGCCCTTAGAGGTGGGTGGGGGCCATCTTCTGTTCACCAAATTTTGTGAGCAGGGATCACGAGGGGGCCTTTTCCTCAGAACGGTTGCGGGAAGGTTAGCTATTTAGAATTATAGGTCTGGCCAGACTATATGCCCGAATAGGCTTGCCTTTGCTTTTGCTCCCAATAAACCATATTTTGTTTTGACTGAAAACCCTGCCTCATTGTAAGTTCTTGGGTCTTTCTAGTACCTCTGCCAGAGAGTGAATCCAATCACCCAGAATTGGGTGACATAATTGGGGGCTCGTGCCGGGATGCCTCTGGTTCCTGCAACCTCCTTAAGAGGTGCAGGACACAAAGAGAGGGAAAGAAAAACCAGAACGACCTCCTATTCGAAATCTTCAATCAGGCTTTGAGAGACTCATCTGCGGTTCGTCTCTGCGACTGAAAACTTCAGGATCGGTAACGTATAATTTTGATTTTGGGGTCCCTTTGAAATTCTTGCCAAGTTAAGTTTAAAAAGCCTACTGAACTGAACTTCCCCTCGGGTGGCAGCTCGAGTATTGAAGGCGTGGGTTCGAGTCCCACCTAAGGTGACAAGAGGCCTGACTAGCCTAAGTCACACCAAATTGAATACTAGTTTGGCCTCGCTCGCCAGCTAGAAATCAAGCAAGAACGGGAATTGTCCACCCGTGAGCAATTTAGTTTAAGTGCAGGGTCCAGTGGATAGAATCATCACCTATCACTGGGGTCTTTACGGATTGGGCAGAGTTCCAAGATAGCCGGATAGCATCCGGTGAGGAATCTCGAAAGGCACGGGGTACCAGAAGTAATTACCTGAGTACACGTGGCGGATTGGATAGCCTGGTCAAGATAGCGGGGTTCGTCGTCCGTGAGACCGGGGTAAATTAGTCTCAAGATAGCCGGGTGATTACCGGTGAGAGACACCAAAGGGAAGAATCTGTGTGGTCCGCTCCCGCCAGTGCGCTGTGCGGGGTAACTCGGTAAGCACCAAGACCTAGGCCTAAGGCAAGCTAATGGGAGGAGCTTTTTGAGAGTTCAGGCTGGGCTGAAAGAAGGAAAAGGCTGGTGGGACGCCACGCAGCAATGTCCTCAAGAATTGGAAGAATTTGGTGGGACCCAAGTCTAACATTGAGCAAATGGAGGTTGAAACTTTTAAGCACCCAAGACCGGCCCCTTTCAAAGGGACCTGAGGCCCGCCTGGCCTAGAGAAGGCAACTTAAGTTTAAGGCACCTAAAGGAATTTATTAGAAGGCTAGAAGCGAGTCTGAGGAGATCTGGGGACTCGGAGCACGCAGCACTCTCCGTGAGGCTGCACCCACAAAACCTTGAACGATACCCTTGCGAGGGCAATCTTTATATTGTAATGGGAGAAGGCTAATCCTCCTCCCGAATTTGGGGATCCCCAAAGTATAGAGAGGTAATTGAGGAGGCTTGAAGAGGACCTTTTGGGTCCATTGCACCTTCTGCCTCCTTCAATTCCTCAAACCCGCTGCTCATGGTATCCTTGTAAATCTGGGGTGCTTCCTCAGCCCTTAATGCCCACCACCCCTGCCAGCAAAAGGAACAAATCCAGTCGGGAGAGTCTGGGGTCCGTAACTTTGCAGCCCCCCCCCCAGGTTACAGTGGGTTAAACCGCAGAGGTAAACCTACTGGACCTCTCAGACATGCCCCAGCGGGACATGTTGGGAAGGGGAGTTGTAGAAGAAATCGGACCTTGGGAACAGATGGAAGTTCCTGGAGTTGCGGGGGTGAGCGGGCTGAAAGGAATGATGGAAGGCGTCCTTAGTGAAATAAGGAAATCATGAGGAAAAATTGGGCACTATAAAATCAAAAAGAAAAAGGTAAAAATTAAAAGCTCGAATTGAAACAGTGAGCCAATCTCAATGGACTCGTTGGAAAAGGGAAAGCTAGGACCCAGTAAGCAGAACAGGACTCCTCAGCCAAAAGAGAAAAGGGAAGGAGGAATAGTTTATTGCCATCCATCCCTGCTAGCAGAGTGGGGGTGCTAAATAGAGCAGAATGAAAAAGAGTAAACCAGAACAGAAAAGCATTTAAAATTTGAGCCCGCTGCAACCCACTCAGGCTGAGAGGCTTGAAGGGGACAGCAGTCATAGATTAAACAAAGGGTTAATGTAACTCAGCACCCATATAAATTGTAACTTGTCCGTTGTTTCTAAAAGGAAAGCCCCAATTAAGTTAAGGCAATCTGTTAAAGTGTAACTGAATTCGAACACAGGGCAGCCCAAATTGGAAGAATCCCAGGCTATTGCCATAAGAGGCAGCCTGGGAATGGCTTATAAGAATGATTAACAATAAGATTAAGTCATTGTGCCCAGGTGGCAAGTAATTCCAGCCTCCTGAGAACCACAGTAAAACATGGCCCTTAAGGTCTGAGAAAGCATGGCATTTTCCCTTGCTTTTCTAGCGATTGCGTGGAGCATTGCAGGAAAAGAAGGAGAGCTAATGTACATTTTAAAAACGGAATGGATGTGTAATGTATGTAAATATGCATGCATGTATGATGAATGAATGAATAAGGGTACCCTGGGTGTGTGTGTGAACGAAATAAATGTGTGCCTGCATTTTTGTGATGTGTAAATAATGAGGACTAGGAACTTAGAAAATTTAAACTGCCATTGTGAGGTATTAACATGCTCTGCAGAAGGCTTTAAAGGGGAAGGAAGCATGTCCTTAAGAAGTTATGCTTCCAAAGAGTACCCAGGCCTGATGCATGCTGGAGATGTGGCAGATCTGTATATATGTGTATTGTAAAAAGTATATAAAAAGTATGGTTAACAAAATGATGTTATCCCTTTCTCTGTCTAGTTTAAACTTTAAGACAGAGATTGGAAATGTATAAATCGGGATTATTGTTGTCCTTTAGATTGGGACATGGCAAAAGTATTATAAGGCTAGTGAATTAGCAACGCTCAAATGCATTGCTGCCTTTTAAATAAGGCTCGAAATCGAACTAAGTAAGTATCAGAAGTTACAGGAAAATCCCTTTAAAAGGGACCCAAAGGAGAATTGAGCAGAATTTGAAACAAAAACGTAGGTAGTTCAAGCAATAAAGGCTTTGGAAATTAGGAATTAGAACTTAGAAACAGTGGGAAGATACAGTTAATGAAATAGAATTAATCGAAAACAAATAAATTGACATAATGACTGGTATATCTAAAAACTTGAGATTGGCAAAGGCTGGAAATTGGGATGGATTAATTAGAAGGGTCCCTCTTTCCCATACAAAGCCAACTGCAACCAATATGTGTTTGGAAATGCATTTGCTTTTAAAGAAATGGCTTCCAAAGTAAAAATTCGGACTTTCCATAGAACATGTGCAGAGTGCAAACATTGTAGCACTGCAGAGAAGTTAAGAAATTGCCTCCTGCTGAGAAAAAAAAACAACAACATTCCATTCACAATAGCCTGAAGGGGGGAAAGCGGCCCCTCCTTCCTCTTCCACTAAGCTTGGCCACTAAAGTAAACAGAGTCGCATACTGTCTAAGGTTACAGGCATATGCACTGCCCCACCCAAATTCTGATTCCACTGCCCTAGTTGGCAAAGAAATGGGGACTTTTTCTTCCTTTTCGTTGTGCCTCAAATTAATCTGTGTCACCCTGCTGTCCCAGCAAGGCTGACAAATATGAAATAAGGAGCCTCATCTGATGAAAGGCTAATTTTAAAACATAAGTTTGCTACCTGGCCATACGCCCCACATATGGATGAAATTTAGGGTACTCCCCGCAGGCAGAATTGGCCTGCACAAAATATCAATGCAAGAAGGCAAATCACCTCAACCACCCTTTTACCCGGCTTCATTTAAAGTGCTCAGCTCAACCTGGCAATATTATAATTGAATTGGAAAACTTGCAGATAGGCAAGGGACCCCAAGAAAGCCTTCGGAGCAAATCCTGGAGTTCTGGGTGACCCCAGTGTCTGTCCCGAGAAAGGGCATGAAGATAGCGGAAATGGAGGTTTTGGCTTGTCTTTTTCCCTGGGAAAAAGGACAATTGGAGTCTCACTTGAGAACCCAGTTTTGTGGGAAGGGGGGCCAAGAAGCATCTGCCTAAAATGCAAAACCGTATTTTGAAAATCTGGCCCACATCTTAAAAGGGCCATGCTAACTCAGAATTTGGTTTGTCTGGTGTATACCTTAACAGTCTCTAAATATGGCACGTGGAGACCCATTTTCAGAAATAAAAGGAGATATGGCCTAGTAGAAAATAATGGATGGATATTAAATAAAGGGGAACCTTTAATGTGTGGCACAGGGGAAATGGAACATTGTCCTGTATAATCGGATACTTGCTTAAACAGAGGGGCTATGCATGTGTTATAATCTGGATAAGTTTAAATTGGAAACTTGGAATCATGTCTGTGCAAAGCTCTGCTTGTCTGAATTGCTTTAAAGAAGGAAACTGCTGCTCCATAGTGAAAAGTTAATTTGAACATAAACCTATTAAAACCTTTTGAAAACATATGCATTTCTGAAATGGTTGCTGTAAATTTGATTTTGTATAATGTGGCTCAATACACACATGTACTGGGGTTGAATTAACTGAATCGCAAAAGCCCCAGGAAGCACATTTGATTTTCGATCTGAAAAAAAAAAATGTTTTTAAAAATTGTGATTCAAACCCAGGACCTTGCAACAAGAGTTCCGGAAAAAGGTGGGAGAAGTTTTGCATAGTAAATAAATAAGCACATAGTAGCTTGCTCCTTAAGAGCAGCTGTAAGCCTTTAACATCACAAAGAATGGCTGCACAGTCAAAAGTAATAAAGCTAAATGTTTTTATTTCTGGGCAAACTCCCTGTCAAAATTTCCCTTAAGGAAGGCAGGAGAGGTGCCCTGCCCCTGCATAGTCTGTTCTGTCATTGCATAGCTGTATTTTGTCTTGTCTGCATGTGTGTTGTGTGAGTGGCTTCTGAAGATTGTTGGAACATCGCACATGGGAAATTTCCTCTCCTACTAAGTGCACAATCTTAAGGAAATTTGAGCGTCCCTATGCACCGTCCCCAGTTAAGAATCCTAGTTAAAGAAACTGAACCATAAAGATTGCTTTGCAACTCCAACAATAAAGTTATTTCAAAAACATCTGCAGTGCGTTTGTTAAACCCTCATTCTTATTATACAGGATGCCAGAAGGAAAACAGGGTAAAGGTAAACAAATAGATTTCACAATGAGGCCAGTTTAGAAATTAGTTAGGAGACTCCCAGACTGACAAAGGGGAGGGGGAGGCTGAATTTGGTAGGGAAGCAGCACCTTCCTCAGATCAGATGGGAGTGAAACAATTGTTTGCTCAAAGTATTTAATTTGGTTTACATTGGTTTGGGCCAGGAAGGTAAATTCCTGCCTCTAAAAAAAAAAAAAAAAGCACTCACAGTTGCAATTGAATCATGCATTAGTGGCTTCTGGAGTAAGTATGGGGTTTGCACAATAAAAGCCCTCTTCTCCTACTAAACCTGGAATCTTAAGGAATTCCCTTACATAAATCCACAGGAAACAGTGAATGTAATGGGAGTACAGTCAAACCTCATATAACACTAAAACCTGGCCCCACAGGTCTAATGTTATATGATTTTTAGTGTTACCCGATGCATGTTAGGATCCTATGGGAGCCATAGCCATAGAGATGCATCGTAACCACAAAGGTTTTGGCGGTTATCTGAAGCATCCCATGGGATCTTAATGCATCATACTGATGTTATATGAGGTATTACCGTACATTAAAGCATGTTTGTTGTCGTTTATTGTTACTAGGGTTAAGGAATAAAAGTTTAAAAGTAAATGTGGGAGGGTTTTGGGGAGATGTGTTGTGTTCTCTCTCCCTCACTACAGGAAAACCTAAAGATGTGGAAGCCTTGTGTTGGATCCCAAAAGTGAACGGATGACAGTGCTCCAGAGCATGTCTAAAATTCAATGGAGGAGTATCATGTCTTTTATTATTAGTATTCCTACCACCTCATTTCTTCTCGACCCCCCTTTCTCTCTCTCTCTCTCTCTCTCTACCTCTCTCTCTCTCTCTCTAAAGTATTGCTAGCAAACTGTGTTCCTGTATTTTCTTTAGTTTAAATTTCTAAACATGTGTAGAATGTATAGAATGTTAGGATGTTCATTTGGTAGTTTGGACAACCCCCTTATTTTAAATGGATGTGCTGCCTAAATTTAACAGCAAGCAGGCAGAAGAAACCATCCACAATCTCACCACTGAGAGTAAAACACTGGGTTTTCACTGGGGAATTGGCTAATTGGCCTACTCCCAGATGTTGGAAACATTTATTCATAGCGGGGTTTGGGATTGCTGTAGTTATAATTCTAATTTGTGTGTGTGTGCCCCTTTTTGTAATCCCTGAGAACGCTGTACCAGGGCCCCCGGGGGGGGGCATACCACACCAGGACCCACTCAGCCTAAGATACGACTGCCCACTGGTCAGTCGAAATCTTAAGAGAAGAAGGGAAGGAGTGTTACCTAAAATTTTGAATAAAGCATTATAATTAATCAAAACGTTTATAAATATCACAACACTCACACACATGGAAAATAAGGAAAGGCCAAAAGTTTGGATACACATAGTGGGAGGCCTTTCCAGAGGGAGGGAGAGATTAAAAATCACTGATTGCCTCCATTGTTCTTAAAACCGGTTTGATGACGTTTTCTGATAAGCAGAAATTCCTTCACAAAGGAAGCTGAATGACTCATTCCTCTGGTTTGATTAAAGTTCAATTAAACATTGATTAGAACACTGACCAAGCATAAAACATAGCAAAAATCTGTGGGGAACAACCCCAAAGTTGATCAGGAAAAAGGGGGGAAGCAAGCGAAGTAAAATGACAAGCTCAGGGACAAGCGGACATCCCGTCTCCCACGTACACAGCCAGAGGATTAAAAGGGAAAAACAAAAGGTGACTTCTCTCCTCAAAGGTCTCCCATTAAATAAATGATTAAGGCATATTGATTCTAACATCTTTCTTTGTTTCTTTGTTTACACGCTAGACGCTAAAGCAATTTTGTCCGGAGGCTCCATTCATGCCGGAATCCACTGTTTTCCCGCCGCTACATGCAATTGGTTATTCCTGTCAACCACAAATATGCTCCTTTGACCTAATGTAAACTCTCTATAACCGGTTTTTTTCAGCAATAGCTGTAATCTGCCGCTTTTGTGTAACTAAAGTCCCTGACCTCAGAGCTGCCTTTGTTTTATGTTTGCATGTAATTAAAATATGTTAATTGCCTTTCCTCTTTCCCAGTTTCAATCCCCTCTCCCTTGTCACCTAGAAGCTAGTCTAGAAAGCAGATATAAGCCCTTAGAGGTGGGTGGGGGCCATCTTCTGTTCACCAAATTTTGTGAGCAGGGATCACGAGGGGGCCTTTTCCTCAGAACGGTTGCGGGAAGGTTAGCTATTTAGAATTATAGGTCTGGCCAGACTATATGCCCGAATAGGCTTGCCTTTGCTTTTGCTCCCAATAAACCATATTTTGTTTTGACTGAAAACCCTGCCTCATTGTAAGTTCTTGGGTCTTTCTAGTACCTCTGCCAGAGAGTGAATCCAATCACCCAGAATTGGGTGACAGCACTACAGCACACCAGCTGTCAATGAGCTCAAGAAAGAATATTTGCTCTCTTCATCCTCCATTCCTGCTGTAAAGAGCAAAGTTGTACGTTTGAGGACCCTGTCGGCCTAAAAATAGCTAAAACTGTCTTGAAACTCAGCATGGGTGAGTAAATACAGGTTAGATTTGTACTTGCGAGACAATGCTGCAAATCCCCACTTAGTTGTGAAGATTCACTAGGAGATAACAATGCTAAACCACTTATTGAAAGTCTCAAATATTTGGAAGAACTTAATAGGATCACTATAATTTGGAAGCAATTTGATGACATACCACCACAAAAGCTTTCTTCGTCACTCTGTGATACCCATTAAGAGTATTTTAATGGGACCCATTTTCTGGGGACATCACTTTGCAAGCAGCCACTATTTCTTCTTTGGTGCCCTTTTGTGTATAGCAGACTCTCCTGTTTCTACGGCTCTATGGATGTTTTAAATCACAGTTCTAAAATCCATCACTGTTGACCATTGGCCTTGTTGGCTGATACTACTAAGAGCTGGAAGGAACCTGGCTGGGAAAAGCTGGTGCACAAAACAGAAGCATTCTCAAAATTTTCACAGTCCTTACCTGAAGAGAAATTCAGTTACAGGTTAATAGCTACCTGGGTGAGTCTGTTTCCCCAGCATAGATTTTGACAATGAATTAAGCAGCTGGATATCAGTCTTTCCAGAGTGAGCCATTAACTCTGAGGAAAGTGGCCTGTGTTTCCCTGAAAACTCACTCCACAGTAAATCTGTTGCTCTTAAATGTGCCACACAAATCCCATTTATTTTTGATGCCACCGACAGAAAGATCTAAACATGTTGGCTGTCGCTAGCTATCCACCCTTTTCACACCAAGCAAGCTGATCACTGATCCAAATGAAGGGCACAAAACCACTTCTCTGAAACCTCAAATGCTGAATCTGTTGGAAGTGGCAGCTCCCATTTTAAACTGAGTCCCACTGATTGTGTCTACAAAGGGACTGCAGCATGTAGGAGATGACTCCCCCTAGAAGTTAAAATTCTCATGGCTTTTATTGAAGAATAAACTAACATGTGAAACCCATCCACTCTGGAAAGGTTTAGTTCTAGACTGTCTTCTCCATCCCTGAGAAGGTGATATTGCTCTTGGAGATACCGTTTTCTATGCAAATTGATCCATGCCCTTGCTTGTTTATACATTAATCATTGTTAACTAAATTACATATATTTAATCATCTTAACCTTGATGTTACCTTAGACAGCACATCTAGGAGGCATCTGCAAAAAACAACAACAAAGCACTTGGTAACTTTTTGAGGGACAGCGGGAGAGGAAGATGAGTGATTAATAATTTAATTGCATTTTACAATTATTATTCTGCAAGTGGTGACCTGCAACAGCAATTGGCAATTAATCCCATTCTTAACAGCAGTTCAGTATGGATTTTTAAAGAGCACAATTTGGAGAATGCAGGTGCTAAGGTATTTTCTCCCTGTTATACTATGTAAGGTTTCATGATGTGGACAGGCATCAAGAAATTTGGGAGGCAGTTCTCTTCTCCTTATGATCTTCCAGAATTCACAGTGAGCACCAACATTGGGGGAGAGGGGAGAAGAAATGGAAGTTGGCATGGCCATGGTGTTGCAGATGGAATTTTGGGGTTTTAAATACTGCCATGAGCCTCTGTGAACTATTTAAAAGGTGAATCACTCCTTCACCTTTTTCTCCTGGGAAAAGCTATTTTTGTGGCAGAAGGGTCAGATGAGACCAGAGATTCACAGAAAAGTCAGGAGGAACTGGCATCCCTAAGACCAAAGATTGCCTCTTCCCCAATGACTAAAGGGCAGCTGTCATTCCTAGATATGAGTCATGTATTGCTGTAAGAATGGGACTACACCGGAGCATCGCATTGGAACAATTTGGCTTTCCTTCAGTTTGATTCGAAGCCTATGCTATGGTTTCAGTCACAAACAGCGTTCTCACAGTGGTTTCGGAAAGCTTTGGGCACTCACCATTAACATGCAGGCCAACAGTATGCCAGCCAAACATCAACTCACTTTCTTTCCACTCTTCAGGTCCCACCTTGCCATTCCTTTTAGGGTTCCCTGTACAGTTCCCTTTGTTTGAATAAAAGCAAAGGTGAGCCTGAACAAAGGCAATGGAATGGACCTGTAAAACAGGGGTGCCCAAACTACGGCCCACAGGCTGGATCTGGTTCCCGATGCCAATGTCCACAAAGCCCTCATTGCTCCTGATTCCGGTCCACGTGGATCCCTTGAACCACATGACCAGCCTGCTGCCTGAAAAGTTTGGGCACCCCTGCTGTAAAATATGAATTCTGTAAAATATGAATTGAATTAAATATGAATTCTGAAAATATGGGCTAGGTAAAAAGGAGGTATTTGTGTTAACCAAAGGAGGGGGAGACAGCAGGTTCTTTTAGTGCCACCTGTGTTTGGTCAACCTTGTCCCCTTTTCCACATCACCATTAACACAGCTCTTGCCTGCTAAATCCACCTGCTTCCAAGGCCCTCAACCTCCTTTCACTCTGTCCCCTGAAAAACTGCAGAATGGCAGCTGAGAAAAACCAGAAAGCACAGAGGTGGTGGAGAGGCAAGGCTGACAGGAGTCTGTAGAACAAGGAGCCACGCAATGGGTTTTTCCTTTTCTCCTGCTCTTCTGGTTTCATGGGGCAGGAGAAGGCAAGAGATTAACTTATTCCCCTGCTTATTATTATTATTATTATTATTATTATTATTATTATTATTATTATTATTATTATTATTATTATTATTATTATTATTATTATTATTATTATTATTATTATTATTATTTCGATTTATATGCCGCCCTACTTGGCGAAAACCAACTCAGGGCGGCTTACATCATAAAATTGAATACAATACAATATAACAAATCAAAAATGCAAAATCACAGCATAGTACACAACATAAATGTAAACACAATATAATCAAAATACAGTCCATAATCACAATACAATTCATATCTAATACAAAGAAAATAATCATACAGTAAGCAATACAGTAATGTACAATACAAAACACCGTCCCGCTACCCATCCACATCCCCCCCAACACACCTGCCATCAGTCCCGATATGGCTGTGGCGAACACCCACCCCCTATCCCCAGGTAGTCTCTGGGAGCCGGCGGGGCAAATCAACTCCCCCGGACAGGTGTTTCGAGACGTCTGCGCGGGTTGCGTGGGCTGGCGGCGTTTTTTTCCGGCCATGGCTCCTGCGGCGCTCTCTTTCCAACACCCCCGGACAAATGTTCATATAGCTGTTGTCTTTATTGCAATATGTCCCCGCCGCCAAAGGTCTTTTTGTCGGCTCCGGGGCCGGGGAAAGTGGTCCCGGAGGAGGTGGGGGTGGCGCCTCACTGCCCGCAGCTGCTGCCGTCTTCCTTCCTCTCCGGACCAAGGTGGGGGGGGCCCGGAGGGAGGGCAGGAGCGTCTTCTCGTCCCCGCCGCCGAAGGTCTTTTTGTCGGCTCCGGGGCCAGGGAAAGTGGTCCCGGAGGAGGCGGGGGCGGCGGCGGCGCCTCACTGCCCGCAGCTGCCGCCGTCTTCCTTCCTCTCCGGACCAAGTGGGGGGGGCCCGGAGGGAGGGCAGGAGCGTCTTCTCGTCCCCGCCGCCGAAGGTCTTTTTGTCGGCTCCGGGGCCGGGGAAAGTGGTCCCAGAGGAGGCGGGGGCGGCACCTCACTGCCCACAGCTGCCGCCGTCTTCCTTCCTCTCCGGACCAAGGGGGGGCGCCCGGAGGGAGGGCAGGAGCGTCTTCTCGTCCCCACCGCCGAAGGTCTTTTTGTCGGCTCCGGGGCCGGGGAAAGTGGTCCCGGAGGAGGCGGGGGCGGTGCCTCACTGCCCGCAGCTGCCGCCATCTTCCTTCCTCTCCGGACCAAGGTGGGGGGGGCTGGAGGGAGGGCAGGAGCGTCTTGATTCACAACAATCTCTCCTCTTTGTGTCTAAATAGCACACCTCTGAGTTTGAGGAGAAAAGGCGAACCCTTCTTTTTCAGGCTGCTTTTGTCTGGTTCCCCATCTTCAGTTCTACTTTTAATTTGCAAAGCTACCTTGGCTCACTATCTAGTTTCATATCCAAACATGAGGAAATGTTGCAGTGTATCTCTGGCATATTAGAAACTCTTGCTGAAAGAGTTGAGAAAAATAATGTTTGGATTTGAAGATCAGAATTCCTGGTATGATGTGGATTTGATCTTATGCAAACTGTTTAATTTTTCAACATTTAAAAGTAGAACCAACCAACATGCTAGTCAGTGAAATATGAGGCTTCCATACTTAATCAAATGTTTAAATTGTGACCTGGGAGGAGATGTCAAGGAGTACTTTCATCAGGTTTGTCTTGGATCTCCATTATGAACACTGCAATTGTTCTTAGCTACAGCACCTATCCCTTATGTGCAAGATGCCTGTGATAAGTACTATAAGCTGCATGTTTCTCACATGCTACTATCTCAAAACCTCCTCAAAGATTGTAGTATTTTTAAAGTACAATTGGGCATATCCTGGTAATGGCAACCTTGTGTTGCCAGCTAATCTTTCTCACACTGAGTCAGGCGAAAGCAACTGAAGAATGAATTCACCAAAAGGTCCTTCATTTTGGCAGTTTAAAGTCTGTCTAGACACAGAAGAATAAGAAGCCTCCTATGACATGTGGGGATAAAGCAAAGGTGTGTAACATGGAGCTTGAGGGCCTCATACAGCATGGGACCTGAATGCAGCCTCTACCTACTACCTTCCCCCACATAAAAGGTTTTTAAAATGAGAAAATTTTGCCATGCTTTGATGACCCCTCAGCAGAAATTAGTATTGGATTATTTGTTATCTTGTTCTGCGATATGATGTTAGCCGCCCTGAGCTGCTCTGCGAGTCGGGCAGCATACAAGTTTTAACAAGTTTTACCGGTAAATAAATTCCTGTAGAAACCTCCCTGCCCAAATTAAATTTTACAAATTAACCACTAGAGGGCACAAAGGGGTTTTTCCAGTTAACACACACATTACAAATGGCAATGTTTGAGGAGTGGGATGGTACTCTCAATGGTGGAGCTTGCTCTCCCTGAGATAAAGCAACAGAGAGTGCTTGTTAATGGTTCTTTCTCAGACTGGGAGAGGGTAACAAGTGGGGTATCACAAGACCCAGTCCTGGGCCTGGTGCTGTTCAACATTTTCATTAATGACTTGTATGAGGGAGTGCTGGGAATACTTACCAAATCTGTGGATGTCACAAAATTGGGTGGAATAGCTAATACCCTGGAAGATAGGAATAACATTTTTAAAAAGATCTCAATAAGCTTGAGCACTTGGCTGAAAATAATAGTATACATTTAACAGGGATAAGAGCAAAGTTCTACACTGGGGCCAGGGGCAAATGCAGTTACAAAATGGGGGATACTTGGCTCAGTAATACTACAAATAAGAAGGATCTTGGAATTGTCGCAGATCACAAATTGAATAGGAAACAACAGTGTGATGTGAATGCAATAATAGGCCACAGCTACGTTAGGCCGCATTAACAGAAGCAACATTTCCAAAACCCATAAGGTACTAACCTCTCTCTATTAGGCACTAGACAGACAACATCTAGAGTACTGGGTCCAGTCCACCACAGTTTAAGAAGGATGCTACCAAACTGGAGTTCAGAGAAGGGCAACAAAGATGATCAGGGGACTGGAAGCCAAGGCCTGTGAGGAAAGACCAAAAGAACTGGGCATGCTTAGCTTTGCAAAAAAGAAACGGAGGGAACTTTCCAAACACTTGAAAGATAGTCACAAAGACAAGGTTCTTGAACATTCCAGAGTGCAGGAGGTGTAATAACAGGAAGCTAGATATAGGCTGAATATTTAAAAGTCCCTTTTAACTATTAGAGCAGCACAACAATGGAACCACTTACTTTGGGAGGAAACTGAAAATGGTTTCCACAGCTGTAAACTTTTCTCAGTAGCTTAGCCCAATTTCTAGTTTGCCATATGGTTGTCTCTGGAAAAAATGCAGAATTGTCAGACTCTGTTCATAACCTGATATGAGTGTCAATTGCATGAGTTTGTCAAACAGTTATAAGACAATAAACTGTTATAAGACATTGTCAAGGCTGCATTTTGTCACCCTGCTTATTGAACTTATACACAGAGCACATAATGCGCAATGCAGGGATGGAGGAATCACAATTTGGGATCAAAATTCCTGGGAGAAACATCAACAACTTGAGATATGCAGATGATACCACCCTAATGGCAGAAAGTGAGGAGGACTTAAAGAAGCTCCTGATTAGGTTGAAAGAAGAAAGTGCAAAAGCTGGCTTGAGACTTAATATGAAGAAAACCAAGATAATGACAACAGGCCCTATCAGTCCCTGGAAAATAGATGGGGAAGAAGAAAGAAGCACTGACAGATTTTACTTTCTTAGGATCAAAGCTTACTGCAGATGGTGAATGCAGCTATGAAATAAAAAGGCAACTGATTCTTGGGAGGCAAGCGATGAACATAGTGAACATAGGGAACATAGGGAACATAGTGAAAAGTAGAGACATCATATTGCAAACAAAAATTCATCTAGTCAAAGCAATGGTATTCCCGGTGGCAATCTATGGTTGTGAGAGCTGGATCATTAGGAAAGCTGAGCACAGAAGAATAGATGCTTTGAGATGTGGTGCTGGAGGAGAGTTTTGAGAGTCCCCTGGACAGCAAGGAGAACAAATCGGTCAATCTTAGAAGAAATCAACCCTAACTGCTCCCTTGAAGGTCAAATAGTAAAGATGAAGCTAAAGTACTTTGGACATCAAATGAGAAGAGAGGATTCCCTTGAGAAAGCCTCGATGCTGGAAAAGGTGGAGGGCAAAAGAAAAAGGAGGCAGCCAAAAATGAGATGGCTAGATGGTATTGTAGAGACAATGGGCACAGAACTGAGCGAGTTGAGGAGGATGGTGGAGGACAGAAGTGCCTGGCGGACAGTGGTCCATAGGGTCGCAGAGGGTTGGAATCAACTGTGCGACTGAACAACAACAACAACAACAACAAAAAGACATTGTCATCCAGCAAAAGCCCTTCCAAACCTGCAGTTTCAGGACAATAAACTCCATTTGTTTTGGAATTCTTAACAAACGGATAACTTCTTCCTTCTTTTCTTCTTAAACATGCTGAGTATAAAAAGAGAGAAAGTGGGGAAACTTTTCTTTATTGAGTTTGAATTCTTATTTTAAGAAAGCATGACCACACTTGTTCCGAGTCCTAGCTTCATCCTCTTCTTTACTTTCTGCAGTTTTCTTTTTCATCCCTGACATTTAAAAATAACTTTTCCTGGTGAGTCACTGAATTAGATGATTCTTTCTGCCCTTTATTCCTCCATGTCCTCCTATCTCTTTCATCCTATCCCCCCAAACAACTCACCTTTCTGTTCTGTATTCAGCCAGGATACCAGGCCATTGAGTTGTTAAAGAGTTTTCTGAGGGGTTTTCTTAAGATCTAGGGGTGGTTTCTGTAAACTTAATTGTGTGTTTCCACAAACAACATGGTTGCCATAATTTTGTGCATATGCCTCTCTTGTGCATGTATCTTGTGGTTTTGGTTCTAGCTGTGCAGCATGGAAGGATTTAAATATACAGTATAGGATTCCACATATACAGCCACTGATTAAAGACTTTCTTTGGCAGTTTTGAGGTGTATCCAACTTTTTCATATTGTATACAAGTTGCATACATTCCAAAACCATATTTAATCATTAGTGGTTTGCAGTTTCCCATTGATGGTGATGTCATCCCTATTGTGCATGCAGAGTTATGCAACATGATTCAGCCATTGCCTCAACACAGAGGTGTTTAAGCAGAAGTAGTGATGGTTAAGGCAGGATTTTCTCCCTTGGTGTGAGACTGGACTTGATGATGCCTTCAGTCCTTCCCATTGTCTTCCATGAGTCCATTGTAAACAGTTACATATTTCATATATAGGATAGCAACTTGTTTTTCAGCCACTGCCTTGATTAGGTATGACGAATGCAATACTGTAGTTTTGTGTTAAATCCAAAATGCTTTGTTATTATACAACTATAACATAATAAGATGGATATTTATAGCCATTTGGGTTATTTTGCTCCATTAAAAAAAGGCATGCAAAACCATAATGCTAGAGTATAATGCGCAGTACAGATTCCCCACACCCAGAATCATTCACCTTGTTAAGCTGTTATAGCAAATACTATATAATTATTCTAAATAAATAAATTATGTAGCAAGAGACTTGTTTTTTTTAATACCAGATGTCTACTCAGCTTTCTTCTCAAAAATCCCTATTATACACTTTTATGTATTTTCTGAGTGATAAAGCCTAAGCTGTCGCTAAGCTGAAATACCTACCCTCTTTGTATAATCTTTAAACATGGGAAGAAATATTTGCTGCTCTTACTTCTTCCTGATTTATAAAATAGCAGGAAGAAACTGGGAGAAGGATTGACTGTGTGTACTTTTCTGTCCACTTAAAGCATGCATGGGGAGTATTATTTAGACTTCTTTGTACACTTAGACACATGCTCATGCTGTTGAGTTGGACATACCTTAGGCTACTATGGTGCCTATGAGCTCTGTTTATAGAACCCCTACATAGTTCTGTCATGAAATGAATATCAGACTTGATAAAAACTAGAAGGAATTTTTCACACTTTTTATGGTTTGAGCCATGTGCTTACAGTGAGGATACCTTGTCACTTTATTTGCATTGTGAAGATAGGAGGTATAGGAGTTGAGAAAACCACCTGGAGACTGTTTGCCTTTTTACAAAGCATATTCGGCTGTATGCTTGCCTCATAAATTCTATGATTTTAGAGCTCCTCTTTTTATTTTTCTCCTTTAAGGAAAAATAGCTTCTTCTTGCTTGAATGAGCAAGCTACAAAAACACATGGCATAACCACATATTGGTTTTAAACTATTACTAAAGTTGTGTGGTTTACCTAAGGTCCATGTATTAAACTAACCAAATGTAATGACTTATTTATTTGATAAAATAGATGCTAAGCTTGCTAGCCAGCTCAGCTTTTGTGCAGCAGGGAAGAGATCTGGCCTGGAGTGTTCATGCTACAACATCAATGAAAAACTAAAAGAGAACAATAGCTGAAGGTGCAGTTGACTTGTTTGGATGCTCATCTACAAACATGTATTTGGGAGTATAGATTATTGTGTTGCCTGGAAAAATGGAGGACATCTGGGCAAAACAGGAAAACCAACAACAATGTGTAACTTCAAGGAGAAAGACCCCCTGGTATTGGAAAACACATCCCTAAGCAGCAATAAGAGATAATCATTACTGTGGAACCTTGTACAGTAAAACCTCATATAACACTAAAACCTGGTTCCACAAGTCTTCGTGTTATATGATTTTTAGTGTTATCTGATCCTCTATGGGATCCATAGAGATACATTGTAACCACACAGGCTTTCGCGGTTGTTATCTGAAGCATCCCATAGGATCTTAATGTTATCTGATGCAATTCTTCCCCACAGATTCCTTGATGTTATGCGATTTTAGAGTTATTCGATACTAATGTTATATGAGGTATTACTGTATAACAAAAATAATTGGTTCCACAAGGCACTTCATTAAACATTTTTTTCATTGTATGATGCATGCATCGTACAACAAAAATCCCTATGGGATGCATCATACAATGAAAATCTCTATGTTTGATGCAACATTTTTCTTTTCAAATTCTCTTCGTTGTACATTTTTTTTCATTGTATGATGCATTCATTATATGAGGTTCCACTGTACACTAATATCTTGGTTAACGTGTGAACTGCACAGTGTTAAAACCCTGTGGGCTTTGGGGCAGAGACCCTTGCTGGGGGGGGGGGGTAAGGGGGCCTCTGTAGACCCAAGCATCGGATCACTGGCTTCCTCTGAGTGAGAGCGCGTGTGCACTCTCACCCCAAGGAAACTGGCAATTGGACACTCAAACCGCCGGTTTCCTTGGGGGGAGACCGTGTGTGTGTCAGGTTGCCAGTTTGTTTAGGGTGAGACTGTGTGTGCACGGTCTCACCCCAAGGAAATGGGTTGTCTGAGTGTCGGGGTACCAGTTTGCTTGGGGTGAGACTGGGTGCGCTCACCCTCACCTCAACCAAACCAGCGGTCTGAGCATCGGAGCTCTGGTTTGGTGGGGGGAGGTTGGGTACGCCCGATCTCCCACCAACCAAACTGGTGCTGCAATGCTCGGAGCAGTGGTATGGTTGGGGGTAGACCGGATGCACGCATCCTCACCCCAACCAAACCGGTGCTTGGCTCAATCCACCTGCCTTTTTGGAAAGGACAGTGGGGATTCCACACATGGAATCCTCGCTGCCCTTCCCAAAGAGTCAGGCGGATCGACCCCCTGTTCCCTTTCCTCTTCAGAAAGGGAACCAGGCTTTTTTTAACGTTGTGCAATCAATTTATCACACAACATTAAAAACCAGATAACACTAAGACTTGTGGAACCAGGTTTTAGCATTATCCGGGGTATTAGTATAGCTAGATTTTAATATATATAAAACTGCAATTTTAGTCAAAGAAGATGGGACTGAAGAAGTTTCAAAGCTGCTGTTGGAAAGTTTTCAAATTCTTGGGGCACACCAAGCTGATGTCCTCCTGCTTACTCAATTTTCTAATGGCTCAATATGTCCTTGGTGCAAATGATGGATATACAGGGTGGCCCATAAGATCCCACCCAAAACAGCACACAGATACACTGGATACATTTATTTATTTTTATTTATTTATTGAATTTATTACCCCGCCCCACTCGGGAAAACCCGACTCTGGGCGGCTTACATCATGATAAATAAAAGTAGAGGATAAAAACATATAAAATCGTAAAAGTTTAAAAGTTATCTGAAGCTAAAAACAGTGCAAACTGCACGCCAGTATTCCCATAGATCATGGATCAGCCCCCCAAAGCGGCACTCCTTAAATGAGCCACTTAGTATGGGAACCCATGTTCCCTAGTCCCCAGATATGTCCTGCCAGCCAGGTTTTCAGGCCCTTCCGGAAAGGCAAGAGCTCCGTCTGCAGGCGCAGTTCGGTGGGCAGGAGGTTCCAGAGGGTCGGGGCGGACACGGAGAAGGCTCTCCTCCTCGTACAGGCGAGATGCGCCTCTCTCGTTGAAGGAACAACAAGGGAGCCTCTCCGATCCACCCTGGTGGGCCGGACAGATGTTCTTGGGGTGACGCGGTCTCTTAGGTATCCTGGCCCACTACCATATAGGGCTTTAAAGGTAACAACCAGCACCTTGAATTGCACCCGGAGACATACTGGCAACCAGTGCAGCTCCCGGAGTAGCGGCGAAGCACGAGCATAACGCCCACACCCCACCACTACCCGGGCCGCCGCATTTTGGACCAGCTGGAGTCTCCGGATGGTCATCAGGGGCAGCCCCATGTAGAGCGCATTACAGTAATCAAGTCTGGAGGTGACCAAGGCATGTGTGACCATGAGCAAGGAGTCCCGGTCTAGGAGGGGGCGTAACTGGCGTATTACACGAAGTTGTGCAAAAGCCCTCCTGGCCACGGCTGCCACCTGCTCCTCGAACAGTAGCCGTGAGTCCAGGAGGACCCCCAGATTACGCACCGGGTCTGTTTGGGGCAGAACTGCCCCATCCAGCACCAAAGATGGCAACTCCTGTGTTAGCACAGGACCCCGTACCCACAGCCACTCAGTCTTGCCGGGATTCAGCTGTAGCCCGTTGTCCCCCATCCAGACCTTAACAGCCTCCAGGCACCTGGAAAGGACTTCCACCACACCGCTTGGGTCCCCACGGGCCGAGATGTATAACTGGGTATCATCCGCATATTGATGATACCTAACCCCGTGGGAACGGATGATCTCACCCAGCGGCTTCATATAGATGTTGAATAGGAGAGGAGAGAGTACCGAGCCCTGAGGCACCCCATATTGCAGGGGCCTAGGGCTGGACTTCTCCTTCTCCAGGCACACCGACTGGGTCCTGCCCCTCAGGAATGAGGAGAACCAGGACAACACAGTGCCCTGGATCCCCAGACCCTGGAGCCTCCCCAGAAGGATGCCATGATCGACAGTGTCAAAAGCCGCTGAGAGATCGAGAAGTGCAAAGACAGACGGCTCCCCTCTGTCCCGCTCTCTCCAGAGATCATCCACCAAAGCCACTAGTGCGGTTTCGGTACCATATCCGGGCCTGAATCCTGACTGAAACGGGTCCAGATAATCCGCTTCATCCAGGACTTCCTGTAACTGGACGGTAGTTGGAAATTACTGTGGGATCGAGGGACGGCTTCTTCAAGAGGGGGCGCACTAAAGCGTGTTTGAAAGGTGATGGAAAATGCCCCTCTTTTAACGAAGCATTGATAATCGCCTCGATCCAGCCAACTGCCATGGTCTTGGAAGCTTTAATTAACCAGGCAGGGCAAGGGTCCAGTGCACAGGTCGTGGCGCGAACAGATACAAGAAGCCTGTCCACTTCCTCAGGGCCAACAGGGTCGAACCGATCCCAGATAACATGGCTAGACTGTGCCACGGTCAACCCCAGCTCTGCACGTTCCACGCCGGGATTCAACTTTGAGCGGATCTGAGCGATTTTCTCCGCCAGATAATCAGCAAAATCCTCAGCCGATCCCTGCCACCCAGGGCCTGGCCCCCCTCTACCTTTGACTACATAAAATATATGGATGGGTAGAGACTTATGGACCACCCTGTACAGCATAGATCACCTCTTTTAATTGAGCCAGTAATTCAAGTAAGCTACAAGGCTGGTTAGAATTCAGTTCAAAAGTTTTATCCAAATCTCCTCCAAACCCTTTTCAAAATCTCCTCCAAATCATAGTTAGTGGCTATTTTATTTCTTCCTCTGTTATCCATTTAGTGAAAGAAACTCCTGAAGTTTATTAGGAAGCTTTTATCACAAACACAAGTCTCAATTTTTATGTGAGGCTAGTTTTGCAGTTTGGAACCATGTTTAGGTTTTGCACTAGTGATGTAATAAGATTATAGTTCACAACCTAGCTCTTCTATAGCCCACAACACAGCTCTTCTGTGTCCTCTCAGGATAACTAAAACGCTTGACAAATTGACAAGAGAGAGAGAGAGAGAGATGGCTATAATACTTCAGAGTGCTGAACTTGGACTGAGAGATTTGGATTCAAAATACTGTTCAGCCATGGATCTCATTGAGTATTCTGCCTTTCTTAGCCTCTTAGCTCTCAGGGTGTTCTGTTGCTAAACTGGGAAGTTAAGCCTCTGCTGGGGGAGCTGTATTTTATTGACTCTTTAGGGACCTTTAAGAATCAACTGAAAATCTTTTTTTTAGGAGGCCTTTGGCAGTTTGTTGAAGAACAAATAGGAGACCCTCCCATTGCTTATCTCCCTCTTGGGTTAGGGGTCATTGGCAGTGGTGGGCTCAAAAAAATTTTATTACCACACTGTGGGCATGGTATGGTGGGTGTGACCAGGGGGAAAGCCCTGCATTGCACCTGAATTAGGACTAATTTATTTCAAAACTTGGATGAGCGGGGCCAGCCAGAATTTCTGCTACTGGTTCTGGTGAACTGGTGTGAACCAGCTGATGCCCACCACTGGCATCTGAGGGCATCAGAACTTAAACTAACTGGCTAATATCAATAAGGGGACAACATCCTAAAATGCCTCCTTAAAAAATATCATTTTTAGTTGTTTTTTAAAAAATAGCCAGTGATGGAATCAAGTCTAGCAAATAATTTATAATAATAGATTATGGTTTGTTCTTTAGCTATTGCGGCACCATTTTGTGGAGATAATTGACACAAAACGTTAATGAAGGACTTCAGTTTGATAGGAGTGAGACTATACTTTCTGTTTTTATCTATAGCAAATAATGAGTTTCTGTGTCTCACAATAAGCTGGTCTTCTCTGAAGAGCAGAGATAGAAGACAAGATAAACATCAAGCATTAATGCTTCCCACAGAGGAAAAGCAATGATTGACAGAAACTTGCAAGTTGCCCTGTAAGGTGCCAACTAACAGTAATTATTTCTCTTTGAATGAATAGGCTAGTACATTTGCAGCTATTCAGAAATCATTTCAAGATTCTGCGGTGGCCTAAATCTAAGTATTTGGGGGGAGGGGGGGATAAAATGTATTACATTTGAAGTCCCCTGGGCTCTTGACAAGCAGATAGCATGGCAAAAGGATTGGTGGAAATTGCCCTGATGTTCAGGGCAATTTCAGGAAGCTCCAGTCCTAGTTACAATCCCCAACAACAAAACTAGCAAGCACATACTGTCATCAACTATCACTGAAGCCTGCTTGTTCTTTTGTAACACAATATCCCCCCCCCCCCAATATGATTCTTTCTAACTATCCTTTGTGGAATTGTATGAAGTAGACATGGTGTATACATTTGTGGTCCATTCAGATTCATATAATTCCTAGTTTAAATGCAGGTTTTCAAGTATTCTTATATGTTTTCTCTAATGTAGGTATCTCAAAAAATTCCAAAAAATTCTAATTTAGGTGGAGCTTTTAGATAGATGCTATCTGTGCACATTCAAGCCAATAAGAATTGCATTAATCTCTATCTCTGCTGCACTGGCAAATGATTTCTTAAAATAGCCCTTTATCAGGATATAAATTCACCTAATGAATCCAGTGTGGTGTATGGATAGAGTGATGGATTAGGACTCTGGAGGCAAGAGTTTTAATCCTTGCTTAGACATGGAAACTTACTGGTGGAACTGTTAAAACCATTCCTTTAAATATCTCACTTACCTTGAAAGATCTATTATGGTAGCTATAAATTGGTTCTGACTTGACACACATAAAACAACAAATGAGGCCAGTTTGGTGTTTAGAATCCCTCTGCTGTTGTTAAATAAGGCCTCCAGTTCTGCTTAAAGAGCAACAGGCTTGTCATCTCTGCTTTGTTATCTGATTTCATCAAATCTGAATCCATTGAGTCTTGGGCTGACAACCTCTTTATTCAAGTAACTGCTGCCAACTTTTCTCAAATATCCTGACAAATCCAGATCTGAGAAATATGCTCTGTTTTCCCTTTTGCAATGAACACAAACAGCAATTACACAGAAAATAACTTATTCTAGGTCTACCCAGAGTGGTTCATAAAGGGGCAGGAAAAACAATCTCTAGATTTACGTCACTAATAGCAGTGTGTGATAGAGTTCATTATTACACTAAACTTTCAAATCAACCAAGAGGACAGAAATTGCCACAGGCATTGACCTATACGTTGGTGATAATTGAACATATTAGTATTAATTTCATAATTTATTAATTAACTTGCTTTTCCACAAACAGACTCAATGGGCTTTCTGCCAGTTAACATCAAAAACGGCAGTGACTTCATTTGACTGTAATGTGCTCAGCTTAAACCTAGCAATATTTGTTATTAATAGATGCATATATGTGATGGCAAAACTTGGCACTCCAGTAAACTCATTCATGTGGATTCACAGGGGCTTGGGCTTCTGGGAATTGAAGTCCAAGAGCAGCTAGAGTGCCAAAATTTACCATCATGGATATATAATAACAAATATTCCTAGGTTTAAGCTGAGCACACTACAGTCAAATGAAGTCACTGCCAATTTCGATGTTAACTGGCAGTAAGTCCTCTCTTCTCATTTGGTGGCCAAAGTACTTGAGCTTCAGCTTCAGTATTTGTCCTTCCAAGGAGCAGTTTGGTTTGATTTCCTTTAGGATTGACTGATTTGATCTCCTTGCAGTCCAGGGAACTCTCAAAAGTCTTCTCCAGCACCACAGTTTAAAGGCATCTATTCTTCTGCACTCAGCCTTCTCACAGCCATATTGCTTTAACTATGTGGACTTTCATTGGCAGAGTGATGTCTCTACTTTTTATTATGCTGTCTAGGTGTGCCATAGCTTTTTATTTCATGGCTGCAGTCACTGTCTTCAGTGATCCTGGATCCCAAGAAGGTAAAGTCTGTCACTCTTCCCTTTCTTCCCCTTCAATTTGTCAGGGAATGATGGGACCAGATGCCATGATCTTGGTGTTTTGTTGTTGTTTTGTTTTTGATGTTGAGGGTTTTGCACTCTCTTCTTTCACTCTCATCAAGGGGCTCTTCAAGTCTTCTTCACTTTCTGCCAATAGGGTAGTGTTATCTGCATAGCTCAGGTTGTTGATATTTCTCCCAGCAAACTTAATTCTGGCTTGTGCTTTATCCAGCCCTGTATTATGCATGATGAACTCTGCATATAAGTTAAATATGCAGGATGGCAATATACAGCCTTGTTGTACTCCTTTACCTATTCCAGTCCTAACTGTCACTTCTTGACCCACCTACAGGCTTCTCAAAAGACTTGCCATAGTTTATTGTGTTCCACATAATCTAAGGCTTTAGTGTAGTCAATGAAACAGAGAAGGGGCTGCAGCAGTTAAAAGCTCGCCTTGTCACTAGAAAACTGGGGACTCGGCAGTTTTGAGACCCGGGTACAGGTACTTCATGATGGATTAAGTGCCTGTCTCTATCCCAGCTCTTGGGGATATTTCTAAAGGAGCCTCATTTGGGCATTCCCTCAGCAAAGTTTCTTCTGTAAAGATCCTTTCAACCCAGAATAATTTCTGACATGAATAATAATAATAATACAGCAGCACGTGGATCAAGAACTTCCAGAAGTACATAATGGGTTCCAAAGAGGGGAACTAGAGATTAAATTGCTAACATTTGCTGGATCATGGAGAAACCAAGAGAGTACCAGAAAAATATCTACTTCGTTTCAACAGCAGCAGCAGCAGCAGCAGCATCAGGAGCAATAATAATAATAATAATAATAATAATAATAATAATAATAATAATAATAATAATAATAATAATAATAATAATAATAATAATAATAATAATAATAATAATAATAATAATAGGTGTTGTTGTTGTTGCTGCTGCTGCTGTTGCTGTTGAAACGAAGTAGATATTTTTCTGGTACTCTCTTGCTTTCTCCATGATCCAGCAAATGTTAGCAATTTAATCTCTAGTTCCCCTCTTTGGAACCCATTGTATACTTCTAGAAGTTCTTGATCCACGTCCTGGTGTATCTTAGCTTGTAGGATCTTGAGCATGACCTTGCTAGTGTGTGAGATGAGCACAATTATACATTCTTTGGCATTGCCCTTCTTTGCAATTGGAACGCAGATTGACTTTTCCAATCCTGTGGCCACTGCTGGATTTTCCAAATCTGCTGGCATACTGAGTGCAACACTTTAATGACACTTTAACCACTGGTAGGAGAAGGATTAAAGTTTCCCTCAGAAGGAAGAGGAGACAGGAAAGGTCAAGGAAGGGGATTTTAAAAAAAGTTTTCTTAAGAGACGTGGACCAATAACTTTTACTTTATTCAAAGATTGCACCAAATAGTTTACCAGGTTTCTACCAGACTTCTACCCAACCTTAAGCAACTCTATTTATCCTGCTCTATCCCATTCTAAATGAGCTGTGTAGACAAACTTTTTTTTCTTGCAGGCCAGTCCCTCCCCCTACACACAGCTGTGGGGACAGGGGTGGGCTGCTCCCACTGCTGACAGTTTTGACGTCAGCAGTGGTGGCGACGGAGACAGTGACTGTGCTTTTTCCAGGCTGCTCCGAGCAGCCTCTCACTCAATCCTTTCCCCTCAGCAGCCTGTGCTGAAGCCGATCGCTGCCTCAGTGGAATTTTTGGAGCTTCCTGCAAGCCAAAATTTGCGGCGCTAAGAGAGTCCCCTGGCATGCTCAGGATGACATCATCCCGAGCGCGCCAGAGGGCTCTCTTAGCACCGTGAATTCCCCAAGCAGCGATCGGCTTCAGCACAGGCTGCTGAGGGGAAAGGATTGAGTGAGAGGCTGTTCGGAACAGCCTGGAAAAAGCACAGTCACTGCCTCCGTCGCCACCACTGCTGACGTCAGGTGGTGGGTGCACGGGAGGCGGGGGTGGTCTGTAGTGAAACCCGGGTGCTCACCGTGGGCCACATTAATTATATGCAGGGGGCCAATTAGGCCCACAGGCCGGAGTTTGGCATCCCTGCCTTAGACCAAGGGTCTAAAGGTTACATAATCTTCAGCCCAATCCTTTCATATATCATATTTTCTGGCATATATGACCCACTCCCCCCTTAAAATACACTGGAAAATGGTGTGCGTGTTGTAATGTACATAGTGGGCTAGTTTAGTAATAATAGGCTGCATTTTATACTTCAATGTGTCTTATAGTAATAATGTGTTGTGCCATTCATTTAAAAATGGCAAGCTTGCTCTGCTGCTTTGGGAACCCTATCTAGCCCTTTTGTTGAATGTGACACCTCCACCCAACATCTGCCCTGAGGACATTGGTTACCATCAGGAGTGTATTTGTGTAATTAAGACTTTTAGTATGTTCTTTCTTAGTCCTGCCTAATGTTTTTCTCTCCAAGTTTCTGATCTACTTGCTGTTGGCAGATTGACAGAAGACAGATTGTCTCCAGTGGTTTCTTGTACTCTCTTGGCCTTTGAAGACGAAATAAAGGAGAAACAACTTGTGGAGAAAGGAGAAGCTAAGATATTTCACACCTCTCTAACTTGCTTCATATGCTACCTCTTTCAAGAGGAATGAAGTTGTGCCATCAGCTGTGACAGTAATTTTGCCTATGTGTGTATCTAGTTTGTTCAGAACAAGTTATGATTTTGAAATTAAAAATTGTATGCTGTGAATTCGATTCTGACTTATGGCGACTCTTTTCAGGAATTTCCAAGTAGTAAATACACAGAAGTAATTTACTATTCCTTTCTTCATTCCTGGGGCTGTGAAGCTTGCTCATGTCTATCTAGGCTGGTTGTTCTTCCAAGAGACCCAGTGGGGAATCGAACTCCCAACCTCTGACATTAGAAATGTATAAATTTAAATAGTGGCAGAGGGAGGAAGATCTTATTGGAGGAATTATATGCCATTTTTTTCCGGTCCCCCCCTCCCCTCTTTGAAGAACAAAGGTAGCATTAGAAAGGAAGATGCGGGGAGGGTTGAGGATGGGCAGAGAATAGGTAAGTTCTTTGTTTTTGTTTTTATTTCTCTTTATTATCATTATTTCTTGTTTAAGGGATCCTATATCCATGTTAGTTTGTATAATTTTTTTAGTAGGGGAACGGGTTGGATTTCACTAGGGAACACGTCCGGGGGGACAAATGAACTATGGGGTGTGGAGGTATATATAAATGGTTAAGTCATTGAGGTTAATAACATGGAATGTGAAGGGGACAGGGAACGCCCTGAAGAGAAATAGACTGCAAGTGTCGCTCAATAAAGATAGGGCTGATATAATTTTTCTGCAAGAGACCCATCAAAAATCAGGGGAAGTGAACAATTTGAAGGTAAGGGGAATCGAAATATATGAGAAAGCATATGGGACGTCCAAAGCCAGGGGAGTTGCAACCTTGATTTCGGAGAAACTGGGATTTACCGTGAATAAAACCATAGCTGATCCAGAAGGGAGATATTTAATAGTTATAGGTAAAATAGAAGAAGAAGAGATAACGCTGGTTAATATTTATGCCCCAAATGATAAACAGCAAGAATTTTTTGACAGAGTGGGAAAAATTCTGCAAAAGGAAGGGACCAGATGCATGGTCTTAGGAGGAGATTTTAACATGATGTGTTCGGATATAGACAGTACAAGTGTAAAAAAGAGAGGTAAAAGATACATATTAGAGGAGTGGAGGAAGACCATGGGAGTAAAGGATGTCTGGAGAGAAATTAAAGCCCAGGAAAGAGGATATACATATTTTTCACAGGTACATGACATGTATTCAAGGATAGATTACATATTTGTAACAGAGGATTTAGTTAAAACAATAGAGGATATAAAGATTGGGACATTTAGGGAATCTGACCATGCAAAGGTCACTGTGGATATAAATCTCAAAGAAATTGAAAAAAGAGGTTACATTTGGAGATATGATGGGAAGATATATCAGGAAGAATCAATGAGAAAGCAGATTATGGAAAAGTGGGATGAAAGCTGGAAATTTAATGAAAATAACGAGGTTAGCCGGGGGGGAGTTTGGGATACAATGAAGGCAATTTTTAGAGGGGAATCGATAAAATTAGGTAGTATTAGAAAGAGACAAAATAGAAACAGAACCCAGGAACTTGAAAATCAATTAGCAAACTTACATAAAGATTATGCAAAAAAGAAGGATCAGAAAACACTGCAGGAAATAAAAAGAATAAAGAAAGAGTTAGACGGGAAAGATATTGAAAAAATCAAGAGAGATTTGATATTTTTAAAAAGGGAATATTTTGAATTTGGTAATAAAAACTCCAAGTTATTAGCGAAAGCAGCTAGAGATAAAAAGAATAAAGGACAGATGGGGGTGCTGATAGATAAAAATGGGAAAAGATGTAACAAAAGCAAAGATAAAGCACTCCTAATTGAGAACTTTTATAAAAATTTGTACTCTAAAAAGGAGATAAATAGGAAGAAACTGCGGGAATTTTTAGAGAAGCAAATACCTAAAAAAATCACAGAGGACCATAAGAATAAAATGGAACAAGCAATATCTATAAAAGAAATTGAAGATGTAATAAAAAAATTGAAAAGAGAGAAAGCCCCCGGGGAGGATGGTCTATCAGCTGAATTCTATAAAGACTTCAGGCCCTGGGTCACCCCGAGACTGCAGAATGTGTACAATGGGATTTTAGAGGGGGAAGCAACGCCAAATTCCTGGAACAGATCGATAATAGTTTTGATCCCCAAACCTGGTAAAAATTTAGAAAATGTTGAATCTTACAGGCCAATTTCCCTGATTAATCAAGATGCGAAAATTTTCACAACAATTTTGGCAAACAGATTAAATGGATTCATAGCCAACTATATTAAGGAGGATCAAGCTGGTTTTGTTAAAAATAGACACATGGCAGACTTAATAAGAAGAGTGGTTGACATAATGGACTTAGCAGAAAAAAGAAAGGAAAAGATGGGATTTTTAGCTCTAGATATTTTTAAAGCCTTTGACTCCTTACAATGGGAAACGATCCATGAGATGATTAAAAATTATGGATTTGGAAAAAAATTTCAAGGAGTTATTGGAAGGTTATACGAACAAGGGACGGCAAGAGTCAGATTTAACGAAAATTATACAAACGATATTAGACTAGAGGCGGGAACGAGACAGGGCTGTCCATTGTCACCACTATTGTTTATTATGGCTATGGAATTACTGGCAAATATGATTCGTCAAGATGAGGAAATAATAGGTAGTGAAGGAACTAAAGTAAGCCTTTATGCGGATGATACATTGATAACGACAAAACATCCAATAGAAAGTTTGGCTAGAATAAATAAACACTTGGAAGATTTTGAAGAAGTAACGGGATTGAAAGTTAACTGGAATAAAACAGAGATGATTTTAGTAAATGGAAATAAGGAAGATGAAGAGATAATAAAAAGGAACTATAAAGTGCAAATTACACATGAAATGAGATATTTGGGAGTGATAATATCACGTACAATGGGAAAATTAAAAGAGCTGAATTATGGCAGACAAAAGAAGGAATTGGAGAAGAAAATCACACAATATAGTAAATTAAATCTGTCATGGTTTGGTAGGATTGCTATGTGCAAAATGAAGCTGATCCCAAAGTTGAATTTCTTGTTCGATGTTTTGCCATTAGGACACACAGATAAGGAGTTAAAGGTGTATCAAAATATGATTAATGGGTATTGTAATGGAAACCGAGGAGCAAGAATAGCTAAATCACTGTGGTATGTCCCACAAAAAGAGGGTGGATTAGGAATTCCAGATGTTGGTAAATATTACAGGGCCTTTCAAATAAGAAATATTATAAAGATTTTAAACAGACAAGAAACAATATGGGAAAAAATTGAAAGGAAAGGTCTTATGAGGAAGGGAAATGCACAACTTCTAGGGAGTGGAAAGGAAAGAGGGGAGAAGAAATCACAGGGACTGATGCTAAAAGCAACATTAGAGATATGGGACAAAGTGAGGAAAGAGCTTGCTTTAGGGATGTCACCAATATTAGAGGTCGAAGACTTTCAGGATTTTCCAATCAAGATGGACAAAAGGATCAGGGATATATTGGCAGAAAAGAAGATAAAATTATTAAAAGATTGGGTCAATATTTGCAGAGACCAGGAAAGAAGGGAGGAGCTGTACACGCAATTACGGTTGGACTGGTTTAAGATCCTCCAGATAAATAATTGGAATAAAAAGTTTTTAAGGGAAAATGGTCTAAATAGAGAATGCACAGAACTTGAGACACTTATGGGTAAAGTCAGAAATGAAGAACTGGGGGTCAAGGGATTAGTTAGCAAAATTTATAAGATCTTGAATGAAAGCCAAAGAATACAAGAAGTGTTAAGACAAAGCTGGGAACAGGATTTAGACAGAAATATAACAGCAGTAAAATGGAAAAAGATGTGGGAAAGAAGGATAATGAAGACAATGTCGGTTAGAATTAAAGAGCATAATTATAAAATGATATGGAAAAGGTATAGGACCCCAGTCGGCCTGCATCGAATGTATAACAATTTGAGTGATAAATGTTGGAGGTGTAAGAAAATAAGGGGAACGTACGAACATATGTGGTATAGCTGTGATGTATTAAAAAATTTTTGGGGAAGAATTGAAAAAGAAATAGAAAAAATACTAAATATGCAGGTTAGATTGGGGTCAGACACAATTCTTCTAACCGACATAGAAGATTATGATATGAATAAGGATAATAAAGAACTTCTGGCTATAATGCTGACAGTCGCGAGACAATGTATAGGGAAAAACTGGAAAAGTAATGAACAGGCAACTATTCAAGATTGGTATAAGCAAATGTGGGATTTGGCCTTAAACGAAAAACTTACATGGGATTTAAATTGCAGGAAAGGAAAAGTGCAAAGCAACAATTTTTGGAGGATCTGGGAACCTTTTATAAACTACACTTTAGAGAGAAAAAAGGGCATACTCCCTGCACAAGATCAGTATGACTTTTGGAAATGTTGAAGGTATAGATCCCCCCGGACATTACACATAGCACCAGGGTGATGTTAATGATGTTGTAGAATACAAAGTGGAGAAGATCATGTTTAATAGTAGAGTGGTAAAAGAAATATTGTTGAATAGAATAATTTACAAGGTCTTCATATTTCAATATATATTTTTTTTTTTTGTAATTGTTTTGTTCTGTATTTTTATAGATCTGTATTTTTGTATCTTTTTGTGTTTTTCTGTATCTTTTTTTCAATATACCTAAATAAAATTTATAAAAAATTAAAAAAAAAAAAAAAAAAAAAAAAAAAAAAAAAAAAAGAAATGTATACACTAAGTTGTGGCACTTTATCAGTTTGCACTTAGAAAGGAAGTAGGTGGCTATAGGTGCAATTAAGAATGAGCTTTTGTTTTTTAAGTTAATAATTTGCACCTGCTGTACCAGAAACCTTTTGAACAGGGTGTGCCTAAAATGTGTCTCATGTAAAGGTGGCTTTTGTGTTTTGTTGGTTAAGGATGATTTGTGCTGACAGTTGGCTTCTCAACAGTGTCAAAACACTGCTGGTGAGATACCTCAATGTGAATGTTTGAAAGTCTGTGCAATTTGACTGCGATAGATTTAACAAAATTATGAAGGGTGTGGTTTAGCTTCTTTTGAAGATAATGGCAAAACTGTGACTGAATTTGCAGGAGTGCTGCCTCAAAAATGTTACTAGCAAGAATTACTGTGGAACTAATCTTTCTGAAGCAGATTAGGTGAGTCCTTAGGAACACAGGAAAAGGTATTTTACAAGCTTGCATATTGTAGTTGTATCCAGCAATTGCTTCTCTGTTTCTGCAGGCCTAAAATAATTGATTTTGCCTTCCATCATGTTTCAGTTTATGTTTAATTGTCTATGTATATTTTTATGTAGATGTACAGGGTTGTCTTCAGTCTCCAGGGCTTGTTGCAAATAGAACAATGAAGTACAATTTGGAAGCACAGAAAATTTGTAAAATGAGCCCAATGGAAGGTTACTTGACAATACGTTTTCTTGAACAATGAGATGAACTTCTGAGGAAAAAATGGTGTAAAGTGTATCCAGTAAGGTGAATTATTTTGAATACAGTGGATAATTTTTATTTACTATATATATTCATTCAGTACTTTCACTCCAAGGAAGTCAATCAGCCACATATACTTTCCTTCTATTTTTAACCTTGGAACAATCCTGCATGATATTTTAGGCTGTCCCAATCGTTTCAAGTGAACTTCATGGCAGAAGAGAGATTTTAAAAAGTCTCACTTGTCCATATATGAACCTTCAGCTAATACTCTAGCTTGGCCGGGTAAGCCTTAGGAAAAAGAAGGTAGCTTTGTGTTGTTAAGTGCTGTATCCACCTGCAGGATTACAAAAATCCTTCCTGCACTCATTAAGAGTATAACTGATGCTTAAAGAATGAGTCAAAGGAGACCTGGCATCTTTTATACTAGGAAGTGGCTTCGTTGCCTATGACAAGCTATAATGAACATCTGCATGTCGTCTTTGTGTCTTAGAGCTGGCTAGCATTTGCAATAGTAAACCTCAAGTGCAATTCAGCTACTAAGCAACAGTGGCTTTTTGAACTCAGAAAGAACCTATTAGTGTTCAGTCATTCTGCCTTTGTTGGAGTTCCTCAATGCTGAGAACCAAAACTTGACAGTTTCTTTCTTTTCTTTCTTTCTTTTTTGGCTTTGTGTTTCGTTTTCCTCCCTGCACCGACCTCCACCTTTTCTCCCTGAAGAGCTGTTAAACTAGCAATATCTGGAGAAGACAACTACAACTAAACTGTGCATTATCCCTGTGACTTGATCAGTATCTCTCACTCAGGCCCCGCATGGCTGCTCCACGAGCATAAAGGCAGAAGGGTTAGAAAGAGGGAAGCTGACAAGATGCCTGGAGGTTTTGTTAAAGATCTGTGCAGTGCAGAAGGGCAAATGTCTTCCCTCCTTATCTCCGCTGTGAAGCTAATGGGTAATAAAAGAGGAAAGAATAGGACTTCTTGCTGTTGCATGATCCATTCCATCTTCAACACAAGTATTAGGCATATGTCCTGAGCCAGGAGAGAAAAACCTTTTATAGACTGATTTTTTCCCCTTTAGCAAATTTCTCTCTCTGTGTGTGTATGTCTCTCTCTCTCCTTTAAAGGAATTTCTTTGATCATGGTCTTTTAGAAAACATTGCCTTAGAGTTCAATGGGTTTACTTAGATACCCACTGAGAAAGTACTTTTTTGTCAGAAAAAAAAACTTTTTTTTAAAAAAAAAAATTAAAACTGGACGAAAAGTCTTAGCTTTCTCTATGATCAAAACCCAAAGACAGTCTTGGTCACATGATCACTCTTTCCTGAGCTAACTCAGCAAATATGCTATGTAAAACTTGGGTCTTGTGAAGGTTCAGTTCTCTAGTAAGTGTTGCCATCACTACATGAAACTAGAGAAACGAGGGCAATCTGTTGGCTGTGCTGAGCATGTGCCATAGGGTGGGCGGTCCAAATTACTGGTACTTTTTTCCTTTTCCAGTTAGCTCATGGGTTCCATGATCAGGTTTCCTGCACATATGCAGAACCCATCAGCGTGGATTCACAGAGACCACGAAGGAGAACTCATATACAGCTGGTGGAGGTGGGCCAGTCTAGGGTGGAGTGAGATGTAAGACAATAGGATCAAAGTCAGGAAGTCCCATGTAATGGATGCAACAGCTTAATAAGTGAACTGCTTGCTATTCACAGAGGAAGACACCTGGTGCAATCGAGAATGCAATTTCTTTACTTATAAATTGTTTTCCATTTTTCTTTAAATATCTAGATGTAAAATTCCTCCCTTCTACTGAGTGATTGATACTTTCAATGGACAAAATAGTTGACTGCTACAGAAATGCTGTAGCAGGTGTGTGTGTGTGTGTGTGTGTGTGTGTGTGTGTGTGTGTGTGTGTGTGTATATCTAAAGACATGAACTTATAAATGGAATTGTGCAAGGCTAGGTGAATACGATTGCCATCTGTTATTGATCTAGTAGGGAGAAGGAGAAGCATGCATTTGGGACTAATGGCTGTAAGATGCTAAGTAAGAAGAGCAAATGGTAAGAAGCTACCATCCTTTCATTCTTCACCTTTTATTGTTCAGTGTAACACAACTGAGAATTACACAGCAGCTTGCTATCTGAAATGCAAAAATACCCAGAACTGACTTCAGGCTTCTCAGAACAAAGGTTCTAAGGAATATTGTTTGGCATAATTTATATTTCCCATAAACCTACCATAACCCATAATTCTTTGCAGCACTCATTTTGTATGCTCTGTGAACCAATTTCATTGTTCATTTGTACCTATTGCTCAATTTTAAATTGAATAAGGTTTCTAGTTGCATATAAGGCCACAGTTTATTATGCCACTCTGGTAACACTATAATTATAGAAACAGATTATATTCTTCTCTCAGATTTCACGGTGATTCTTCTCTTCTACCCCCAAGCAATAGTCATCACTGTAAACAAGGCATAGGTTTAAGATGTATATTTACATTAAAGCTGCATTTCTTTAGAGCTTCTTACTTTCAAGATCAAAGACCAACTTTTAATCTATAAATGGTGAGGTGATGTGGAGCTACTCAAAAACAAATAGTGTGTCAGGCTGACATAAAGGTTCACATTCCAAAATGGAAAGTGAAGGTTTGTTGGGGGCAAGCTAGTATTCAGGGGGGGAAACAGCAATAAAAGTTTAATTTTAGTCTAGTCTAGTAAAAGGAGCTTTCTTCTTTTAACTTAAGCATTGGAAAGACCTAATGCCACCCCTGCCTGTAGCTGCTTGGGGGAAAGGGATAGATCTTGCATATGTACTAGCAGGTGCTGAGAGAAGGGTTGGACTTTTAGGAAGACTGTAAGCTCAGCTAGCAGAACGAGGATCAATAAGGGCAAAAGGACAATAGGGTGCCCAGTGGTGGGCTCCAAAACATTTTTACTACCACACTGTGGGCATGGTATGGTGGGCATGCCCAGGGATAAAGCCCTGCATTGCACCTGAATTAGGACTAATGTATTTCAAAACTTAGATGGGCGGGGCCAGCCAGAGTTTTTGCTGCCGGTTCTGGCAAACTGGTGCGAACCTGCTGATACCCACCACTGAGGGTGCCCACAAAACTGGGGCTAGCAGATGCCTTCAAATATGTTTGTGTACGTACAGACACAGAGGTAAGCAGCTTATATAACTCCAGGATATAGCAAACAAGGATAGTCAGACAAGGCTCCGTGAAAGGCCCCTGGGGTAAAGTCTTAGCTCAAATAGAGTTTAGTTCTCAGTCTTAATCATCCTTCCTACATTCTCTTCTACTTAACAAAAGTGAAAATTCTTGTGTTTTCATTCTCATTTCATTTCCCTTTTTCTACTTCCGCACTGATAAAGAGCTACTACGAAGTAAGCTGAGAAAGGTTGGGGGGGGGGAGAGAGAAATACTGTAATTTATATGTATTGTGCAATACTACGATTTTGGGAGTACGGTACTGTAGTTTTTTTATTTGATGGCAGTTAAGAGCTGTTCACTATATAACAGTGAAAACAAAAACTATTAGAACGACCTGCATTTTGGGCTCTCTTTGACAGGAAAGGAGAGGCGCTAGTGATGAAGACTGTCACAGTGAGTACCTGTACCTCAAAATTTATGCCTATATCAGTGCCTGAGTTTGAAAACCTCTCTTTGATTACTGTGATCAAGCCCAGCTCTGGGTTGTTGTTCAAGACTTGGATCTTGAAAGTTGAACAACTCCCCACATCACCCAGTCATCACAGTTGGTGCAGCTCTAGGTGCCAACCCTGAGGATGGTTCAAAAGTCTTTAACTAAAAATAGAGCCTTCTTAGTGGTGGCACCAACACTGTGGAACACTCTACAAGTAGAGCTGCACCAGTCCCCATCACTGGCTATCTTTAAAAGCAATTGAAAACTCTTCAAGGAGCCTTTTCAGGGGGTTGTCACTTTACCAATAAATTGTCAATCAGGTTGAGTTCCTATGCCCTCAGACGCCAATTTGTTTAGTTTAGTTTAGTTTAGTTTGTGATGTATTTGTCAGTTGTTTGTTTGATTTGCTGTGTGTTGTCGTTTGTTATCTGTTTGTTCACCACCAAGAGTGGGATACTATCCAAATGGGCAATATAGAAATACAATAAATAAATAAGTAAATAATGCCGGACATCAAAGATGGTGTCACTGCAATGATCATCGTTGTCATTGTCATGTGTTGTCAAGTAAATTCCAAAGTATGATGATTCTTTCCAGGGTTTTCTAGGTATCCTGTGCAGAAACTTTTTGACATTCAAAGGATGTGAGGTGTTGATTACCCTGTTGCTTCATCAGTCCACCAGGCCACACTGGCTTGAGAAGGAACCTTCAGTAACCCATCCTCTTCAGCCTGGGCCACTGCAGTGTAATCTGAGCATACTGATTTCTAGTTTTTAGCCACTACTGTCATTGTTTAAATGTAGCAAATGTGCCAGGCTTGGCCATAGTGCTTCTTTTTCTTCTTCTGTGTCTAGGCCAGATGTGAAATTGCAAAAATGACCCCACCTTTCGGTGAATTCATTCCATAATTCTTTTTGCCTTATCCAGTGTGAGAAAGATTACCTGGCACAAGATTGCCATTGCCCAGGGTACGCCTGATTGTGGTTCAAAAATACCACAATCTTCAAAGAGGCTCTTTCTGTGTACCCTGACCATAGTGTTAAATGTAAGACAGACACCTCTGTAACGTGAGATGGGTAGAGATTGGGGCTCCAAAGAATACAGTGGTAGATATGTGAATTGCTCTTTTTTCCCATGCCTCTGGTCTAATTTTGGAAACTTGAGCTCCTTCCCCATGCACAATAAGAAGCCTAAACTGTGTACTTGCCTGTGAAGCTGCTCTGTTTAGTGCTGCTCTAAAACCTTTAGAAGATGTTTGGCAATGCACTTGCACATCTGCTCTTCTTCCTTCCTTGTATAACTGAAAGCCATTGCCATGCAGGAGTCTGCAAAACTCAAAAAGAATGCAGTTCATTCGAAGGGCAGACTTTTACTTTTCCCCTTCGGGTTCTGATCATCCCTATTCATTGCTATAACAGTGATTTGGAAGTGTTGCGGCCCTTAGAATAGTCCAGATTACCTGTCAGAAACTGTAATCGGATGCTGATGAGTTTCATTAATGTGAAGGTGCCTGAAACCTTTGCGCTCATGAGTTTTGATTGGTCTTGCTAGTCACACTTTATACGTGGTATGCCTACAGGCTAGATAATCATATTACAGCACTGCTCTTGTGCCATTCCTCCAGAAGTTTGAATGAGCCAGAAGCCTGGGAATAAAAACAGGGAGAAAAGAGAAGGCGAAAGAGACCTTCTGCAGAACTGATTGCCTGAGTCCATCAGAAAAGCAGAACGCTGCCGCGAAGGGTCAAACAGAATGGTAGAGATCTCAGCAAGCAACATGAAAATTGAAAGAAAGGAAAGGGGATTTAAATAGGACACCTTTGAAAAAGAACTGCAAAGTGTGCGTACGAATCAGGGGCAGGGGGATTTGAGAGAAATTAAAAAAATGGGGTGAAATCAGATGAATAAGTAAAGAAAGGATTGTTCTGTTAAGGGCCAAAACAGCATGACATCTCAGAAGTTTATCAAGAGTTTGAGGAATAGGTATGGCAGCAAAAATGCCTAATTATTATCTAGCTTCCTCTCCGGCAGCTGGCTGGACCTTTGAGGGATTAAAGAGGAAGAGGTGCACCCATTGCATAGTGTTGATTTTGAAAAGCTAAGTCTCAGTTTGGGGTAGATCCCAATACACCTTTGTGAATCAGGCAGAGCATGACTGCTACTTCACAATTGAAGCAGACATGAGCAATGTGCTTTTCCTTTATTTCTGTGCAGATGCATTTGTAACTGACCTTACTAGCTTCCATGGTCCCTTTGAAGCGCAATTCTATAATGATAGCAAATTGGACTTGTCAGAAGATCTAGCATTAGAATTCCAGTGCTGTGCCTTCCTGAAGAATACAGAACTATTTCATCTTTGTGGATTCATTTCAGAAAATGGGTGGCAAAGCTGCATTAGGACTTAAGAGTTGAAAAAGGGAGAAGAATACAATTCTGTGAAATTGGTCTTGCGTGTATTTCTGTTTTATACAGACTTTGGAAGCAGGTCATGTTGCTTTGTGGGATCAGTTTGTAACAAGAGACTATGTCCTGAAAAGGTGATATGGTAAGCCTAGCAACCCCTAGCAGTGCTACCCTGGTTTCTTATGAGGAAGAAGAATGTGGTAATGCTCGACTGTTGATGCATACTAATGCTGTCTTCAAAGGCACAGGATATAATACTGGATCTTCTTGGTATGGAAACTAAATGCAACTGAAAACCACTGGCAGCCTGTGGTCAGAACAGGCCAATCTATGTGCCATTTTTTGGGGTGAGCCACACTTTTTGTTTGGCCCACTGGCCCACCTCTATTCCAGTACTATGGTCTAAATGCAACTTAACGTTATGTAAAACATTTAGTTCATGCTATATTTACAGAGGAACCATCATCTGTTGAAAAGAGATCATGTATTGAAATAACTACTAATAAGTATAAAAGCAATACAAGTGGTTTTCTATACAGTACTTATTTCATAGTGGCATAATTATTAATTTTTTTTGGGGGGGGGGACAGCTAAGGCATTAGAAAGCTAACAAACCAAGGGACAAAGAAAAGCAACACTGAACAGTTATAATACCTGTAGTAAAGGTAAAGGTCATTTTTGCTTGAAAGCCATTCATGTCTGACTCTAGTTTTTGGTGCTCATCTTTGTTTACAGCCAAAGAGCCAGTGCTGTCTGTGTCTGCAGATGCTTCCATGGTCATGTGGCAAGCATGACTATACATCAGAGTGCACAGAACACTGTTATCTTCCCACTGAATTGGTACCTATTTATCTACTTGCAATTTTATGGTTTTGAACTTCTAGGTTGGCAGGAGGTGGGACAGAGACGGGATGCAATGCATCTCTATGGGGAAAATCATACAATGAAAATCTCTATGGGAAAAATTGTACAACAAATTTTTTTCCCATAGATATTTTTGTTGTATGATTTTTTCCCTATAGGGATTTTTGTTGTACGATGCATGCAACATAAAATCAAAAAATTGTATAATAAAGTGCATCGTAGAATGAATTATTTTCATTATACGGGGTTCTACTGTAAGTTAAAAGAGGCACAGGTGTAGCAAAGAAAAAAACAGGACTTGCTGCTTCTTCAAGGCAGACATAGTAGTGCTAAGACAGTGATGGCGAACCTTGGTACTCCAGATGTTATTGAACTTCAATTCCCAGAATCCCTGATCAGCAGGAGTGCTGACTTGGGCTTCTGAAAACTGAAGCCCAAGAACACCTGGAGTGCCAAGGTTCACCATCACTGTGCTAGGATGTTTTCCCCAAAAGGTAGAAGGGAAAGTAAGGCTTGAACTGAAGAGGGAAGCATCCTAAAGGCAACATAGTGCTTATAGAAAAAAGGAAATATGAAAAATAAACCAGGCTATGGGGATAGAGAATAAAAATCTGGAAAAACCAAGAAAAATGTGTTATGAAGCAAGACAAGGCAAGTGCCATCTAGATGATGGAAAGAACTTCAGGATACATTCTCAGGATGGATACAAATGTCCCATCTAGAAGAGTGATAAGTTTGTAGGCATGAGGTAATGTGTTGCATTTGGTCATGCTTTTAAATCCTCTGAAAACACTAGATTAATCCCATTCTATTTTGTATAAACTATATTCCTATGCCAGTTAAGACTACAATTCCTGATCATAGGAGTTATATTGCATCCTGACTGGAAGATCAGTTCCTCTGAGTTCATTGGTATTTACTTACAAGGATACATGGTTAGAGTCAATTTCATTTCATTATAATTTTCAATTAAAATGCCCATTAAAATACAGATTCATAAAATACAGATTTATTTTAAAAAACAACAACAAGGAAGATATATATAAAAGATCAAAGAATCATGTGTAGTTTAATGAGAATGGACAAACTCAAGAACTTTGCTGCTTGCTCTTTGGCTGACTTACTGAATCCCGCAAGGAAGGTAATCATAAGAGGGTCACAAGAGGCAGTCAGGGAGGGTACTGAAAACAGCCTATATTGGGTGTTTCTTAGCTTCCTTATGAAAACTGCAGGAGAAAATAACATGCAAAATAGATTATACCTCAGGTCTATGACAAAGGGAGTTTCTTAAATCCATAGGTATTTTGTTGTATCTGCCATCCAGTAAACTGGGAGGGAGAATGCTCAAAAAGTCTTTCTGTATTTAGAAATTGCTGACCATCCTAAACAAGACATTCCATCTTTACAAGGAAGGCCTGCTAGCCCCAGAGACTGAGGGGAAGAAGGTCTCCTTGCATTCCTTTGTTGCTCTTGGTAACCAACATTCAGGAGTATGGATTTAATGGCTGACTTGTCACATTTAATCGTATAGATGGCAGATTTAACAGTGATAGGCCCACTAAAGTGACTTTTTGTTTCACGGCTTTTAGCCAAGATGATTTGAATGAATCAAACATGATCTTTAAGGCCAAAATTTTGTAAGGCTATGGTATAAGGATTGAAAATTACGAATAAATTAGCCAGCTAGTTGAGCCTCAGTGCCCTCAGATGCCAGTATTTTATTCTATTTTCTTATTTTACTTATTTTACTCTGGTATTTATATATATGTGTGTGTGTGTGTTTTTTTTTTAAAAATGTGTGACTGTTTTTAATGTGTGAGTTTGTGCTGTTAGCTGCGCAGAGTAGGAAAATCTCCTAGATGGGTGGGGTATAAATAAATAAATAAACAAACAAATAAATAAATAAATAATGGATAAAACAAATCTAATGCCTGCCATTTTTAAAAGATTTTGGACCAGCCTCCAACTTAAGGACAGCTCCAGCAATATATCTGGAGCTCCAAGTATTCATCTGAAAAATAAATTATGAGTTCCTTCTAATTAATTCAGAAAGCAAGAGTACCAAATTAGTGGCCCCAAAAGAATCTGGGGAATTATTTTGGATTTTAAAACCTAAATGGATGGTGGAAGAATTTTCTCTTCAAGTGAAAACAAAACGGAATAGATTAACAGTCCTACACCTTGATTTGGTTTTGTCTTGGCATGAGTTTTTTTCTTTTGCTTTCTGGTACCATGCACCCTATAGTTTGATAGAACTATGTATCTGGATATATTTTTTTAAAGAATTAACTTGTTTGATTCTGTCATGGCCCAGAGTCTGGAAAAATCTACCATTATTCTTAGAGGGAAAACACTATTTTGGCTTTCGTACAACTAATTGTTTTAAATGATGCTGTTCCAATACTCAATGAAGCCACTCAACGGTCTCTTAATGCCCAATTGAATCTGAGATATCAGAACAACACTGTTGGTATACCAAAAATGAAGAATTTTGTTGGACCCCTCTCAGTTTGATATGGTGGTAACTACTTCAGAATGGTAGAAAGGCCTAAACCAGGGGTTGGCAACCTATGGCCCATGGTGCCAAATCATCCAGTCCTCACTGTCGCTCCAACTTCTGCCACCGGAAGCAGCCATGGGCATGTTTACAGTGGCTGCAGACATGTTTACAGCAGTCATAAACATGTTTATGGCAGCCACGGGTCTGTTTACAGCAGTGTTTACAGTGGAGGGATCACCAGTCCTGGCCCCTCAACTGTCTGAGGGAACATGACGCAACCACCGACTTTAAAAAGTTGCTGACCCCTTGCCTAAACAGTTACTTAAATTGACTACGATAGACTAAAAAACGCATACTGTACTGGCATATAAGACGGACTTTCCCCTTGAAATACACAGGGGAAAAGGAGTGTGTCTTATACTATGACGTATCTTACATGCCAGCAAATACGTACTTGTCTGACACCTCAGGAATCAGTGAGATGGCCTTGACATACTTTGGAGGAGTTTAAAGAAGGAAAGTAAGAAAGTAGTTAGTTAGTCAGTCAGTCAGTCAGTCAGTCAGTCTAAGCAAGCAAATAAGCCAGGAACAATACTGTATATGGCATGTATAAGGTCAAACATTTGAAATAAAATAACACAGGAATTTTCAGCACCCAGAATTTGGCATAAATAAATAATTATCTCTCCCTTTTTCTAGTTTTCTTTCTTTCACTTCCCTAATATAGAGAATTTAAAATATCTTTCTGTTGCTTTGAAATGAGTGGGATAAAAAACAAATACACACTGATCTCATGCAGAGATGAAAGAAGTTCAAGAGTGGCCCACACTTGGTGTGTGTCACCTTCAAATCTGTTGTTGTACAGTGCATTTATTACCAGATCTTCAAAACATAAGGAAGTGAATGGAGCCTTCAACCTTTCTTTTAAAACATAAGTGGAGAACAGAATTAAGCCCATCTGAAAGCACAAAAGACAAGATTGAGAATAGGTTGCCTTTTAGTGACCAAGGCAGTCATAGTACCCAGCTACATCGGAAGGAAATTGAAAAGGGCATTTGCCAAGTATGAAGGGGAAAGACAGAAATAAAAGTGTGTGACGTTAATTCAAGTAAAATCTATAGAGCTGGCATTTCATGGTTAAATATTTTACACAAACCCCTGACCTCTGTCTCTTTCCTTCTGACAGTAAATACAAGGAATGATAGTAAAATCCTGCTTTGAAGGGGTAATGGACAAGTCTTTCTGTTACCTTTGCAGCGGGTTCGATCCCTCTATAAAGAGATACATCATTTCTTCCTGTGTTTGCACCTTGTTTTTAACAAAAAGATTTGTTTCCACTCAGATGTCATCATGCAAATTTTATCCTTTGAGGAGATCAAAAGGAAATGAAATAAGTATTGCATTCTCTCTTCCCAGGTACATCTTTAGCTGTTTTCCTTGTGAGAAAATATGGGTGGGCTACAAATATTGCATTTTTCCCCCTTCAAAGTTCTCTCACTACCTTCACCTCATAATATCCCTGAAGAGTTATGGTTATGATCTTGCTTACTGGACGCTACTGCTTTTGCTACTGCCTAAAGGGCTACTGTATTTGCTGGTTTATAAGATGCACTTCCCCACCAAGTGTGTCAGACACCGGATTGGGGCTTCTGAGAGAGCTTCTTTCAAAGCCTGAGCCCTGCCCTAGCCACGCTTGTGGCTGGGATTGCGGCCTCCCATTCTTGGCCCCTGATGGCCATCAGGAGGCAGGGAGGGAAAGCAGGTGAGTTTGCTCCCAGAAGAGATCTCCTTTGCAAGTGAACTTGTCCCATTCTCACCTCCTGACGGGTGTTTACCCACCACCACCCCACCCCCACTGGCTGCCATAAACTGAAGGGGGTGGGATGGGATGAGCAAAATTGCTCCAAAAGGAGCAATTCATCCATCCCACTGCCACCGGCTGCCAGGGGGCGATAGGGGAAGGATTTCCCTTCTCCACGGATTCTGCTTAGGAGGTCAGGATCCGCATGGAGGGAAAAGCCCCCTGGCAGCATCCACGGGGAAGAACAATCCTTTACCAGTCTGTGTAAGGCAGCAACTCTGTCTGTAAAAAGGTGTGGAAGGGGCACCATCCCAGCTGTCTTCTTCCGTGCTGAAACCATTCATCTCAGTCTCCCACCAGCCCTGGAGAGGAAGGTAAGTAGGGAAGGGAGGCCTCAATCAAGCAAGTTCACTGGCCAAAGAGCAAACTTGCCTGCTTTTCATCCCTGCCTCCTGATGTCCAGTGGCGGTGGGATCAGTCAGGCAAGAAGCTTCCAAAGGAGCTCTCTTGCCCAGTCAATCCCTCCCTTCCTGCCTCCTGGAGTTAAAATGTAGAAAATTATTTTTCCTTAAAAATGTGTCTAAAAATGGGATGTGTCTTATAACTTGATGTGTCTTATAAACCAACAAATAATTTAAATAAAATACTAATAATCTAAAATAAACTGCATGTTTGCATGTTCACTCTGCTTTTCTAATTTTCAGTAGTTTGAATAGCTTCAAATAAATTCTAGATATCACACTGTTCAGGCAAGTGGCCGCAGATGTTCAAAGTCTTGTCTCTCACCACATTCACATTGTTGTTGCATTGACTGAATTTCTCCACATTCACAGAAAATTTGTCCTGTATCTAATTAGCCTCATTTCAGTTTATTTTTCTTTGATCTTGCTTCTTCATAAGTCTATTAAGTGATTTCCAGATGGGCCAGCCAGAATCATGTCCTGGTGGGAGACACTCCAGTATTCATCCATTTTTCTTGTTTTTGTCCTCCATAAGGTTGTGGTCAAAGTTATCTCAGCTTCTTTATGTTTAATGAAAGGATTTTTGTTTGAGGTGTGAAATATAATTTACGTATCAAGCATTTGTTTCTGGAGTGAAATCAACTGGTTGGCACCCTCTTGGAAGGGAGGCACAAATACTTTACAAAATGGACGTTACAAACTGATTATAGCTCTCTGGGTTGAGAGATAAATTGAAGCACACCTGCATCTAACATTGTTGTAAATATTTCCCAGTTGACCTTTTTTAAAATTAAAGCTTCCTATGGAATTATATATCCTAAGGAATGGGGAAATTATATCTCCTATGGAAGCTAGATAGCTGTGTAGAGTAGACCCAGGAGGGATCTGTGTTTCTTCCGTGTCTAGTCCAGATGTGAAACTGCCAAAATGAAGGTACCTTTTGGTGAGTTCATTCTGCAGTTCCTTTCACCTGACCAAGTGCGAGAAACATTAGCTGGCAATGCAAGGTTGCTATTACCAGGGTATGCCCGATTGTGGTTCAGAAATACCACAATCTTCCAGGAGTCTCTTTCTGTGTACCCTGGATATGTGCTGAGAATATGAGATTGGACCACCTATCTCAGTTAGAACTGTAAAGTCTCATTACTTTAGTTTAAAGGGAGTAGCGATTCCTCTCCAGGTTTTACTTTGAACTTGAAAGAAATTATCCGAGACATTGAACCTATTTTGGGAATAGGATTCAGAACTGCAAATAGCACCTATAAAGTTTGGACTAAAACTCAAAGTAGTTTTGCCACTGCCCCTCTCACAATTAGCATTAACAACCTATAGTGCTTGAGATGGTCAGAAGAATTGGTAGCAACAACAACACACACACACCCCATTTATTTTGTTTAGATTCCCCTTCCACGATATATATTCTCCCCAGGCATCTAAGGAAATTCAGTCTGAGTTATGAAGTTTTTATTTTAATTAAGATGCTGAAATGGGACCTACACTTGATAAATAGAGCAATAAAAGTCAGCGATAATTTGAGGATAAAGAAAAGCAGGACCAGGAAGCTAAGTTGATGAAAGGCCAACAAAGGTTTGGCAGCTAGATCCAGGGCAGACTGGAGCTGGCTTGTGTCCACTTGGAATCAGTTTCTTAATTAACTCTAATCATCTATTCACTTCTGAAATTTTGGAATGGGTACTGCTGCTCTCCCCCCTCCCCCTTTTACAGGCATGTTGCTCATTGTGGCTCATACTCCAGAATACATGCAAACCAAGATGTAAAAGAAGTAAATTAAAAAAGACTTGTTTTTTAGTTTGTAAATTCCACTCCAGAAACTTCATTAACTCACTCATTAGTGTTATCTTATCCTCTGCTGAAGTCTCTCGTTGGGAACATGGAACAGCAGCTGGAGGAGGAAATCAGCTCCAGCTAATGTGTATGTTAATAACACTAATTTTTGCAGCATTGTGTGTTAGTGAGGTAGTAAACTATCTACACAGTGCATCCCTCTAACAAAGAGTTGGAGGAAGGAATGATAAAAGCAACATAAAACTTACCAGTTCAGAACGTTGGTATTTATAGATTAGTGGACTATGTTAGAAATTCAAAGAGTACAATATTCACATGAAGATCCATGGCATGAATTACTCAGCCAGATGGACTGCAAACTAGTGACTAGAGACAATGGATGTTTCACAAAGATTGCCCCATGACCTGGCTAGCCCAGGCTGTAATCAATAGACTTCTGGCAGCCAAAATCCATCCACTTAATGGTCCCTGAATTTGTTGCTTTTTGTAGCTCCTAGAACCTTAAAAATACTTTTGGAAATCTCATTGGAAATTTAGATTGAATCAAGTAAATCAAGAGCTCTGCTGTTTCAGAAGGATTTAGAGGTGTAGTTTATCTTTTTAGAAATGTTGCATTAATTTGGCTGAACACCTTGTTCCATTTTTAAGTGGCACAATTAATATTAGTACTGTACTTTCCTGAAATTGTTTATTCAGTATAAAAATAAAATAAAATAAGGGGTTTTGGAGAGTTCTAATGCTGACTTTATTTATCAGATACCAGCAGCTACCTTTTCTTCATTAGTTTCAGAAGAAATTCAGTGATGCTTCAGGAGTGGAAGGATCAACTGATAGGATCAACTGTTGCCCTGAATGTCTTCACAGTTCTGACATTTTATGGAGGAGGCTCCTTACATGTCTGCTAATATCCTGCCTTTGACTCTATAATCATCTCTGTGGTAGCCAGTAACCTTCTTACCTTTTCATACTTCAATTAAAATGGAGGAAAAGAGGGCATAAGGTATAACCATGAAGTAACCAAATTGATAGCATTGAGCACTCAGTTGAAATTGACAGGATGAAATTTAACAAGGATATATAAAGTTCTGAAGAGAAACTATATGCGCAGTTACAAAATGTGGGATACTTGGCTCAGTAACATTGCATATGTGAAGGAACTCAAAATTGTAGATCTCAAGCTGAATATCAGCCAGCATTATAATGTGGTTGCAAAGAAAAAAGGTATTTCAGACTGAATTAACAGGAGCATAGTCTCCAAACTGCATGAATATTCATCTTTGTTAGGCACTGGCTAGGTCTCATTTAAAGAAGGATACAGACAAACTAGAACAGGTTTTGAGATGGGTAACAAGAAGAATTAGTAGACTGGAAAGAAAGTCTTATGATTAAAGACTGAAAAGAATGGGCACATATAGCCTTGAGAAAAGAAGACTGAGGCATCATAACACTCTTCAGATACTTAAAAGGTTGTCATATAAATGAAGAGCATGATCTGTTCTCAATTATTCCAGGTTGTAGTGCATGTAATAATGGGTTCAAGTTATACAAAACCAGAATTCAGCTGAATATGAGATAAGACATCCTAACTTTTAGAACAATATAACAATGGAACCAATTACGTCAGGAAGTGGTGAACGCTCCAACGCTGGAGGTGTTCAAGAGAAAGTTGGACAACCATCTGTCAAATCTGCTTTAATTTGGACGCCTGCATTGAGTAGAGGGTTGGAGTTGATGGCTTCATGGGCCCCTTCCAACTCCGTTATTCTGTGACTGTATGAGCCCTTTTGCAAAGGCTTTTTCAAATCAAGAAGGATGGGCAGCCTGGGAAACAGTAAGTAGAGTGAAGAAATGTGTAATGGAAACAATAAAACAAATCCAGCACTCTTGTTTACCTTCCGGTTTTATGGTTGGCTCAAAATATCACCAAGAGAAATTCTAAAGGGTCCTGAGATGAATGCAAGAAAATCAACAGATCTTTTATGAAGAAGAAAAACACTGGGGAAATTAGAGAACAAAATGCAGCACAGTACCAGGTTTACTGGTTTCCCTCATGATGAACATAGCACAACAGGGCTTAAAGGGCAGGAGCTCCTTGAAGTAGACACAAAAATATTTGTAATATCCCTCCGTCACATGTTACCTTTGGGTGGCTTGGGAAGGTGCTAAACCCTCCAGAATGGCAATTAGTGCTAAGCTAGAGTTCTCCCCAAGTGTTTCCCCCTTATAACTACTTTAATTTTTTCCCCACAACACCACAGTGCCTAGAACAGGGGTAGGCAATGTACAGCCCATGGACCGGATCCAACCCACAACACCAAATAATCTGGCCCCCATCCTCACTCCAGCTGCTGTAGCCATAAATGAGTCTCCGGCTGTCACAAACGCATTTACTACAACTGTAAATGGGGGGGACCACCAGCCCAGCCCCCTCAACTGTCTGAGGGAGTGTGACCTGGCCCCCAAATGAAAAAGGTTGGCAACCCCTGACCTAGAAGGACTTGAAATAAAAGGCACCATTTTTGTTGTTGTTCAGTCGCACAGTCGATTCCGACCCTCTGCGACCCCATGGACCACTGTCCTCCAGGCACTCCTGTCCTCCACGATCCCCCTCAACTCGCTCAGCTCTGTGCCCATTGTCTCTACAATACCATCTAGCCATCTCATTTTGGGCCTCCCCCCTCTTCTTTTGCCCTTGACCTTTCCAAGCATCCAGGCTTTCTCAAGTGAATCCTCTCATCTCATTTGATGTCCAAAATACTTTAGCTTCATCTTTATTATTTGACCATCTAAGGAGCAGCCAGAGTTGATTTCTTCTAAGATTGACCGATTTGTTCTCCTTGCTGTCCAGGGGACTCTCAAAACTCTCCTCCAGCACCACATCTCAAAGCATCTATTCTTCTGCACTCAGTTTTCCTAATGGTCCAGCTCTCACAACCATAGATTGCCACCGGGAATACCATTGCTTTGACTATGCAAATCTTTGTTTGCAATTTGATGTCTCTACTTTTCACTATGCTCCCCAGGTTTCTCATTGCTTGCCTCCCGAGAATCAGTCACCTTTTTATTTCATGGCTGCAATCACCATCTGCAGTAAGCTTTGATCCTAGGAAAGTAAAATCTGTCACTGCTTCTACTTCTTCCCCATCTATTTTCCAGGGACTGATAGGGCCTCTTGCCATGATCTTGGTTTTCTTGATATTGAGTCTCAAGCCAGCTTTTTCACTTTCTTCTTTCAACCTAATCAGGAGCTTCTTTAGGTCCTCCTCACTTTCTGCCATTAGGGTGGTATCATCTGCATATCTCAAATTGTTGATGTTTCTCCCAGCAATTTTGATCCCAAATTGTGATTCCTCCATCCCTGCATTGCGCATTATGTGTTCTGTGTATAAGTTGAATAAGCAGGGTGACAAAATGCAGCCTTGTCTTACTCCTTTTCCTATTCCAAACCACTCCGTCATTCCATTTTCTGTCCTAACTGTTGCTTCTTGATTCATGTACAGATTTCTCATGAGGCATATAAGGTGTTCCGGTATTCCCATCTCTTTAATTACTTGCCACATTTTGTTGTGGTCGACACAGTCAAAAGCCTTAGTGTAATCAATGAAACAGAAGTAGACTTGTTTCTGATATTCCTTTGTTTTTTCCATGATCCATCTTATGTTGGCAATGTGGTCTCTAGTCCCCCTGCCTCTTCTGAAACCCGCCTGCACTTCTGGTAATTCTCTCTCCACATACTGTTGCAGTCTATCCTGTATTATCTTGAGCATAACCTTGCTAGCGTGCGGGATGAGCTCAATTGTTCGATAATTTGAACATTCTTTGGCATTACCCTTTTTGGTGAGTGGAACGTATACTGATCTTTTCCAATCCATGGAGGAAGTGAAATGGTGACTATTCACAATACAATTGTGTAGTTACAACATAGCAGTATTTCTTGCTGGGTGCAGCAGCAGGAAGAAGATCCAAGGTGTATCACAGTCACTGTTAATCATGAGTCCTACTTCTGGAAAAAAAATGGTTGGATAATTATTGATTGATTGATTGATTGATCGATTGATTGTAAGCACACAAGCAACCCTTTCTCCAGTAGCATAATATTCTCCCATCACCTAAGGAGAGAGGATACAGAAAAATTATAGCCCTAAGAGGGTAGAATCAAATAGGATTTTAGTTACAACATAATTTCTAGTGCCTGTGCTGTAAGTGATTACAACATCACAAAGGCTTCTAGCCTGTACTTTCAACTCTGTCAAGGCAAGCTGTCACCAAGCTGTTCTAGGCATCATCTTCAGTGACAAAGTGTTAAGAAACTCTCCAAGTCTTTCTCTTGATTATTCTATGCTATTTTGAGATGTAGTGGTTGGACAATTGTGTAAAATCACAATGAGGGAGGAAAGGATTTCTGTTTTGTATTTATACCAGACTCTAGAACACTCCCACAGCTTTGCAATTTCTCATGAGATTATCCTGAAAACAAGATTTTACCTGAAATTCTGAACATTCTTAATGATTAATATTTATGTATGAGGAAGCTATGTTAGCAGATAAGGGCAAATAAGTCTAGGAATGTGCAAAGTTGCATCCTCAAAAAATCTATGCTGAAAAATAGTAAATTACAAAACTTAATAGTGACAACTACTGAATGTTGTTCTTGTTCTGTCCCTTCAAGGTGGAACTGATTTATAACAACTTCAATGGGATGCTCAAGATAAATAAGGTACTTGTTGTTGTTCAGTCGCACAGTCGATTCCGACCCTCTGCGACCCTATGGACCACCATCCGCCAGGCACTCCTGTCTTCCTCAACTCGCCCAGCTCTGTGCCCACCGCTTCCACAATACCATCTAGCCATCTCATTTTTGGCCGTCCCCTTCCTCTTTTGCCCTCGACCCTTCCAAGCATCAAGGCCTTCTCAAGTGAATCCTCTCTTCTCATTTGATGTCCAAAGTACTTTAGCTTCATCTTTATTATTTGACCTTCTAAGATTTACCTATTTGTTCTCCTCGCTGTCCAGGGGACTCTCAAAACTCTCCTCCAACACCACATCTCAAAGGCGTCTATTCTTCTGCGCTCAGCTTTCCTAATGGTCCAGCTCTCACAACCATACATTGCCACAGGGAATACCATTGCTTTGACTATGCGAATTTTTGTTTTTAATGTGATGTCTCTACTTTTCACTATGCTCCCCAGGTTTCTCATCACTTGCCTCCCAAGAATCAGTCGCCTTTTTATTTCATGGCTGCAGTCACCATCTGCAGTGAGCTTTGATCCTAGGAAAGTAAAATCTGTCACTGCTTCTACTTCTTCCCCATCTATTTTCCAGGGACTGATAGGGCCTGTTGCCATTATCTTGGTTTTCTTGATATTGAGTCTCAAGCCAGCTTTTTCACTTTCTTCTTTCAACCTAATCAGGAGCTTTTTTAGGTCCTCCTCACTTTCTGCCATGAGGGTGGTATCATCTGCATATCTCAAATTGTTCTTCCAGCAATTTTGATCCCAAATTGTGTTTCCTCCATCCCTGCATTACGCATTATGTGTTCTGTGTATAAGTTGAATAAGCAGGGTGACAAAATGCAGCCTTGTCTTACTCCTTTTCCTATTCCAAACCACTCCGTCATTCCATTTTCTGTCCTAACTGTTGCCTCTTGATTCATGTACAGATTTCTCATGAGGCCTATAAGGTGTTCTGGGATTCCCATCTCTTTAATTACTTGCCACATTTTGTTGTGGTCGACACAGTCAAAAGCCTTAGTGTAATCAATGAAACAGAAGTAGACTTGTTTCTGATATTCCTTTGTTTTTTCCATGATCCATCTTATGTTGGCGATGTGGTCTCTAGTCCCCCTGCCTCTTCTGAAACCCGCCTGCACCTCTGGTAATTCTCTCTCCACATGCTGTTGCAGTCTATCCTGTATTATCTTGAGCATCACCTTGCTAGCGTGAGGGATGAGCGCAATTGTTCGATAATTTGAACATTCTTTAGCATTACCCTTTTTGGGGAGTGGAACGTATACAGATCTTTTCCAATCCTGTGGCCATTGTTGTGTTTTCCAAATCTGTTGGTTTATAGTATGCAATAATTTGATTCCATCATCTTGCAAGGCTTTGAAAAGTTCAACTTGGATACCATCAACTCCACTGGCTTTGTTGTTTGCAGTGTTATTTAGGGCCTTTCTGACTTCACTCTCTAGAATGTCTGGCTCATGTTCAATGTTCTCATCATTGTGATCATCAGGGGTGTTGAGTTCCTTCCTGTAGAGTTCCTCTGTGTACTCTTTCCATCTTTTCTTAATCTCCTCTGCATCTGCTAACTCCTTGCCATCTCTGTCTTTTATCATGGTCACTTTTGCTTTAAATGTTCCCTTGAGTTCCCCAATTTTTTTGAATAGATCTCTAGTCCTACCCCTGTTATTTTTTCCTCTATTTCTTTGCACTGTTCGTTCATGTAGGTTTCCTTATCTCTCCTTGCTTTTCTTTGAAATTCTGTATTCAAGTGACTGTATTTTTTCCTTTCTTCTTGGCATTTTGCATTCCTTCTGTCCTCTGCTATTTTAAGAGCCTCATCGGACAACCACTTAGCTTTCTTACGCTTCTTTTCTTTTGGTATGGTTTTTCTTGCTGCCTCCTGCATGATGTCCCGCATCTCTGTCCATAATTCTTCTGGCACTCTGTTTATCTGGTCCAAGCCATTAAATCTGTTCCACACCTCCACTGTGTATTCCCAAGGAATGTTGTCTAGGTCATATCTGTCTGGCCTAATTGTTTTTCCTATTTTCTTTAGTCTAAGCCTGAATTTTGCAATCAGTAGGTTATGATCTGAGCCACAATCTGCTCCTGGTCTTGTTTTTGCTGACTGTTCTCCATCTTTGGCTGCAGAGTATGTAATCAATCTAGTTTCTATGTTGACCATCTGGTGATGTCCATGTGTAAAGTCTCCTCTTGCGTTGCTGGAAGAGAGTGTTTGCTATGACCAGTGCGTTATCTTGGCAGAATTCTATCAGTCTTTGGCCTGCTTCATTCTGTGTTCCAAGACCAAACCTGCCTGTTATTCCATTTACTTTTTGATTTCCTACTTTGGCATTCCAGTCTCCTATGATAATGTGTACATCATTTCTTGGTGTCTGTTCTATGAGGTGTTCTAGGTCCTCATAGAATTGGTCAATTGTGGCTTCATCTGCACTAGTGGTTGGTGCATATACTTGGATTACTGTGATATTGAATGGCTTTCCTTGTATTCTGACTGACATCATTCTATCATTTTTGAGATTATATCCCATTACTGCTGTTCTCACCCTTTTATTGACAATTATGGCTACTCCGTTTTTTCTTAGGTTTTCTTGTCCACAGTAATAGATATGATGGTTTCCAGAGCTGAATTCGCCCATTCCTGTCCATTTTAACTCGCTGATTCCCAATATGTCAATGCTTATTCTTTCCATTTCCTTTTTTACTACTTCTAGTTTCCCTTGGTTCATTGATCTCACATTCCATGTCCCTATACAGTATTGTTCCTTGCAACACTGTATTTCTCCTCCCCTTTTCCTGTCCCTCCCCTTCTTCTGCTCAGATGTGCTAAGCAACCTATTTCACCTCAATTGCCCCATTTGTTTTGCCTTTTGTTTAGGTCCATAGGGTTCTCTTGGCAAAATTCCTGACGTTGGTTTGCCAGTTTCTACGTCAGTATCCTCTCATCATACATGTTATCACAGTTTAAAACAAGGTATTATCATGCACATTGTAACAGTTTAAGCAGTATCAGACTGAAAAGTAAGCTAATTAGTGTTGGTTATATGTAGTTATAAGTCAATAGTCAAGTCTCTACTGTAAGTTCACTATAAGTCTCTACTAAAGTATCTAAAGTCAGCTACATGTAGATGAATTACTTATCCCATGCATGCAGTCAGTTTCAGCTGCCCAGTGCCTGCTGGTGGTCTTGCTTCGGCAGCACCTGTGTCGGTTGCGAGGTCCCTCCTCAGCCATTGGGTCAAGCAGCTCACCCTGCTAGCTGCCCGGTGCTGCCGAGGTTCTTCTCGCTGCTGTAGCCACGGTGAGGTACGGTGATGTGTGGGTCTGCGGTGTGCTCCTCTCCTCTGCCCGGACTGCCGCTGTTGATTCTTTACCCTTGCTAGCTGTCCGGTGGCTGCTGAGTTTCTCCTGTTGCGGCGCTTAATAAGGTACTTAAGAAGTGGTTTTTACCAATTTCCCATCGCTAGTGAGTTTCTATGGGTGAGTGAAGATGTGAACCCAGGTCTTTTGAGTCCTAGTTCATCATTCTATCCATTGCAACATACTAAGTATCCTACCTGGTGTAAATATTTGTTTTGCCTGATGTTCACTTTCCACCTGAGTTCATGTGCTGACAGACCTCTGAGCAACTACATGCAGCACGATGACTGATGATACCAACACAGGGCCTGTTTTGGCCCTAATTACAACCTGGTAGTTCCCAAACATTCCATACTGTGGCCACACATCTAATAATTACCCTTAATTAGAGTCAGATTAGATGGGACTAATATAAAATCCTCTCTGCTAACAATTTTCCGATTGCCAGTCTGCCCTGTTTTTTGTAAAGCACCATAAAGATTGAGGTTGCTTCAAAAAAAAAAACCCCATTAATACATGAACTTGCATGAAACACAAGACTAGTAATGAGATAAGACACCCCATACACAAATGATACATTTAAGTTACGCTCTGCTGCATTCTTCGAGTGAACAGTGTGAGAATGGGTATTTTCAAACAAAATGAATGGAATGGATATTATCACAGTCTAAGGTTGCTGTGTAGCTGGAGTCACATTTTAGCATGGGCAAGCAGGTAAAGGTGCAGGATGTCCTGATGATTGCTAGAATGAGCAGTATCTATTCCAAATTCTTCAATATCACTGCAACATCAGAATTGTTCAGAATTTTACTCCTGGATGCTTTTGATAGAGCCTCTTGAGATGGCAAAACAGAAGAAAAGACTCTTCCTCTCCCACCCTTTATTACCTGCATGAAGGCAACTGGCATCCCTTTCTTTTGCACTGTCTTGGTTATGAATCTAGGGTTAAAGATTAAAATAGTTTAAGGGTTCTTTCTCTCATCCCATGGCTTTTGTGGGCTGGAGAACATCAGGTGCATATATGGTCATGCTCTTGCCATATGACTGTAGCCACCTCCTTTGACGATATTGCATGAGCAACAGAAGCACCTGGCTTTGTTCCTCCTTCTCTTCCAGCTCCAAAACTGTCAGAGGGAAATGAGGAGATGTGAAATAATACCCTCCCATCACCACACTAGAAATGTAGTTTATCAAGAAATCCAGTGCTCATGAATTGGAGCAGCAGAATCTTAGCTCTCATTAATGGAATTGTCATCCCCCCCCCCCATCAGTCTGCTCATGGTGACTTGTGAGCAACAACATAGTTTCAATTAAATTTTATATCTGATTTTTTTTAAAAAGCCTTTAGCTAATTTCATGTGAGTTAATCACCATTTCTTCTTTCCAAATTGCATTTTCAGATTGTCTTATCTGGAATTCTGATTTCTACCATACACACTCTGCATTCTGAACATCAAGTAAAGTTCTATACATTGATGTGTTGCAGAGAATTGCTCTAGTATAATGTCCGTTTGGAGGTGGGCTGAGAATTCAGGCCAGAAAGTTTTTTTAATTGAATGCCAGCACAGTTTGTTTGGCAAAACCAATCCTGCTGGTATGGGTCTAGACCAGTGGTACCCAACGTGGGGCCCATGCCCCACAGGGGACTTCAATTCCCAGAAACCTAAGTCAGTACATTGGCTGATCAGTGCTTTGGAAATTGAAGTCCGAAAACCAAAAGTTGGGAAACACTGCTGTAGACATTTTCATTTCCTTCCCTGCTCTCTTGAGTCAATTCTGGTACCTGGATTTTGCTTGTAATATATCCAATAAACCCATGGAGACCAGAAGCACTCAGACATGTTTTTACAACAAATGAACTTGGTGGTCTATATGTATACCTTTTCTAAGTGTCAAGGGAGGGAAAAAATCACGTGTTTAAAGAACACAATAAAAACCTAGGCATCTGAAGCAGAGAGTGGGATGTCAAGCATGAACAACATTTAGACAAGTTGCACTAGACCACATTGGATGCAGGATCTAGGAAAGAACAGCACAAACCATAAATATAAATTTATGGCTCTTGCTCTAGCAGCAGCAGCAAAGCAGCACATTGCTGTATTGTGCAAGGGAGAAGTCATTAAAATGTGTCTTGCCAGTTATCCTAGCCTGCATCCCTTTTTTTATAAACATCTCTTCATGTCTTGGCCTTATTAATTTTCTAACTCTCTTTTCAAATTACACAATAAAAGCTAGTTTTGCAATTCACAGCAATATTTACACAACATTTAAAGCCTTCTCAGATTTTAAACAAGAGTGGTGAAGTCTTTTATTTATCTCTACCTATACCTTAGAGGACCAGCAATTCTGAGTTTTATGTGTTTGTAAGACTGACCACATATATCTTAAAAGAAACATCTCTAAGGATTTCTAGAGGGGTGACATGTTCTCTTTTTAATACATTGTGTATGTGTCCTTAGTGCATGATACTTCAGTTCACTGACACTTGTGTCAAATCCCAAGCAGGTATGTAAAGGATTTTGACCCTGAACAACAAAGAATGAGATGCATCAAAATACTAACTGCTATGCACACACTGCCAGTGACTCTACCGTTTCCATCTCAAGACCACATTTAACTGCAGATGTAATGCTTAAAACATCTGTCCAGATTTTGGAACATCTGTGCTTATTTCCTTTGATTTTTCTTCATACCACTTAGTCCAATGAAGACTTTGAGAGAGCTCAAAAAAAAAGAAAAAGAAAAACATGGCTGTGGGGAGTTTCATTTCTGACTAACAAAAGTATTCCTCAAGGATTTTATATTTTGCTTGGGTCTCCTGAAGTGGCACAACCATTTTTGTTTCTGAATTGAGATTAAGATGTCTGGCACTTTATCATTTGCTCATGTATTTTAGATATTGACATTTGTATCTTTACATTTCAAATCTGGCTTTCTCGAAAAATGGCACACATGCGTCCCAGTAAAGTACTGTACTTAAGCTTCATTCTCAGTATGTTCAGAAAACGTTTTTGACAACAATGTACTATTTGTTGGTTCTATAGAAAGCAGCCAATAGTGACATTCCATGTGCATACACAAATAGGCATGTGAGTTGTATCATACATGTGGGGAGGGGGTGCTGTGTAAAAATAGTAAATAATATATGTTAGGTAACAGGTCTGGCCAGGTTATCCTGCTGTTGTAATAGAGTAGACCATACTGGCATTGACTCAACACTGAGTGTCAGGTGGCAGTTAACTAACCTGACAACCCTGAGGACTAATGACTTGGTTGCCAAAATCCACAAGGATTTCCCCAAGTGGATTAAATCCCACTTGAATCCATCTTCATGGAGGGCAGCAGCTTCATCAATCCTGGCCTGGGGCTGAGGAGGACTTTGTGTGCCAAAAAGGCTCAGGACCAGAAACTGACTGATGGAACTGGATCAGCGGTATAGGGGTCATGCTGCGATGCAAAAGGCAGATGAAAGGCCAGCCTTCATGGCTGATTGCCACGAGGATCACCAAGATTCGGATGCAGATATGGCAGAACAAGAGGAAGAAGAAGAAGAGGTCTGGTTCACTGGGAGTTCCTACAAACCTCCTGAGGATATAGTCAAACCTCGCATAAAGAGCATTTCGCTTAAAGAGTAACTTGCTTAAAGAGCAGAATTTTCTCGGAATGGTCGCTTCGCTTAACAAATAAAACCAATCAAAAACTCGCTTAACAAATAAATCTGGATTCTCAGCCCCCCCCCAACAATTGGTCATTTACAATGGTGTTTCGCTTAAAGAGCAAACTCGCTTAAAGAGCAATCCTGTGGAACGCATTATGCTCTTTAAGCGAGGTACAACTGTATATTGATTACATTCTCTTTCCTCTGTGAATGTTGCTATGGTTTCAGGTTTGTTCTCTCAGTGCATTTTTTTTTGCTAGGGTCACAAAATATTTAACCTGAAATATCACCTGCCCTAATACAATTCTTAACAGTGTTTCCCACTGTTTTTCAGTGTCCACTTAAAAATTGGGACAAGCTAGATCTAACACATTCAGCATAACAACATATCTCTGAGAAATACAATAATATTGAGAATGAGCCCTAATATATTTACATAGTTATATGATATGAGCTGACTGTGATCATCTTGAAGGAATGATCTTGTGAACAACCCAAGTGAGTATTGGACAATGGAAAGGAATACATTCCTATGTGGGAAGAGTCCTAGATAATAATCTTCTGATTTTATTTCCTGATTAAAATGGCCAGAGCAGCTATCCTTAGGGCAATACCATAGTAAAGCTTAAAAAAGTTACTTTGTGGATTACAGTTCCCTGCTGACAAGGCCAGGTTCCATACTGCAGTCAGTTTGGTGTTCGTTGCCTGACTATTTGATAGGATACAGTCTCACATTTCAAATTGTTTGAAAACCAAAGTCAATGTTGCTTCTTGATATTGCAGTTTCTCCAAGGGATTAGTTCACCATATACCCATATATACTCGAATACAAGCTGACCCAAATATAAGTCGAGGTACCTAATTTTGACCTGAAAACCCAAGAAAATAGATTGACCCAAGTATAAGCCGAGGGTGTGAAATGCAGCAGCTCCTAGTGAGTTTCAATAACCAAAATACATGAAAATAAGGTAATATTAGTTACATTGTCAGTGCACCTCAATCCGGCACAGCCTTGGGACCCTCATGGTCATTGACCCAAGTATAAGCCATGTTCCCTTTTTTGGGCTCATTTTTGGGGTAAAAAACTCAGCTTATACTCGAGTATATACGGTACAGTAATTGTAACCATCTCTTAGGTGAGATGGCATATAAATGTCATGGACAAAACTGTCCCAAAACATTTTGTTGGCTAAGGTAAAGAACACAGTGCCCTCTCATCCTTTCCACATATAGAAATAAATGAGACTGGCAATTTAATTTAATTTTAGCACTGGTTGTGGAACAGTATCCTTCAGTATATTCAAGGGCAGCAGTCTGGGGTGTGGGCATATTGTGAAGCACTCAGTGGTCTATCTACCAATAGAGGAGACTGATTTGGGATCTTCCTCTCTTCCATCCCAACCCCAGCCATTTCCCTCACTCTGCCTAGGGCAGTGATGGTGAACCTTGGCACTCCAGGTGTTCTTGAACTTCAATTCCCAGAAGCCCTGATCAGCAGCAGTGCTGACTTGGGCTTCTGGTAATTGAAGTCCAAAAACACCTATCATGCCAAGGTTAGCCATCACTGGCCTAGGGGTACAGCCAAACTTGGCTTTATTGAAAATAAGCTATTGTGTTGAAGCTCTATTCAACCAGAGAGAGGCTGCTACTCTTGCTTCATGATAACGTCAAGAAAGGTTGGGTTTCATTTTGATAGAGATAAATTAGAAAGATAGCAGGGAGAGCTAATTGCCTCTTACAAGGAAATTGGAATTAAAGTATTCTGAGAGTGTATGTTGATTGAGGAGGATCCATTGTGCTCTTTTCTCTAAATTTCACAGAAAGAGGTGGAGAAAAAGGCTTCAGTGTGCTGTTTTTCTTGTAAACTAGAAATCCATAATGAAAACCAGCAGCGTTTCACAATGAGAAAAGTGTAAAAAGTACAAAATAATGGTTCTTGTTATCCCTTCTGAACAAAGCAGGCAAGGAGGGAAAATGAAATATTGTTTAAAAAGAAGCTATTCTAGTTCTTTCAAATGGTATAATCTCATCCCAATTTACAAAAGAGTTTCATTCTTTAGAGCCACATCAGCTGCTAATTTGATTGGGGTATAGCAGGATAAAATTATACATGCAAACAGTATAAACTCAACGAGAGGACTAAATAGGATTGAACTGGAATGTCTGGAGCCATTGCTCAATACAGCACAGATAACCCTGATAACCTAGGAAAAACTAATGCTAGGTGATTAAATGATTCATAGCATTGGGCATTGTGTGTATTTTGCTAGGTTCCTCTCTTGAAAACTTGACATGTTCAAAAATATTAATTGAACAGTTATGGAGTGAGTATGTATGCTGAAGAATGGGAAGAAATTGCACCATATATTGCTTATACATTTGTTAATTACTTTTCTGCTGCTGCCCATTGAACAGGAGTTATGATGTCTGCTGAAAATTCAGATCATATATGGTTTGTGCAAGTTCATTTTGTATGTTTATAAAGGATAATAAGGAAGAAATGGGAGGGGCAGCTTCTGAGAGGCGTATGGGGAAACCCCAGAAATATGTCCAAAGCTCCTGCTGGAGTACTTTGGTTACACACTTCAGCTTCATATTCTACATTTGTGTTTGTACATATCAACAATATGTCTGCTTTTCCTCTGACACAATGTACAGTGGTTGTTCTGGTTGACAAGCAGGGTGGATTTATATTATAGGAGCTGGGAAGGTGAGAAAATTTTGACTCAGAATGGGTCAAAAGAAGAATGTGTTGAAAGTTTGCTATTTTATACTAGTTAAAGACCTGTCAGATCTGTTGAGCCAGGAAGGGGAAATGATAATGGGTCTGACACCTTTCTTTTTCCTATTATGTATTCTTTGAAGGCATTCCTGAAACCAGAGTGGCAGGTCGGGTGGGGGGAGATATTTGACATGCTTTTCCTAATTTATCCTTATCTCCTGAATAAAATGCAGATAAGCCCAGGACCAGAAAATAGAGAATGTTCTCTGTCTTCCACCAGACACAAACCCTGTGTCTATGAAAGGCAGGGAAGGAGAAAAGCAATGCCATCTCTATGTTGCTGTTTTAAGCAAGGAGGAGCCATCCAAAGAGTGTCACGCAGTACAGTAAAACCTCATATAACACTAAAACCTGGTTCCATAAGTCTTGGTGTTATATGATTTTTAGTGTTATCTGATCCTCTATGGGATCCATAGAGATACATTGTAACCACACAGGCTTTAGCGGTTGTTATCTGAAGCATCCCATAGGATCTTAATGTTATCTGATGCAATTCTTCCCCCCAGATTCCTTAATGTTATGCGATTTTAGTGTTATTCGATACTAATGTTATATGAGGTATTACTACTATGTATGCACATGGCTGTTTTGGCCCCATTTTTGCCTGGGCTCCTGCTAGCTATTCAAAAGCTTAGGTGCTTGACAAAAAGCAAAGCAGTTCAACAAAATGGCTTTCTCTGAATGGGCAAACATAATTTCTGCAGATAAGGTGTGGCTTGTATCAGAGCCCTTGTTAAGTATGCTACATTTTGGCACCTTTCTGTTCACCCTGTCAATCACAGTGGGATTGGCCTGTGATGTATTGCTGCCTGAGGTGAAGGACAAAATGGTGTCCTCAACTTATTTGTGCTGTCAGATTCCATATACAGAAGGAAACTGAACTGACAGTTGAACCTCATTTCAACTGTTGTGATGGTTTTGGCATACAACACAATCCACATCACAACTTAATCGGTGGAGGGATGCATAAGCATGCAGACCAGGACTTGTTTTCTCATCTTGTCTTTTCTAAATATGCTTTTCTTAAATTTCCTTCTTCCTTTTCTCTTACCAGGCATCTTTTGCTTTTCCTTCCTCCTAACTAAAGTTGCTTGTCCAAAATGGCCTCACACATTGAGACGGTAGCTATAATTGTAACTAACTAAGCCTAGGGGTCTTCCTCCTGCACAACCTCAGATAAATTTCCTGAAAATATTTTTTCCCTGTTTTTACTTAATTGCTAGCTAAAAAGTAGTTTAGTTTTAGTGGTGTTTTGTTAAATAGATATGAATGCAGCACTAGCCTGCTGCTCACTAGTACAATAAGTACAAAAATATTACAAATGGGATAGTAAACACACCTATTCTCTACTCCTAAACTCAGGCTATTTTAGAACAAAGAATAGGGCATATGACATACATAGTTCTCTCAATATATAACATCTTGCTATCTCTTACCCTGACCATCTGGCACCTCCCTCTGCCCATTGCTAGAGTCAATTCTGAGAGCACATATCTATGCCAGGCACAGTTCCTAAGTACAATTTCCCCATGGTAAGAGTGGCAGCTGGAATCTAAGGCTCCACACCAAATCTCTCTTTGCTCCCAAAGACTACTTGGCATGATGAAGAAATGTTGGCTTCCACCCAGATTATAACCCTGAACAAACAATGCACTGAGAATTGGCCTAGTTCTTAATCCCATGCAACTGTCTCATAAGCATGGGAGAAACTGTCTTTGTTTCTGCATGTAAATGTTCCTTGCTCAATTCCCTGAAGTAAATATGAAATTGGAAATGAAAGGGTCAAATGAATTGTACCCCTCCTATGTAGCATTTTTTCCTACTACATTTCCCCACTTTATCTCTGCAGTGGTTAGGGATAGAAAGCTTCTTCCCCTTTGGAAAGAATTCTAAGAAAACTAGAATTTCATGTACTGTGTGGGGTCATTCCATATTCTATATAGAGTTGGAGTATTCTATACAGAATACTGTAGTCCAACTCACTCTGCAAAGAAAGATACCTTGGAAGAGAGGCCCTGGACATAGACAGACTTCATGGCTGAAGAATGTGAGAGATTGGTGTGGTATGTCCTCGGCAGAACTGTTCTGAAGATTTAAAGACAGGAAGACTATTGCCATGATGATAGCCAATATTCAGAATGGATACGGCACCTGAAGAAGAAGAAGTATGTACATTGTTTATTCTATGCGTAAGCCATCTTTGATTCAAGAAAAACCAGTAACTCTTATTGGTCAGAGATAAGTAACTATGTGTTTATAATTTTGTTTATTAATTCACTGCATTTTATGCTAGCCTTATGCAGGAATTCAAGGCAGCTATTATTGTTATGTAGTAAATATACAAAGTAAAAATATTCCTTTCCATTACGTTTTGGGAGCATACATGTAGAAATGTCATCTTAAACAGGGATGCATAAATTCCTTTCCTACCACCACAGCAAAATGAATCCCTTCAGCCTTATCCAGTCAAAAAATTTATGTTAAGAGCTGAACTGTTGTACCTACCATAGAGATGGGGAGGAAGAGCTCTTTGCCTACATTTGCATCTGATTTTAAAGTTTTCTGACTAGTGCTGAAGATCATTGTGACATTAGAGAGGGTGAGGCTAAGTGATGAGCACAAATATTTAATGGCTATTAAAACCATCAGAGTATTCCTGCCTCAAATAATACAAAAGGCTTGTCACAAGCGTTTGTAACCTGATCACCTCATGATCCATCAAGCACCCCCTCCCCCCACAACACATCTTTCACTAGTAGGATGGCATCTGGACTGCAGCTAGTATCAGGGAAAGACTGGCCAGCGCATGAAGAGGTGTATATTCCTCTATAATGTGGAAGATCATCTGGCAGTGGTGGGATTCAGCAGGTTCGCCCTAGTTCTCCAGAACCAGTAGCAGAAATTCTGGCTGGCCCTGACCATCCAAGATTTAAAATAAAGTAGTCCTAATTCAGGTGCAATGCAGGGCTTTCCCCCCTGGCCATGCCCACCATACCATGCCCACAGAGTAGGTAGTAAATTTTTTTGAATCCCACCACTGGGTTGTGGGTGTTGCTTGACTTGCTACAGTGCTGACTCCACCTTCTGTTTCTTTGTGTGAATCCTGGATCTTCAAAAATCTGTGTCTATTTTATTGGTTACGTTAAATACTAGGGATGAATGGTACTCTAGCCTCAAGGAAACAATCTCACCCACCTCTGAATTTCAGACAGCTTGCAGTTACCCTTTCCCAAGGATCACCACTATGAACCAAACAGTAACACTCAGCTGGTACTGATGCTGACTCTTAGCATTATGTGTGCTACCGTTCCATCTCAGGGTCTTAAAAACTAATGCTTTTTATATCTGGTACTAGCTTAAGTGTAACCAAAAAACAACACATTAGCGACTTTCATTTGTATATACTGTACAGTAATTCACACGGCCCTATAGGAAAAATATTTGTAAAATGATTAGAGCAGTCTTTTGAATTCATTGCAAAAAAATTCAACTGTTTCATTTTGTGTGCACTTTTCATGGCTGGTTGGGCTGCATGTGTATTCTGCTATTTCAGCTCATATAGCCGTCTTGCTCTGTTTTGAAACTGAGAACTGTCCCTAATGTCATGGGTTATTGTGGGCTAGTGAAGTTGTCTTATCTCTTAGTATAAATAGAAGGAATCCAGGTGCCAGGTGCCAGCTTCAGATTGTCCTCCTTTTAGCACAAACGGCTGCCTATTGCTAAGAACAGGCTTGAAATCAAAGCCACACTTGACACCTACATAAAGCCCAACTGCTAAGCATTAACACAAAAGCCATTTTAAAAAACATGGTGTTAGCCTCCTCAGAAAGTCAGCTCTATAATGGAACTGATAATGAAAGTTTAATTACACTTGCGCTGGCAGGCTCCCTCAGCATACATCCCATTAGACTGTTCCTGCCACGATAATGCTGTCTTTCATCCTTATTTCTAGGAAATGTTTGGCTTTACCTGAAACTGGAACTTGCATATTTTGTCACATGTAAATAAGGATTATTAATATTTTAATGTGAAGCCCTATTAATGTTGAGAAAACCACAGGGAAATGTTATGTAAAAGAAATATGTAGTATTTTCTTTAAATATCAAAAGAGCAACAAATCACCACTCTCCTTTGTTTTTGGCTCATGCAGAAAAAGATAAATATTAATAACCAAGAACAAGCTGTAAGGATAACAAAGCCCATTATTCCACTTTCAAAGGACCTGTTCCACCTGAGAACTCTACCCACTTAGGTGGCCAGCATAAGACCTTTTGCTGCTTCAAAGTATGTGAGGTTCTGCCCCTGGATAGGGAAATCTGCGATAGGTTTCAACCCCTGGTTGTTTATGTTTAGAAACCAATCAGATCAGGTAGGATTTAGCAATATGTAGATTAGGTAGTGAAATGTCAATAAAATTTCAAAAGGAACTGGAATTCCCTCACCAGCTTATGCTCTAAATAAAAAGTCTTCTGTAAATGGTCATGTTTATTACATGAAGGAAAAACTAAAAAATCAGGAACACATAACAGTATAAAAATTAAAAAAAGAACATTCTTACTCTTTCTCCACCCCCTTTCCCTTTGTTAAAACAAGAAAGAAATAACTACCGATATTTTCTGGCTAGGCCATGTAACACAGTCAGGATTACATTTTCCTACTTTTTTACTCACAAGCAAGCATAGGTAGACATCTCTCCTCCCATCTTGAACATGTTTAAAACAATAGTGCTTCTTCTCTACCATACTAAGATAACAAAAACCATCTTTCATCCTTTGTCCCACCTTTTCCTCTCTTTTATCCAATAAGACTCAACATTCAATGTCCAACATCCCTACTTACATTCTTAAAATGGTTTGACTATCTTCAGAGGGAAGGAATTTGCACTTGAGTCCATGGCCAAATTCCAAACCTATGGTTTCTCAGGAATCCAACAACCTCTTAGAAAGGAAATCGAACAAAAGCATCAATTTTGAACTCACAAACCAAGACCCAATATGAATTCCATTACACTAGCTTCCTTTTTTGTGTGTCCAGATCAAACTTTAAACTGCCTAAATAAAACCACCTTCTTGGCTTTGTCATTGGTCAAAATTAAATCCTCATTGGTACATGTTTCAGGTAGTAATTAGCAGACTACTAAATGAGCCAGTACTGAAGAATGTTCGTTCTTTCCATAAAGCTCTTCCTGTATCTGAGTCGGCAGACTTGAGGCACATATCTCTCTAGAGAATGTTGAGGGTCATTCTCTTGCTTAGTTCTCTTGATGTCTTCTGCGACTTCTCTCCTTATCTTAGGTTGAGTGATACCAACAACTGGCATAGGTTTGAGGCGTCCTGTGACTATACACATTGTTTCAATCTAGTGATTGAGAGGTTTTGACCAGTGTCGCAGAACTTCTCAGAAGAGACATAAGGGATCTGTTAGTCTGCTGTGGTAATATATATTGTACCACTTAATAAAGTAAGCTTGAGTGCTAGCAGGGTGGTTCCATAAAGAACAGACTGTTCAATTGTGCTTGGGGAATATTTTTGAAGTAGTGTTTAAATTGATATTGTACACAGCTGTATTCATAATAAATGCAAAAGCTCTTTCCACACCTTACTTAGTTTGTAGTTAAAATGCTGCTCACTTTGACTTTGCTATGGGCAGCAAGCTTATTTAGTTTGATTCATGGTCTAGTTAGAGAAAACAGCTGAATATTTTGAATGGAATTCTGTCTCCTCTACAGCAGATTACTCTTTACTTTACTGGTTGATAATAGTGCTTGTAAACATCCCCTTTTATTTGCTCTTCTCTCCCTCTTCATCCTCCCTTTCTTTTCCTCTGAAACTCCTGAAACTCTGCTTGCCTTCTTTTTCTTTGTAAAGCCACAATTTGTATTATATTTATTTCTGTTATAGTTCTTTAATGAATATGATAATTTTTCTGCACAACTCCAAATTTTCCAGCTGCTAGATCCTAGGGGTTGTAGTTTCCACTGAAATAACTTTTCTAATCAGTGGTTAGAAATGTCTTGTACCATTTTTAAATTCATTCTGCCTTTTTAAAAAAAATCATTACATTACTTCTAGAGCCACTGTGGTAAAGTGAGACCTGGCTTCAAATTCCTGCTCTGCCATGGAAACTCACAGGAAAGGTGTTAATGCAGTGATACATCACTCCTTGAACAACACTTATTAGAGTCTCAGTAAGAGGCCAGGTGGTGCAGTGGTTAAATTGCTATACTGCAGTCAATATTCTGATGTTGTGAGTTCGGATCCTGGTGGGGATCAAAGTTGACTCAACTTTCCATTCTTCTGAGGTCTGTAATATGAGTACCCAGCATGTTGGACAAAATGCCAATTACCTTGTGAAGTGCCCAAAGAGTGCACTGGGCCCTATGGGGCGGGCGGTTTGTAAGTGTAATTATTATTTCTATTGCTATTGCTAGTAAATCAGAAGCTAAATGACAGCCAATAATAGCAATCCATTGCCTATAGAACTCCATGTACTACTTGGTAAGTCTGAAGATATCACTTAGGCATGTACATCCATACACCGTTCTTTCAGATGTTATTTACCACAGTGTAGGTAACATGGTTTGTTATACTTCTTGTTACTTTTTGTTGGCCAATATTTGGCCAGGGGAGTCACATAGATTTGGCTGCCATGATTCAATGATTTAATCCACTCTAATGTGCTTTCTGTAGGATGAAACATGCTAAGAATTATAGGTAATACAGTCTGCATCCATGCAGACTAATGTGTCATATGCACTTTGGAGCCCTTATATCAGCAGTCTTGATCTAACTACACTGGGTTCCATTCTACTAAGCTCAATTTTAGGTGCTGGTTTTGACCCAGGAAACTCTAAGTGGCTTGGAGCCAGAATGGGTGAGAGACCAACCCAGCTCATAGGAGCCTACCTAAAATTACAGTTTTTCAGCGAAGCTCTGTTATATGCCCTACTACCTAAAGAAACTAGGCTGGTGAGTACCTAAACAGATCTTACCTTGTAGCTGTTCTTTAACTGTGGAATTCCTTACCAAAGAAAATCTGGCTGGCTTCACTGCAGATGAATACAGTACTGTACCTGCATATCATTCAAAGCCCTTTCCCTTCTCTTGGGGCCTTGGTGAGTGAAACTGTTTCTTAGGGCTTCTAGTGAATGAAACGGGCTTTTTGACTTGCTGTTTTTTGATAATATTGTTTCCCAAATTGTGTTTAATCATTGCTCAAAAGTGTGCTGTAGTTGTGAGTTTTTCTGGTATCTCTCATATGCTGAGAAGTTATTTTTTTTAATAGGTAAAGGTCACCCTTCCTTGAAAGCCAGCCGTATCTGACTCTAGGGTTCAGTGCTCATCTCTGTTTATAGCCAAAGAGCAGTGCTGTCTGCATCTGCAGATGTTTCCATGGACATGTGGCAAGCATGCCTAGACATCGGAGTGCACAGAACGCTGTTTACCTTCCCACCAAAGTGGTACCTATTTATCTACTTGCAATTTCTTGCTTTCGAACTGCTAGGTTGGCAGGAGCTGGGACAGCAACGGGAGCTCACTCCATCATGCAGTGCATGGGTATTGAACCCCAACCTTCCAATCTTCAAGCTCAGCCTCTTAACCACTTGAGCCACTGCAGTCTCATTTTTTAATAGAATGACATAAAACCCCCAAAACCTCTTTGTCAAATATGGCTTTAGAACTAAATTGTGAAAATAATTTGGAAATATTGCACATTACACCAATAAAGCAACTTTTTTCTGCTCATTACATTACTTTTGATATGTAACTTCATGAATACTTTCAAGTTAACTTTATCTTGATTATTCCCCATGTTTTGTGCATTAGTATATAGATTTCCAAAAGTATGGATCATTACCTAGAGATGGGTCTTTTTATTTCCTCCCACCTGTAAACAGATTCTTATACCAAAGGCAGTTTCCCATGGACCACAGATGTTTTTGTCATTCTCCTGTGGAATATAATCTCCTTCCCTGACAAGATTTAGTGTAAAGCTGTGTGATGTAATATATCTGTAATATATGGCATGATGGAATTTACTTCAGTCTGCTTTGAAGACAGATATTTTATTGTTCATGTACCTGCATTCATTCTCACATTCTTTGTATACAGAGAAATACAGACACTTAAAAAAGGTAACAAAATGATATTGTGGATGTCCCAAAAATTGCCATACATAGGGATAATGGAAAATCGTAGTTAAATGTACCTTTATGTACAAAATACTCATCACAAAATTTTACAAAATAAAAGATACTAGAGTGTTTTTCTCATGTGGGGAGTGCCTAGCGGCATGCATGGTTGAGCAATGATCATGTGATCAGTCACATGCCTAGATATCAGCGGGCACCATGGAAGATTGAGAACATTACTGGGACTGCTGCTATTATATCAGGAGTAAATCAAGCAAGGTATAGCTCTGAATGTTCAAAAGAATGACTTTCACTGAGACAAATATGATTCTCCTAATCATAATTAGCAATCCTTCCATTTAAAAGTGGAATGGGGCGAGGGGAAGATGATGAATCAAAAAATGTCCAGATAACTCAGTTGATTCATCTAATAAATCTAGTAAACATCAGCCAAGTGCTTCACATTATAAGGTTAGGTTAAGCTTTTAAAAAAGGGAAAGCTAACTTAATTATTTTGAGTAGCAAAGGTCTCCCTAGCTGCTTTTAAATTTATTTATAGGATTCCACTTCAAGCTGGTAATTATTTTTCCTGGTTTACAGATGACAACTAGGCCCTGAAGTACAATGCCAGCCATCTCTGGACTCACTGTGGTTTAAATGTGAGTTCCCATACGGTCTGAGCCAGATGCCAGATTCAGTCAACCACAGTGGCATAGCCTTTTAAATATAGCACTGGTATATATACTTTTTAAAATGTATGGAATAGATTGAATTATCTGGCGGGGTCGAAGGTGCTTTCCATTGTTAGTTTCAATAAGTTTAGAACTGAACAAAACATGTAGTCCAATTGCCCTTGTGACATATATAATGTATGTAGTAGAATGCATTGGGGAATTTTGTGGTCATGGTGGTAATATTTGGAGAGAAGATGGAACAACAGGCAATATGATATTCGAGGGAAAGCTATACGATTTTACACAGAGAGAGAGGAGATGGGGGTGGGGAGAGAGAGCTGAGTCCAAAACACGGGGAAACAGAGAAGGAAGGTGCTTTCTGCTCAAATTAGCCCAATCTTTCTTTCTTTCTTAGTATCAGAGGCACCACCAGCATATAATAACATACAAAGCTAAAATTAGAACATCTAAAAACCAAATAGAATTAAAAAGGGCTAGATGACATCTGCCCAATATTAGGCCACATCAAGAGCATTTCCTCTTATTATTATGTTTAGATTTATATGCTGCCCAATCGACAATGCGACTCAGGGCAGCTCACAAGAATAATACAATAATGACATCAATGCAATATATAAAAAACATATTATAAGCAATACAGTACATATTTCAAAAGCAATATACATTCCAAAGCAATACCGGGGGGGGGGGGAGAGGATACATTAGAAAAACTCAGACTTGTCCACTTCCTTCCAGGCTAAATGGCCAAGGGAAAAGTCCGGGGGTGGCGGCGGTGAAGGCAGCATTCTTATAGCCTCCTGGCTGCCCCACACAGCTGTTTCTTCTCTCAAGGCCAGGAACTGGCCGAGGGAAAAATCCGGTGGTGGTGTAGGCGGTGTTCTTGTAGCCTCCCGGCCGCCCCACACAGCTGTTTCTTCTTCCCTCAAGGCCAGTGGCTGGCCGAAGGAAAAGTCTGGTCTTGCCAAGATGAGGTCCTCTTCAGTGCACATTGAGGGGCATCATGTATATTGTATTGTATGGGAGGTAGTTTGTACTTCTCCACATTCACATAGGCTGTCATCTACAGGGAAACCCCACTTTCTCAGATTAGCCATTGATCTTCTCAGATTGGCCCAATAAAATTAATGTATGGGCTGATATTTGAATGCGGGAGAAAGCAGGGTGTGACATTTAGCCACTGCCACTGCCGCCACCACCATTCCTGCCTCTACCCCACCTCTTCATCCTTTTTCTTTTTCTTCTATTTCTAGTTAAAAATGATTTTGTTTAATTTAATTTACAGATACATGACAACGCAAAATGTTTCTGTTCACTCTGGACTGACGCGGTTTACAAGTCCTGGAAAGGTCTATCTATATACAGTACAGCCAGAATGTGGCTCTAATGACAAGAGTTAACACAGCCAAAAGAGTACTGCAATATTAAAAGAATGATGGATTTGCCTGTTCTACTAATATGACAATAACATCTAACATTTCATATGTAGCAGTCAAATTCTGTGGCAATTACTGTTGACATTCTACTTTTTGGGTAGAATGGAGAGAACGTGACATCTAAAATGTTTTTTAAAAATCTGTATTTTAATATCTTGATACAATTATTTCTGCTGGGTGGTATAAGAAATCTCAGTTGATTATGAAGGTATCATCATGTTTTTAACTGGACGGGATGGTGACAGTGATGGCATCTATGACAGTGGTGATATAACGCAATGGTAAAATGGTAGCAAATTGTTCATGATGTATTGTAGTTGATCAAAGAAAAGCGGTTGGAACGAATGTAGAGTATCATCTCTCTGTAGCAGGTCTTCTATGCTGAGTGCACTATTGCCATCTGTTACTAAAAGGACAATTAGCTAAGAGCTGCCTAATGAAAAATGTGAAAGGCCCATAATGACTCATGAACAAGGTAACAAAGTCTTAGATGTATGGATCCATGCTAGTATCTAGAGCAGGGGTGCCCAAACTTTTCGGGCTGTGTGCCAGTCATGTGGTCAAATGTGCTGATCATACTATTTCCTTCCATCCAGAAGTGGAAGTAAACATGCATGCAAGGCACTAAACACACCCACACATGCATAGAATGCTGCCGTAAATGACCTACAGCTGTTGTAAACAGGTTTACGACAGCCGCGGGTCATTTACGGCATTATTATGTGCATGTGTGGGTGCATTTGGTGCCCATGCATGGGCATTTTACTTCCACTTCCAGGAGCAGCAAGGGTGGCATGGGCTGGATTAATTGCTGCCATGGGCCAGATCTGGCCTGTGGGCCATAGTTTAGGCTCCCCTGATCTAGAGCAACAGTGAACCATGCCCAACAAAAGGTAGATTTAGATAGTAATTTAATGTCAAAATGTGGACTCAGAGCCCTGAGATCATTAAAATGAGATGGGCTACTTAACAGTGACCTCCCTGCAAGAATCACCCTGCCTAATCAGAGTTAGGGAGGAAAGTTTTTGAGCATTTTACTAGCACTAAGTGGAACGGATCTGAGGATGACACTGGTGGAAATAAAATGGTATGAAACAGCGTGCTTTGTTTTTTTGTTTTTGCACTGTTTCATTCCTCAGCTAGAGATGATGTGGCTGGGGTTGTAGCATACATGATGTCATGAAAGGGAGGTTGTAGTAATTTCCTGGGTCAGAATTGAAAAGGAAAGGGTCAGAGGTTCTGCAGTGGTGTGTCACTCAGGGGCATGTTGGGAAGCTTTCAAGTTGAGAAGAAAAATAGGTTTCAGACTGATAACTCTATAATATTGGAAGGAATAAGAAGTTGGAGGGGTGTCTTAAAAATGGATTTGGATTATAATATCACTGTTAAGTTTCAACAGATGTATTATCTTCTTGTACCGCTCTACCCATGTTTATATCCTGCCTCTTGAATGGCAGCATTAGCTAGAATGTATTAGCTGGAGGAGAAATCAAAAGCTTTCATTGAACATACATTGAAACTATACAAGAGTTTGACGTACATGAAGTATAGAACAGAGTATTAAATAGGCACTCTGCTCATGGCTGGCTCAGATTTCAAAGGAAAACATTTCAAAACACTGGAGGAGATTGTGCTGTTAAGATGGTGATGCAATTACAAGGTTGTAAGCTGAAGAAACATTTTCAATGCTGTACATATTAAACCTTTCTGAGGTAGTACTTTGATTTTTAATTTTATGCTCTTGGCAGGCAGGCAGAGTCTTTAATAGTATAAAGGCCACAGGGAATGTTTCAAAACAGTGAGAATCTTATCATAGTGTGCAATTAATGAATAATTTGAAAAACCAAAAATAACTGGGAAGAGCAAGGAGGAGCTTGTAGTACAGTGCTTTGATTTCTAGCATATACTGAAATCTCAGAAGAAAGTTATGTTCTTTGATTCAACTAGTTCCTTTCTCCCTCCTTCTCTCTTGCTGCATTTAAAAGATCAGTGACCTTGATATAATAAATGTCTGTCATACCAGTTTATTTTTCAGTGATTTTACTGTCATGTGGGAAATATTTTATATGCTTAACTAGTTAAAGAGATGATCTACAATATTTCTTCATTAAGTATTGTTGAGGGGCAGTCATCTCATGAAAGCAGAAGAGTGTAGTCTAAATTGAAAAGTCAACCATGGTGGCAGGCTTATTTGTATGATTTACTTTTCACGTTATGATCACATTCCAAGCTGTAACAAATTAAACCAATTAGCAAGCAGTGCCATTATTAAGAAGTTGTCTTTCTGCACTCTAAAATACATCTTGGTAAGATCCTAGGCTGAAGCCCAGTCATTTCCAATTAAAACAGTCTTGGCTGCCAGGGTTGGCAAGCAAGCTTTGCAATAAACAAAAGCTCATTGCCAAATCAGTCATTCACCACCCATTGGCATAAAAATAATGCCAGAGAGACCATTGGTCTGGTTCAGCACATAGCACTTTGATACAGTATCTGAAATACCTTTGCAGAGACTCTCAACTGTAGATGACCCACATACCATTATATCAAACAGGTGGGCTGGAAAGCTCAGCCAACTTTGTCCCTGGAGCCAGAGGTTGGGAATTCATAACCCAGATGTCTTGCATAGATTGATTATGTAATTGGCACCACATCTCCCATCCATGACATAACTGCCATTGACACAATCTTCTTTCTAGATCAGGTTTGGGGTGTATAGACCTAGTTATATTAGCCCAGGCTTCCTCAACCTTGGCCCTCCAGCTGTTCTTGAACTTCATTTCCCAGAAGCCCTGATCAGCAGGTGTGCTGACTTGGGCTTCTGGGAACTGAAGTCCAAGAATAGCTGAAGGGCCAAATTGAGGAAGCCTGCATTAGCCTGTTAAAGTACACACACACGCACACACACACACCTCAAAACCAGAAATGACTCAAGGATCACTTCCAGAGCATATGTGCCTCTCCTGGCTTATTTGTGCTACCTTCAAAGTTCTTTTCCACTCCTACCGGAATTTCAATAATGCCCCTGAAATATCAGCAATACAGATGTGGTTTTTTAAAAAACCCAACAGCATTCTATAATGCTACAGGCTTCCTACACAAATCCTGCAATTTGTTTTAATCTTGATTTTAATGCTTCCAGATCAAACCTGGGTCTGTGTTCTATGGGCCCCTTCTTTTAAAAGGAAACTGCTGTGTTGTTGGTTTTTTGGGGAGGGGGGTTTGCCACTAACAATGCACTGAAATTCCACAAGACAGTAGTGGGTGTGTTCCTGATTGGGTGCCCTGACATCCTTTGTTGTTGCAGGCAACTGGAATTAGAATATCCCCCTCAAGGAAAATGCATTGACCTACTAAGGGATTTAATGGAGTTTTGATCCACACTGACCTGGCTGATTCACACTTATCCTATCATTTGGATAAGCAGTATTTAACATGGCAATAAAGTGAATTTATATGTGTCCTGGGGGCATTTGACAAGCTGATTCAGTATGTCTACCACTTACAAATCGCTTCTACAGAGAAACTGTCCCAATAGTGCACTGTATATCCTTAAGACTTACATGTATATTCATGAAATCAGGGAAATTTATTTCTTCCAAATAATTTGAGTCTAGCTACTTTTAAGGATGACAGTTAAATAATGGATGGTCCCCATATTGCATGTTTTGTTTAATTACATTGGCTTTTAAAATATTGGGAAGTAAAAACAACAACAGCATTCCACCCATTCCAAAGTTCCTTTTTCTAAGCCAAATACTGTAGAATGTTTTTTTATTCTTTTCAGCAAAGCTCTACCAAGGCAGTGCCCATAAATGAATGAAAACATAAAAACATTCAAACCACCTTGCCACAGTAACAAACTAAAGCTGACATTTGTCTGTAGTCTATAGCACACTGCTCATATAAAATAAATTTAGAACAATTAAAATCAAATTTCCATCAGGTGCTGGGCCTGGAAGTCTAAGCAGGCAAGAGATATCTTACATAAACTTCTTCTGGTAGCCTGACAACTATGGATACATAAAATAATCAAGTTGGAAAAGGCCAACAAAGCCATCAAATGGGCACCCTTGCTTGATGTAGAAATCCAAATCAAAGTATACCTGACAGATGTTTTTCTTTCTTTTGAATGCCTTCAATGTTGGAGCACTCACCACCCTGAGAGATAATTGGTTCCATTGTTGTGATACACTCACAGTTAGAATTTTTCCTGATATTCAACCAAAATCTGGCTTCCTGTAATTTAAGTCTATTATGTGTCCTGTACATAATAGAGAACAGACCCTGTCTCTCTGTTGGACAACCTTTCAAACATCACCATAGAGTTATCTTCTCAATGCTAAACATGTCCAGTTGTTTCAGTTTTTCCTCATAGTGCTTTGCTTCTAGTTCCCTGGTCATCCTATTACCTTGCAACCTAACATAATAGTAGACTTTTCAAGTGAATTTCAGAGAAAAGCAAAGAATTTGAAATATAAGTAGCCACACATTCCTTAGCCTCAAATATTCAGACATCTGCATTTCCATAATGTGCTTAATTACTTCATTTTACCATTCTCTTTCTCTGTTATTTTCCCATACACAATTCTGTATTCATTGCCACACAGTTTCTCTTTTTTTAATTCTAACTCTTATGTGGACTGGGAGCCACATAACTGTACTAGAGTGGTCACAAGTCCTGTTTTAGAGAGGGCAGTCTTGTATCTCAAGGGGTACTGGAGCACAAAGCTCCTTTGGAAGATGCCATCCCTTTTAAGAGCTCTCCATTTCAAGTTTGATTTATGGATAAAGGAATGGGGAAAAGGATATCAGGGAGTTTGAATGTGCATAATCATAGTGAGCAGCTGGATAGTGGACTCAACAGGCACACAACTCACCTAGTCACTATCTAGCATCCTCTGGTGAGATGCTCTGTAATTCTGCTTCACTTACACAAATCATTTCTATTTTTTTAAAAAAACCTGTACTTCTATAAATAGTGTATGTATTTCACAAGCCTCTTTTGTTCTCCTGTTGCTGATGCTGATGCATAACATCCTTGTTAACAATGTGTTAAGTGGTAGACCATATTGTACTTCCTTCTTTTTCCTTTTCCTGACCATGTAATTATTTTAAATTCATGATCATAATATCCATTGTGTATTGGTAGACACTTATTTTGTTTCAAAAATAAGTGTGTGGAATAGAATGGCAAGAATAGTTGGGATCCTACATAGCAATAGCAATAACACTTATATACTGCCCCATGGCACTTAGAGCACACTCTGGACAGGTTCTTCCACGCTATTTCTTCCACGCTATTTTATATATATGTGAGGCTGCCAGCAGAGGTCATCTAGAGAGTTGGGGTTCACTATCATCAATATGCTGAAGCTATGCAGCTTATAACTAATGACTTATAACTTCATATAATCAATGCTAATTAGATATTTTTAGTCTGAGATTGTTTAAACTGTGATAATATGCATGATAATACTTTGTTTTAAACTGTGATAACATGTATGAGGAGAGGATACTGGCGTAGAAACCGGCAAACCAACGTCAGGAATTTTGCCAAGAGAACCCTATGGACCAAAACAAAAGGCAAAGCAAATGGTGCAATTTAGAGGTAATAGGATGCTTAGCACAGCAGATCAAAAGAAGGGGAGGGACAGGAAAGGGAGGGGAGAAATACAGTGTTGCAAGGAACAATACTGTATAGGGACATGGAATGTGAGGTCTATGAATCAAGGAAAACTGGAAGTGGTAAAAAAGGAAATGGAAAGAATAAGCATTGATATTTTGGGAATCAGTGAGTTAAAATGGACAGGGATGGGTGAATTCAGCTCTGGAAACCATCATATCTACTACTGTGGACAAGAAAATCTCAGAAAAAACGGAGTAGCCATAATTGTCAATAAAAGGGTGAGGAAAGCAGTAATGGGATATAATCTCAAAAATGATAGAATGATGTCAATCAGAATACAAAGCAAGCCATTCAATATCACTGTAATCCAAATATACGCACCAACCACTAGTGCAGATGAAGCCACAATTGACCAGTTCTATGAGGACCTAGAACACCTCATAGAACAGACACCAAGAAATGATGTACACATTATCATAGGAGACTGGAATGCCAAAGTAGGAAATCAAAAAGTAAATGGCATAACAGGCAAGTTTGGTCTTGGAATACAGAATGAAGCAGGCCAAAGACTGTTAGAGTTCTGCCAAGATAACGCACTGGTCATAGCAAACACTCTCTTCCAGCAACACAAGAGGAGACTTTACACATGGACATCACCAGATGGCCAACATCGAAACCAGATTGATTACATACTCTGCAGTCAAAGATGGAGAACTTCTATACAGTCAGCAAAAACAAGACCAGGAGCAGATTGTGGCTCAGATCACAACCTACTGATTGCAAAATTCAGGCTTAGACTAAAGAAAATAGGAAAAACAATTAGGCCAGAAAGATATGACCTAGAAAACATTCCTTGGGAATACACAGTGGAGGTGTGGAACAGATTTAATGCCCTGGACCAGATAGACAGAGTGCCAGAAGAACTATGGACAGAGATGCGGGACATCATGCAGGAGGCAGCAAGGAAAACCATACCAAAAGAAAAGAAGCGTAAGAAAGCTAAGTGGTTGTCCGATGAGGCTCTTAAAATAGCAGAGGACAGAAGGAATGCAAAATGCCAAGGAGAAAAGGAAAAATACACTCACTTGAACACAGAATTTCAAAGAAAAGCAAGGAGAGATAAGGAAACCTACCTGAACGAACAGTGCAAAGAAATAGAGGAAAACAATATCAGGGGTAGGACTAGAGATCTTTTCAAAAAAATTGGGGAACTCAAGGGAACATTTAAAGCAAAAATGACCATGATAAAAGACAAAGACGGCAAGGAGTTAGCAGATGCAGAAGAGATTAAAAAAAGATGGAAAGAGTACACAGAGGAACTGTACAAAAAGGACCTCAACACCCCTGATAACCACAATGATGAGAACATTGAACATGAGCCAGACATTCTAGAGAGTGAAGTCAGAAAGGCCTTAAAAAACACTGCAAACAACAAAGCCAGTGGAGTTGATGGTATCCAAGTTGAACTTTTCAAAGCACTACAAGATGATGGAATCAAATTATTGCATTCTATATGCCAGCTGATTTGGAAAACAAAACAATGGCCACAGGATTGGAAAAGATCTGTATACGTTCCACTCCCCAAAAAGGGTAATGCCAAAGAATGTTCAAATTATCGAACAATTGCGCTCATCCCTCACGCTAGCAAGGTGATGCTCAAGATAATACAGGATAGACTGCAACAGTATGTGGAGAGAGAATTACCAGAAGTGCAGGCGGGTTTCAGAAGAGGCAGGGGGACTAGAGACCACATCGCCAACATCAGATGGATCATGGAAAAAACAAAGGAATATCAGAAACAAGTCTACTTCTGTTTCATTGATTACACTAAGGCTTTTGACTGTGTCGACCATAACAAAATGTGGCAAGTAATTAAAGAGATGGGAATACCGGAACACCTTATAGCCCTCATGAGAAATCTGTACATGAATCAAGAGGCAACAGTTAGGACAGAAAATGGAATGACGGAGTGGTTTGGAATAGGAAAAGGAGTAAGACAAGGCTGCATTTTGTCACCCTGCTTATTCAACTTATACACAGAACACATAATGCGCAATGCAGGGATGGAGGAATCACAATTTGGGATCAAAATTGCTGGAAGAAACATCAACAATTTGAGATATGCAGATGATACCACCCTAATGGCTGAAAGTGAGGAGGACCTAAAGAAGCTCCTGATTAGGTTGAAAGAAGAAAGTGAAAAATCTGGCTTGAGACTCAATATCAAGAAAACCAAGATAATGGCAACAGGCCCTATCAGTCCGTGGAAAATAGATGGGGAAGAAGTAGAAGCAGTGACAGATTTTACTTTCTTAGGATCTAAGCTCACTGCAGATGGGGATTGCAGCCATGAAATAAAAAGGCGACTGATTCTTGGGAGGCAAGCAATGAGAAACCTGGGGAACATAGTGAAAAGTAGAGACATCACATTGAAAACAAAAATTCGCGTGGTCAAAGCAATGGTATTCCCTGTGGCAATGTATGGTTGTGAGAGCTGGACCATTAGGAAAGCTGATCGCAGAAGAATAGACGCCTTTGAGATGTGGTGTTGGAGGAGAGTTTTGAGAGTCCCCTGGACAGCAAGGAGAACAAATAGGTCAATCTTAGAGGAAATCAAACCTGACGGCTCATTGGAGGGTCAAATAGTAAAGATGAAGCTAAGGTACTTTGGACATCAAATGAGAAGAGAGGATTCACTTGAGAAAGCCTTGATGCTTGGAAGGGTCGAGGGCAGAAGAAGAAGGGGACGGCCCAAGATGAGATGGCTGGATGGTGTTGTAGAGGCAATGGGCGCGGAGCTGGGCGAGTTGAGGGGGATGGTGGAGGACAGGAGTGCCTGGCGGACGGCGGTCCATGGGGTCGCAGAGGGTCGGAATCGACTGTGCGACTGAACAACAAAATGCAGCTATATCCCTGTTTTTCCTCCTCAGCAGCAGATACTGTTTGAGTCCTAGAGCATTGTATTGAGGCAATTATGGTGTGGATGAGACAGAATAAGCTGGAACTGAATCCTGACAAGACAGAGATCTTGATGGTTGGGGGTTCTCCTCACCAGTTGAGTAGAAACTTCCCTAGGTTGGATGATGCCACATTACAATTTAGGGATCAGTTTTGTAATAGGGGTTTCTTTTTGGACCCAACACTTGTTATGGAGCAGTAAGGGTTGCTTTCTGTCAAATTCAGCGAATTGCCCAGCTCTGGTCATATCTGGATAGAGGATCTCTGACAACATTGATCTATACATTGTAATCTCAAAGATTGATTACTGTAACAGTCCCTAGGTGGGGGTTTCCTTGAGGATGGTACAGAAGCTCCAACAGATCCAAAATGTATCCATGAGTTTGACCCCATTTCACCTGTCTTGGCTCATTTTCATTAGTTACCCATTGTATTCCATGCCAGGTTCAGGGTTTTAGTTCTTAATTATAAAGCTCTGTAAAGTTTGAGACTTTGCTATCTCGTGGAGGACCTCTTCTATAGGAATCCTACCTATTGTACCTCGTCCTCTCAGGGCTCACTGTTGCAGGTGGCCACTCTGAGAAAGGCCAGAAGCAATAACATTAGAAGGAGAGCTTTCTCATTATGGAGTGAGCTTCCTATCAAGATTTGTCAGAAATCATTAAAATTGTTTTATTTAAAGAAGACAGAATTTATATATGTGTGTGTTTTTGGATTTGTGGATTATGAGTAAAACATTACTTGTTATCAATTTTTGTGTGATAATTTATTTATTGTGTGACTGCTCAGAGTAGTGCAAGCACTAACTTGGGTGATACACAAATATCATAAATCAATTAAAAAGTATATAGTCTCTTCTTCTTTTGCCAGTGAGATTTCCTTAGGCATCTTGCTTGGCCCTTTATCTGTTATTGTTAATTCATAATCTTGCTAGATATGCTTTAATTAATTAACTATGCATCAGGCATATTTTTGTATAGCCAACAACTACTGAAGCATTATACAGTTCCAACCACTAAGCATCCCCACCTCCCCTTTGAAAAGTATATGGTCTACTTTTGCTGGTAAGATTTGCTTAGCTGTCTTGGTTGCCCTTTCTCTGCTGTTAATTCATAATCTTGCCAGATATGTTTTAATTTAGTGCCAACTCAGCAAGTAATTCATGGGTAAAAGTGCTTTATGTGTCAAGTCCACTTATGGCAGTTTATCATTTGATTTATCTCTTATTTCCATGTGGAGTTAAATGTAAACTGCCACCACAAATCATTCTTGTAAATAGCACACTATTTGCCTGTTTCTGTACTGTTCCAGGTGTGTGTCTGTAGGTTTTTTTATTTGCTAATATTTTCCTCTCTCCCCACCCCTAGATAGAGTAGATTATACTTTTAATTTTACCTCAGATTCCAAATATGGAGATTTTGATTTTTTAAATTTGAAGTGACATGTTAATCACAAAGTTGTTTTATATCATGCATGTTGTTGCCTGCAAGAGCCAAAAGAAACATATATACTTCTGCATCATATTCCATAAATTTCCCCATGGTAATAACTTTTACAAATGTCCTACTTGTTCCTATTCAGCAGGGATATCTATGACTTTCTAGTACCTGACCATCATAAATTACTGTAACTTACATTCCTATTCTCTGGAGAGTTTAGGGGAAGGGAATATATTGAACTTAGTGCAAGTTTTACACTGTTCTTCAAATGAAGAATTGACTTCTTAAGAATAGCTATGACTCTAAAGAATTCATGAGGAAGTGTGTGTATGTGTACTAATAGTTTTACACACCCCAGACTCTCAAATGAGCAGGTTTGAAGTCTTTTACAATGGACATAGGTGTACATAATTGTTTTTTTTTTTAAGCGACCATTGGTTTGTGGAGTGGAGTGGAGTGGAGTGGAGTGAAGGGGGCTGATTACTTATTGTTTCTTTATGTATATGATTTTTCAAAACAGTTTGGAGTGTTGGGGTTTGTGTGTGTGTGTGTGTGTTTATAGAATAAACTATTGGGACAATAATTTGAGAAGACTTTCATGTTTTGAACTATTGCCAGGTTTTAGCCTGAGTTGATTCTCTACAGATGCTCCTCAGGGATCTGTCCTAAATTTGGGATTGCTGCTTTTTAACTTGCTGTGACAGATGAGTGGAACTCACTGGGTAGCAGGAGCAGCTCCCGCATATGCTCCTGAAACAATGTTTTCAGCCCTAAGTCCACGTAAGGGCTTCTTATTCAACAACAACAACTTCCTTTGCTCACCCATCCCATTTTTACTTAAGTTTTCTATTGGGAGACTCTGGAGTCTACAAAGGCCTCATAAACACAAACCATGAATTTCTGATTTCTTCTGAGTGTTTCCGTTCAAAAAAAGAGAGATAATCAAAAGTGGCCATTCTGTGAGTTTGTGGATTCAGCTCGCGAAGCAATAATACCTACCAAGGTTGGCCACACTGCTGTAGATGCAACCTTCTGGAGAGAAAGGAGGAAAATAGCAGAGCCCAGCAGGAAAATTTCTGCCTGGTTTCCAGATGATGGGCTATAAGAGGCAGTTTGCTAAGGTGAGAGGGCTAAAAGATGCCAAGAGAGAAGTGGAGGATAAATAAATCAGAAGTTAGAAGTAACTTAGGAGACTGAAAGTAATTGTTGAGAGACCAACTGAACAGCCCTGCCCTTTTCTAAGGATAAGGCTGGAAATCAAAGAAGTAGCTTCTTCCCAGGGCTTAGGATGTATTTACCTTCCTCAACACCATTTTCTCATAGCTGCAATTTTAGGTAGTCACAATTGTAAATTCAGTCCATGTTGAACTTTTAATGGCCAGTCACAGAAGAAAGCTCAATGGGATGCAATATACAGAGGTCAAAGAAAGCATGTGCAGTAATGAACAAATATCTTCCAACACCTAGCTGCTCTGGATCGAAGGTTCTATCCTGATGTTCCAGGTCCGACTTAAAGTAGTGAAAGAATGGTCTGTTGTCCCATTTGAAGTCAAAAATAACAAAAGTGATTGAGCTATAGTATATCTAATATGGTGTACAAAGATACTCATATGATTTCAGCAAACGTTTGTGTCCATGGTTTTCACAGAGAGTCTTGAAGTGCCTATCTCAGCGGATATCCTTTGCATACTGGTTCATAAGTAACCTGAGAGATGTTTGAGTATTGAAGTTGTAAAGTTTCCTGGTGACATGAAATTACTTAGAATAAATCCAGATGGCAAACAATTTCAAAATGATTTTTCCATACTGCAGATAATTGGCTTTAAATAGGCAGTGAAGTTCACAGTAAGCAACCATAAAATAAAGCAGAAAAGACCACCAAGTGAAAAGATGTTTCACTGGAAACCAAGATCAAGAAAAGTCACACTATTGTCCAGCCAAGGATAATACAGAAAGTTGTAGATATAATATAACAGCCTGTGTCTAAAATCTTTAGAGCTTTGAGAGAACAATGGAAGTACCAGCAGACAAATGGTGCCCCTTCTCTTCAGAAAGCTAAAGAGGATTCCAGTCTCTGCTGACTTATAGGTTTGATCTTTGTACCAGGAATGGTTCTAGATCATTAAGTAGTTGATTTGTGCACACTTATAGAAAATAACCCTGTAAGAGCCAGAGGAGATTCTTTAGAAAAGCTCTGGCTTATAAATCTTATTGCTTTTTCAATGGCCACAAGCCTGCTGTGAAAATGGTATAATTAATTGCAGCAAAGTTATTTTAAAAAGTATCCCTTGATGGATTATATCAATCTGATAGCACCTCATCATCCTGAAGAGACGCAAAAAGTTTCTGCTCTGGGTCTTCTAGTATTCAACATTTTATAAATTACTTACATGAAAGGTGGAGAAAAGTCATCAAAATTTCAGGGTATGGAACTATGAAGAAAACAAGAAGCAAATAGGGGGAAGGCATCCCTGATCTAGAAACTTTGGAGCTCCTTCATATGTGTCTAGGAGAAGACAGCTGCATATTTCTGCTAATTACTATAAGTAAATAGCAAATTCAATTGACCCCTTCTCTGAAGAGGACATCAAAGCCAACTGGCACCAAGACCTTTATTTACTGTCTGAGAAGGCATGAAAGCAATGTCAAAGGGATCTAATACCTCAAACTTATATTTTGACTTCAAAACCAGTCTGCTTCATTCCCTGAAGATATGGTAATAAAGAATGCTTGTCTGTGTAAATAACTAAAGTGTAAATTAATTGAATAGACCATTTAAGATATATAAAGGAGTTAGAAAGTTAATTGGTTGAGTCAGTCTCACTCAGAAATGAGGCTTTGTCCATGAGCCAAATTTGCCTCTTAGGAGGTACACTGACTCATCTGCTGCATTTGCTCTTCTTCAGTGCTGTGCTGGGAAGAATTGTATTCAGTGCATGTACCAGAAATAACTTATCTCTCTGCCTTGGTGTGAGTGTTAGAGAAGCTAGCTAGAGTTATTATTTGTTGGTGTGTCCCTCTTGATTGGTCATAATCTTGTCTCTGTAACTTGTTCTGTTATTTTGGGAAATCTTTTTTGTAATGAAGTGGGACTTTTTGCCTTTTGTATGCTTGCCCCTTTTTCCTTTTTGTTGTTATTCAGTCACACAGTCCAATCTGACCCTTTTAATAAAATGCAAAAAAAATGTTTTCAAGTAGCTCCCTAGATTTTTGGCTTAGAGGGTTTGTGTTTCTAAAAACCAGGTCTTCCCTCAGTTAACTACTGCAGATTTTCTTATTTTTAGTGGATGTGGTATCAGCTTTATGCTTGCAAGGTAAGCACCTTACATCCCAGTTTCTAGCCTTGAGATTGTTTTTTAAAATTTTTATCTCTATGGAGCATTGCTAAGTCTAAGATCGATTGAAGAGTTGGGAGAATGTGTTGCTAGGCAAGAGCTTATAGCCATCACTACAACTGACTCTTCTTGGGTTCTCCCACTCAAGGATAGAGAAGAATAGTATGGCTGAGTGACTATAGAGAGAGAACTCTGGTCTCTCTGAAGAACAGATGAATCTGGACTATGGAAATGACAAGTGGTGGCATGCTAGCCATTTTCTTAGTAGGAAGGGATAAATGTATTTTCTACTGCTCCAGAGGGTATGATCCAAAGTGTTTACATTCCAAGAACTGAGATTTTAAGTAAGTGTTGGGTAGAATTTCCTAGAAGTGTTCTCAGCTGGGGCAGGTTCTCTCAGTAGGTGGTGGCCTTCTTCTCATTTGAGGCTGGATGGCTATTGTCAGGATGGTATGGATTTCCTATATTAGCAGAGATGGTTGGAAAGTTGGCTCTTTAAATTCTACAATTCTAAAAAAAATTGGCAGTCTGAAGGTGCTTCAATGATCTTCAAAGTAATGGCTACTTTGATTCTTCCTCTACCTCTTCTGTATATTGGCCAGTGCTGAATCCAAGCTAAATATTTGGGAATGACCCACAAGTTAAATTAAGTATTTTTTTAAACTATATTTTTTCTCAGAATCAGCACCCAATGTATATAGTTATTTACTTTCTGGGCTTTCAATGTAAATATAGTATTGTGTTGAGAGTAATACATAAATTGTGCCACTTGATTTGTTACTAGACATCCTTCAGTAACCAGCTGTGTATAATAGTTTTCACCTTTATGGCAAGCAGATTGCATTGTTGTCCCTAACATTTTCATGTTTGGATCAATTTACTAGATTCTCATTTCGTGTTGAGGTAGTTCAATCTATGTCTGAAGGCCCATTTCGTTCAGACTCATAACTCATGTGGCATCCTGTAGCTATAAGAAATTGCTTTTGAATTGTTATGTTGCTTAATCTTAAAGTGTTGCTTTGGTGTGTGAGAAGGTGAGTGCCTTTTGCTGAGGATGAAGGGTAGATTTTAAATGCAGTCCAACTGCTACCTTGACCAAATGTGCACACAAACAAGCGGGGAGAAATCAAGTGTTTATGTCTTGCAGCTGAATCTGATGCTTTTACCTTGCTGAATGTGTAAAAGATTGCACTTTGGGGAGCAACCCTCCCATAGCGTTTAGTACGATTTACTGTGGACAGAATGATTCAGTGTGCTGTTAAAGCCTGAGCAGTTGAATGTAGATATTAAAAAAAGGTTTCATACCATCTGCTTATATATCCAGAAATCCTGCTTTTGTTGACCATCACTCTGTTAATTAATCTACTCTTTGCTTAGTTGGATATGGAAGCTGATTCTAACAAGTTGATCTAAATTAATATGGGGAGCTTAAATTATTAACAAGATGGATCAAATCAAAATACAAACATGGTGGGAATAAGTATATTTTCATATTGTAGAAGACAGTGCTGTGCTTCCAATTTGTTTCTGTTTTACTGGTCACTCAGAAGATGCTTTTTCACTATACTCTTCACCCTCTATTACACTCCTAAATTTGAGGGAATATGAATTGCATGTATCCAAATTAAAAACTAGGGTGAAATATAGCGTAACACTTTTCCTTCTGTGAAATTGGAGAATTTAATGCAGAAGAATGAAAACTGGAGAACAGGGTGAGAATCTTTTGGCATAAAACATTTTAGAATCAATCAAATCTATGAATCTGTTAATGTAACATAGAGGAGGATTTGTTACCCCCCAAAAATCTATTTATTTGCTTTTTCACATGCTAACCATAACTAAAGTTGGGTGAGGGTGGGGGTGATATCATCTGGAAACTGCAAGACAGCTAACACAATGCACATTTAAAGCTCCATTTTTCTAAATCTAGGGTGAAGCAGGCCTCTGTGTCAACAAGGTAGCTGTTCTGATTACATTGCTATTTCTTTGCTTTGGCCTACTGTTTCTTAAGGACTGCAGTGGCTCAAGTGGTTAAGACGCTGAACTTGATGACTGGAAAGTCAGCAGGTAGGCAGTTTGACCAGAGTACTGCATGAGAGAGTGAGCTCCTGTCTCTGTCCCTAGCTCCTGCCAACCTAGCAGTTCGAAAGCAAGAAATTGCAAGTAGGTAAACAGGAACCACTTGGGTGGGAAGGTAAACAGTGTTCCATGCACTCTGGTGTCTAGTCATGCCTGCCACATGTCCATGAGAATGTCTGCAGACATAGACAGTGCTGGCTCTTTGGTTGTAAACAGAGATGAACACTGAACCCTAGAGTGGGATACAACTGGCTTTTGAGCAAGGGCAACTTTTACCTTACTGTTTCTTGCATTGTAATAAATTGGTTCATGAGTGGAATCATTTTATTAAAATAGGGTTGTTGTAGTAGTAGTAGTATTTATATGCCACCCCAATAGCTTATAGCAACTCTGGGCGGCTCACTTGATGCTTCCAGTGAATAACTACAGATATCCAAGAGAGCCTCAGGTTTATACCTCTTGAACAGTAAATAGGAGATTAAATATGTGAATGCTTCAGTAAAATCAATGTGTGATTTTAAAAAATCTTTGGGTTATCTGTGGTTGACAGTCCATGTGCTCAAAGGGCAAAATGACAGGGCTGGATTTTCTTGCAAGTTCATTGTCTCTGTCTTCTCCATTGGGTGTGTGTGAAAGGAAGGAAGGTTTATATTTATAATTCTCACTAGATCAGACTCATTGAATTAATGGGAACTCAGCAGTGTTGACTCAGCACTATCCAATTCATTGACTGGATTTTGACTAGCTGGGACTAACAATTGGTGTTAGTTTTCTGCCTCTAAGAAAAAGTAGGAATGCTGAGAAAAGCCCTGGAAACAGCTCTTTGGTCTGTCAGGTAGACAATGCTTGTTAAAGGTGATGGAAACTCTAGGTGAGAATTATTTCTAGGGTCACAGTTATCCAACCCCTTGTTGAGGAAAAACATTTATTTTACAGAGTTTCAGTGGGCTAGTCAGATACTAGCTAGATGTGTTCTGCATAAATCATATTATGTTTTACATCAAACTTATTTTAGGAGTGGATGCTTTAATTTGGCCCCCTCTGACTTTGAATGGGTGAAAAGATTTCATGGAAAGGTTGTATCATCTCATTTAGATACTAGGATGTCATAGCTGCCTAGCCATGGTGACAAACCACGCTCCTGTGCTGCAATTTGCAGACTCTCGTAAGGCTGATATAATGAAGGCAGTCAGCAACCACTGCAGTGATGGATCCTCCTCCTTGAAATTTGCTGTTAGAATTTGTCTAGAATATTTTTCCATAGGATTTATGATGTCTTTTTTTTTCCTACATGGAGAATTGCATGCTGTGTTTCCAAGGGCTGAGGGTAATGATGGCTGTACTCCTCCTAATTTCAGAAGGTCTTCATTAATGCCACCCTCTATTAGGAAAATTTAACAAACACTGTGGAGAGCCTAGGGATGAATGTCAGGGCTTGTCAGAGATGTAAGCAGAACAGAGGCAAACAATGTGAACAAAGATGTCAGAACCTGGTATGACTAATTACAACAGCTATTGTGCAGCTTGAGACATAACCATCTTACCCTGTTCTTCCAAAGTGAGAAAGAGATGATGGGGAAGCATAATTACTAGGTATTGTTATAGCACAAAGTTTCATTGCATGGTATTCCAAGAAGCATTCAGGGCTTGCTTGTAGCTTTTACTTTTTAATGAATGTAGTTCTAATGAGAAGGAGCCTCGGAGGAAAACTCCTTTATTTCCCCTTCCTTTACACTATGATTTCATGCAACTGTCAAAAGTGCTAGGCAATGGTCTTCTGTAGGAAGAGTCCAAGACATGCCACATAAGTTATGTATTAATGAGTTGAAGCGCATTCAGCACCACAAGCCACTGGCTACAATTCTAAGAAACACTGAAGTTTGAGTATATAATCTGAGATTATTGTTATTATAATTAAACTATACATCTTAACCATACTGAAATAAACACTTAAGATAAACAAGTAGCGCTCTCTTCCACCGGAACCAATACCATTCCCTCTTCTGTCCTTCTTTTTGGAGCCCCATATCCTTCCAAAATTGTAATGTTTCTTGTGCAGGCAAACAAGCTTTTCTTCAATTGATGCATGTTCTGTAAAATCTTCTGTATTATTATTATTATTATTATTATTATTATTATTATTATTATTATTATTATTATTATTATTATTATTATTATTATTATTATTATTATTATTATTATTATTATTATTATTATTATTATTATTATTATTGCTGCTGCTGCTGCTGCTGTTGTATGCCGCCCACTCGACAATGTGATTCTGGGCGGCTCACAACAATACCATATCTAATAAACTATACATATATCACAATACAATGAAATAAGATACAAATAGCATACAATAATAGAAATAAATCACAGTAAGTGACAGCATCACAAATCAATTAACATCATAAAACATTTTAAAAAGTCAGTCATCTAAAAAGTCCAACAAATCAGCTGCAAAAAGACTCCAAGGCCTAGGCTAGCTGGGGGGTGTCGATATCTGCCCCCCAACCCAACGGCCAAATCCAAACAGCATGAAGTGCAAAGAACTTCGCCACTGCAGGGCCCCTGCCACCGGCCCCTGTGTGGCCGAGCTACCTGTTCTGCAGCTCACTTTCTTCTTTAATATCACATGCAAATTTATCATTAATAGGTATATTCCAAAAAAAAATTATACCAATCAGGAAATCATATTATTTGCTATCCTCAAACTTACTACAGTTAACAAATTTAATTAGTCCTCTTCTTGAGCATTTTCCTTAATTAGTATAAAAAAGTTGTACTTTAGAGCAAAGTTCTATAGCAAAACTCAGTATAATCAATTTCATGAACAGTTAATTTACTTTCATTTAAAATTAATTTCATTAAAATTAGCTTCATTTATATTTTAAATTTCATTAAAATTAGGTTCATTTATTTTTTAAATTTCATTAAAATTAGCTTCCAAATTTTTAAAGTCAATACATATTCCCATCACATATGAAGATAAGTACTGTACTTGTGTGCTGTACATATCTCGAACATATTGCAAAATAGTTAGGGAATAGATACAATTCATTTTTAGCAGCATTAAATACCATCTCCAAATTAATTGATACAGATTTTCCTTTATTCTTACAGATGTACTCTTTAAAATCATTTTCTGCAAATATTTTTCCACGCCTTTGTTCTTATTTTCCATCCAAAATCTTCTTCCCTTACTGCTTTAACATCCTCCTGAATGTCCTCTACTTCTCTATACTTTCTACAAAGCATCTTCTTCAGTACCTTATTTTCCATGGTAATACAGAGGGAAATGAAATTATGTCAAATATCATACAGAAGGAAATGAAATGATATAGTTGCCATTTCTTCTCAGCTATGCTAGTCCATTGTTCTAACTTTATTACTGTATGTTAAACCACAATATATTACTGTATGTTAAACCACAATATATTTCCCCTTGTAAAATTAACCTAGTTTATCCTCTACCATTCATCTTCTCTAACCAGTTGATTAATCTAATAACTTGTTTATTTTTTAATAATTTCTACACATTTTCTTTCAAATCTGGAAATTTATCTTAATTCTAATTCAAGATTTAATGGGGAAATTTCCAGAACAATTTTTTCCTATGCTTATTCCAGATTTGTGACACATCTTTAAAAACACTGTGGGACAAACAAGGGATTTCTCTCTTTTTCACCATAGTCTTATACTTTTGTTTTAAAAGAATATTCTCAATATATTCTCCAATTTCCTGAAATTCCAAAGTATGCCATAATATAGTAGATTACTGTATTTGGATTACATATAATATTAACAATAAATGTAATTTGATTAGTTATATACTATAACTTTTAACTAGGAAGACATAACCCTCCTAGTTTTTGACATTTATACCACAGTCTTTTATTTAACCTTACTCATTTATCACCATTACAGAATCTGTTAATTATATCATGCCATTGTTTTAATTCTTCTTCTGATGCCTCTTATCAGCAGCACAGCTAAGTACTCAGAAGGATGGAAGGCTTGACTGAGTCAACCTTTGGTCAGTCAGGATAGAACTCAGATCATGAGCAGTGTTTTGACTGCAGGACTGCAGTACGTACTGCAGTGGTGGAATTCAGCAGGTTCACCCCAGTGTGCCAGAACTGGTAGCAGAAATTCCAGCGGGCCCCGCCCATCCAAGCTTTGAAATAAAGTAGTCTTCATTGTGCAATGCAGGGCTTTCCCCCTGGCCATGCCCACCATACCACGCCTACAGAGTAGGTAGTAAATGTTTTTTTAATCCCACCACTGAGTCCCACATTTATGTTTGACTGTACTTAGCTTGATAAAATGTTATTGCTGGAAATTGGAGTTAAATTAATCTAACCTTATTTCATTTTCGGATGGAAATACCTCATCTCAGATAAATACCGGTAGCCATGTACATCTCATGGGAGTGTGTTGCCTCTGTCAAATAGTTTCTACTGCTACCACATTTGTCTTAAATTTTAGCTGAAATCTGCTTCCTTTTGGTTTAATCCTGGCCTGAAGAGCAATAGAGAGCAAACATGTTACAGACATTGAAATATTTAAATGCAACAATTATGTTTTCTCTTAATCTCTTCTGCAGGCTAAACATAGTTAGTTTTCCCAGTCTTTCCTTCTATGACTTTGCTTGAGAGTTTTCATTGCTTTGCTTTTCCATCTGGAGAACTTTTGAATATGACCTCTGTCCAGGGAATGTGCTTATTGTCAGTGCTGTCCAAGAATCATCTTGGAGTTTTCAGTCTAGTTTTTAGGACTCATCTTAGATTGGTGCCCAGTCAAAAGAAGCCACACATAAATATCTTATGAAATAAAGGTTTTGAGATACAGGTGAAAACTGGCAACAGTTCTTCTCAGGCATGGTCAGAGCAATCTAGAATTTCTCAGCTCCTTTTTTGTCATTCCTTAATTAAGTTTGAATTATTCTTCAAAAGAAAGTACACAGGAAGGTGTACCAAATACTGTAATAACACCTAGTTCAGTGATTGACTAACTCAGTACTTTAAACAACATGCTGATGGCGTGTTTTAATATCTCCCTAACTTTATGCCAACTCTATGAGACACTTAGAAAAGATTGAGACATCTTGGTATCTGAAGTCATTCTGAGCTTGGGAAGAGTCAATAATTTCCCCAGATTCAGAAAGGGAACAAGACTTTCTTGTCCTCTGTAGTCATTTTCCAGGACTCTCAGCCTTGTCATGATTTGGCTTTAGAGGAAAGGTCTGGGGATGGTCCAATGGACAAGAGGAGACTCTCTTATTCGGTTCCATGCATCCTTTCCCAATTCACACTTGGCTGTGAGTTAAAGGGCTTAGTCCCAGAGCCCCTTGCTGAAAGCTCAGTTATGATGTTATAAATAAATGCTCTCTCCTCCCAACTAGAGAGATCCTGAGCCAAAAGATTCAATGGCAAATATCCAGACCTTGTGCTTCCCCAGTGGACCTGCTTCCAATACACACCAAAGACTACAGCCGCCACATTTATTCTTGTGAAGTCAAGGCCACCTTGAAATAATATTTGAGGGCACTTAACTGTGGTGGTCGAGGTGGGAAGAAGAAATCAGATTAAAGCAGAGAAAGAGAAATGAAAAGATTTGCAAGAAAATACCAGATGCGTTTATTTACCCCTGTGTTCAAGAGAAATTGGCAAAAGGAAAAAACCTGGCATAAATTGTAGAGTACTGTTTATAAAACTGGCGTAGCTGCTGAATTATAATTGGTTTCAGTAGATAAAAAGGAAAAATAGAAGAAATTAAAATTTGGTGATGATTGCATATGATTCTACTATACACATCACAGGTGTACACACACATGAGGAAAGAACAAAACATGCAAATGGAGAAAAACATGACGGCTTTTAGGAAACTCTATGACACTGAACTTTAGGGACTGGGAAGTGGAATAAATCAAAATCATTACATATCAGGTTGGAACATTTGTTTGGTTCATTGAGTTGTATTCAGTTAAGACCTCCAAATATTAGAAGGGCTTACATTGGCAGAACACTAAAAAGAATTTCCTACAGTGGAAAGCCCCCCTCCTCATATTTGGGTACCCTTCAGAGCAAATTCTGGAGGCCTACAAGGGGAAAGAAAGGTTTCTTTGATACTTTCTAGCACTTTCTCATGGAGTCGACAGTTTCCTCCTCAAGATGTATTGCTATACTGACAGACTGTGGGCTCTGTGGCCCCAGGACCCTGAGCTGGGAACATCTGGGACAAGCTGTCTGTCCTGTCATCCTTTGCTTTCAAAGGATCTGGAGCTGGTATCTGATAGAACTGCTGACATTTGGGGAATTGAAGCATTGGTTTTATAGTGGCATGGCAAATATACACATTCTTAAAAGACAAGACACTAAGGACAGAATCCTGTTCCCCTAAGAGCTATTGTCCAACTGATTCTAGGCCAGCAAACTTGGCTCTCCAGATGTTCTTGGACTTCAGTTACCAGAAGCCCAAGTCAGTACACCTACTAATCAGGGCTTCAGGGAATTGATGTCTAAGAACATCTGGAGAGCCAAGTTTACTGACCTGTTCTAGGTCATTCATCGTGCTGCCCCTGCATCCAACAGGAGATCAGTATTGTGCCTAACCAAGTAATGCCTACATTCTTGTAGTTGCCCTAACATACATGATTTTTCCAATGGAAGTTTGGCCAAAGAGACAGAGAGCTGGATAATGCTGGTCAAATAGTTATGCAATCAAATGAATTCAGATGTCAGCAGATGTCAGTCTATGCAGATACTTTTTCTCTTCTTCTCCCTGTAGTCTTTTTTTTTTACCCCACAGCTGAGCACAGAAGTCATGTGCTAGCAGAAATCTCACTGGATCAAGATACCTTCAAATGCTTTCAAGAAGACTTCCTCTTCCCTGGCACATATACTGAATCAACTTTGGAGGAGGTTCTGAAGGGTACATAAGAGGGGAAGAAAAAGATGGCTGTTGATTTTATGAGTATCTTATCTTTACTGGTTTTGAAATGGGTTTGCTGCTTCCCACTGAGCTGGTTTGGTATTAAAAAGAAATGACTCAGGCCTAACTATTCTGGCAGGAATCTTCATGACATATCATGTTGCGTCTCATTGGGTATTTGTATTGAGCAATTGATTATTCATTGAATTCTTCAGCCAGCTTTCAGCAGACAACATCTGCCTTTTTTGGCTTATGCAGTTCTGGCTAAATTTTACCTTTCTTGGGGGGGGGGGCATAATGTTTGCACACTCAATTGCATGTTTGCACTTCTGAATTTAAATGTAGATTTATTTAGGAAATTGCTTTTTGAACACCGAAGACCACATCCCTTGTCAAAATAAAAGGCGTGAATTGAAAGAAAACATTCTGCCTGGATGCCTTTTCATGCTGACAAGCAAGTATTCATTTCTGTGGTGTCAGACTTTATTGTTATAGTTTTGGTTGATTTTGTGGAGCTTTGCTTTTAAAATCTATTTACATTAACACATGCAACAAGGTTTAATCCTTACTACATTTCATGGAATCATAGAATAACGGAGTTGGAAGGGGTGTATGAGACTACTGAGTCCAACCCCTTGCTCAATGCAGGAATTCAAATCGAAGCAGATCTGACAATTGGTTGTCCAACTGTCTCTTGAATGACTCTAGCATTAGAGTGCTCACCCCCCCCCCGGTAACGTGTTCCATTGTCATGCTGCTCTAACAGTTAACAGGTTCCCCAAAACATTGAAAAATTACCCCCCACCAACACAAATTAAAAATCTAGTTAAAAACTTTTAAAAGCATGAGCGATCCTGCTCTAAATGAGCCAGTGGGGGTGGTAGTGGTAGTTGCTCCCCTCCCTCTCCACCTCCCCAAACATTCCCTGCTAGCCAGGTTTTCAGCTCTTTCCTGAGGGGCAGCAGTTCTGTCTGGAGACGCAGTTCAACTGGCAGGAGGTTCCACAGGGGTGGAGCGGATACCAAAAAGGTATTTTAAAGAGCCCGTCTGGTTCACTCTAGTGGGATGGGCAGATGTCCTTGGGGTGATGCAGTCTCTTAAGCATCCTGGCCCACTACCATGTAGGGCTTTAAAGGTCATTACCAGCACCTTGAGTTGCACCCGAAGGCACATTGGCAACCAATGCAGCTCCCGTAGCTTTACCTTTGAAGTATTTGAAAAATGCTATGTCTCCTCCCAATCTCCTTTTCTCAAGGATAAATATGCCCATTTCTTTCAGTATTTCCTCATAGGGCTAGATTTCCAGTCCCTGCTCATCTTTATTGCTCTCTTCTGAACCTACTCCCATTTGTTAGCATCCTTCTTAAAGTTTGCTGTCCAGAACTGGACACAGTACTCTAGATGTCTTGTGACTAGAGCCAATATATATATATATATATATGGGACTAGTATCTCATGGGATATGAAGACTGTACTTCTGTTCATACAGCTTAAAGTTCTATTTGCCATTTTGGAGCCATGTAGTACTGTTGACTCATGTTCAGTTTATGATCTGGAACAGGGATTCTCAACCTGTGGCTTGTAGGCCGGATGTGGCCTATGGTGCTATTTCATGTGGGGGGACACCGCCTCCACCACACCCAGAAGTGTCATGTGTTGGAGGAAGGGCAAAATGGCTGTCTGCCCCCTCCCCAAGCTATCTGAGGAAACATGACTTGGCCCCCAGCTCTAAAAGGTTGATAACTCCTGATCTAGAACAATTCCAATATTGTTCTTGCTTTATAGTATTACTGAGCCAAGGATCTCCCCATATTGTAATTGTGCATTTGGATTTTTCCTCTAGATGTAGAGAGAATTATTCTTTGTTACTAAATATAAAATATAAATTTTTTAAAAAAGCAATATTAAGGGTAAAATATTGGACACACCTAGGACTAAGTAGCTATACATAGGATTTCTCAGCATATGACACAAGGAACTAATCTTAAATTCTGAAATCGTCGTCATTTAATTATACAGTATCTGACTTTTGATGAATGCTGAATTGTATTGAAAGGATATCATGAAAATCTTATGAACTGAATGTTTTCTGGAATAGTAGCCATGTTAGTCTGTAGTTCAGGCATATCAGAAAACAAAACAAAATAAAAACACTGTAGCACTTTAAAGACTAACTGCTATATTTTTATTGTTAGCTTTCATGGGTCAAGTCCACTTCTTTAGACAAGGAGTGAAACTTACAGGCATGGTTTTTATAAACCAAATTCAAGGGTCAAAGGGAGCAGGGTGTGTTCAAGCAAAATGAAAGACAAGAAGCTCGCACAACAATACAGCTTCCCACAACCATCAGAAACATTGGTTTTTTATTTTGTTATGTTTATTTTGTTTTGTTTTCTGATATGCCTGAATGCTTTCTATTTCCCATGTCTTTTTCATTCAGCTTAATAAATACTTGAATCTAGTTGTTTAGCATCCTGTCGACCTTCCTAGTGAAGGTCCCAGCAGGCATGGGCTGGGCCACCAGGACGGGGGAGGGGGGTCATCCCTGTATGGCCTTGCCTCTGGCGCCCTGGGGCCCATTCAGCACACTGCACTTTAGATTAAGCCATTGCTCCAAGCAACCTCCTTCAGCTTGGAGCAATGGTTTATTCTAAAGTGCCGTGCACCGGGCAGAGCAAGCGAGGGGCGGTGACCAAGCAGTTTCTGGGGGCAGCCTTCTCCCCTGCCCCTTGGTCACTGCCCCTTGCCCCTGTCCAGTGCTTTCCCATGGTGCCCAGCACACCCCTGGGTCCCAGTAGTAAATACAAAGGGATTGCATTGCTTGTGCAGTGCTTGCTATTGTACACGCAGTACTCTCCATGAAGATAAACTGTTCTCTGCTTAAACAGCAGCAATGCTTGCACAAATGGCATTATTCAGCTTTCCAATGCTGGTGACACTTTATCTCATCATCACCATCACCATCACCATCACCATCACCATCACCATCACCATCTATTTATATACCGCCCTACCCGGTAAAACCGACTCAATGAGAGCTTAGTAGGATATTGGCCACTGATGTCAACAAATTTTAAGGCTTCCTAGCTCCAAATAGTACAAATTCTGATGTCAAAAGAGTCTGCTGGCTGCCAGGAATGTTATCTATAAACCTTCACAACCTCCTTGCAACCAGGCAGTAACTGTTAACATTTGCTGCTGCAAACTGTATAAAGGGAAGACATGAGAAACTGAAATATGAAACAAGCCAACTTAAGAACACATAGGTCTTGAAATAAAATGACACCTGGCCCACACTTCAACTCTTGTGTTGTTGCTGTTTCTCCAAACAGTTTTCTCAGTTCATCTCCTTGTGGAACATCTCTGTTTTAAGGGGCTGCAGTGGCTCAGTGATTAAGAAGCTCACCTTGTTAGCTGAAAGGCCGGCAAGTTGGCATTTCAAAACCCGGGTACTGTGTGACATATTGAATGCCTGTTTCTGTCCCAGCTCTTGGGGCATGAATGGAGCCTCATTTGGGTGTCCCTTGAGTGGAGTTTCTCCCGCAAAAATCCTTTCAACTCCAAATAATTTTTGACATGAAATTATTATTATCTCTGTTTCCATATCATGTCACAGCAGTAACTATTTTGGATATCATTGTGTGCTCCTTCATCTATGCATGAGAAATAGATATGGGTAGGTTTTCCACTCTCATAACAGACTTCTTCATAAAAGACAAAGTAATCCTGTCTTTCCTCTGAGGAGCACAGAGTAACATGCACAGTTCTCAATTCATGTCCCTTTGATTCTGAGAGAACAGTCACAACTATGCCACACTGGCTTTATTTTGTATGGTATCATCAGAGTATATAATTTCCTACTTTATCTTACCTATATAGGCCCTGTCTTCCCTTAATACCTACAGAAACTTTGAGAAAGTCATGAAATTGGCTACATCAGTAGGGGTGCAGGAGGAGATTTATATATATTATCCACCCCTTGTATCATTAACTTACCTTTTCCTCTACCATACATCTTCTCTAACCAGCTCATTAACCTAATAATGTCTTCTTTTAAAAAATAATTCCTGCACATTTTCTTTCAAATTTAGAAATTTTTCTAATTCTAATTCAGGATTTAATGGAGAAATTTCCAGAACCATTTTTCTATGCTTATTCCAGATTTGCAACATATTTTTAAGAAAAGAATGTCTTTCTTTTTCACCATATTCTAATTTTTTTTTAAAAAAAGAATATTCTCAGTATATTCACCAATTCCCTGTGATTCCAAATTACACCAAAATACACTATACTATTTAGATTTAATAGAAAAACATGCTTTAAGCCACAAATTCTACCAAAGAAAGGACCAAAGTCCTATAAAGATGGATAATTTTCAGGTGGGAACTCTCCATTGAAGGAAATGTGTACATAGATGAAAACTGAACCACTAGATCTCATTGTGATTTCAACTAGAGAGTTGCCTGTGGAAATCAGATCAGCTTCCACAGCATTTCATAAATGTCCCAATTGCGCAGCTGGCACTGAGGGTGGGCTTTCCTCTTTGCCCTCTCAATTTCCCCTGTGTGGTAAAGATCAGAGCAGAGTGAAGCCCACTGCCACCTTAGTTGCAGTACCTGTCAGGGAAGCCCTGGTTGATGCTGCAGCTAGCAAGTCTATGATATCAGGAAAGGTGGTCCACACCCGCACCTGGTGGGTCAGGTGGTGGTGACTCAGGTCAGGACCCCAAAATGCTTCCCCACCTCAGCCAATGTGATACTGCTGTGGATTTGGAGTGGCTCTCATTCTGATCTCATGTCAGTGGTCTCCGCTACACTAGTTTCTCTCAGAGTGCTTTGCTGGGTGATATGAGTGTTCTAACCAAAGAAGAAGGCAGATTGATTTGCTGAGAAATGATAAATATCAGCCCTTTCTATCACTAGTTTTCTAAGTGGAGAATTACAGGAACCATATAACACATTCAAGTTGCAGCTATCATTTCTTTCTCTTTCAAAGCTGCTGCTTCTAGCCTTTCCACAAGTATGGACATACCCATAGTTTTAAAAACAAGTGATTGAATTTGACTGAAATTGTGCATTTCAAAAAGCTGTTCACAATTAATAAGCAGGAGGTAGGCTTGTGTTGAATATTAACAACAGCAATAGCGATTACACTTATGTACTTGGTGCACTCCCTGGGCATTTCACAATCATAACTATGATTACTTAGTCGTGAAGGTCTCCTGGAGTCTTGTCTTTATGAACTAAGTGATTTCAAGTTCTATTGAAGAGATACCTGGTGCAGTGGTTAAATTGCTGTACTGCAGCCAAAACATAGTGAGTTTGATGTTGATGGAGATGAAGGTTGACTAAGCCTTCCTTCCTTCTGAGGTTGGTAAAATGAGAACCCAGCACGTTGGTGGTAAAATGCTAATTAACTTGTAAACTGTCCAGCGAGTGCACTAAGTGCAATGGGGTGGTATATAAGTGAAATGGCTATTGCTCTACCTGTGTTGTCTAGTGGGTTGAGAAACTGGTACAATTGGAGGATGGCAGTTCAAAGTCATCACAGGGAAGAGTGATGGTCCCCAAATGGATTAAATCCCACTTGAATCCATCTTGATGGAAGGCAGCAGCAGCATCAGTACTGCTGAAGACTTTGTGTGCCAAAATATCTCAGGCCCAGAAAGTGACTTGTGGAACTGAATCAGTCATACAGATGTCCAGCGATGTGGAAGGCAGATGAAAAGCCACAGCATTATATTTGCAGGACATTCTTCATGGCTGATCACCATGATGATCACCAATATTCAGAATTGGATACAGCACAAGAAGAAGTAGTTCAAAGTCCTTGATGAAACTGCAAACCGTTAATTGGTGCCTGGGAAGGATGGGCAAAAAGGAGGAAAGAATCAATTTGGGAATATTCTTTGCAGATTGGTGTTATCTCTTTTGGAAGGAATGTAGCTAATGTCATAAATCACTCTGGTTGGAGTGTCCTGGTACTGTGTTAGTGACTAATTAAGTGAACTGGTTTCAGCTGAAGAGAAGGGAGGGGGAAGAGTGAAATTACTTTAATAAAAGTTACTCCATTCTGGAAGGTTTGAAAACCTGGTTGGTGAATACTTTGGGAGATGGATAATAGGTATACAACTGGTATGGAAAGGTCTTTGTTTTGCTTAGCTTCCCTGAGAAGACAGTTATGCTTGTCTGCTGTTTTGTCAGTCAGTTTGCCCTCTGGATCCTTTAAATCAGGAGTTCCCAACCTAAGGCCCATGGCACCATTTCATGTGGCCCCCATCCCAAGGGCACTTGAGAAACAAGCTATCCCTTTGAAGCCGTTGGGACAAAATGGCCACCCCCATCATGCAGGCAATGCAAAATGGCTATCCGGCCCTTGAAGCTGATTGAGAGAGTGTGACTGAGGCCCCATCTTGAAAAAGTTGGGAACCCCTGCTCTAAATTGTGCTGCAATGTAAATATTAGAATAAGAAGTAAAATTGGGCCAGGAGGACAGTAGTGAAGCAATGGAGATGGCCACCCTGCTTTTGTGTACCACCATCTTCTCCTCCATGGTGAAGCCGTGATAGCAGCTGGCAGCCACTGGCCAGGTGCTCCACAGTTGTTCCAGGCTACAGCTAAAACCCTCCAGCTTGCTTGGGGCTACCAAGTTTCAATCAAAGAAGTGCCACCAGGGAGGCACTACAGCTTGCTCCATGCCTGACAGCAGGTAGTGGGCCACAGTGGCGGTTGCTTATGCTGTTATCTTCCTAATGTTCTGCCCAATCTGGGAAGCTCTGCTGGCATCATAATCAACCTGTCCACCATGCTTCTATGTCAGTCAGGTACAACCTTCCTTGGTGTCAGTGTTTCTTTCAGGGCTGTTTTAGCAGTCCCTGTTCATTCCAAAGCAGGGGTTGCTTATGAGTAGGGTGTGGTAGAAATTGTGTTGTGATGCCCATGGCTTCATGTCTGAATCCTCCAGCTACATGGGTGCTCACTACCATGCTGACCTTTATTCTTTATTTCCTTCATTTCTTATGAAAATACTACTAGAGGAAAGGGTATCTAAAATTTATAAGCTCTTGACAAATGAAAGCTGGCAAGATCTAAAAGCGTATAAAACAATGAAAAATAATTAAGGAGTAAGTAGAGTGACTTGAAGTTTTATTTGAGCTGGAGTCCTTGGACAATGTAGAACATTGTGTGCAGAGACCACTAATATAGCTCTATTATAAACTTTGTTAAACAGACAATTGCTTAGTGAAAACATCTGTCCATTATGTGCATTAAGTGAACCACAGTTATGGTAGTGATTCCATAATTTTACTGGTTTTACGCACGTGGAACATCTAGCCCCAGAGAGCAGTAGTTGCATTCTGTTCTATCATCTGCAGAGCAGTTAGTCATGCTGCAGTGGTTTTGTTTTTGAGATACATCTGTGCAGACCTGAGTGGCAACAACAGATTCTCCCCGTCCTCCCTTAGGCTCTGATGTAAAAGCAGTTGAGCTACAGCAGTAAGGAAGGCTTCATTGGACTGATCATGGATGGAGCTCCTGCTTTATATTTCAAATTCCTTGGCAAATCTTAGCAACCAGCACAGAGAAGAGAAAATAATTTGATAGGGAATGAGGATGCAAAGGAATCCTGGTAGGCATAATATCAACAATAAATGCATTCTTTGCAGACTTTTCTCAAGCAAATGATACCGAATCTCATGCTATTATGGTAGTGGTGTAGATGTAACAGCACTTTCATTGAAAGATGGGTCTCAGTGGTATATATATATATATATTCATTTCCTAAACATGGTACAGAGATTAAATAATAAAATCGACCTTGATTATATCTACTTTGACACATAATTGCAAAAATCTTGTTGCTTTGTGTTGTAATTCAGTTTCTGTAGGCCCACCTGAATGAATGGAAAGTATGGAACAGTTGATTCACTAAAGCCCCAGTGGTTCAATGGCTCTACTCTACTTCTATTCATTATGCTAAGTAACTGGATTTTGACTAACGTCTAATAGTTACAATCAAATGGAAGACATAATGGGGAGGGAAAAGAAAACAACCATATTTAGAAATCAATATTTGGAATGTCATTGATGTACATCTCACAAAGCAGCTATCCTTAGTTCCCTGATGGGAAGGGAGCAGAATATTTGAATATACAATCTTTGGATACTTTAGTAGTTTGTTCTTTGAGGGGGGAAAGGGAAAGGAAGCTCTTTGACAAAAATGATCTTCTTATCATATTATTCTTTCTGGGAATTGAGAAATTGAGCTCCTCAGCTTTGTGGGCAGAGTCTCTTTGCAGAAGGAGACGTTCCTGAGGGGAGCCCTCAAAGATCAAACAAAAATAAGCAAAAATATTAGATATACCACATTATAATTCTCCCAGGGACACAAATGAAAATAAGGGAATTCAAAGTGGATGTCACACTCCCTCTAACTCACTTACTGACTGAATAGGACTAAGATGAACAGGTGTTTACTGTACCTGTTCTTTGGAGTTCTCAGGGGTGTGCCTTGGCTCCATTTCATGGACACTGGAGTGCCACATCCTCACCCAAGTGCTTTATCATCAGGGGGTTATATATTTTTAACAGGGATCCCCTATACACCATTTCCAGTGCCTGCAGGCTTGTAGCCATCAAAAACTGCTTCCAGGATAAACATCTGATATGATGAAGAGGATAACAAGCCCCTTCTGCATATTGCATATTGGAATTAAATACTTCTGCTGTTCCCCTGCAGAGGGGCAGGGAAAGTGTAATTATTTTCCCCCTCCTACCCACTGGATCAGTTAGAAGAGTAAACGATTTCCCCTTTTATCATCAATTGAAACCTTGGCTGTGAGCAGTTTTTCAATTGGCAATAAAATGAGAATTTTTAATCCTCCTAAAGCACTACAATGATCAGCTAGAAGTGGGGAGATAATTATACTTTCTCTGCCCCTCTGTAAAGGAGCAAGGGAAGTGTTGCACTAGATGTGTGAATGTATCTTGTCAATAGGGCTGTGAATTGAGAGGTTCTCCTCTTCTCTCTCTCTGCCTGTATAACTACCACCTATCATTTGCTTTATCCCTCCTATTTCTCCCTTTGTCGTCTTGTCCCCACCCCTCTTCCTGTGGTTGCCTTCAGGTCACTTGGAAATATTTTGATGTGGGGAACAGGCTAAATATTATTTAGCCCCTTCCCCTCCCAGAAGTGACCTGAAAATGAATGAGCAGAGATTCCTCTGTAAGGGACAGTCTGGACATACTCTCCCAGCTTCTGCCTTCAGAAATTTCTAACACATCTATTTTATTTTAGCCTGATGCCTAAGCCCTGCTGTTGTCATTTACTTCCTCTCATTAAACTACTTGACCTCAAAACTGGCTACTGGCTCCATTATGCTGACCTATTCATACTCTTCTAGCCAGAGTCCTCTCACCACATCATTAAGTGGCTAGTTGATTATGGCCTATGTCAGTGGCAGACAATAAAACATTCATTAAGTTGTCTGTCCCAAGTTGATCTCATTTTTGTTTTATTTTTCTATTCGGTATAGGCCAGAATAAGCTAAGGTTCATAACTGCATTTTTTGGTAACAATAGTGCCAGCTTTAAGGGCAAGTTTGTACTGTGCCATTAATCAGTCTCTGTCAAAGAGTAATGATTAAAACTCAACTAGAGGCAAGCTTTGTAATCATAAGAAAACTGCATTACATGCTACATTTATTCATGAAGTATTACAGATTACTGAATGAAGCTTACCTCTGAATTTATAGAAGCTTCACACTACCTAAAAAGATTGTAATCTGGATAGATAAATAAAAACAAACTAGCTATGTTACCCTGATGTCTTCAGAGGATCAAAATATAAACAAAATTAAATGCTTCATTTGCAGCCATTTTACTGTATGGTTTTTGTGATAAGAGCCAGGAGAAATAGTGAAATAATGTATGTGTGTATGCCCTACAATAGGTTTTTAAAGGAAGTTGTAACATTTGAAAAAACAAAAGGTAATAGCAGCTAAATGGAAGCAAGAGCTTTTTGCATATCAGCATGACATCCGGCTGTGTGCATTGTTTGTTTCTTTTTGTTAATGTCCCAATTTATTTCCTTTTGCAAATATTGACAAAAATAAAACAAAGTCAATAATTATGTATTTAAGTAATACATTTTGATATTCCCCTCCGACATTAGCAATATCATTTTGTTTCTAATTAGCTGTTACAAATGTTTGTCCTTGAGCAAGCAAATAGTAAGCTATAGAAATAAAAGTAATGTAATTATCTACCAGCAATGTTTCTTTTTTCATTTGCTATTTGCTTCAGCATATAACATGCATACAAAAGTTTGCCATGATACTCATTGTTACTTCCCAGTTCTCCAGAGCAGATCTGAACCCAAGGACACAAGGGGCTTTAGAAGAATGCAGTGGAAAGGTCTTTTGAGCATTTCCCATGAGCAAAAGTCCAATTCATAAAAACTCTGGATTCAGACTATGGACGAAATCCAGACCATGATGTATCATGATGCTTTATCTTTCCATCTATCATCTGATTGCTAATTGTCAGACTGGGATTAACATTGTTGAGGCACATTTTAGCAATCATGTACATTTGTCAACTTCCCTTCGGAAGTGACCTCCCCTGACCCCATGATATAACAAAACTGGTGAGACCTATTATAGGCTGTTTTGCAGGTTCCTCTCTTCTGCTTGTCAACACTATGGTTTTCAGCTTTATGCATTTTCATTGGAAACCATGGGTGTTTGGGCTGGCATGTAAGGGTAGGACAAATGTCCAAGTGCTCATTTGGTGAGCTTGACTCCATATTATGCCTCCATCAGATTTTGAACCCAGCCATCTCAGTGGACTGTCTGGTCTTTTGCTTATTATACCATCTCAGTTGCTGACTGCCTAGGGCACCAGACTGGGTGGCTATGCCATTGTCACAGGTGTGGAGTCGGCATAATTCTGTCATTTTAACAAGTAACCTGGGTAGAAACACACACACACATTTCTTAATTCCTTATTACAAATACATCAATAACTCTATTTCATTTCACCGCAGCTTCCTACTCTCCCTTCACCTTTATAACTGGGAATTAACTCATCAAGTGCCCACTGATTCAATGAGTCTATTCTAGTTTTGACGTAGTGCTGAATTTTGGTCTTTGATTTGGCTTTAAAGCCTCTTTAAGTACTAAACAAGAACAACAAACAAACATATCTCTAATCAGTCCTAGCCAGCATAGCTGACAAGTGTAATCAAGCAAAAACAACCAGGCCAGGGATTCCCCAGTCCTGTTTTATAGTTCAGTCCTAACTAGCAAAGATGGCTGAACTGACACCAAGCTAAATAAACCTGTGCTAAATCCAATCTTCTCCCAGCCTTGATGATGCTGGGAATAATTTAGAATTACTTTGGCACTGGCCAACCTTTATGCTGATATAATGGCAGAATATCCAATTGTGTTAGTAGATCTGAGGTAAGCTAACAGAAGGTACTTGAGCCAGCATAAGAGGCCATCTTGAGTCCTATTGCTGGGGGAAAATGTCACATTAATTAGACAGACAGACAGACAGACAGACAGACAGACAGATAGACAGACAGATAGATAGATAGATAGATAGATAGATAGATAGATAGATAGATAGATGGATGGATGGATGGATGGATGAGAGTCTCCTGTCCATGCCAGCTCAATTTTTTGAGTTTGGCTTGAATGTTGAACAGTAATGATATGTAGTCTTTTTTTTCATTATCATTTTTCTTTTCAGTCTATTTCGTACCTGTTGTTACTATGCTGCCTTGCTTAAGAACATGTATTTAAGCAAATGAAGTGGATACATTGAAACGAATGCTTACATAATTTTAAGACAGCCTCGGATTTTATTGTGCTGGTTTGGTTACCAACTAGAAATCTGCTTTTGGGTTGTGATGGTGGATACTGAAACGTAGCATTACTTTTAATATATAAATATATACATATTCTGAAGCTAGATCCAGCTAATCAAAATTGGTAAGCTAAAATTTAAAAAACTGAATCACGTACATGTTTTCTAGTTTTAGCTTGTAACTAAACTAGCCATATGGTTGTACTCCAGGGACAATTACTGCTTGAATGTCAGTGTACAAGCAGATGCTGAGAAGTCTCATTTGTGTCATTAAATTAATGACAAAAATTGCATTTTTTAAGTGCTTAACCTTGTTAATGCCAGTATTGTTTTGTAAAGGATCTCGTTTTAGTACCAATGAATCACCTGTATCCTATGAATTCTCAGAATAATTGCTGTATCTGGGAACAATTCTTGAGCTACAAATGAGTATGGAAATGGTTAATCAAGGTCACTGTTAGAATAAGGGGTATTTGAGTACTCCCTGTGATAATATTTCTGATTTCATCAGATGAATCAGATTCTACAGAATAATTGGTCTCCAGAGAAGCTACTGCAGGGGAAAAAGTCTTGGCTTAGACCTTAAAACTTAGAGAAACAATGAAAAGCATTGTAAGATGTAGGCATATCAATTTCAAAATAATAAAATGCTGCACTGGCTCCCATGTTCTCCATTATACTTTGGATGCTGATCGCTAGAATGGGGTTTAAAATGCTCAATAAAGATATGACTAGTTCTAAATTGAGTTTGGGATCCTGTAGCCTGGAGGAATGTTTTTAGATCATTAAAAAGGAAGAATTGTTAAGGGAGAACTTACTGCCAAGTTTTTTTCTGTTCTGTGCCAGGGTGGCAGAGTTACATTCCTGGCATTTCATCCAGTAGGTTTACTTTACTCTGATGCCAAGTCGCATAGGAAATAGTGATGGTATGAAAGACACTTTTAAGATACAACAAGTGTAATTCTTTTATCTCAGACACCTCCATGATTTTCAATGGCAATTTGCATGTATGTAGTAGTATATGCATGTAGGTTTGTCTTCTGTATTTAAATGTTACATGGGCAAGTAAAACGATATGTTTCTCGAGATTTGAGGCAATTAAATGTTATACAAAATCACACATATGGATTTTAAAATATATAATAATTCATTCAGAATAATTATTTAGTTTCTGCAGATGTTTTTTAAACAGCAACTTTGAATTTTGTGGCAGAAGGGGGAATGCATGTAATAACTATATTTTTAATGTATCAGCTGTGGTGTACTCTACTCAGAGAAATTTAAAGTCATCTGAACAGTTACAGCTGCTTCCTCTGGGATTTGTACAGGGTGGTGCAGCTAACAGGTAGCTAAGGATTACGGCTGAATACTTTGAAATACAAGTTCGCCTCAGTTTCTCCTTTCTTTCCTCTTAGTTCCACTTTTGAATTAAGGCACAGTTTTAACTGTGGAAGACATTCAGTAGACTTTTTTACTGAACTTGGTGGGAGTTATGATTGTCTGGATCAAGCATCTCTCTTTATGTTGTTTTTACATTGTATTTAAAATTTGAGAGAGAGAGAGAATGTGGTCCATTGCCCTAGCAAAAGTGAATATCTGATTTCTATACACAAAGGTGTATGAAATGCCTTGTGGTAGCCTCCATCAGAACATGCCTTCCTATGCACTTTTGCAAGTCACAGGGAATCACACAACTCCCCAGTGCAGCTAGCTGTATTCTTACTGACTGAAGAAAAGGTGAGATAGGAATGGCATGGAGACATGAGCCACTCTACCTCCCTTTGTTTCTGGGACTTTCACTCCCATAATTTGGACTCGAGAAATTCTGGACATCATATGGGAGTGAAAATCCTTTAATTCTGAAACTCCCATCCTTAGCCATTTGTCTTGCACAAATAATTGCACATAGCGGTCTCTTGTATTACTATTTGCACTGCAGTTAAATCTAATGCAAACTATGCACTGCTTGTGCCAAATTGGATTCAGGCCTTTGTTGCAGGATGCCTCTCAATGAAGTCTGTGCAATCTAACAATTCTTGTCATTCTAGTTCAGAAATGGGAAGGAAAACGAAGACTGGTTTCTTTGCCTTCTGATTAAATTTGTAACAGGTCCCATGCAGAAAACATAACCTCTTGGTTTATAACCACATTTCCTTTACCAGTTGACATAAAATTTTGCACTGCATTACTTAAGCCCATTCTGCCCCTTTATGGCACAACAGCATGGTCCACCATACTCTTGCTTGTTATTGGGTGCATTAGAACATTAAACAGGGTGAAAGTATTGTTATGGCTTGAGTGAGAAAAATAGGATTTTCCCCTGGAGACATATGGCAAATTTTGAGGCATCTGAGTCAAAATGTTTGCTCGCATTGCTGCAAAAATAAAGGATGTGGGGGTTTTTTATTCCTGGAAGAAAGAGCTGAGCAATTATTTGTCCTTATAAAAGTGACAAAAGTTTATACACACTGTCTCTCTCCCACCCATGAAAGACTGAACTCTATAGTACTGTATAAGGTTGCTGCTACCGGCTCATTTTTCACTTGTTCTGTGTACAGAAAGTTCCTTCATAAGAATCTTAGCAGAACGTACATTCACAATGGTTTATGCTTGCAGTAAAGGTCAATGCCAAGAGTATGGACAAGAAACAGAAGACCTTACATGAATGCATCACTTCTGCTTATCTTTTTACCATCAAGAATGTCAGATAGGACTGAGAGAGGCAAAGGCTGTTGTGACACCCAATTTGACTAAGCAGGATCTTGAAGACTTCCTAAACAATCCTTACCCAGCAAGGAAATGGCCCATCAGGAAAAAAGTGGAGGGAGTTGAAAGACTTGGTTGGACATCTTAACTGTCAGATTAGGCTCTGCTGTGACAAGAATTGGATGGAATTAGGACTAATCTCAGGATTTTCTTTCTGAGATGGAAGCTAGGTTAGAAATAGTTTGAGAATGAAAGTAAATTGGTTTCACAAGCAGTTTATTGGCAGAAAGCCTAATTTGGAGGTCAGAAGTGCTTCACCTTCCTGGAGGTTGTTAGAGTCAATTCTTATAATGGTTGTGAATAGGTTCTTTGCCTTGAAATAGATAAACCACCCATGACCATAATTTGAGCTCTGCTCAGATTTCCTAATTAAGAAGATGGAGCCCTTTCCCCAGATTACTTGGTGATATCTCTAATCAATTTTCCATGATTGGTCCAGTGGCCTGGTCTAGCACCACTTGAAAAGAAGACAATAGAGTAGCCCTCTGTGGTGGACTGGCAAGCAGAATGGCCAGTAATCTAAGTCACTAAGAGAGATCAGAAGAAAGTGAATATATGAAGCTTCTCTGAGGCACTGGAAAGCAGATTTGACTGGGGCTCAGCAGATCAGACATCTGGGACAGACCTGGAGGAGGCAGAAATGACATACAAAAGGATACCTAGATGTGAGTAGATCAGATCTCTCAGATGGACAATGCACATTTCTGATTTGTTCATTTGTACAAGCGACAAGTTCATCTCGTCTCCTTGTGGATGAGGGGGCATGATGGCAAACGGTTGTGCATTGTAATTGCTTCTTAAATTATATTTCATAAGATGAATTATAATGTTGATTGGGGTGCATTTCATACTGCTTGTTCTAGCTGTTAAAATTGATTTTTATGGCTCTGCAAACCATTAAGATTCTGCCATTTAGTATTCAAAGCAAACTCCTTTTCCCATTCCAACAGTTGTGTCAACATATGTTTCTTCCCCTGCCCAAAGATCTAAAGGTTCAACACTTGATTATTACACCACCTTCAGTAATAGTAATATAAATAGCCACATAAGACACAGAGGATGTGTAATTTTAATAACCACTGATCTTAGTCATGTTACCTCATTCTACTCCCGTGTGAGGCAGTGCCACTGTTGGACTTCTGTTCCAAATAAATATTTCCTTTTGTTAAATTTATTATCCATACAATTGTGAAGACTCAAGATGGGCAACAATAGTTTCCCAACAGACTGAACTCATTTATTTAATCAGTGGTAAGCACTGACTTATTTTTCAGTAATTGATTCAATGTATTTATTCTAGTTAGGCCTAGCAAATGGATTTAGGCCATAAAATTTAAAAGAGTCCATGCTTAATTTAAAAGCTAATAAAATAGCCCATTGTAGCAGAAGGAAAATCTAGATTAACACTCATCAAATATCCTAACCTTCTGTTGTCCTTAGCCCATTGCCAAAAGACATTTTAAACAAATGAAAGATACTCAGGAGTTCTCTCTTAAGGAAGGCTAGGGCTGGCCCTTTTCCTTCTATAGACAGGTGAAAACCAATCATTTTTAATTCAGCCAGGCTGCTGGCTAGTGACTGGCTGCACTTTACCAGCTGCTGGTTATAATATGGTTGCTGCACTTTACCAGCTGCTGGTTATACTATTCTTAGGGAAGTCTTCTTAAACTATCTTAAACTGGGCTTTTAATGTTATTCAATGATAATTTGCATTGCTTTAATTGCATTTTTATTTTGTACAACATTATTTTGAGTAATCCTCATCAGGCTGAACATCACAGAACCAGGGATAGTGCAGAAGAAACATGAAAGGAAGAAACTTTCCAATCCCAGCAGCTAGTTTGTTTAACCATTTAGGGTTGGTCTACCCAGGGCCCCCCAGGCCGGTGCAGAGCAGCTTTTTAAGAACTGCTTGAGGCTGGGGGAGGAGCAAAACCCTGCTGGTCATGATTCCTGCATCCAGGCAGCATTTAACTTTTCCAGTGAGCTGCACTAGCCCCATCAGTTCTGTATCAGCTGTTTTGCAGCTGATGGTGGGGGGAGTCTTTTCCCCATCAGCTGCAAAGAGGTTTCCCCCTTGCCAGTGATTGCAGTCCAATCATTTGCAGGGGACTGCAGCACTTTGCAGCTGATAGGGTTTCCCCCATTAGGTGCAGATAGGATGTTTTCAGCCTCACCAGTGATCAGAGTCCAGGGAAGGGTAGGTACCGAGATAAAAACCGCATTACAACTTATTTCTGATCAGCTGAAATGTGGCCCCTGCTCTATTTTAGTCCACACCCAGCATGTATTTACACTGGGTATGGGATACAATAAAGCAGGACAATTTAGTTTAACCCCTGAGAGTGAATTGGCTTGATTGTAGTATAAACACAATTCAGCCAATCTGTCCCAAGCAAAGGGGAATATGCCCATGAAGGTGTCACGATCCTGGTTCGCTTAGCTTATTGTTTACTGCACTCTTTTGCTTTGTATGCGCACATGCTTAGCATTTTATAGAGATGAGTCATTCTGTAGTGTAGTGTGGTTACTCACTGCTAGGAGAATGAGGCATGGAAGGAAGAGAACCCTTCATAACTCAATCACAACTTTTCCACCAGGTTGACACTTGAACTCCTATGTCTGGAAATGGGGGGGGGGGATGTGTGTCCTTGAAAGAAAAGATCTAGCCTTGAAGGTGGGGGAAGGGAGACCTTGATAGATAAGGATCTAGCCTTGAGCTACCTAACATTCCTAGGGTGGGAGAAAGCACTCTTTTGGTTTTAAAACCCCTAGTTGAGGCTCAACTGCAGGCGAGTTTCTGAAGGATCTTTGGAATACTGTTTCATTCGTCAAGGGAGGAAGAGAAGGACTGGCACCATGTAGCAGATTGGAACTTTGATTCTGTGCCTTGACTCTGGATTTAGAAAAATACTTGGAACTTTTACCTCTTTACTTTATGCAGCTATGGAAAACAACTTGGAAAAATAAAGTCTCTCTTTGGACTTAGAATATTTTCTGGGTCTGATTTTGACTGTGCATAGCTGTGCCACTTTGCTTTCTGCTTCAAACCAAGCTACTTGGAAGCAACTGCACTCCCTGGAGTTTGGAGAAACTGCAATCCCCAGGTCCAGTGGAGAGGCGACAGAGGCTGTAGAGGGAGTTGCAGATAATTAAACCTCTTGGATTGGTGGGTGGGTATCATGAGAGTAGGAAGATATGGTTTAATAAAGGCAATACCAGGAATGGTGGGGTTTTTTTTTTGATAAATCTAAGCATTCTAGTCCCAGACATCACCTTGAGGCAAATGTCTGGAACTAGGAGAAATAAGGTGGCAATCTTTATCTGCTTTGCTATATATGCAAAAGAGAATACCCTTCAGTTGTGCTGGTTCCTGGGAGTTGCCTCACTTGGCCATGTGAAGATTAGTTCAGTGAGAGCCACCCACATGGAATCTAATGGATAGCAAAACTACCCTTTCCATGGAGATTGAGGTGGTGGGGTTCCTTCTGTTTAAAGCCAAAGCACAGGTAGTGAAACAGACAAGACAAATTTTCTTTTGCCTTCTTGTTCCTTTTCCCAGTCCCAGAAGTCTGCCATGATGATTCTAGGTGGTTTACTGGGACTAGAAGCTGTAGAAGTATGAAAATCCCATCTCTAGCTATCACTCATTGGGGTCAGACTTTAGTTTCAAAACAAATTTTAAAAACCCACAGAAAAAAGACTCATTTTTCTCTTTCTAGGCCTTTCATTGAGTCCTGAAAACAAGCCTCTAACAATGAGAGATGAGTGAAAATTTCATCTCTTTCCTTTTTTTATTTGTCCTTTTATCTATGGTCGATCAAATCACCAGGGGAATTTTTAATCAAATAGCATTGCAAAGGTTGGTGTCAGCAGTCAATCAGAATACCAAAGTTTAAGCAATACCTTCAGCACTGGAGTCCTCTCCCCCACACATGCCATAAGCTAGTTTGCAGCCAGTTACAATTCTTCCCATGCTACAGAGAAACTCAACAGGTCCACTGCTCATTAAAAAAGGGGTTACAAGTCCTTTCCATTCTTTATAGTGATATGGTCTCCCCCAAACCATCCCTCACCCAACCAGGTATTTCTGTGATACTCTGGCATCTTGAGTAGTGGCTACTCCAGATTAGCACAGACACTAGCTCATTGTTTTCTAGCTCTGTCTTCTTTGCCCATAACCAGTGGTGGGATTCAGCAGGTTCACCCCAGTTCACCAGAACCAGTAGCAGCAATTCTGACTGGCCCTGCCCAGCCATGTTTTGAAATAAAGTAGTCCTAATTCAGGTGTAACACAAGGCTCTTCCCCCCCCCCCCTGGCTATGCCCACCATACCATGCCCACAGAGTAGGTAGTAAAAAAATTAAATTCCACCACTGCCCATTACCCCAACAGTTGTGTCATTGTGTGCAAAAAAAGCTGACCAACAAGTTCAAGAAGCACAGATGGATGGGTGTGAGGTTGAGAAAGGAAGGCATAAAACTACCATCAAAGTTCCAGCAGAAAAAAGAGCAACAGCAACAACAATCTTCACGCCATTTATTAACTGGCAGCAGCAGTTTGGAGATGAGGTGAATGTTTGCTTTGCTACATGGTGAGAGAATGTCAGTGAATACACAAGACAACCCTCAAACTCTCATTGTCTGGAAACTAGGCTGCCTCCCTTCTGTTTCAATGTTTTCCAGGTCTGCCTCTAGTGGAGATCATCCCAGCAAGTCAGGGTAGATCAGTGTCATAGAAATATGTTTCAAATGGGATGCAAAGCCTATCTTTCCCTCTAATCTATAGTAAAAGGTTAATGTGAACTTTAAAAATAAGCAGTTAGGTTCATGTAGACTTCCTTTAGCTCCTTAGAAGATTAATTGATGGCAGTGTGGAGGTAAATCTGGTACTGCAGGTGCATGCTCACTGTAACAGTCGCTATAACCTAGAAGCCAAACATAAGGAATCTGGAAAACAAACAGGGGAAACAAAATGAAATGACCTGAAATAACTGGTCCTGTTTTGTCAAGTGAGAGGACTACGACATTAAATAAGTGGAAATGATAAAGGCAGTCCCTAAAATTCAATGAAACAAAGCAAAAACGAAAGTTTTCACCATGCACACCCCTAATTATCTGCTTTGCCTTGTGTATAAGGAACAAATGGCTTTTTAAATTCTCTTTTTAAAAAATTAATAGAGAGTAGCTGAAATCCTGCTGTTTAGTATATTATATCACACTAGAATAGGCCCTTTGAATCAGTGCGGATTTGTTAACTACAGTAGAACCACTCATAGCGATAAAGCTCTGTTCCACAGAGCTCTTCATTATGCGGGTTTTTTTCCGCTATGTGGATCAAATGGGAGATCCCCCACATAACGAGGAAAAAAAGTTCATTACATGGTTATACGTGGTATCGCCTTTGCATAACGAACGCTTCGTTGTATGGATTTTTCATTAAATGGAATGTTTGTTATGCAGTGTTCCACTGTATAATAATAATTTCATGTCAGATATTACTCTGGGTTGAAAGGATTTTTAGGGGACATCCGAATGAGGCTCCTTTCATGTCCCCAAGTATAGCTCTCGGATATTGAAACTCGACCTTCCAGTCTCTAGCTCAGTGCCTTAACTACTAGGACATCAGGGGAGCTGCATTGAGTTAACTAATCAGTAACTTCAAATGGACCCAACTCTATTGTTGTTTACTACACCAAGTAACAGGACTTCAGCCATCAAGTCCTTAAAATTGCCTCAGCTGCTTTGGATGTTTGAGGAAAATAAGGAGTAAATAGCTCTTGAAATCTGACTTTAATGACAGCACATAAAAGAAGTGTGAAGGGGAGTTGGAAGGGCACATAGGGCTCCAACCCAGAACATGGCATTCCTGCATGACAAACCACACATTGCTTTGGATTGTATAATAGAGTACTAATACTCATCCCAAACATGTAGCCACTAAAGTATAGTCTGTGGACACCTATCCTTCTCACAGAGCTTCCAGATCCAACCCTACATCTTCTTTCTTTCACTTTTTAAGAAAAAGAATAGAGATTGTGTCCAACATTATTTTCTTTAAAATCAATGCTAGTTTAGTTATCCTTAGGATAATTAAATAAATGTATCTACCTGTCTTTATGTTCTGGCTGTCTGCCAAGGGTTGCTCACTTCATCATGAAACTTCTGGCTGCCAGCCTGAATGGAAGCCCTCTAAAGGTTGAGTGCTCAAAAATCAATTCAATGGATCTACCACCATTTTAAAAATTGAGTAACTTTGTAAGGTCTGTGTGCCTTCAGTGACTCTTCTATGGCATGCCTCGTTGATCTTCAGTTCTTATTAATGATTATGACAGCACTAAGAAACAAGAATGAGGGCATGACTTCACTGTTCTTTTACATGAAGTATGATCAAACAGCAAGTCTTAACAGGATGTCTGTGTTTGAAGAGCAGGTCTATAACAATCAGCAGCACAAACCAAAACCCAAGAGATGTAGGTGGGGAACAACAGGAGAGACTGACTGACAAAGCACATGGAATACAATGGCCCCTTCGATCCAGACAGAAAAACCTGAATGGTTATCTGGTTTATCATTTATTTAAACCATTATGTAGATTTTTTTTTTGGGGGGGGGGGGAGATTGCTACAGGATCACTTGTCTGAATGTGTGTATGTACACAAACTGAATGTTAAAACTAGGTACACAAATCAACCTTTCTCTAGCGTTATTTTGTGCTCTCATGAATGGGAATAAGAACAAATACTGTGTTGAATTTCCTACATTTTGCAAGTTCCTTCTCTCACTGTGAAAGAGACAGTTGTCTTTTATAAAGTACTGTGAATTTCCTGGTTATAGCAATTAAGAGTTTCATCTTGGGTTTTAAAAGGTGGCCAAGCAGTGTGTTCTTCTTACTTTACAAGTTAAGAACTCTTCTCCCGGTTTCAGAAAGGGTTTCATCCTGACTCAGACGTTAGCTACCTGTGCCTCCCAAAATTGCTAGGTGTATGTTGTTCTCAGAAGGCTCCCTAGAGAATATCATTATGGCTTCCTCCCTTGGGCCCTTTTCAATTGTTGCTGCCAAAATGATGAACAAAGTTTAATGCCATCGTCAAAAATGTTATTGTTCTTTTAATTTCAACCAGAAATGGACAATGGTAAAGGTCTCCCTTGCTCGAAAGCCAGTCATATCCAACTCTAGGGTTCAGTGCTCATCTCTGTTTCATAGTTGAAGAGCCAGCACTGTCTGCATCTGCAGATGTTTGCATGGACATGTGGCAGGCATGTGTTTACCTTCCCACCCAAGTGGTCCCTATTTATCTACTTGCAATTTTTTGCTTTCGAACTGCTAAGTTAGCAGGAGCTGGGACAGAGATGGGAGCTCATTCCGTCATGCCGTACTCAGGTATCGAACTCCTAACCTGCCGCCTTCCAATCAGCATTTTAACCACTTGAGCCCAGAAATGGACAATAACAGTTCACTAAGCTTTCAGGCACCCAGCAGGTGGCAGCACTGGAAAGGGTGAACAGAAGGCCACTAGATGTAAGTACTGTATTAGGACTTTTTAGGCTGCCAAACAGACTTTTAAGGTATGGAAATATAAATCAGGTCCCAAATAAAAATAAAAAACTCAGACACCTCCAGTCACATTATTGCAACGAGTCCATATAAATCGTGCAGCTATGCATGCTGATAATTTTTTTCATCCATTCCTGCAAATTTAGGGGCTAGTTCGTTTCCTCTCTTCACCCCGTCAGGTAAAAATTAAACAGAGACAAAATTATGGAACATTGTTAATGAAGAGAGCCCGCATTGTATGACCATTCATAGTACAGTACTAGCAAGAATGGCTTAGAACTATTTATGACCTCTTATTTTCCATTTTTGCCACACTCATTTTCTGTATGGTGCAGCAGTTCCTTGAGGCAAAACAATGGCTTTAACTGGATTGAGAAGAAAATTGTATGCCAAATTCCAGTGTAAACTGTGAGTTTTTATGGTTTGGTATTCTGGTTTGGCAGTTCCTTGTAAATCATAGTTTGTTAGCAAACATAAGTTCGTGTTGTAAAACAAAGAATGGTATGACATCTGAATGGTACAGCTTAACAAAAACTGCTTCATGTAACTGCCCTGATTCTGTGTTTGGGGTCTAAGAGTAAATAAAAATGGAGTTCTTCAGTCTTCCCTTCCCAATGTGACACCAGCTTCTAAAAGCATATGGGTACCAAATATGAGACTATAATTTAGGGCATTATTTTGCAGCCTGTGCAATTTCTGTACTAGAGGAGGAAGTGAAGCAATGGACAAAATCTTCTTCCATAAAGTTATGTGAGCACAAATGGATCTCATTATCCATGGGGTTTTATCGATCAATAAAAGTTCCATATTTTACACTCTAAATTTCAAGACTCTCTCGGCATCCCTTTTGACCTAGGAAAACTTCTGGATGCCTTGGGGAATAGGGGAAGACTTTGGTGCCCCAAAGTCATGACAGCTGTTGTCATGTGAATGACAAAGAACAGATACAAAACAAAAGTTAACATTAAACAGTGTCTCTAGCAATCTTATTTTAATGAGCTGTTTGGTGAATTTCCTATTATCTCCCCCACCATTTGGGTTATACGTTTCTGAGTAATACTTCAGGTTGCAAATCAAGCTGAACCACTTTCACTCCAAACATGGGCACCACAGTGCATGTTTCTTGCACCTTCTCTTCTCCTTCAAACACTATAGCACAAATTCACTAGCTAGCCCACTCGCTGGTCCATTGCTAGTGGCACAAGAGCTGAAATGAAATGCAAACTTTGGTTGCATCAAACAACCGATTAACCACAAAGCCACATCCAGCTACATATCCAGTTCAACTGACCTATTTTGAGTGAGCAAGTCTCATTATGTTTAGAATTTTTTCCTTTTACAGGAATAAAGACTAGAGCTTACCTTTGGCATTTATTGAGGTAAAAGTTAAAGTACAGGTAGGGTGCATCTGCCTGTCCACATGCTGGATAAGAATTGTGGCAGTGGGTGGCTGGCTAGGTTATTTCTTGCTTCTGAATGTACGGCTGAAAATCATAACTTTTTGTTTACATCAAAGTTTTATTTTCCCCTGGTTTGGGGCATTTAAGCAGAAAGAAATAATTTTAATATGTATCCACTAACTAGGAAATGCTTTGTCACTGCAAAAGCAAAAGCACTAACATGTCATTGTATATTACACAACCACTACTTTGACATAAAGATTCATTTTTACACATCCTAGTGTCATGAGCAATAATTATGAAAGTAATAGTGATCCATACCTGATAGGTGCCTGATCCTGCCTGTGCCCTATTTGGTGACATTCTATCCTAATACTTGTTCCAATACAGTTGTACCTCGCTTAAAGAGCATAATGCGTTCCCACAGGATTGCTCTTTAAGCGAGTTTGCTCTTTAAGTGAAACACCATTGTAAATGACCAGTTGTGGGGGAGATTGCGATCCCTGATTTATTTGTTAAGTGAGTTTTTGGTTGGTTTTATTTGTTAAGTGAAGCGAACATTCAGAGAAAATTCTGCTCTTTAAGCGAGTTACTCTTTAAGCGAAACGCTCTTTATGCAAGGTTTGACTGTACATGATGATACAGTAATACCTCAGATAACGCTAAGACTTGGTTCCATAAGTCTTGGTGTTATCCGATTTTTAGTGTTATCCTATGCATGTTAAAATCCTATGGGATGGATCGGATAACGTTAAAGCTCCATAGAGATACATTGTAACCGCATAGGCTTTAACGCTTGTTATCCGATACATCCCATAGGACCTTAACGTTATTCGATCCAATTCTCCACAGATTACTTAACATTATGCGATTTTAACATTATCTGAGGTAAACGTTATCCGAGGTATTACTGTATTTGTGAATATCCGGATCCATTTCAAAATACCCTTTCCCACAAACAGGGAAAACTCACAGTGGCTGTGACCTGGGGTGAGGGCTACAGGAATATGACAGCCAAAAGGATTTTACTTCTGCCTGTAGGCACCCTTCCAGTAATGGCACAAGTTTGTAGGATTATACTTACATGAAAGAGATGCAAAGGTAGGGGTGGTGGAGAAAAGACAAACCCTTGTACAGTACTTTTGGCCTAATTAACAAAAGTCTACACAAGAGGAACATAGGCATTTATCCACAGTCACACACATACAGTACTCTTAATCCTGGTGTTAAACTGCTTAGTAAGGAAACCTACATAAGAGAAAATAGTAGAACACAAATCCTATATAGTAACTATAAAGCAAGTCTTCCATGTCACTCTATACATAAAACAAAATGATTTGTAGAGTGGCTGTCAGGGAATACGTAGCATGCAATACGAGCCCTCTCTAGCAATTGGAGCTTTCTGAAGATATTAGACTTTATGAGAAGGTTCAGTAGTCAGTTGACTTTACCTTTGGTGCCAGCAACTCAAGTCTTTTTGACTTCCACTTGTTCAGTTCAAGTGACTGCGCATCTTAGATCCAGAGGCATTTCCCACCCCTACTACTCTGCCCCATACCCACCTTGATAATCATGTGAATATCACTGATTCTGTTCTCTCTCTTCCCCATTTGTTCAAAGAGAATGCACTTTCTTAAGTTTTAATATTCAGAAAGCTTTTCATTGTTATGAAAATTAATCTCTTTTATTAATCAAAATTAAACATTCAAATCAAAAATCCACAAAAACGAGACATTTTATGTTCAGTCTTGGCTCTTCCACGGTACTGCTGAAATTCTTTACCTTTTGTTTACATTCATATTTATTTTTTCTTTCAGCACTATATAATCCCTTGACATTCTTCAAAACAGTATTTATCTTTTCTTCATCTAGAATTCTGGATCTCTTGATTTTATTCTACATAGCCACCTCTGTTTTATTATTACCACTTAACTGTGAATAGATGTGAGTCCAGATTAATTTTGGCAAATGCAAAAATAAGCAGAAATGCTTACTTTTTTTGCCAAGGAAACAGTTTGAATTGTCAATCTAGCTTTAAAACAAATAGAATCTTTAGTAAACAATGTGGTGCAAAATTCACAAATAAGGTAAACATTGCAATGGTTGGGGAATTATCTCTATGATAGAAATTGTTTTGTCTTACACATAAGGCACATTTGCTGCAAAAACAAGGGACACCACTGAAGGGAGAATAGTCTGAAAACTTTGGAATTGCATTATAGAGGAGTTTCATAATTAAAAGGATACATTAAAAACCCTTCCCCCTTCCTTTTTATATTCATCTTTATATCATGTAGTCTTGAGAGCAGAAATTCCTCTTATCTTGCATGGATAATGTTTCTCTAATGTACCTTGGCTACAAGGCAGTGTTGTGTCTATCCATTGTTATTGTAGTGAACTGGTGTAGCTACTAGCAAACAGGTTAAGCTACAAATTAAAGTTTGAGTCATAGCCCTGTTGAGGGTTTCTCAAAGCTTGGAAATAAGCAGTTATACCTAACATGTTACTTGTACTCAATTCCTTTTTCCATAATTAAATCATAATAAAGTTACTGCTGTCAAATAGTGAAGGATAACATGCTAAGTGTCTGGAACTATATTTTGAGCTTCTTTCATAGCTACAGGAACTGCACAGATGGAAGAGTTAGGTGTATTTGTATTACAGGCCATGAAGTTTGTAGCATCCTGATTTTTAAAGACGTAACTAGTACTTTTGACCAATATGGAAATAAATAGTTATTTTTTAAAGGATCTCAGAGAACACAAATGAATTACTTTTAAAAAGTAATTTCCAAACTTTGCAATTTCCAGGCAATTTACTCTCTTTTCACTGACAATAATAATGTTAACTAATCATACAGAGTAGCTGCAAGGGCTAAAGTAGGCCAATGTATGTGAAGCACAATGAACAGCTCCACATGTTCCACTGACTCTTTTGAGTGCCATGGCTATCTCAGTAAGCAAACCACAGTTGTGAGGATGTTGCTTTATATTGATCAAGGATAAATATTTGAATATTCATTTCCTTTTAAAAAAAAATTAACCTGGACCCAGTGAAGTAAAATCACATTCATAAATAAATGCAAAATGCTCGAGTTTCAAAGCCTTGAACTTACCTGAAACAATCTCCACAATATACCTAGGAGGACTTCCACATCCCATTTTGCTTTACAATTTAATTCAAGTGGAAATCCTTTTCCAAATCCCCACTATATTTTCTTTGTCATAAAAAGAGCCATTCATATTGTAAGTAAAAATATCTTCTATAAGATCAAAGTTACCAAAAATAATGCCAAATATACAATTGTATGCATATTTGTTTTGCAAAATATAAACAGAATCTGATCATCTTTTGGGTATTGCCTGCTCTAATATGGCTGCAGTTTTAATAATTGAAAGAGCAGGGAATAATCGAAGAGGGAGGGATAATAACAGATAACATTTTGAAGAATGCATTGTCACTGAAATAATGTCTTTCATCTTAACCAATGCCAGGTATCTTAAATATTACCTAACACTTATCAGAACATAAGACTGTGATGACCTTGAAACTGTATCTTGCCCCCACCCCCTTTTCTTCTTAGAACAAATTTTGCTACTGGCAGAAGGAGCTGTCAAGCAAAACACTGAAAAATTGGTATCATTTCCTAGCCAGCAAGTACAGAACTGATACTAAATATTTTATGATTTGTTTTCACATGCTTTCTTTTTTCCTCTCCTCTTTGCTTGCAGGATTGATTGTTGCGACTCTGGCGATATGTTGGATGCCCAATCAAGTTCGAAGGATCATGGCTGCTGCAAAACCTAAGCAAAACTGGACCGTCTCCTACTTCAGAGCATACATCATCCTCCTTCCTGTCGCAGATGTTTTCTTCTATCTCAGCTCTGTCGTGAACCCACTGCTGTACAATATCTCCTCCCAGCAGTTCCGAAATGTCTTTCTTCAGGTCCTCCGTTGTCGCCTGACACTAGAACATGCCAACAAACAGAAGTTTTTAAGAGCCAATTTGAATTCCGCAACCAGTAGTGCCCGTTCCCGGCGACCATTGATCTTCATGTCATCCAGGCGCAAGTCTTCTACCAAGACCACTAACAAGGTTTTCTTAAGTACTTTTCAGAGCGAGATCAAGCCTGACTGCAGTTTGCAGAAATTGAGTCTTGAATCACTGGAGCTGACTGCGAAAACGATGCCACAAGAGACCAGCACAGGCCTTAGTTCATCTAACCAGAATGGCCTTTGCGAACATGAACTGTGAATCCTTATGAATCGTAAACCAGAGGATACACAATGTACTACAAATGGAATTTTTTTTAAAAAAAAAAGCAAGCAAGCAAAAGGGGTTACAGCCTGCAGGCTGTAGTCTCTATGTGTTTAAATGACTGTTTCAACAGACTCATTTGCAGTAACATGAACGGCAATGGGTTCTGCATGGGTGATAGTTGATTTTTTTGTTTTGTTTTTAAAGTGCATACAAGAATGTCAAGACAATCTATTCTGTTGCTAACAAAGTTGCTGAGATTTTGCAAAATTAAACTCTTCTTTTAGCACTGGGATGCAAACAACAACAATACAATGGAAACCAGCTGTGTCTTTGAAGGAAACGACACAGGACAAAAGATGCCAACAAAGAAATCTTCCATTAGAGTTTAGCGATGTACTGATGATAGAAGTGCCAAGCCAGAAAGCAGCAGGGTTGTTAATACACCAGCTCTGGGCATGTTGCCAGAGTTTCTCCGCTTCTTTGGCCTGGGCCCATTGCAGAGTGGAGTATTGCAGCAGCTTATACAGACAGAGTTTATTTTCCCTGGAGTACAGAAAGTCTGGTATCCGGCAGAGGTTGTGAGGCAAGCTGCGGAGGATGCACAGGACTTGCGATACAGGATCCCTGGGACACAAAACAAAATGTCATTTAGCTTGGTACAAACAAACAGGCTTTCTGCTGTATGCTAGTTCCGTCTTACATTTGAAATAGACTAACAAGTCTTAGAAATAGTGCTTCTTATTCACATTGCATTTCAGATTTAGCCCCCACCCTTTCCTATCACCTGTTGCATTTTTAATAGGAAACGGAGGGCTCAAATAAAGAGTACAATTGTGGAAAAACTCCCTCTCTCTGCTTGTTGCCATAAAAGCCCTGAAAACTGCAAGAGCAATACACTGTGGGAAAGAACATTTTAAAGTTTAAAACATCTTTATCAATAAAGTAATATTTCTTTTCAGATCTGATCACTTAATGTGGTGATATTTGAGAGACTCTTTCCTGCCTTTCAAAAGAATACACATAGTTTTTATTTAGCTTATTCAGTATGACAGTTCTCCTCTGTACTGTTTCTGTGAATAAAACTGTAAACAAGGAAAAATTCATGGGAAAATTCAGCATCTACGGAGCATTACTAAGTGTGTGTACCAAGGAAGAGAATATTGAAATCTCTGCCACCCACCCCCATTCCCATAAATGGAGTGTTGTATCAAGCTGGGTAAACTGCATGTGGAAAAGGAATTGTCTTATAAGAATCCCTTTAGAGGTTATTTTGTTCTTTCTTATATTTAATTGAATAGAACAGAGTATAGAGACTGTTAAGACATTAAGAATGTATTTTAAATGTTTTATAATGATCATAAAATAAACAGTCTTGTTTTACTAAGTGAACAGTTCTTGGGTAGCTCTGGAGATAGTTGCAAATAACTTCCGTTTCTTCCTTCTTGTGGTTTCATAGAAATGTTGTTTTTGACCTTGATACATAAATAATACACTTAGTAAACCCAAAACATCTCTGCTTCTTTTTCCTGGTCTGTCTGCTTACTTGGAAGAAAGGGTAAATTTAACTTAAAACAAATTGTTTTCCTCATTTTTCAAATGCCTGACTGAACTGACCCCTGATTATATATATTTTTTTCTATGCTGGGAACACAATTGAGTGTGTCTGATTTTCACGCAACTGCCCAAATGCTTGCACTTGTTTATGTTTTTTCCCTGGTGGAGGAATTCAAGGCAACAATGTGTTTGAAAAATGGTGTGTCCCCCACCATAATGTGCATACTGAAGCTTAAGTGCTGGTAGTCGTTTGTCTCTGCAACAGCACGCCTGTGGTGATGCACTGTAATTTCATTGTCTTCTCTGTAATCCATGGAACATGTCTGTATTAGCAGATAAGCACCATTTTATGGAAGGAAAAAGGAAGCATAACTGAGGCATTTTAACCCAAGCTGGCAGCACCTGTGATTAGAAACTACACTGGGCATAACAATAAAGAGATTTACTGAAAGTGACGGGAGTCCTCACCATACTAACAACCGAAACAGTGTACTGTATTCTAATAAATGCATGGTTTTTGACAGCTATACAGCAGCATAATTAACCTCCATACCTTATGAGGAATTCAGCATAGGGGAGCTTACAGCCGAATGTAAATTTAGCCACTATTTTCTCTACACATTAAGTCTCAGTTATTGTTTGTTGTTTCTGATTTTGCTGTGTTAGTTTATCTCTCCTGTCACCATTTTTTCCTCATTCACATTCCTAGTGGTGAATTGCAAGATGTTATTGTTTTGTCCTCCTTACCTTTTCACAACCTTTTCCACTACATTTGGTAAATAAATTTCATGTCAGAAATTACTCTGGATTGAGAGGATTTTTGCTGGAGAAGCTCCACTCAGGGGATGCCTGAATGAGGCTACTTTCATGTACCCAATATCAGTTGTGCAGCACTTGGGTATCAAACCCTGACCTTCCAGCCTCCAAGCTCAGCAACTTAATCACTGAGCTACTGTAGTGCAGCTACTACATGTAGTATATAAAACTGAGTCTTGTTTCAGATGTTCTGCTATCCTTGCAATTGCTTCTGAATCACCCAATTACATCTGCTACCTTGGATTGTTCAGCAATATGATCAGTAAACATGCATGGACCTCACAAGAGGATGAGTGTTGCCTGCAAAGTTGCAGCAAATTCACAAAACATACAAGGGCAGAGCTCTGTAGAGCAGACTTTGGCTAATGGAACAGCAGCCAGATTGTTGGCAATCACACGGCAAGATAACTCAGCACCAGACTGTGCTCCTGCTGGTGATAGTGGACAGATTACTTTTTTAGCAATTTCCACCTTTTTTCATCTGCAAATATGCTATGGAGAGATGGAAGTACAGTAAAACCTCATATAACACTAAAACCTGGTTCCACAAGTCTTGGTGTTATATGATTTTTAGTGTTATCTGATCCTCTATGGGATCCATAGAGATACATTGTAACCACACAGGCTTTCCCGGTTGTTATCTGAAGCATCCCATAGGATCTTAATGTTATCTGATGCAATTCTTCCCCCCAGATTCCTTGATGTTATGCGATTTTAGTGTTATTCGATACTAATGTTATATGAGGTATTACTGTACAGTAATACCTCGGATACCGTTTACCTCAGATAACACTAAAATTGCATAACGTTAAGCAATCTGGGGTGGAGAATTGGATCGAATAACGTTAAGGTCCTATGGGATGAATCGGATAACAACCGCTAAAGCCTATGCAGTTACAATGTATCTCTATGGAGCTTAACGTTATCCGATCCATCCCACAGGATTTTAACATGCATCGGATAACATTAAAAATCAGATAACACCAAGACTTGTGGAACCAAGTCTTAGTGTTATCCGAGGTATTACTATATTCTAAAACATATTCCAGAAAGTTCTACAGGACTATCAGCAACATTGGGTGGAATTCAGCTGCCCAGGGTTGAAGCCAAATTTGCAGCCCCCTGGTGAATGCTGGCGCCCACTCCTGCTAGGGCTTCTGGGAATTGTAGTCTAAGAACATACATAGCCCAAAACTGCTGGCTGGGGCTGGAGTCCCACTAGCACCCCCCCTAGCGATGCCACTGAGGACTATAAACACAGGCAAAACTGGCAAAAAAAGGGTGCATAACAGTCTCATATGAACAAACATTGGTTCATTATTGGGTGGGAAGGACAATCAGAATCTAATATGATTATCCTTTGCCACTAACCTGACTAGTAGACTTCTTTTGCCACCTCTGACATTTGAGGCAAGCTCCCCCTTCCTATTTGTTCTTTTAATTCAATTGGTTTGTTATTAGTCCTTTGTATTCTGATTTCCCACCAAGCAACTAGCATTGAGGTTCACTCCATGTGCTGGAGACGTCATTTCCCTTATTGTATACTTCTGACTATAACTACAAATGGCAACTGAAATTAAAAACATCTTTTTATGTTTTTAAAAGCTTCTAGACTGATTTTACCACACAAAGAGCTTGTTTGTGTAGGAAAAAACAAGAAGAGGGAAGAGCTAATTCGACTGGGCTAATTTCTTCATGTTTTCTTTTTGTTGTTGTTCTTGATTTTTTCTACTTCATACTCTGCTAACAATAATAGAACAATAATAAAAAAAATCCCCATCAAAATTTCCCCTCTTCCTGTCTGTTGTTGTTTTTCTAGATCAGGGGTTCCCAACATGGGGCCTACGCCCCACAGCAGGACTTCAATTCCCAGAAGCCTAATTTAGTACATTGACTGATCAGTGCTATCAGGAATTGACCTAAGGTTCTGGAAACTGAAGTCCAAAAACCAAAGGTTGGAAAACACTGTTCTATCTATCTATCTATCTATCTATCTATCTATCTATCTATCTATCTATCTATCTATCTATCTATCTATCTATCTATCTATCTATCTATCTATCTATCGATCTATCGATCTATCTATCTATCTATCTATCTATCTATCTATAAACTTCTGTGGATCTGTTAAGACAGCTAATGTCTTAACACTTTTGGAGTTCTCTTCTATGGGAAATAAAAAGCATGTATCATCAAGATATGAGGAACTAGTGAGCTTGTGGCAACTCTTGTTAATTGCTGACGGCATCGGAATGAAGCATGAAAACTTCTCTTGATCTTTAAACTCCACTCTGAGCATTTGGCTTGTTCTGCAGTTGGAGAATTTGCTTCTACTGGTGTTTCTGATAAAAACATGCTATTAAAGCTGTTTTTAATAGTGCTGTTGAGCTTTCAAAAGTTCAAACAATAATTAGCCACTGAAATATGTTGTATGTATCATCTTCTTAGAGCTACATCCAAAGGAAGAAATTCTCTTACATATACAGTACAGTCCAATCAGCTACAAATGAGAATGGGAAAATGCTGCCACAGAAGAAATAATAAAGAATCATGCACTTCATGCACATTTAAAACATGAATGGCAGATGGAAAGAAAACTCCTCTGTTTGGAAGTTACTTTCTAATGGTGAGAAATCACAGGTGAAAGGTTTCTAATTATCTAATTTTCAGTCATAGTGAGGATATCATTACTGAAGCTTCTTAAACAAATCACACAAAGGAAAATGTGAGATGAAGTGCTCATAGAATATATTTCAACACTAAATTTTCATTTATGCCATTGGGATGTGTTTAATTTGTGCATTCAAAGACTTATACTGTAACAGTTGAGTATCCACATTCATCCAATTAAATTTACCACAACCTGTCTTTTCAATGGCAAGCACTCACAAATTATAAATGGGGAACTCAACCATCCATACAGCGTACATCAGCTTTGGCCCTGAACATCTCTGCAGCAGAGTATGCTGCTCTGTTATTTATTTATTTAGTTAGTTAGTTCAACTTTTGTCACTGCCCCCTCGCCAAGGCACCTTATATTTTAGTATTTTAAGAATACTAAAATATAAAAGTATCCCCACAGTAACAATTAAAATCATAAAAGCACATGGAGCACTTCCACATATGCAAAAACAAATTGAAAATGCTGTTAACAAAGCTATGTGCATAGTGACAGAATGCCTCTAACCTACACTAATTGAAAAAAATATACCCTCTTGTTGATACCACTCCAGTTTAAGATAAGGGGAGATATAGCAATGGATGCTGATGTAGCAACGGCATCTTCCGAATGTATATGTGCCTCAAGTCTGCAGGCTCAGTTCCAGGAAGAGCTTTATGGCAAGAACAAACATTCTTGAGGGTACACAAATTAGAAGATGGAGAAAGGAGCTCACCAGACAAGGAGCAACATTAAAGGAGGATGTAGCTGAGGAACTCAAACTCCCCTGTGTCACTTTGGCAGACTCTGAATAGACTGAGGGTTGGAGTGCCTAAATGTAAGATCAACATGCTCAGGTGGGGACTGCTGGTGGATAACAACACACTGTGTGGATGTGGAGAGATACAGAATCTGTCTCATTTACTGTTCTGCTAATTACTGCCAGAAGCACTGATGAGGACAAGGCCAAGAAAGTGGCTTCATTTTGGCAGTCCAGGGTTTAATTAGGACACGAAAGAAGAAGGGCAAGCACTATTTGACTACAATTACAATGGCACCTCACTTAAAGAGCATAATGTGTTCCACAGGATTATTCTTTAAGCGAGTTTGCTATTTAAGTGAAACACATTGTAAGTGACCAATTGTGACTTCTGACGGGGGGAGGGGGATTGTGAACCCTGATTTAGTTGTTAAGTAAGTTTTTTTGTTGGTTTTAGTTGTTAAGTGAAGCGACCATTCAGAGAACATTCTGCTCTTTAAGCAAGTTAAGTTTCTAAGAGAGGTGCTCTTTATGCAGGTTTTACTGTACTTTTCAAAGTACAGTCAAACCTCGCTTAATGAGCGTTTCGCTTTGCGAAAAACTCACATAACGAGCGGGTTTTTCAAAAAGCGATCCAACTCACATAACGAAAATTTTCACTATGTGAGTCCGACTTCCCCTATGGAAACGCTTGCATAGCGAGCATTTCGGGGGGGGGGGGCCTCGCATAACGAAAATTTTGAGCTATGCGAGCGAAAATATTTGCTATGCGAGTTGGACTTTCCCTATAGAAAACTTGAATAACAAGCGTTTCTATGGGGAAAACTCGCATAATGAAAAAAATTCGCTATGTGAGTTTTTCCCCTAAAAAAACTTGTTATGCGAGTTTTTTCATAGGAATTTTCGCTATGTGAGTCTGACTCGCATAGCGAAAAACTCGAATAGAGAGCAGCCTCGCAGAACTAATTAAATTTGTTATGCAAGGTATTACTGTACAATAATTCATAGGAACAAGCTATGACATAAACTACTGATTAAGTTAGGATATTACATATCTTATCTATTCTAACAGAAATTAACATAATTTTGATTTTGCAAAGTCTAGCAACAACACTGCTTGTGCCCAGCCTATGATCTAGTGCAGGGGTAGGGAACATTTAGCCCATGATGCCAAATAATCCGGCACCTACCCATGCTTCAGCTGCCACAGCCACCGCCATTGGAATTGACCGTGGATTCATTTACGGCTGTTGTAAATGCATTTACAGCAGCCATAAATGGCAGGGGGGCACCAGTCCAGCCTCTTCAACTGTCTGAGGGAGCGTGACCCAGCCCCCAATGCAAAAATGTTGGAGACCCCTGATTTAGTGTATAGAAGAAGCTCCCACTAAACCTAACAGGACTTGCTTCTGGGTAAACATGCATAGGATTTTTAAAAATAACCTACTATGATAATACAACAACAAGAAAATGCACTATATTCTACTATGATGCAGACTCCCTGCTCATGATCACACACACTTTGGTCACCTCCAGACTTGATTATTGTAATGCGCTCTACATGGGGCTGCTCTTGGTGACCATTTGGAGGATGCAACTGGTCCAGAATGCGGCTGCTTGGATCGTGATGGGTTGTAAGCGATAAGCTCATGCCTCACCATTGTGCCGGGAGCTGCACTGGTTGCCAGTTTGCCTTCTTTTAATCTTTTTATTTTTAAATTTTAACTTTTTACTTCTTGTTGTGATGGGAGGGTATTTTATTGTGGGTTTTTATTATAGATTATGTTTTAATTGTTGTCAGCCACCCTGAGTCATTTGGCATAGAAATATGATAAAATAAATAAGTAATAAATAATAATAGAGAATTGATGTGAATTAGAATCAATTACCGGGAATGAAGAGGAGCCTGAAATGTTATCTAGCGCATCCCTGTTGCTTTAGGTAACTAGTTCATTGTGTGAACTAAGCAATCACACTTATAGTGCTTAGTGCACTCTCTGGGTAGTTCACAAGTTAACTAGATAAATTATGCTGCAGAAAATCCAGTGCTGAAATTATTTTTAATTGTGAAACTATTTCAAAATGGTAGGACAGTTTAATTTTGTAATTTGCATGTAGGTGTGCTGTATATTATTTCCTTCCCTATAGCCTAGTTACTTGCAGGTTATGTTGACTTGCTATGAACTAGGCATTATTTTTAATGTACTGAAACACACACAAAAGTTTGTGCCTTCTGAATACCAGAGGAAAGGACATTCAAGATGATAGAAGCTGCCATGTAGAAGGTCCATGTCCAGTTTGGTGCCAGATGCCAAATATAAATCATGGACAAACCAGCAAGGTCCAATAATCTCTATAAGTGAATGAGGTGCATAAAAGAATGTAATCTCCCAGACAGTCAGGTCCAGGTTGTTCAGGTCCCCCCCGCCCCATCTCAGCAATAAGACCTTGAACTTGGCTCACTAGCCAACAGATGAGTAGCACACTTCAACACAAGTATAGCAGGCACACAATTTGGCAACCTAGCTTGGCATCCTTTGCACCAACCATAGCATTTGAACTGAAAACAAGAACTGTTGCACATAGAGCACATTATGTGAGGGCACTGATGTATGGACTACAACAGCAAGTTATCCTTGTCCAGAAAGTAACACAGCTGGAAGATCAGCTGAAACTGGTAATATGTACTTCTTTCCACTGATTAGTCTCTTGGGACAACATGGCTAGAGGAGCAGAAATATATCATGCACCTATTCTTCTGAGAGTGCAACCCATATAGGAAAAAGCACACCCTCCAATTCTTATATCCCACAACCACCAGCACCTTATGATGCCTTGTCTCCATTCAGTCTCAGTTTGCTGACATGCATCCAACTTATCACTAAATCCAGACAGTAAATCCAAATTTGTACAGCCTTTCCTAACTCTGATGCTGCAGAACAACAGCTGCATGTCAATAAGTTTCCCAACACCACTGCAAGAAAAATGGTATCCTGCATCATCTGCAGAATAACTGATTGACAGATTGAGATACTATCACCCAAATATTTGTGAAGCGGAAACCTTCACTGAAAAAAGCACTAGAACCACTGTAACACAGTGCCTCCAATTCCTGAAGTCCAGAGCTAATCAAGAAAAGTCTTTTGATCATTAATATCAATAGTCAACAAAAGCTCAACCAGAATCAACAGTCATAATCCCTCTGGCCCTTTTCTTCCATCAGGGTGAACATTGCATTTTTTAAAAAAGAGATTCAGTCACTTTGTACTCAGACTAAAAGGGCTAGAAATAATATGTGTCTTGTAAGAATTTTTGCAATTGCACAATTACAACCTTGCTCTTTAAAAACTGTCTGCAAAAGGGATTTTAATGAATAGACAGTGTTTAGTACAGGGGTTCTCAACCTACAGCCCGTAGTGCCATTTCATGTGGCCTGCTGCCCTCGCTCCTGCCGTCTGAAGCAGTGCCCTGTGTGGTGTAGAGACAAAATGGCTACCTCAGAATGGCCCCCCCATCATGAAGGCAGGACAAAATGGCCATCCAGCCTGCTCAGCTGTCTGAGGGAGCTTGAAAGAAAGTTGAGAACCCCTGATTTAGTATATTCCTCTCAAGGCAGTAGATACCAATCCATTACATATACAGAGGGTATCAAAAATGTATACACGTTTTAAGAGATATTATTGATGTCTTACTTTTCAAAGTTGAATTGATTTATGGTGTAATATGTCCACTCAGAAGAATGAATGTGAACGTCAACATGTAACAGGACACTCAAAAACACTCAAGGAAAATGGCATAAGTAGAGTTGTCACACGCCTCATCAATTTGAGGAGCACAAGACCATTTTGAAGTAGGATTTGAGAACACTGTGGAAGTATGACAATGTAAGTGTATGCGACAGAACTGCCAATACACTTAACAACTACACTCATTTGTAATGTTTGAGACACATGGCATGGTGTGTGATGTGCTCAAGGAAAGATCCAGGAGGCCTATCACAGAAACAAGTCCTGCTTCTTCTACTTTGGGGTTGGAATAGTTTACATGCTCACCACATTAGTCTAGCAAACAATGAGCATTTTAGATAGGAGTTATCAGAACAAGCATACGAGGCATTCTTAAAACAACAAAGTGGAAAGTTTTCATCCCAAGATTATTACATACACTGAATGAAAACAGCCCTGATTGAGGGGTATAGTATTGATTGTGGTTACCAAATATGGTACAAGAAGATGAGGAGTTTTTGAGGGAAATGGTTTGGTCTGATGAAGCACAGTCTCAATTGAACAGAACGGTGAACTGACATAATTGTGTGTATTGGGCTCCTGGAAACCCACATGTTCATGTGGAAAAAAAGAAGTCAATTTACCGGGCCTCATCATCTGGTGTGGACTGTCATTAAGGTGACTAATTGGGCCATACTTTTTTGAAGATTCCTTTATTGGTTGAATGTACCTAGACTTGCTAGACCAGGGGTGGTCAAACTTTTTATCTTGTGGTCCTGAACACGCCTTCCCCCCTGGGGACAGTTGAGTAGGCTGGACCACACAGAACTAGAAGCATTTACAGCTGTTGTAAATGTACCCACTTCCACGTTTACAACAACTGCAGGTGCATTTCCGTGGGCACATTTTATGGCTGATATACACATGTCCACTTCCGCTTCTGGTGCAGCTGAGGTGGTAACGGGACGGATGGGATGGCATCATGAGCTGGGTCTGGCCCATGGGCCATAGGTTGAGAACCCTTGTGCTAGATGCATCCATTTTACCTGCAATTCATACACTTTTGGGGAATGATCAAATTTGCTTCCAACAAGATGGCACCCTACGATGCTTCCACTGAGTTGTGAGAGCTTATCTCAATGAGAATTTGCCAGGACAATGGATAAGTCAAAGAGCATATGTATGGTTCAGTTCCCTCATGTTCTCATAACTTAACACACCTTAACTCCTAACTTAACACCCCTTAACCTATGGGAGACCTTGAAGGATGTGGTGTACTATGGAAAATTGGCTAGCCCTAGTTGTGCAGTGGTTAAACTGCTGTCCTGCAGCCAAAAGGTTGTGAGTTTACTAGGAATCGAAGTTGACTCAGCCTTCCATCCTTCCAAGGTCGGTTAAATGAGTACCTAACATGTTGGGGGAGAAATGCTAATTAAATTGTGAATCACTCAGTGCACTAAGCATTATGGGGTGGTATACAAGTGTGATTGCTTTGCTTTGCTTTACACTGGCAGTACTTTAGGAAGGAATTGAAGTGGTATGCACAGAGAAACAAATGGACACTTTGGTCAATGTTGCTCAAGCAATAGTTTGCCATAATTAGAAGTATCTGGACACTGATGGTAACCACTTTGAGCACCTCTTATAATACCAGAAATAAAAAATGGCTTGTAGTCATCTTTTGTTCTTGATATATATTGAGTATTATAATTTTAATAGTTTTTTTTCTTTCTTAAAATGTGTACACTGTATATTTTTGACACCCTCTGTAGCTGCATTTGCCATTTTCTGTTTCAACATGGCCAACTTCTTGCAGCTAGCACATATGTACAAGATGGTCAAGGGTTCAAATATCTAGTCCATCATATCCCTGAGGCCTTGAAAGCTCAAACTGGTCCTGAACAAGTTGACAAAATAATACCTGCTCAGATGAAGATATCCTATAACTTTCCAATTCCATTTTCTCCATATAACATGGCTGTACTGATGGCAAGTAGGAACCACATTGCCATTATTTACCATATTTCAAAAAAGAGATCTGAAATTTTAGGTGGCTGGATCACAATGAGAATATCTCCACTTTCACTACTGAAAAATATCCGTACATTCTGTTTTTAGCAGGAAATTCATCAATGTTATAGAAAATTACATTTCTTGTATTTTATGGCTCTACTCATACAACTCCTTCTTTGACACTATTACCTGTGCCACGCCACTAGTCTCCCTCTTTCTCAAAATTATTATACTAGGGTCAGTATTAACAATTTCTGACCAGCTAGAGATGATGGTTTCTCCCTTCCTTAATATCTTTTTCTACCATACCCTCAGATTGCAAAGTCCCACTCAGGTTGCAGAGATTTTAAAAATTGTACTTGTTTACATAGTTTCATGAGATAAGTGCAGTGGGTTGAACTCACACCAATGTAGTCAGGTTCATGCTGGCCATTTGGGACACATGGACAAGTCCCGGTGCGCCCCAGTGACTAGTACCTCCCAGTTGGTGGGAGAGGCAGTTGAAGTGGATTAAAGGTCTCTCTCTGCTTGGTGCCACCTCTTCCTTCTTTCCACCTCTCCCCTTTGTCTGGTGGAGGTGGGGGGAGAGGAAGGTGTGGGAAGTGCCTTTCTCTCTGGTTCCCCTCCATCCATTACTCTCCCCCTCCATGAGGAGGGCAAATGAAGTTCCTTTCATGTCCCCAATATCTTTTCCCACTATTGATCTACTTGCTTTCAAACAGCTAGGTTGGCAGAAACTGAGACCCGAGATGAGCACTCAATCCATGACGACATGCAGTACACTCCATTGGTGCCACCCCTCCCTCCTTGTTCAGTGCCCTTTTAGCGTAGCCAGCACACCCCTGAATGCAGTTGTACTTGAGTCCAACTAAAACTCATACTGACAATTGGCTAAGTCTTCAGTTAGTTCCTCTTCAAAAGAAACCTGCATCATTCAGCTCTGAACAGGGACGTAGCTACCGCTGTATCAGCCGTATCAATTATACGGGGGCCCCGGGTCACGGGGGCCCCCAACGTGCGTAAGCAAAACAAATGCAGAGCGGGAGGGAGGCGACGGCCAGGGAGCCTTGGGAGAGGGCGCCGGAAGCGGGCTGGGGGCGGGTGCCTTTCTGGGAGGCCTTGGGCTGCCCCCTCCCACCTGCCCAGGACAAAGAAGGGAGGGCAGGGCTCTCCTTTCTCCGCTGCTTCTGTCGCCTCCACTCACGCGAGAGAGCGGGGGTGCGCGCGCGGCCCCTGATGAACCAGGGACACTCGGACCGCCGGACGCTCTGGGACCTTCACTGGGGAGGGGGCGGCACGGGGAGAGGCCGCCGAGCGCTGGCGACGCCTCCGGCGGGACCGCAGCAACAGCAGCGGAGGGCACTCTGGCCTGGGAAGAGGCTGGGAGGGCTATGACGGTCTCTCCCGCTTCCCCGGCCGTGGACCCGCCCTGCCAATGGTGGCAAAGGCCACGGGCAGCAGCCAGCAGCGCGGGTTGCAGCGGTTCCCACCTCTCCTGTTTCTGCCGAAGCTAACGTCATTGTGGGAAGGCCTGAGAAGGGACGGTCTCCTTTGGTGCCCCCCAACCCCCAATTCCTCCTGCCCGTTACCTGCAAAAGGGTGGCGCTGCTCTTCAGCGCCTGCCTGCCCGCCCTGGACAGGTTTTCTAACGGGAAGCAAAGAGATAACGCAAAGGGGAGGAAAGTTGGACCAAAGGTGGAAGGAGGGCCACGGGGCCCCCAACGTGCGTAAGCAAAACAGTCACACAGTCGATTCCGACCCTCTGCGACCCCATGGACCACTGTCCTCCAGGCATTCCTGTCCTCCACCATCCCCCTCAACTCACTCAGCTCTGTGCCCATTATCTCCACAATACCATCTAGCCATCCCATCTTGGGCCGTCCCCTTCTTCTTTTGCCCTCTACCCTTCCAAGCATCAAGGCTTTCTCAAGTGAATCCTCTCTTCTCATTTGATGTCCAAAGTACTTTAGCTTCATCTTTATTATTTGACCTTCTAAGGAGCAGTCAGGCTTGATTTCTTCTAAGATTGACCCATTTGTTCTCCTCGCTGTCCAGGGTACTCTCAAAACTCTCCTCCAACACCACATCTCAAAGGCGTCTATTTTTCTGCGCTCCGCTTTCCTAATGGTCCAGCTCTCACAACCATACATTGCCACAGGGAATACCATTGCCCTGACTATGCGAATCTTTGTTTGCAATTTAATGTCTCTACTTTTCACTATGTTCCCCAGGTTTCTCATCGCTTGCCTCCCGAGAATCAGTCGCCTTTTTATTTCATGGCTGCAATCCCCATCTGTAGTGAGCTTTGATCCTAGGAAAGTAAAATCTGTAACTGCCTCTACTTCTTCCCCATCTATTTTCCAGGGACTGATAGGGCCTGTTGCCATGATCTTGGTTTTCTTGATATTTAGTCTCAAGCCAGCTTTGTAAAGCGTGCGTTCAAAAGTTGGCAACACCATACATCGGTTATTGCAGGCTGCGGGATTTCCCCGTTTAAGTAATTTTATGCATTTTTTTCTTTTGTGAGAAATCTTTACCCTTCCTAAGGGCCCCCAAACAAATTTTTATACGGAGCCCCGCCAAGGCACGCTACGCTTCTGGCTCTGAAGCCAGATATCTAAACCACTGAGCTACCCAGCCAGTTTCTTAAATATATATACTGTATCACTATATCTTTCTGATGTACAAAGGTACAATAGCCTACTTCTACCCAAATGTGTCTGGAAGTCATTTTTTTCACAAAGTATCTAGATTCAACAGGAAAGTGAAGGAGCCAAACTATGAATCTTAATCTTTTGTACAACTCTACATGACGTGTTTTTTGCCACCTCAAACACTCCCTGCTGAAGGGGGCTGTCCTCTTTCTCCCCTACCTCATTGCTAGCCTTGGTTAATCTATGCTGCTTCTTTTTTTTTAGACAAGCTGGTAATTAATACTTATCCTTTGCTTAATGACACACTGAAGTGATTTATGACTGTTTTTTCTTGGATGTTATTCTTATTTGTTTGTTTGTAACGACAAGATTGAATACCTTGTGCGTAAACTGATAAAGTCTATTCAGCTCACTCCTGATAAGACTATTGCAAATGAGCTCATTTGTCTCTTCCTTCTACAATTTTCTCAGCTGCCCTCTCTTTTTATGGAACTCTGCAACCTCATTTCTTTTAAAACACTTGATGCAGACATTCTTTTTGTACTCACAAATTACCCACTCTTTTCACTGTAGGTTATACTCTTCATTTCTTTTAAATTGCCAGGGTCCTGTTTTTTTTAAAAATGCGGAACATAATGACTCCTTGGACAGAGCAATTCACATCTGCTCTTTGCAATCGTTGTCTTGCAGTTACCCCAGCTGGATATCACCCCACTGAAATTAACACCATTTGTGCCCCCCCCCCAAAAAAAAACTTTGGTCATTGCATTTACTTTTAAATTTTGAAATCATGCATATTTAATCTATGTGATGATTGTGGTGGAAACCAGCCACAAATGCAACACCATTGTCATTGTCATTACCACCACCAGCTGGCTTGGCTTTTAGTGGAGGCTGGCCCATTAAGGCAATAGGGGTATTACCCACCCCACAGCCTCCCTATCAATGGCAGGGGGTTAGGTTCTCCTCCTCCAAAGCCTCTAACCTATTCAGACTCCAAACAGACATGTGTTTATCTGACCGTGGGGAGAGGAAACAAATGATAAAAAGGGAAAGCTACCAACCCACTTTGAAAACAGAAACAGAAACAATAAGAAAACAGAATCAGCACTAAATTCTATTTTTCTGCTCCTCAGCCAAGTTGTGGGTGAATACAGTGGGTAAAGGGACAATAAGATGGTACCTCTATGAATACATGCATGTGTGTGTGTATTTCTAAAAACGTTTGCTTGCCTTCCTGCATGTACAAATACAGGTACAGACACTCACTTTTGCCTTAGGTTTTCCCAACATTGTATTGCATTCCATCCATTAACCAAAATGACCACTCATTGCCACTGTGTCCTAAGACAGTGGTACATCACTTAAAGAGCATATTGCATTCCATGGGAGACTGCTCTTTAAGCGAGTTTTCCCTTTAAGTGAAACACCATTGTAAGCGACCAATTGTGACTGGGGGAGAAATTGTGAACCCTGATTCAGTTGTTAAGCGAGTTTTTTGGTTGATTTTAGTTAAGTGAGGTGACCATTCAGAGAAAATTCTGCTCTTTAAGAGGGTTAGTCTCTAAGCAAGGCGCTCGTTATGAGAGGTTTTACTATATATTACTACATCTATTGCATTTCTTAATCCTCAGGAATCATTCTAATAACATGGCAAACATGGTAGATGAAATTTCTGAGACAAATTAAAGTTTGTGCAACGATTCAGTTTGCAGAAAATCCCTGAGGTTTTAAAAAAATACATTCATCATAGATTCCGTAATCTGTTACTTTATCCATGTAGACACTTTGATCAAGCCACTTCAGTCAAATGAATAGCCCTGACAGATATACTACTATTCCCACACAAATGGGACTACAGCCAAGACCCAAAAGATGGTTTTTGCTCTGGAAATTGCCAATTTCATAGGAACTCTGCTGAGTCATGGAGCTGGAATATGCTCCCCAAAACCTGTTCTGGTATACAAGGAAACCTTCTATATCCAGTTTTTGTAAAATATGCAGGGCTGAATGGGGAATGGTGAGAATAACAATAATAATTTTTTTATGTCAGAGATTACTCTGGGTTAAAAGGATTTTTGCTGGAAAAACTCCACTCAGGTGACACCCGAATGAGGCTCCCCATGTGCAGCCCTTGGGTATCAAAACCCGACCATGGTGAGAAAGTTCCATTGTACTATTGGTCAGGCACTGGAGGGCTTCTTTAAAAATGAAATTCTCTCTAATTCCTGCCCCCTTTCTCCACTGGGTAGTTTCTCTTGCTCCCATGTCCATCTACCACAGATCCTCAGTTTTATGGGCTAGCTTCACCAAAACAACAGTCAAAGCATGTCCAGTTATGCACCTCCCCCCATGCTTGCAGTTCCTTTCTATTTCTGATTGGGTCACTCCAAAGGAGGGTGGATAAATTGTTCTCTTCCGTGGTTTCTAGAACCATGAATTAGAATACAGTAAAACTTCGAGTTACAAATAGAATCAGTTCCATGGCCTTGTTTGTAAGTTGAATTTGTTTGTAACTTGAGGTATCCCCATAGAGATAAAGAAAAGTCCTCACCCCACCCTCCAAAAGTCAATCAAGCCACCCAAAAACGACAGCAGCAATGAAAAGAAAGCATGGATAAGCAAAAAACTCAGAAAAATACAGGAAGAAACAGCAACAGGCAACCATTTGGGTGCCAAAATTCCAGACAAAGAAATCACTCCAAACGCTCTACTGCAACCTACAGGGCTCAGAAAGGCTGCATGCATTCTGGGGAATCATATTATGTAATCTGAAGCAAACCCATAGGGGAAGTGGCGTTTTTTGCTTCACTGGAGGCAAACAGAGGGAAAAGAAATAATTTGTAAATCGGGGCATGTTCGTAACTCAAGGCATGGACTTCAGTGTAGAACCAATTCATAAGTCGAATTATTCATAAGTAGGGACATTCGTAAATTGGGGTTTTACTGTACTCTCTGAATCAGCACCATCTAAGCTAAAAGCTAACTGGACAGCCCTCATCATTATTCTGCAGTGGATTTGCAAACTCTTGCTTTTATATATATGTAAAAATCTTGTCATCATCAGTATTAACTGACTACAAATTCCAAGCAACATTGAGGTTAAAATCAGTCATGGAGCAGGAATGACATTCATGTGAAAAGATTTTTGTGACTGTGTGACAAATTTGTGTGTTACATAAACAGGAATAGTACTTTTGTATGAGGTTTCTGAGTGGTCTTCTTGGTATCACTGTAGTGTTCACTGACAACACCACATCACTGTTTTTCTTTGTTTTTATCTGCTTTTCATCCTTTTTGACAGCACCCTTAGCAATAACAACACTCTAATACTTTTAGCTCCTTTGACACTTTGGGTTTGGCAGGAGAGAGTATTCAAATACTTGCCCAACGATCCCTAAACAATAAAATGTAAAGGATCTCTGCTATTAAGTGTTTATTATAGTATATTTTGCAAAGGAAGAGAAGACAGATCTATCTGGGTAGGTCAGGTGAAACCTTTCTGGAATGTATTCATTTATATGTGAATTCGGAACCACAGTCTGGTAGCCTGGTGGCACAGAATTGTGAATTGTCAACATGGCAGCCTGCAGGCACTATATCCTATCACTGTATATACCCATGATGACAAACCTTGGCACTCCAGATGTTCTTGAACTTCCATTCCCAGAAGTCCTGTGAATCCACACGAAAGGGTTTGCTGCTATTCATCCGGCCCATGCCATTCTCGTCACTCCCAGAAGCAGAAGTAAAATGCACCAGTACGGGCCAGTACCGGCACTCCCAGAAGTGGAAGTACAACGCGCCAGTACGGGCACATTTTACTTCCGCTTCCAGGAGCGACGAGGGCAGTGTGGGCCGGATGAATGGCAGCATACCCATTCGTGTGGATTCACGGGGGCTTGGTCTTCTGGGAATTGAAGTCCAAGAACATCTGGAGTGCTAAGGTTCGCCATCACAGGTATACACCTTTAAAATAAGTCCAAGAAATGGGAAAACATAAAAAGCGATTGTCCGTATCTTTCTGAAAAATTAAGTTCACTCAACCAGAAATGGCAACTTCCTTTAAAATCTTTTATGTTACACATTTTTTTAATTCTTCCCTTTTGTTACAAATCCTAAACTACAGCATGTCAACTTCTAGCCCCATCTCTGTTTCGTGGCAATTTAAAAGCTCTATTTATCCCCCCCCCCATTTAATATAAGCTCTCCATGGTTTCACCTTATCTAATGCACTTAATTTACTCCATCTCCTGCTTCCTTTGTAGTGTTACAGGCAACTGTTAAGAATGGAAGCAATTTATTAATAAGAGAACATGCCCTACAGCTTTACCATCTGAAAACACTTCCTGAATGGTAATATATCTCCAACTCAAAGTTTATAGCACATAGTGAAAGTGAGTAACATAAACCATAATTCTTTTTATTCATATGCAGTCTTGTTTATCAGCAAAGGAAAGGAGCTGGGTGCTTGAGATACGGTTAACCAGAAAAGCACTCATTCTGGAAAACAGACTTGAGTACCGTTAGTTTTTGCGGCATGGCAACAAGAGTGATGAGGAACAAAGCAAGTCTTCATGTTCCTTCTGCTGTCGAATCTCCTTCATTAACAAGATACAGAGAGAAATTGCATCCCTTCCCACTTTTCCTACTCAGACCTATTCAATGACTGAATTCTGCCCACCACTATTTTTAATTATAAGTAAGATGCTGAGTTTGTCATGTCTTATATGCTGTCAAGTCACTTCTTGCTCATGGCAAGCCTAACAAAGTTGTTCAGATATTTGAGAAGCCATTCACTATTGCTTCCTTCTCAACATGCTTTTGTGAGCAAGCAGGGATTTGAGCCCAGGTCTCCTGAGTCCTAATCTGACACTTCATCCACTATATCATGCTGTCTTTCAGATATGTCATATGAGTCTTAAACGTTAAGGGGAAGAGAACCCTTTAAAACAAACCTGTTTGCAGTCCTTGAAACCAACACAGTACATGGTCTACTGAATATTTGTTCCTTTAATCTATAAGTTTTTTTCCTGCATCCAACAATGTCCCTGTACCAGCAGTTGTGCATTTTCAGTGTTAGCACAATGGATGTTTCAATACTTGTTTTATTTTGCAATTGCTTATGTAATTATTTTATCTTGTATAATCACACTAGCGTGATTTTTACTCCAGACGTTTTACACTGGAATCAAGCTGGCATACAAAGGATTACTTTCCCTCTTGAAGATTATGGTATTTCTGAACCACAATCAGGCATACCCTGGTAATGGCAACTTTGTGTTGCAAATTAATCTTTCTCACACTAGGTCAGATGAAAGGAACTGCAGAATGAACTCACCAAAAGGTGACTTCATTTTGGCAGTTTCACATCTGGCCTAGATGTGGAAGAAGAGCAGTGAAATGTGTAAAAAGAAGACTGAATCATCAATAAAAAGGGAAACTACACCACCACATGATAGACTTTGTAACTGGTCTCTATAGCAGTTAATATTAATGCCTTGAAATTCCAAAGTACAATGGTACCTCACTTAAAGAGTATAATGCGTTCCACAGGATTGCTCTTTAAGCGAGTTTGCTCTTTAAGCGAAACACAATTGGAAGTGACCAACTTGGGGGGGGGGGGGACTGGTTGGTTTTATTTATTAAGTGAATCGAACATTCAGAAAAAATTCTGCTCTTTAAGCGAGTTACTCTTTAAGCGAGGCGCTCTTTATGCGAGGTTTGACTGTATGTTAGAAGTTGTTCACTGTTATAAGGTTTTAATGAACACAACTAAACCTTGTTACTTGAAACCAATTATTAGCCCAAATTAGAGTAAATCCACTAACAGAGACTCATCAAGTCAAAATAGATGTAAGCCAAATAGACTCAATGAGTATATTCTGGTTGATGGTGACAGTTTGATTTAGCCTAGTGAATATGCAAATGTTAATTTCTGTACTATTCTATCAGCAAAGGCAAAGTGTTTCTTTCATTTTGCTACAGCTAGAAGCCACCTTTTTTCTAGCTGGGATTCTTCTGCTTTTAATAGCTGTGACAAAAATCCAACAGTTGATAGTTTTCTTCACTCCATTTATACTGCAGTAAACATTTATGTTTCATTAGATTCATTTAGATTGAAGTAGGAAGGTCCAAATATCTCACACCAAAGGAAAACTAAACACAATAACAAAAATATAAAAATACAAAAGATTAAACAACTAACCAAGTATGCTTCACTTTTAAAGCCAAGCTTTCCTTTATTTCTGATTATTATGAGAAGACTATATTTCGCAGAGCTCAAGAAACAGCATTTATTATTCTGAACAGCAATTTATGCAATTCCAGTTTCTTACTATACTATTTGAAGTGCACAATTAAAGTAATTGCATTAATTGCACTGCAGTATTTTACAGAAACATGCTTGCTGAGGGAAATGCCATTATAAATTAAATGAATTCAAAAATATTTTACGTATGTATTAATTAAAACATGTACAATGGTAGGTGACTTCAGCTGCAAACTGATCAACTATCTAGACCACTTAACCACACAGTAATTGTAATTTTTCATTATTACTGTTAAAGAAAACAATTATCTATTCTCCTTTTGCTGGTTTTTAGGGTTTTTAGAATGATATTCCAAAGCATGAACTGAAAGAATGAATAGAACAGAAACAATAGAAAATGTGTGCTTCCAAGCTAAACAATGGGCAAAACCCTTTTGCACAAAATTATGCCAGCATAAACTGGACCTGGCACTGGGAATAATTAATTTAAAGAAATATTTAATTTCAGTGAAACCTTGTTGCCGCTTTCTAGGTGCCAAAGCCTTTGTGAGCCTCTTTTTTTGGATAGAGGAGCCTTTAAAAATTGAAAATTATTCCCAGAGTGATGATGGTTGTCCTGATCCTGGTGATGGTGATTTGATGGTGATATTTCACTATTGAAGTCACCACCACTGCCATCACCATCCTGAAGCTCCTAGGACAAAAAGATGTTTTATGGAGGCTCAGAACCTGAAAGGTGCAGATGTGTGTGTGGCAGGGGGAATGTGAAGCTTTCAATTAGAGCCAGTGACACATCATACTACAGGATTTTGTAATCTCCGAAGCTTTGATATCAACCTTGCATTATCCCTTTTCCTTTTGTCCACCACTTAGTTTATTTCATCATATTCCATGCCCCTGTTGGCTTACTCCTTTCTGGACAATTTTTTGCGTGACACTGGTACCAGAAAGCCAGTGCTGCAAGATTTCTTTCCTGTACTTCTTGTCAATGGCTTGCAAACCTGTTCCAGAGTGTTTCCCAGCCTATCCAAGATTGTTTTGAGGTACAGTTGTACCTTGCTTAAAGAGCATAATGCGTTTCACAGGATTGCTCTTCAAGCGAGTTTGCTCTTTAAGCGAAACATCATTGTAAGTGACCAATTGTGGGGGTGGATTGCGAACCCTGATTTATTTGTTAAGCGAGTTTTTGGTTGGTTTTGTTTGTTAAGCGAAGTACCATTCAGAGAAAATTCTGCTCTTTAAGCGAGTTACTCTTTAAGCGAGGCACTCTTTATGCGAAGTTTGACTGTACATATGTTGGCACAGAAGGAGGGAGAGTTCTCTGTTCTCTGTTACTCAGCCCCTTTCCTAAACTCAGCTAGATGTCATGAATAAGGGGCTCAAAAGGGGAGCAAACCAGAAAAGGGGTCAATAGGATGGGTGCTCAGATGCAGCTCTGGCTCCCATATAGGACTGAAAATGCTAGCTGCCTGGAAAATGGGATGTTGGGAACGATTTCAAGGTGCTAACACAAATTCTTTGAGCCTAAAACAATGATCCAATATGGAGATAGCTACATAATTTGTAGATCTCTGAAAATGTGTTATCCCATGAGCCTTAGATGTTCCTTATAGAGAGCTACATTGCCAAAGGTTGTGTCAAATCTTTCTTCTTTTTCTTCCATATCTAGGCAAGATGTGAAACTGCAAAAATGAAGACACATTTTGGAGAGTTCATTCTGCAGTTCCTTTCACCTGACCTAGTATTTGAATGATTAGCCAGCAACACAAGGTTGCCATTACCAGGGTACACCTGATTGTGGGTCAAAAATACCACAATCTTTGTGGAGGCTCTTTATATCTCTTTGATACAGGCTATGGCTTAGTAATACAGTAGTTGTAACACTATTAATCTTAAATACTAATTTTACTACTCCTTAACTCAGAGCAGAAACTCTTGCATAAAGAACGCCTCACTTAAAGAGTAACTCATTAAAGAGTAACTTGCTTAAAGAGCACAATTTTCTCTGAATGGTCGCCTCGCTTAACAACTAAAACCAACCAAAAAGTCACTTAACTAAATCAGGGTTCGCAATCCCCCCTGCCAAAGTCACAATTGGTCACTTACAATGGTGTTTTGCTTAAAGAGCCAACTCGCTTAAAGAGCAATCCCATGGAATGCATTATGCCCTCATTTTAACTTCTGTCTCCTGATATATTTTAAGTACCCTCATTTTAACTTCTGTTCTTTTTGCTGTTCACCCGCTAGGTGAGAGCCTTGTTGAGACACAGGGGGCTTGAGCAGTCTGACTAGGCAGCATTGCCCATCTCTTGTAAATGATGTTAGGCCAGAACTGAAACTGACCAAATTGACCCCTGTTGGATCCCTTGGACAAGGTGAAAGCAGAGATTAACTAGAAAAACCTTCCAGATGTTGGAGAGAGAAGAGAAAGGCAGATCTGGAGAAATGAGTGGGAAGAAAGAAGTATAAAGGGAAGTATAAAACTGAATGTAGAAGAGGCTGAGGAGGTCTAGGTGAATAAAAAATGGGAAAATGCAGAGGTGCAATTGACCCCTGATAACTTTTTCTCAGAAGACTGCAAGACAGGCAATGCTGGGAGCACCAAGACAGATATCCATGACAGAAGAGCCAACACAATCTCTGAAGAAACACACAATGAGAGAAACTGGGTGGAAGGAAGTAAAGAAGAGCTGTTGACTGGAACTTCTGGGAGATTTTGAATACTTTTGGAGGTGGCACTACAAAGATCCAAATAGTGAGATGTTACATATTCCCAGTGCTGTTATATGGAGTCAAAGCTTGGACATTAACTAAAGCATCTGAAAAGAGAATCGAAGCTTGTGAAATGTGGATCTACAGATGGCTGCTAAGGATATCATGGGTTGACTATTTGACTAATATAGAAATGTTGTGCCAGATGGATAAAGAACAAGGACTGTTTAAGACCATTAAGCAAATAAAGCTCCAACACCCTGGCCTAATCATGAGGAATGACATAAAATATAGAATTATAGAGGCGTTAAGAACAGGAAAGCTATTGACATGATGATAGCCAATATCCAGAACAGATAAGGCACCTAAAGAAGAATGGAGGTGGCATCTCCAGCATCCAGGAGCATCTCCAACATCTAAGGGCAGGAGAGGAGTTTTTAGCTCCTGAGCAAGAATGAGAATTACAGAGCCAAATGGGTATGCAAAGCAATGCAATACAATGCAATGCAAAGCAAATAGGCAATGCAATGCTGAATGAGTGAATGGAAAGGATTCTGAAGACTTTGCAGTTGACACTGGTCTGGACAGGTTAAGACTTATTGGTCTCCCTTGTGATGAAACAAGGAAAAAAAGAAGTATTTTAACTGTCAAGAGGTAATGGAGTAACTGCCTCTCAGGGTAAGTGTGCACACTTTCACATTAATAAAAGTTGGTTTTTGACAACTATCAGAATCAGTTCTTCCTTATGGAAGGGACAAGGTGGACTGGCTGTGCCAGCAGCACACCCACCCACACATCTCCAACCAACATAAGGTTAAGTAAAAGCACAATATAAGTTTCCAACCTTCTCTCCCTAGATCAGTGATGGTGAACTTTGGCACTCCAGGTGTTCTTGAACTTCAATTCCCAGAAGCTGAAGTCTCTGTGAATCCACACAAATGGGTTTACTAAACGTACCCACAGCAAACCTATTCATGTGGATTCACAGAGACTTGGTCTTCTGGGAACTGAAGTTCAAGAACACCTGGAGTGCCAGGGTTTGTCATCACAGCCCTAGATGCCTAAGAGGAGGAGGAGTGGGGAATAATACTCCAGTGTAAGGTTACGTTTGTTATGTCCCTGGGAGAAAAACATATTTCAAAACCAAGATGGAGAACATTTGGCTCTTCCAGTTAATGGGGTGAGGAAACTAAAACAGATTCAGATAAGAATCTAGTGTTTTATCACCAGTGTTCTCCAGCTCTAAGTTCTAACAGCAATAGTTCCTAGTACAAAAGGAAGAAGCACTTAAACCAGGGGTGCCCAAACTTTTTGAGCCACAGGCCGGTCACATGGTTCCTCCCACCAGAAGTGGAAGGAAACACACCTGCACATGCACCGAACACTGCCATAATGCACCTGTAGCTGTTGTAAATGCATTATGACAGCTGTGGGTGCATTTAAGAAAGCGTTTGACGCACGTACGGGCACGTTTTGCTTCCACTTCCGGGAGTGGTCCAGGCAGGCGTGGGATGGATGAATTGGTGTCGAGGGCTGTATCCAGCCTACGGGCTGTAGTTTGAGCACCCCTGACTTAAACAATTGATTTTGAAAGGCTGAGCATGTTCCTTTCTAAAACTGATATTGAGTACTGATATGCACATAGCTAATGTAAGAGGTTGGAAGTAGATAGTTCCTACAGTTTGTGGTGCTTCTTGGCTGATGTTAAGAGTTCATGTTGCCTCCTAGGTGGTGGTGGAGGCAGCTTTTTGTTGTATCCTCAATAGCTCAGGAAAAAAGAAAGCTGTGTGGTCCTTTCATAATACAAGTGCCGACACAGGTGATAATTTTATTAAAATTATCATACAAAATTAGCTGTTTGTTTTAGTGGTCTAATAAAGGTTTGACCTGCTTCTCCTACCTCTGTATTTACTACTAAATTGAGTCTGCAGAAAACCAGTTTTGAAGAGGAACATATATTCTCATTGTGTGTCCTGTCATTTGCAAACACAAAACTTGATGCTGTGGCCAAAGGCCCACCCATGCTCTTCTGGTCCTCTGGTTTATTTCAGATTTCAAAAAAATATGAGCAGCTGTAATTGGTTGGAAGGGAGAGGGGAGTCCAAAATTCTTGGATGACCAATTTCTCCACCTGAGACATACCCCCTAAACTAGCCACCTGAACAAGCCAAAAAACCTGCAAAGGAGGGAGGCATTGAGAAAGATCATGGTTGCTCAAGATCTTTCCTTAAAATAACAAAGCCCAATTATCCTGGTACTAGAACTTGAAGTTTTCTTTTCCCTGTGCTAGGCTCACACAATGAGATGCACAGAATTCATTATCACAAGCATCAGTTAGCTCCTCATCTGAGCAGAACTGCCACCATTTTAAGGTGAACCCACTTGGCACATGAGTCAGTTCTATTTACAAGAACAGATTACTTTTAAAGAAACTGAGACAAATATACAGAGAATAGCTATATCCACATCAATTAACCAAAATCCCTAAAATAGTGACATCCTGAGCTGGTAGCCCATCATTTCATGACCTGTTTGTAAGCTTCCAGGAGCTTTTCTTTCTTTTTTTGGCTATACAGTACTGTGAACATTATATTGTTCCAACCTCAGAAGAGTAGTGTGCCTTGGCGGGGCTCCGTATAAAAATTTGTTTGGGGGCCCTTAGGAAGGGTAAATATTTGTTTTGCTTACACACGTTGGGGGCCCCCATGGCCCGGGGCCCCCGTATAATTGATACGGCAGATACGGCGGTAGCTACGCCTCTGTCCAACCTATTCAAGACAAGGCCGTAGCCAGGATTCTAGAATTTTTTGAGGGGGTGAAATCTTTTCAGGAGGGGCAAAAAAAATTTCAGGGGGGCAACAATGTCACACTCACATATATTACATTGACACAGCAGGGTGGGTTGGGGGGGCTGTTAGCTCAGGAGAGTTTTTGCCCCCCCCATGCCCCCTGGCTATGGCCCTGATTCAAGATCATCTATTTTGGATAATGAAACATCAGGGTGAAGATTTACATGAACATGTATCCTGGTTTTATCAGGAGTCAGACAGAGGAAGCGAGAACATGAATTCTGGAGGAATTAAAGGAATTCTTGCTTTAAAAGATACATTTGAAAAATATGGCTTTCTGTATATTTGTCTTCTGTGAACATTTTAGCCACAGAAAGTGACAAAGTTGTGTGGTGAACTTTCATCAATTTAATGGATACTAATAAACATAGAAGAGTACTGTATATCACTGTAAATGCATCACTGCAGTTAAATAAAATATCATTGAAAAAGAGATAAATGTGTTTTGCAAAGAGCAGTTATGATTTTTATTAACAATATGGTCTCAACCTGCTGCTTTTAAACAAAGTTTAGGGAAATCTACAATATAATAAGGACATAAAGTGTTTAAAGTTTTAAAAAATCAAGTGTAATATTTTGATCGCTTAATTAAACATGCTGAAATAAACAAACTATGTTATTAAAAAATAAAACTCTGCAGTTCTATTACATTTTGGATAAAATGAGCATTGACATCTGAAGCTATGTACTAAATAAGCGTAAGTGCAACCTGAAAATTAAAAGAAAGTAAAACAGTAAATTAAAATATGAGACTGTGATATTTTATGTTGCACTTATTTTAATTATCAATTAGCAAATACAATATATAAAATATAATAAGAGTAATAATAACTATATAAGCATGTGCATGTTTATTCAGAAGCCCCACTTGTAGTTACTCCCAGGTAAGTAGGTGTTTACAAGATTATAACCCTGTGACATCACTTGCCTGTACAGTAGCTTGAGTGAAATCTATGGGCCACTGCAGAATAACTTACTTGAGACCTTCTTTGTTTCACAAAACACTATGATCTAATAAATATTCAGTGTCTAGAGTGAGTACTCTTAAGCTTTAATATATAGTAGAGACATAAATCTTATTGATATAAACACAATCTTCTTCCAAGTAATAATTATAAATACCCCAGCCTTGATTTCAGGGTCAAAATAAACTTATACTATACAGGTTCTGGCTTTTCTTGCTGATTAACTGAAAGTTGGGTTGTCTTTGACATATATAAATATATATCCCTCTGAGAAGTCACTGATCATGGAATAGTCATGTTAAAAGTGAGGGTTTGTACCCTGAAACTCCCCATTTAAAATAACATGTCTTTTCTTACAAAAATACACTGGTCTACAAGATACTGCATGCACTGCTCAACAGTTACATGGGAATCACCAGTATTAAGACAAATGCAATTCAGGGAAATATCCACAAGTTCATACATTCAAAGAAAAATATCACTTAAAATGTTCCTTTTTAATGGAAACCATTACAAATCAATTTCTCCACAAAGGAGAAGGCTCGTTTATTTCATTCTAAATCTTTTAAAGATCCAATTAGAATGCTTCTTACTTCAAATTTAACATAGTCATGGTAGCTTAATCAGTTTGAAAATCCAGCTGTAAATCTGCTTTTGGAAAAAAAAAACCTCTGAGAATCCATCACTTTAAAAGCTACACATCCAAAAAGGTTTAAGGAAATCATTTCCAGATAAAGGAGTTCTGCTGGCACTTTTTCTGCCTCACTAACCTTTAGCTTAAAAGATTAAAACATTGTTACTAGTAGGCTGTTAAAGTTTTTGTATTATAAGTTGAAACAAAAATGTTATGGTCATAAGAAGCAATGTAAGAAATTAGTCCAACCAAGGAAGGGAGATTTCTTTCAAAAGGATTTTTACAGCCTTTCAGCTGCCCCTTTCATCCATTAAACAACAACAAAATAGAGTAATATTTCAATGAGGAATCCTTTAAAACTGCAGTTCTGACATCTGTCTAAATTCCTTATACATTCCAGAAATTCACCACATCAATATAAGAATCCTAAATCTCTACCCGGCAGAAGAAAACTATGTGGAGTATGACAGAGAGGGACACTGTGTACTAAACTTCAAGATTTACTTTACACATTCATACCAGAGTGCAGACCTAATCCCTACTCAGATTTGCTCAAGTTTTAGTGGCCCATGTAGAAGGTTAGTACTATACTTGTCTAGACAAGGTCCCAGTCTACCATCCCCAGTACGCTCCTAATGTGTAGAATTCCCTTTCATTTTCACAGGTATTTACTGGAGTAAACACCAAGTACAAATTCTTCTAGATTTGTGGAGGTTATAACTGTGCCTTTGTTGTTGTTCAGCTTAACAAACTGAATAGCCTGCAATTTTAGTTTGGACATTGGCATGCATTGCTGAAAATTATTGGAGTAACAGGCGTAGCATGCTGATTTCCTTGGCAAATCTATGTTACTTTTCCATAACTGATATTCTTTTCCATGATCACAGGGTAATCTCTGTAAGTGCTACTGTCTTACTTTGATATTTCATTACTTTATCTCCGTGGGCTTGGAAGTTAGGCAGCATTTCAGGAACACTATAGAGTCTGTGTATGTTCTTTAGACTTTTATGTAAATAGGCATATAGGTATAGTTGGTGTTGATAGCCAATGCTTCTGAAACAGCCCAGCCCCGTCTTCTAGGTTTCACACTTGACCCAAAAAATAATAATATATATTCTGGCCATACTAAATCTAACCATAGGATTTTGGTGTGTCTTGAGAGCTATGCTGTTTTCCATGTTATAATGCCTCCAAGCTTGCAACATGTAGCAATAAGAAAGTCAGTTTATTTCACTAGAACCTTTTATGGCAACAAATTGCCAACCACTTTTGCAAAATCATGTGTTTTGCATAAAATCTGTTGGATGTAAAACTGACAATTTTTAGAAACTTTATACATAACAAAGAAAGAATGCTGTCTAAAGAATCTGTCTTGCAGTTTCCAATATATTCTATGCAATTGTATCTCAATTTAGTTACTGAAACCTCACAACTCCTATATTCTCTCATCATCAGACACTGGGATATATAAATTGCTAGAGTAAATAAAAGGTACAACTAATTCAATATATTTCCTTCTAACTCAGGGGGAAAGGTCTGTCTAATTAACTATAATGAGATTAAACAGACTTGTTATTAATTTCCCAGTATGGAAAAGAAGTCTGAAATGTCTGATACCACAATAACTTTATTGGCTTTTAAAAAACCAAAACAAATAATTTCAATTTAGAATAAAACTGACAAAATATAATTGTGTTGACGAATGGCACAGTATGTATTGAAATCAAACTAAGGCATGCTTAAAGAATCCAAGTTAGAGTTATGCTTGAAACACCAAAACAGTTGAAGTAAAGGGAAAAGAAATTTCAAAGAGGAGCTGAAATAATTAGTGTAATTTACCTTACCTGTACTTTGTTCCATTACTTCCTTCTGACACATATCCTGAACATTCACAGTGCAATTCACAATAAATTCAGGCGATGAACAGTCATTATTTAGCTGAAATTCCTCACACTGGTAACACTGTATTTGCAAAGCAAATCCTAGGATACAAAGGTACAGAACATGTGTCAAATTCAGTAACCCTATACATGTTCACAGGGTATCCAGTAAAGCAAAAAGAGTGACTTCCTAGATCCAGCCATAGAAATTCACTGGGAGAGCCTAATTAGGGTCATTCTAAATTATCGTAGTTCAGATTTGAAAGCACATAACACATGGATGTTCACAGGGGAGGGATTTAGTTTGATGACAGTGACTCTTGACTAGACTTTAGAAGAGTAAAGAAGTATAATGTCACGGTATGATATAGTAACTAGAAAGCAGGTGTAAAAAAAGGTCCCCCCCCCCCTTTGTATAATTCATCATTCTCCTACATTATAATCCTGCATTGGGTTCTGTTCCTCCAGCCCATTTAACTAAGGTCGTGGCATTCTGCTGCAGGAGAGGCAGTCCGTGGTGGAATCCAGAGGGAGCTTTCTGGCCCTGTCCTTCTTTTTGCTTCCGAGTAGTCCAACCCGGCTGGGGCCGCATCAGCCTAAACGGCAACCAGCAGGGGGCAGAAGGAACGATACGGAACGGCGCCCAAATTGATCTGCTTTGCGCACCGGCTCGCCCCCCTCCCTCGCCCTTCCTTCGGAAAACAGAAGACTTTTTATTTTTTAAAATGTAGCATGGAGAAAGTCAGTTTATTTCACCAGCACCTTATGGCAACCGATTGACAACTATTCATGCGTTTTGCATGAAATCTGTTGCATGTGGAAATAAATAAATAAGACAAAACGATGTTCGGGGAGAAGCTTGTGTTTGTAATAGAGGCACTCCATAAGGGTTTTTTGTGTGTGTGTGCCGCAGGGTTTACTTAACTACTAATTAATTGCAAATAGTTTAATTACCATTTTGCCATGCACAATTACAGCGGCAAAGCCTCCTCCGCGCCTCTCTTTTATCATGCAAACGAGCTCCTGATCGAAGTTAGAGTCTCGAGGTGACGGGGGGGGGCTTTTGCCCCACCGTCGGGGCTTGGGCGAGGCTGCTGGAGGGATCGATAGAAGGGCGAGGGGGGCAGCGGGGGGAGCCTTACATCCACCCCCACGTCTTCTTGATCCAGGATCTGGAGCGCTCGGGGATTGGGCGCCGCGAAGAGGAAACGGGGCTGAGCCGAGGCGGGAGGAGAGTCTGCTACTTGTGGCTACCCGAGCCGTCCTCCTCCTTCCTCGGCCGAGTTGCTCCCCTGGGGAGGCGCGCGGTGGCAGAGACTCCGTGCCCTTCCTTAACGGGGACTTGGCGTAGGGCTCGTCTCCCTCGACGCCTCTTCCTTGGAGGAACGGAACGGAGGAAGCTCCCCGCGGCGAGGACTGCGAACAAACCGAGGCTTCTCCTCCCCACCGCTGGAGAGCCGCGATCTGGCTGGGGCTGAAGCTCCTGCGGCCCCGCGGACGCCCTCCCGGGGGACCCGGCGAGCCCCCCCCCCGCCACACGCCCCGGGCAGATCCAGCCCACCCCGATCCCAGGGCCCCTTCCCCACCCAACGACGGCCCCCGCTGGGAAGCGACCCAGGCGCCCACCCCGCCGCCCAACGGGACCGGCAGGCAAGCAAGCACGGGAGCCAGGCGGCAAACGGCCCCCGCCGGAGTTGCGAGCGACCGTCGGGGAGTCGCAGGCGCGAAGTTTGCAGGCGACGGCGCTGCCTCGGCCGGAGGAGGGTTCGGGCCCCCCCCGGGGTGGGTCGGGCGGCTCTTACCTGGCGCCAGCAACAATCCCCAGAAAGTTGTCGCCACGGCAAGGAGCCACATCCTCTTGGAGCCGTCGGAGGTACGGGCGGCGGCGGCCAAGCAGGCAGGCAGGCGCTGGTCGGGGGGAGCGCCGGTCGGTCTCTGAGCCCGGAGGGAGCCGGGCGACGCCGAGGGAGTCACGCACCTCGCGGGCGCCTCCGGCTGCCGTCGCCTCTGCTGCCGCCGCCGCCGCGGAGAGGAGCGCCGGGGCCCGCCTCAGGCGACGCCGCTGGAGCCCGCATCGCCCGCCCTGCCCGGCTCGCGGCGTCCCCCTCTCTGGCTCCCGCCAGGCAGCCTCGCCGGAGTTGGGAGACTGAGCCCGCAGCTGAAGACGCCGAGCCAAGAAAAAGCCAGGGAAAGGAGTGGGGAGGGGAAGGGGAGGGGGGGGGAGAAGAGACCCATCCAACCACCCCCTCCCCTTCTGCCGGAGCACGTGACCGCCCTGCTCCCTCCTCCTCCCCTTTTCCTTAACGGGAGGGGGCAGAGAAGAAAGTTTGGGAAAAGAAACCATCCTCTTAAAGATGGGTCCGAGAAGAAGGAAGCCTCTCTGCTCATCCTCTCTTCCCCCGAGGACGGGAGGAGATGGAGATCTAGCGCCCAGGAGAGTCCTCTCTTTGGTCCTCCCGTTTGGAAGTGGCTCTTCATTTCTTTAATTGCGGCAGCCACTCCGGCCTCAGGTTGTCTTCTTTGGGTGCCAAAGTCGGGCTGGTCGCTCGGGTAAAGCGGGGCTCGTCCTTTAGTCTCGCCCTCTCTCTCTCTCTGTTCTCGCAAAACATTGTCCCCTCACCCCCGCCCCATCAAGCAAAGTCCCTTAAAGCTCGCCTTTCTTTAGCTCAGAGGCCGGTCACATGGGCCAGTCAGTGGTTGAGGGGGGGGGGCAGTCACTATGGCCCATGGGGCGGATCCAGCCCCAACTTCATCTGGCCTGCAAAGCCTTGGCACTCCTGGAATCAGAAGTAAAATGCACCGCATTTTACTTCCACTTCCGGGAGTGACGAGGGCTTCACCACTGGATGAATTGGCATTGGGGGCCGGATCCGGCCCATGGGCCATAGTTTGAAGACCCCTGCTTTATCGTTTAGTTCTAAACCTCCCTCAGAACAAAACAAAAGGGGAGTAATAGCCGTCTAGCGGTTATCTCAGGACAACGGACCAGGCACTAACCAGAAGTGTTGACAGCCACGGTGGATCAAGGGGGGGGGGTTCTGCCTCTCTCCCACGTAGTTTGGATCGCAGGTATAGTTGCCTTGCGGGGAGGTATGTAACCTGAGCACTGGCAGCAGACGTGAACCTGCGCAAAGCTCCTCGTTTTCCGATGTTAACGATTCCGATCGCCCCACAGGAATGGAGACCCGGGCAACCGAAGCGTTGAATCACCCGCTTTCCCACCAAGGGGAGCGCTCCGCGCCGTAGCATATCCCTCCACCGTCCAGTCTCCACACGGCGGGTCAAGTGGTAAAGACGCTGAACTCGACGACTGGAAGGTCGAAGTTCGATTTCCGAGTACTGCAAGACAGAGTGAGCTCCCGTCTCTGTCCCAGCTCCTGCCAACCTAGCAGTTGGAAAGCAAGAAATTGCAAGTAGATAAAGAGGGACCACTTTGGTGGGAAGGTAAACAGCATTCCGTGCACTCAGGTGTTGAGATATGTCTGCCACATGTCCACGGAAACGTCTGCAAAGGCAGACAGCGCTGATTCTTCGGCTATAAACAGAGATGAGCACTGAACCCTATAGGATACGACTGACCTTTACCTATCCGTAGTTACTCGCGATCAGTGAGAAGTTCCAATATTAGACGAAGAGTCTCGACTGGATTCTTCCTATTTGGCCTCTCTTTGTAGACGGACTTTACTACTGTGTCTGGGCAATTCTGGTCCAACTCGCCACGAAGTAAGAGGTCGTGGCTTCCCTCCGTCCCCATAAGCCATTCAGGCGGTTTAGGGTCAACAGATGCGCGATGGTGTTCTGAATTATATCCCCCATCAAAATCAACGGGGCAGGTTGAGTTGGATATGGAAGCTAAGTCAGAACGTCGTCAGGAGAGCAGGGCAGCTACCGAAACCTTAACCCCACCCCCAACCCACCCCAATTGCAGAGTTTCAGGTTAGATCGATGGACAAAGCCCGTGTTAAATGGCAGTCTGTTGTCGTGTCCACGTTGGTTCTGCCCTTTTAGGTTGCTTTAAGCAGGGTGCACTGTGGGGCTATGGAGGGTGGGAGAGACCCTGCTGGTTGGAGCTGCAGACGGACTGGTGATAATGATGGTTCTGGCTGCAGGGCATGGGAGTCTTTCTGCACAGATTTGTGGATTTCCAAGAGAAATCAGCCAAAGATCGGGTGCTTTTCTCCCCAAGCTAGAAGGGGTTGCTAAACAAGATGCAACATAAAGAGAAAGTGAAGAGAAGATGCTCTGTCTACTACAAGGTACAGAGATGCTTTGTCCTGCCCACACACCCCGTGTGGGGTTTGGGAAAACTGGGATAGACGTGCAATGGTAGGCTTATCCTTTCAGTCTAGCCAGGTTATCCTGTTATGGTAATAAAGTAGACAATACTGCCATGTGCGGATCATCAAATGGTGGCCACCTAATCTGACAATCCTCAGGACTAATGGCCTTAGGTGCCAAAGTCCACAAGAAAGGGCGAGGGAGGGTCCCCAGGTGGGTTAAATCCTACGTGAATCCATCTTGATGGAAGGCAGCAGCTTCATCAAAACTGGCCTGGGACTGATGAGGACATTGTGTGCCAAAAGGGCTCAGGAGCAGAAACTGACTTGCAGAACTGGATCAGTTGTACCGGTGTGTCATGCTGTGATGTGGAAGGCAAATTAAAGATCTGGGCACCCCTGAACCAAGTGACTGACCCGCAAAGTTTGGACACCCCTGGGTTAAGGGAAGGATGAACGGCTGAAGCTCTGCCGGCTCCACAGTGAGGTTAAGACGCTGAGTTAAGACTGGAAGGTCGAGGTTTGATGCAAGACGGATCTTGGGGACATGAAAGGAGCCTCATTCAGGCATTCCCTGAGCGGAGTTTCCCCCGCAAAAATCCTTTCAACCCAGAGTAATTTCTGACACGAAATTTATTTTAGTGACGCAATTTGCAGGTGTTCTCTCTCTCTCTCTCTCTCTCTCTCTTACACACACACACACACACACACACGCACACACACATTTGTTTTGGCGGCAGCCACTTGCTAAAAAACGTAGCGAGCCAAACAAGTTGCATTGGGGCCCCTTCTCCTCCCGAGTAAGCCGCTGGGCAGCTTTGACCTACATCGGTGCCCCCTGACATGCGTAGCGTGTGCAAGGCCTTCCCCTCGCCTTGGACGCGTTGGCGGGAAAAGCGAAAGGAGAGGAGCGAGACACCACGGACAGTAGGTCGGTCCAGGCAACATGGCTTCTTCTTCCAGCCACAGCAAACGAGCAAGCCTTCTGTCAGGCAGCAAAGATTTGAACTGGAGGACAGACGGTGCTCTGTATGGCAATTCACGCCTGAAGCCTACATGGCAGCACTTCCCTGGGAGCAGCTCAACCTCCCTCTGGCAGCTGGGTTGACCCTCCTCTTCCCCCGGGGAAGAAGAGCGCCCTTTTTGTCCTTCAGTCAAAGGGAAAAGTGCGTGTGAGTGGAGAGAAACGTTGAATTAGGGCCTAGCCTTTCTCAGTGGGATGCCTTTTCATGGGTCTGACACAGCAACCCCTCTTAAAAATGAAAACAGCACCTGCCTCTGAAATTTAAAGAGCAGTTCTAGAAATAGAAAGGCCTCAGCAATATAAAAGCCAATTATACTTCACAATTGCCCATACCACCACCTTGCTCTTCTCCTTCGCTGCCCTTTCTTGTGGTCTTCCGTGTTGTTGCAAGTGTAGGTCATTTTATAGAAGATATTGTGTCTCACTATTGCAGCTTTATATACTCTCCCCTAGTTGCTTTCTCCCATTCTCTTTAAAAGACTTTACTTTGCTTTTCATAGTTCACCATCCTGTCTCAGGAGAAAGGGGTTGCTAGAGGTTCCTTGAATTAAGCTTAAATTACATTTTAGTTGACATCTAGCAAATTCATTTGACTGATTTTGTATTTTATCTTCTTTTGTGGAGCCTTCAAGGCTACTTGATTTGGCTGGAGGGGATAGCTGGAGAATTATCACTTCTATCTTTCCTACTGGTGGTTCTTTGTAAGGAAGCATTGCTGGATTTATTTTCTGTCACTTTATGTATTTCACACAAGAGAGAAAGATCATGCTTAAGAATCCACTATTAGTTTTTCAGTTTCAGAACTAACCTATTCTCATTGTCACAAACTCTTACACTTCATTGTTTTGATATCCAGATGTGATATGACTTTTATTCAGAAATAAAAAAAGAAGTTTCATAAAACTTGGAAACAATGAAATTTCAACCTGGCTGTATAGTTAAAAACAATGTGAAATGCACAAAAGTATTAACAAGTTAACACTGATAGTACCGTCATACTGGAGAGAAAATGAACATGCATATGCTACAAACATAGTAAAGGGACTAGAAGTATCTGAAATATAGCTAGCTTACAGATTGCTGTACAAAAATTCTTATAAATACTCCACATCTAGAAAAAATAAGCTCCACCTTTGAAATAGACTTCTCCCTTACATATAAACAGTATTTGTAGGAAAAAAAGTAACCCACCATTTTTGTTTGCTAGCACCAATCCTTTTCTTGTTAAAATATTTAAAATTGTACATTACTAAGTTGCATTTTCACACTATGATCCTTTGATTAACATGGTTAAGAAAAAAAGGTCAGATCAAAGCTGATTCAAGATAGCAAGTATTCATAACAGAAGGCTTACAAATAAATGGGAAGTAGCGATTTGACCAAATAACAATAACAGAAATGCATGAGTTCATACATACTCTTGGTTTTAAAACTGCACTAATGTCTATACAGTACTGTATATATTATATAAAATGTATGTTGTACAATGTGGTCCATGTAGATTCATTATAATTTGGCAAGATCAAATTTGCATTAATACAGTGTTTCTACATACAGTTTTAGGACTAGAATATTTATAAATCTTTAATTTACAAATTTTTTTTACTACGTTTGTTAATATTAACATCAGAGTTATAGTTAGTAAACAGCCATCTCAAAATAATGGCACCAATTAGTAATTATTGCTGTCATGTATTTCTACAAATATAATTTTCTTTTTCCTCCCCAAGAACATTTTTACATCTTCTGTACAGATATTTGTAAAAGTGCAAAAGTAACACTCCTTTTTTAAAGTAGCAACTATGTTGGTGTTTACCTTTCAATCTTTATTATTACAATGTAATCTCCTCCCTCTTTATTGCTCTACATGAACATATATGCATATACCATACTGTGATTCTTAGCAACTTGTTTCAAAAATTTCAGCTTCTTTTTCTTATATATCTAGTTTTCCTCTTCCTATCACACTTCACTCAGTGTCCATCACTGCAGAGTGTCCTTATACATCATCGGAGCATTGGCTTGTACAGGATGAGAAGCTGTCATATAAAGAATCACTCAAGGATTCTACTAGACCATGCCTTTCTGAATTAGAGAAACTTCTTCAGTCTTCTCTTTTTCTTCTTCCTGCCTTCCATCCTTGTCCAGAACATTCTTTTCTTCCAATAAAATGCTTCTGCTGCTATTAAACTTGTTGAGAGACTCCAGGGAATTTTTAGATAACCCCTTCTCAGAATCTTCCTTTGTTTGCTCAGGTTGCTTCAATTTCTGTAACAATTTAAGAGAAGGGGCAGAAATTAAAAACTTAATCTGTATGAAAATAAAAATAGTTATTCAAACTGTAAATATTCAATTACTGCCTGATCAACAGTCATGGCAGAATGTTAGGCAAGTAGTACAACCTAGGCATGCAGTGAATACTAACACAATTTAGTTATGTGATAGGAAAAGCTCTCTTCTAACTTATGTTTTTGTAATCAGCCAACTAAAATGCCTTCCTGCCACTGGGTTACCTTTCTGTGTCTTGTGACCTTCCTTTGTTCCGTTTGCCTTCTAAGAGGACAGACACTTCTATGAACATCTGCAGCCACATCATCTCGAACACACGGTGAGAAGAAAACAACCCCTTTTACCTGTTTTTAAATAGCTCACCTGAATTTCCCCTACCTGTATTAACAACCTGATGCCACTTCTGTCAAAACTTCTGAGAACATGTAATGAATAAATATATATTTTTTTTACCTTAAAGCTTGGTTATCTGGCTGGGAGGAATTAGAAGAGGGGAACTTGATTAATGCTGTACTAAGCCTAAACTCTGCCCGGCTTTTGCTATGTAACTACCAAAATACTCAACACAGAAAAGGAAGAAATAGTTAAATACTTTGAGGCTTAATCCACCATTAAAATTAAATGTAATAATAGAGTCCATTTTGAGATAAATCATAGCTTTAATGATTCTGCTCAGACAAATAGAACTCCATCTGCAAAATAGTTAAGTGCCATTTACATTTTAAGCAGCTGATTTCAGAATTTGTATGTGCGCAGTTTCTCCTTCATTGCCAGAGTAATTTACATTTTCCATTCTTCTTCAGGAATTATTATTTAAGAACAGCTAGCTAGATGTACATCAAAGAACTTAACTCTATTATTTACTTTATTTGGACTCCACAGCAGTCTATCTGGATAGCCCACGTGGCTGCAATTACCGTGATACAATTTAAAAATACAATTCAGAAGAAGATAAGTATCGTTAAGACTTGCAAATTTATCAACATTTATGCATACCGATAAAAACTCACTGATTTCAAGGAGCTGGATTCTGATGTAGGTGCAGGTAGCTGATCTGATCTAACCATGGGTTCTGCTTACTGAAGGTGACTTCATCTGCTTTTCAGTGATCCCTCCTTCCCACTGCACTACAGCCTAACACAATGGGTTCCAAACATTTGTGTAACATTTTTGAGAGGCTAGGGAGGCGGCACTGCTGTGAGAAGGAGAGATCTGCAAAGACTGATTCATCCTGCTTTTGCATACAGTAGAACTGGTATCCAGTCCAAAGAATATTACATGGATCTATCCATCCATATTTTGTGTATGCATCATGTACAGTCAAACCTCGCTTAACAAGCGTGCGTAATGAGCGGGTTTTTAAAAAAGCGATCCGACTCGCATAATGAAAATTTTCGCTATGCGAGTCTGACTTCCCCTATGGAAACACTCGCATAGCGAGCGTTTCTATGGGGGAAAACTTGCATAACGAAAAAAAATGCTATGTGAGTTTTTCCCCTAAAAAAACTCGTTATGTGAGTTTTTCCATAGGAATTTTCGCTATGCGAGTCTGACTCGCATAGCGAAAAACTCGCATAGTGAGCAGCCTCGCAGAATGAATTAAATTAATTATGCGAGGTATTACTGCATTGGCAAAACTAAATTATCAGCACCGGATTTCCCCTATATTTTTTCATACATATTGTTCTCCTTGTAGTGGCTATAGAAGGCTAAACGAAGAAAGATAAAATATACTACAGTGATGGCATTACTTATGGCTCGTGTACCAGACATGGCATGCCCAGCCCTTTCTGTAGGCACATGTGCCATCACCCCAGCACAGTGTTTGCCCAGCCCCGCTATCCAGAAGGCCAATGGGAGCATTTCCTCCCTTCCCCAAACAGAGTTAGCCTGCCCCACTGCCCAGCAGCCCAATGGGAGTACTTCCTTTCTCTCTAGCATAGAGTTCACCCCGCCCCTTTGTTTCACCACTTGGTCTCTAAAAGGTTCACCACCATTGGTTTCAGAAGTAACTATTTGTGTATTGTGTGCCATCAAGTTGCTTCTTACCCAATGAATTAGTGATCCCCAATACTTCCTATAAGCAACAGCCATGCTCAGTACTTAAATTGCAAAGGCTGTGGCTTGCTTTACAGATTCAGTCCATCTCATGTTTGGTATTTCTTGCTCCTATTGCCTTCAATTTTTTTAGCATTATCGTGTTTTCCAGTGAGTTTGAAAAAAAAAATCATGTTGTTGGAGACCATGGCAAGACCACTCATACTATGATATTTCAAGCTATTATGTATAGATGTGAATAGTGCATGGTGAGGAAAGATCAAAGGCAAAAATTGATTCATTTGTGATATGTTAGATGTGATCTTTATGGATACCATGAAAAGCCAGAAAAATAAGGAGTGCTAGACCAAATAAAGACTGCTCACTTGAAACTAAGATAACAAAACTAAAGCTCTGCTGTACTTTGGATGTTTCATAAGAAGAGAAGATTCACTGGAAAACATACTTCATTGTCCACATTAAACTCATATAATTCATAGCCCTGGTTTTTGTCTTAATGTTCAGCTGCAGTCTTTGTCCAGACTTTAGATTGCTGCCTGGATGTGATATTGGACTGGATGAGGATTAACTCACTAAAGCTGATTTATTTATTTATTTAGTGTATGACACTTGTACATATTGAGTCAACATATAACAAAAAGGAAAAAAAATAAACTGTATAAAACTAAACATTAATTTATAAACAAACATCTAAATTTATATATTTAATTTCACCAGAAGTCACCCTTAAAATATCTTCACTATTGCCTCATATGTCTAAGGCTCCATTGTTCCATAATATGTTGCACAGTCTGTCACGGTGCCCCACACTCACATGCTGGTGGTGGTAGTTTCCTCCATTTATGCAAAAAGCCCATACATCTACTGTGCCCTGTACGTATTCTATTAAGGCTAGCTCTTATTTTGCAAGGTTGATTAAAACCAGGTGGTATTTCAGTTACACATTGAAAATTCTGGTACTAGTGTGGCACTTTTTTCCAACCATTCTCTTCTCGAAGCATCCTGCAGATTGAACTTTTAATTGCCTCCAATTGTGGTGCTGCATCTTGGCTACAAATTGTCCTAGTCTTGATGGGGTCGCACTCTTTCTAAAGGATCAGTTTTTGGATCTGGGTATAATCTTGGACCTGTCTCTTTTGCTAGAGACATATCTACTGTGGCCAAGTTTGCCCTTTTCATTTTAGGCAGATTTGTCAGTTGTTCCCTTTTCTTGATGTTAGGTACCTGATACCTTGTTAATCTTGAGAATTGATTACTACAATGCTCTCTATGTTGTGCTTCTTCTAAAGATGGTATAGATTAGAAGCTGCAGCAGGCACACAATATAGTGGCCAGGTTGGTGGCAGGTGGTTGAAAATTTGAGGACATCTCTCCTATCTTGGCCTACCTGCACTGGTTGCTTATTAGCTTTCATGCCTGATGCAAGATGCTGGTATTAACATCGTATGCCAGGGATCTTGGAACCTATCGAAATGTCTCCTCTGATTAAAGTCAGCCCAGTCCACCCAGGCACTAGACTGCTACCAGGAACTGGGCCTTCTTGGTGGTGACCCCAATGATTTGGAATGCTTTTCCAACATAACCACCTGACTCCCATCCTCCAAGGATTTAATAAATTTGTTAAAGTGGAATTATATAGGGAGGAATTTGGTGATAGTCTCACTCCCCCTGCCCAATACTCATGATATATGGTTTGATCTGTATATGGTCCCTCATATCTCTTAACATGCTTTTAATGTTGTTTATTGTTATTGCATATTTTTATGGATTTTAACTATGCATGTTCACCGCCTTTGTGCCCTTCTGGCCAAAAGGGGAGTATACAAATGTAATGAAATAAATTAATAAAACTTGCTCAATCCCAATATCTAACTAAGTGTCTTTTGACTTTTGGAGTCTTATCTTCTAACCTTATTTCTTGTTTGGACTGTACCACCATAGGGTTTTACAAGGTACAAAATATTCAGAAGTATTTCACTGCTGTCTTTTCTTTGTAGTATTAATAGTGGGTAGCTTTGAGTGTTATTGTTGATGTCTATGAAAGATCCTTCCACAACTGCTGGTGTATAATAGCAGCACTTCATCAATTTCTCTGCCTCTATCATCACTAGAACTATGAATTGTTTTCTCTAAAGTGAATAGACATCAGATTTGTATTTCAACTTTGATCTTTTCATCCCTGAAGACTCTGGTAGGAGTCTTGGGTTATAAAAGAAACTAGCACCCTGATAGTATTGTTCTCAGCCCTCCTGTCACTCACATAACCTTTTGCAACATCTAAGAGTGGCAGGAAAAATTACTGTACCAAATCGTTAACACAGATGATGATGATGAACAATCAAGTCAATTTTGAAGTTTGGTGACTGTTTTCAGAGATTTCTAGTTACAGAGTACAGTACACTGAAATGGTTTATCATGCCCTTCTTCTAAGGGGATCCTGGGACTATGCAGCTTGCCCAAAGCCATGCAGATTGGCTTTTCTGGGATGCACAGTAGGGAACCAAACTCCCCAACCTTTAGTTCCACATTGAGTTACTCAGCCAGTTACACAGAAAGGAATACTATCTAGTTTACATTAGGGAACTCTATGTGTGCATATATTTAACTACTGTCAATGGAAAAGATATAACTTTTGCTATCCAATTAATGTATAGATTAATGTATTGTTTTAACTGCTTGTCATTTAAAATTTGGAAGATGGCAATGGAAGGACCCCTATGTATATTGCTTCTATGTATTATTTTAAAAATATACTTTATAATACAAAGTTAATGAGAAAATACTCTTGCATATTGCATGTGTAAATCTAACTGAACTGAAATTTTCCTTAACAGAAATGAAAGGAAGAAGAGGAGGAGGAGGAAATTACACTGAACTGGTCCAATTCCCTCAGACTAGAATCAATCAGATACTTGCTAACTGTAGTTGAAGAAGTGTTGCAATTTGAGAAAACAACATAAAATGAAACACTGGACAATATAGGTACTGTGTATTGTATTAAAAATGCACTTCTGGATTAAACAATATCAATCTTATCTCTTTGCCTGAAGATGACTTGCCCGTTTAAAGAGAAGAGTTCAGTTTAGAAAAGTTTTTTTTTTAAAAAAACATAGCCTTTAAAACAAGCTTATGTTTCTATCTCTTGTTTCAGGTAATATCATCAAAGGGATGTGGATAACATTGGACATACCAGGCGCTTTACAGATACACAAGATTCTGCAGCATCCATTGTTAAATGAGGTGCACTGCTCATATAAAGGCACACTCATTCCTCATGTTCAGTATTAGTGCCAGGCAGTCAATAAACTATTGGCAGCCCAAGAGCAAACATTGTTACTTTATGTCTGAGTGGCCAGTGAATGGCTGATTTAGGTTCATCTGAGAAGAATATAGGTAATGTAGTCTAGAGGATACCAAGAGGAACAAAAAGAAGGTTGTAACAAAGGAACACTTTGAAAATTAGTTCTGAAGGGTTTAAGTTCTGTTTAGATCTATTAGTAAACATGAGCTCAACCTCTCATTCAGTAATTCTTTTTTTTTTAAGCACAATGATTTCCTTATATGTGAAGTCCAGTTCACAAGCAGCTGGGCTTTATTAGATAGTTTTAAAGTGGTTTAATTACCATTAAATAAAACCGTAATACTTCAAAGTTCATTTTCTGGAAGAAGAACTAGGCAGTGTGCTAGATTTGTATTCACTACTGGATTATACTGTGCTATTATGTACTTCTTTTGTCTCTCCACAAACAGACTATAGTGTCTGTATATGTCTGTTCTATTATGAATGTAAGATAAAGCCAGCAGAAATTCAAATCCTAAATATATTGACTGAAACTACCCAGCACTGAACAGATCATGAATTAAGCTTCTTTAAAACCAATAGGCCTCTAAGTTACAATTCTGACTCATAAAGGCATGTGCATGAGTGAAAATATTTTTAGTAGATTAAATGACTATTTGTTTGCAGTTGTATGCAATGAAGAAGTTTATGAACTTCTGATCTTAGGGTCATATCTAATGGATTTAGAGTCAGGGTATTCTAGTTTGACTAATATTCTAATTTAAAAAAACAACCCCTATATAATGACCATAAAACCTGTTACTTAAAAAAAAAGTTTCCAAGCTACATATTGACAACATAGCTAACAGCCATAGTATCCAGGGTGGTGTAGTGGATATAGTAACAGATTAGAGCTCTGGAAATCAGGGTTCAGACCCATACTTGCCACTGTGGGATTGGAACTAGTAAAACCACTCCATAAACACACAAATCCCTATTAGAGTCAGTTCTGACTTGACAGCAAATAACTAACTAGGTTACAGCTGAAGAGGTCAAAACTTGTAGTTAAGATAGTAAGAGAACAATTACAAACAATGACAAACAAAGTACAACTCTCTACATGTGTCAATAAAATCAATAACACCTGGTTGAATACTGTATAAAATAGCAAACCAATTCCAGACATGGCTATTAACAATTATTTTCACCTGAGGTTAATGAGAGCTGCTCACAGATTACTCTACAGTAAACATGATTATTACAGGGTGGAAAAATGGAATGAAGGTTGAAGTAGAGCAGTGATGGCGAACCTTTTAGAGACCGAGTGCCCAAAGTGCAACCCAAAACCTGCTTATTTATCACAAAGTGCCAACATGGCAACAGGTGGCAGTAAATGATACTATTGGGCTGCTGGGTAGAGGGGTGGGGTAAACTCTGTGCTGGGAAGAGGGAGGAGGCACTCCCATTGGGCTGCTGGACAGAGGGGTGGGGCAAAATCTTTGCTGGGATGACCACACGGGTGCCTATGGAGAGGGCTCTGAGTGCTACCTCTGGCACATGTTCCATAGGTTCAAATCTGGCCTACCACTGAGGTAGAGGATGGCTTGCAGTAATAAAAATACCTCTTCCTATGTTTTAGTGGACATCTCCTATCCAAGAGCACTATTTACTCTCTTTGAGAGAGTTTGGTTATTATAATTAGAAAGGAAACTTCCAAACCTGCCTTTGCATCCCAACCATTAGAACTCTTTCTAATTTTAAATGTCTATTTACAAACTGTGAAGGAAGGGTAAGAATATAATTTTTTTTTAAAAAAAACATATCAGAGAGTATTAGATAAGGGGTAGAGATTTATTTGTGCTTGGAAAGCAGTGAGTTTACTTTTGTGTGTGAAACTATGGTAAAACATCTAATAGTTTCAATATGATAAATAAATGTATCTTACACTAGCCAAGAAATTGAAATAGACTTCAATTGCTCCTGTGTAATGCATAAATCTTAAGCACTGAAAATAAATAAATCAGGATTTTCTTTTCTCTAATCTCAATCCAAATGGGGACTGCAGCCAAGAAATCAGAAGAAGATTGAAACTTGGAAAGGTAGAAAAGAAGGAATTAGAAAATAGTATGAAGTGTATGGACATGTGACTGATGATCAAAATTAAAATCATCCACACTATTATATTCCTAATTACCATGTACATATGTGAAAGCTGGCAGTAAGGAAAGCTGACTGGGGAAAAAACCTGACTCCTTTGAAATGTGGTGCTGGAGGCAAACTTTGCAGATAACTTGGACTGCCAAAAAGACAAAGGGTTCCTGGAGGAGATCAAGCCCGAACTTTTTCTGGAAGCAAAAATGATGAAATTGAGGATCTCCTATTTTGGGCACATCATTAATAGGAATGCCTTAAATGGAAGATGACAGCACATAACAAAAACAACATTCTAAACCAGTGGTTCCCAATTTGGGGCCCATGCCCCACAGGTGGACGTCAATTCCCAGAAGCCTAAGTCAGTACATTGGCTGATCATTGCTTTGGGGAATTGACAGGCTTCTGGGAATTGAAGTCCAAAAACCAAAGGTTGGGAAACATTGGTCTAAACTTATTATGCTAAAATACAGAGTTAATACTGGGATGAAAAAGAGTACATTTTCTATTCCTTTTCTGAGAATTTTTCAAGGTACTGTACTATTTTATACTAGATAATGCATATGTTTTCACTCTCATACTTTTTGTTTGTGATGAGAAATTCCAATCATCCTACAGAGTAGGAAATTTAGAAATTAGACTTGTGGGCTTCACATCTCTTTGCTAAATATGAAGACCCTCTCCTTAGCATATCCCTTAATTTAATCTTCAAGACAATTTATCTGCAAAACAGATTAACAGCTGCATCCTGCTGCCATTGTAATAAAGACGTTATGTAATATAATCCCTTATATCCATGAACAAATCATTACAAAAAGGTGTGCCATTAATTATAAGTCTAAAAATAAACTCATGTTCATCTCAACTTTCTTCTAAAATTTATGTAAATGAACTGTTCTTGTCTCATGTTAATAATAATAAGAAAGAACTTTCTGATTGTTGACATACCCTGAGAAGACTATATTAGACTCATTCTTCTCAATAAATAAATGCCTTTACTCCTTTTATATTTGTGTTTTATCTACACCAGCCATTTGTTAACTTTTTGTTATATATTGGAAATCCTAGAAAAACCCATTCTTGTGAATTTTTATTGCATTGTTTTTTTCTTTTTCATCGAATGAAAGGAAGCAATTGAGACAAACATTATACTGTACCTGAAATAATCTTTCTCTTTTATTTTGTTAAAAATTATTATGATTTCTGGTAGGTTTCTTTTTGTGGAAATACTTATATTTTACTTTAAAAAAATTAGATACAAGTTTGGCCAGAATAATAATAATAATAATAATAATAATAATAATAATAATAATAATAATAATAATAATAATAATAATAATAATAATAATAATAATAATAATAATAATAATAATAATAATAATAATAATAATAATAATAATGACTTATATGCCACCCTCCTCAAAGAGACCCAGGGTGGCTAACAAAGGTTTAAAAAGACATAAAATACAATATAAAATACAATATAAAATTAATATTAAAATATTAAAAACTAAGCAAAGATAAAAAGATTAAAAATTCATACTTTGGGAGAGGGAGGGGTCAGATGAGCCAACAGGCTGATGCTACTGTCTGACCCAAACCTCATACCTGTCCAGCCAGGTCTTAACCCCCTTTCTAAAGGGCAACAACTCTGATTGGAGACGTAGCTCAATTGGCAGGAGGTTCCATACCTCTGGTGCGGACACAGAGAAGGCCCTCCTCCTAGTGCTAGAGAGCATGGGCATAATATTAAAAAAGGAAACAAAATAACTGACATTGCAAATATTGGGCTAATAAAATTGAAATATAAATGATTCAGATCCACCCCACGCTGTTATGCATCTATATCAGGATTCTCAACCTGTGGCCTGTGGCCCAGTTGTAGCTTGCGACAATATTTCATGTGCCCCCTCCCCCACCTACACCACATCAGGAAGTGCTATGTGGCTGTCTGGACCCCAAAGCTATCTGACGGAGCGGGACCCGGCCCCCGGCTTAAAAGGGTTGAGAACTCCTGATCTATATAAATCCACTACTGATTTCAGCCACTAGCAAGCAGAGTTTCGTGTACTTCTGCTCATGTTTTAATCATTATCTTGCTAATGCACTTTTAGTGTAAATCAGTCTCTTTTCTTGCTGATAAGGGCCATTCTGCAGGGTATCAGATATATACTGTATCTTGGGGAATCGGGTGGCTCAGAGATTTGGTAATAGCATACGGGGCCTTTAACTTTTAGGTCATTTGTTCAGATCAAATCTAGCCTACCAAGTGACTGAAAATCAATATTATCAGAAGCTTATCTGCTAACTTAAGATAGCTAGTTTATTTGCCAAATGTTCACATCATCATTGCAAAGGAAAAGGGAGAAAAACAAAACAAAAACCAGGAAATGAAACTCCCCCAACAACCTACAATCTTACCAGTTGTTGTGTGTGATTCATAGATGCATATGTATTTTAAACATACAAAATGTATGTATAAGCATATCCATGTATGCGTACACATAATCCCCTTAAAGATTTAGTTAAAATTATGGCTAAATAACCTGACTTCTTCTACATATTTGAAACACAAATGTTGTAATATAACCAACCCTTTTGTTCCTCCATTGTGTCCATCCTTCTTATATATTTATTTATATTTTTTATTTGCTTTCCATTATAAGAAACTGGGTGTACAGCAGTATTCAAAACACACACACACACACAAAAGGATGAAATCCATTCCTGATCCCTGAACTTCTCTGGAAAAGACAGATGGAAGAAGGCCTCATAGAAGCCAAGGACAACATTTCAATTGGGTGGGCTGGGTGTTGTTGTTGTATAATTGGAAACATCAAACTTTTGAAGGGTGGCTCAGAAATATATTTAAGTACACAAAAACACAAAGATAAAATCATTATAGACACAACAGGTGCCAAAGTATTTCTCTCCCCCCCCCCCCCATGTAAAGGTGATAGTCAGCCATCAGAAGAAGAAATGTAGAGGTTATTACACTGTTTCTTCAAGTGGATCTAGAAGATGATGTTTAGGTAAATTAAGATGTGACAGTATTCTGTAACTATGATCAAATTACCCAGAAACTCCTCTTTATGAACCCTTTTGCCACTTGATCCATCTTCCATGATATAATTCAGAAGGCATTTCTAATAAGCATATCAGATTGTGACAGGCTATTTGTAATGAATCTCCAACATCTATGTAGCTGTGAAGTTAGTAAAAAGTGCATGAAAGAAAGATGGCAATTAGCAGAATGGTTTACGTTGTTGTTTAGATAAAGGAATCAAAGTGGTAACATTCTATATTTGTATAAATAGAGAGCTTGGACATAGCCAATTAAAAACTATAATGCCAATTGCTTCCTAACTGAGCAAAGTACAAGATCAAAGCTGCAAGTGAAGATTTTTAAAAACCTACCGTACTTCTATGGAGTACATCAGCTATGTTTCAATTTCAGATATGGAATGAACTAATAGTAGTATTCTCTATAGTCCATATATATTTTAGTGTTTAGTTAAGCAGTAGTTTAAGGTTATCAAATTCACAAGTGCCCACAACAAATAAAATATTTTTTCTCATATGCCCAGAGCAATTGGGTTTTAGATTAACCAAAACCAAGAGAAATGAATCATGCTCTTAGCAAAATGTATCCGCGAAATGCTATTATACAGAAGAAAAAGAAGTTCCTATATACATAAATAACTAAATTGCTAGGGAAATTAAATATGGGTGAACAAAATCAATACTTTATAGTAGAGCTCAAGGTTTTTAATTTCAAGGTCTTCAATTTCATTCCTAATCCCTAATCAAAAGTACAATGGACGCCTAACTATGATTTTAAAATAACAAAAATGTCTCCAAAAGATGGAATAATTTTCAAGCATTTTACTTGTTTAAATCTGGAACTTGCTCTGCCCTTACCTATCCAAGATCATACTGGTCTCATAATCCATATCATTTATCATGTTAATTTAATCTTTTACTAGTGCTAGATGCCTTAGATTTCACTGAAGCTGTTTTATAATTATGACATAAACTAATGGAGCATTAGTACAAAATCAGTGAATACAGATGGTTAGTTTGATTTGGGTGAAAATTTTATTGCATTCTATTAAACCACAAAGTTGAATAGATGACTCTCAGCATTGGACACTACCAACTACTCAAACCTAGAAACCAGATATTTTCCAATTCCTCATTGTATTTTTTGCAAACAATTAAACTAGGAAGAACATACAAGAAGGAGAATGCCCAAACTTTCTTTTAAATTTAGAATATAATCCATGAACAAATAGCTGCCAAATAAGACCAGATCATCAAGCAACACAAGAAAAAGTGCTGAAATGAGAGAGTGATTTAAACTGACAAGTAATAAAAGAGAAAGCATGCCACAATCCTATTTAGGACACAAGAAAAACAAAATCTTATCAAATATGATCAACTCAGTGATGCAGATATAGTCCTATCATAAAATCCATCATTTAATAATCCATAGCCAATTAGTAAGTATAGTCCCTTTATAGCATTAGTAAGCATAGCCAAAGGGACTGCAGTGGCTCAGGTAGTTATGATGCTGACTGGGAGGTGGAAGGTCAGCAGTTCAAAACCTGAGTACTGCATGACGGAATGAGTACTCATCTCTATCCCAGTTCCTGACAACCTAGCAGTTTGAAAGCAAGAAATTGCAAGTAGATAATTAGGTACCATTTCGGTGGGAAGGTAAAAGCATTCTGTGCACTTTGGTGATTAGGCATGCCTGCCACATGTCCATGGAAATATCTGCAAATGCAGACAGCACTGGCTCTTCAGCTATAAACAGAGATGAGCACTGAACCATAGAGTCAGATATGACTGGCTTTTGAGGAAAGGTGACCTTTACTTTTACCAAGGGTGGGGACTTTTCTATTCTATCCTTTACATAAGGCAATAAGATTTTTTTTTTAGAATAGGACATAAATCAGGTATTAAAATGGTAACATTTCAGGCAATAATAGAGTGTTTCTATTCTTCAGAACTTTCAAAAACTGATTTTAAGCTCACAAATCAACTTTATAAGTTGGCACAACCATATGCTTAGTTTATTATGATGAGAGGGAAGGTTTTTTCAGTCACAACTCTGACAATAGAATACCTTAACTCATGAGATCTACTTACCCTTCTCCTTTTTTGTGTTGTTGTTTGGTTCAAACCTTCCTCTTCTGGCAAAAATGTGTCTTGATAGATAAGGTAAGCACATATTTGAGGGCAAAGGAATTAACTGTCTAAGCCTATCTCTAGATGAGATCTAGTAATACCTAAATGAATTCTCTCTCCCTTTTTGCAGCTACAGTTCCTTCATGTAATAATGGATGGACTCCCCTCCCCCACTCAGTTTTATATTGCAATTTTTCCTTTTATGACAATACTGTTGTTTAATTGTAAACATTTGCATTGGAGAGAAAGAGTAGAAATCTTCTGAATAATTAAATAATAAATGCATTAATGTAAATTAACATATCCTTTTAGGGCAGAGGAAAATTAAAACCAAACCTGGAATTCCATGAAGAACAAGTATATATGAATAAGTTTCCAAAGAAATAGTCAGATTAAGTGTGAGTCTGTAGGCAAACCAAAATAAAAATAAAAGCAGTAGCATTATGTTACTTTAAAGACTAGTAGATTTAATTTCAATGCAAACTTTCTTGGATTATAACTGACTTCTTCTTTAAGGTGCCACAGTACTTGTATATGAATGAGAATTGCATGATAATAAATACCAGGAAATGAATGGAATGAGAAACGAGGGAAACTAAATGCATCATGAGCGCCGCTGGACAAGGGCATGCACAGAACAGTACCAGCCCAAGGCCTTTCACCTGCTGTGGAAGAGCAGAAAATGTCAAGGTGTACAATGTCCTTGGTTTTGTAAAGTTATTTTAGAACACAACATAGATTATTAACCTGATCCTTTCTGGCCAGTTAAACCACAATAAGAAAGAATTAAATAACCCCAATATGCTGCATGAGCCAAGTATCCCACTCTGCTGAATCACACAACCAGACCTTATACAGTGGTACCTCGCTTAAAGAGCATAATGCATTCTACAGGATTGCTCTTTAAGCAAGTTTGCTCTTTAAGCAAAACACCATTGTAAGTGACCGATTGTGGGGGGGATTGCAAACCCCGATTTATTTGTTAAGCAAGTTTTTGGTTGGTTTTATTTGTTAAGTGAAGCGAACATTCAGAGAAAATCCTGCTCGTTAAGTGAGGAGCTCTTTAAGCGAGGCGCTCTTTATGCGAGGTTTGACTGTACAGTACAAGCCTAGCCTTCACAATGTTGCCACTTTTATTTAGTTGTTTTGATTATTCCATTGTAATACCTTGGCATTTCTTTTGTGAGTGGGAACTTAGCCCTTCCCCATAATGCTTCTCTTTAGAAAAAATGAATTCTGTTTGTTGTAGCATCAAGTCATCTTTGATTTAGGAGACCTTATGAATGAGGGATTTCCGAAATGTCATGTCTTCAATAGTCCTGCTCTGCTATTGCAAGCTCTGACCGGTGGCTTCCTTTAGGGCAGGGGTTCTTAACGTTTCCCAGCAGCGGGCTGGACCACGCCCTCTTAGACATTTGATAGGGCTGGACTGGTAGTTCCACTTGCCATAAATGCTGCCATAAAATGCACCTGCAGTTGTCGCAAACACATTTATGACAGCCATGGACTCATTTACAGTTGTAGTAAATGCGTTTACGATGGCTGCAGACTCGTTTATGGCTGTCATAAACACGTTTATGATTGCTATAAATGAGTCTGTGGCTGATTCCAGTGGCAGCTGGAGCAAGGTTGGGGTCTGGATTATTTGGTGGCATGGGCTGAATCCAGGCAGCAGACTGTGAACCCCTGTTTTAGGGTGTTAATCATTCTCGTATTTGGTTTTCCTCTTCTGCTGCTACCTTTAATCCCTTCTCATGATGTGCCCAAAATAGACAGCCTCAAATTTATCCTTTTTCCCTCCAGAGATAGTTCAGTCTTGATTTAGTCCAGAATCCATTTGCTTGTCTTTCTGGTTGTCCAAGATATCATCCAGCTTAGTTTAAATGAGTTGATTTTTCTTTACACAGTGATCAAGAATACAACAGTATTTATGATCTCAGTCTTCATCTCAAGTGCCATGTTCTTACACTTGACATTCTTTTCTCATTCCTTCATTGCTGCTCTTCTGAATCTCAGTATTGCTCTGATTTCTTGGCTGCAGTCACCATTGGATTGATGACTGAATCAAGGTACACAGATTATTTCATTATTTCAATTTCTTCATTGTCAATATTGACATTGTGTAGTTATGTAGACATAAATGTCTTTTTGATGTTCAGCTACAGTCTTGTTTTGACATATCCTTCTTTCACTTTCATTTAAAGTCATTTCAACTCATTGCTGCTTTCTGCCAGTAAGATGGTGTCATCTGCATATCTTGATTTACTGATTCCCTCCAACAAATTTTCATGCTTCCTTTCCTTTAAAGAGGAAAGACATTCAAACATGAATCTAGTCTGGCTTTCCTTTTGATATATTCATAAGGATTGAAAGAAAGGGATAAAATGCACCCTTGTCTGATATCTTTGCCTACAGGAAACCATTATCTTCATGTATTATTCTACTGGTATTTCATGTCCACAAAATAGGGTACACAATTATTAGGACAACAAGTACTGGGACACATGCATTTCTTTCAGAACAAGTCAAAGTTTCTCATTATCTACACTAGGGATGCCCAAACTACAGCTCGTGGGCCCAATTAGGCCCTTGCATATCATTAATGCGGCCCGCAGTGAACACCCAGGTTTACCGCAGACTGCCCCCCCCCCGCCTGACATTAGCAGCAGCAGTGGTGATCGCGCTTTGTCCCAGCTGCTCTGAGCATCCTCTTGCTTGGTCACATCCCCGCTGCAGCCTTTGCCAAAGCTGATCACTGCATTGAGGAAATCTTCGAAGCCTCCTCTGTTTCAAAATCCGCAGTGCTAGGAGAGCCCCCTGGCACACCCGGGATGACATTGCTGCAGTGTGCCAGGTTTACCTTTCCACCGCTGTAGCTTTTGAAACAGAGGAGGCTCTGAAGTTTTCCCCAATGCGGCGATTGGCTTTCCCAAAGGCTGAAGAGGGGATGGGACCAACCAAGAGGCTGATTGGAGCAGCTCGGAAAAAGCGTGATTGCCGCTGCCCCCACCACCACCGCTGACGTCAAAATTCTCAGCAGCGGGAGCAGCCTACCTCTGTCCTCTGCAGCTGTGTGTCAGAGGCGGAACTGGCCCACAAAAAAAAACTTTAGGGCACCACTGATCTACACAGTCAAAGGCTTTGATGTAGTGTATAAAGCATAGGCTGGTCTTCTTATGAAATTATTTGGTGTGCTCAAGTGTGCAGTGAATATTTGCAATGATTTCTGAATCTAGCTTGAACATCAGGCATTTCTCGCTCCATATAAGATCAATGTTTTTGTCCCAACACTTTGAGCATCACCTCACCTGCATGGGAAATTAAATCAGTGTTCCAATATTAGTATACACCTTGGCATCTTCTTTCTTGAAGAATGGAGACCTTATTGTCGATGCTATTAAACTGGCAGAAAATAATTTCCAGATTTCATTTTAACCACATGAAAGATAAGGTCCACTTTGAAAGAAGTGGTAAAATCATCTGCTGGAAACTGCAGAGGTGAATATTGTAACTGCGTGACCTCTGTGATATCACAGCTAAGTTAAAAATATGATGTTTGAATGTCTTTCCTCTTTAAAGCATAACGTTAAAAACTAAGTAAGCCTTTCCCCCTTCCTTATATGCTATTAAAAACTTTCCTCTATTTTCTCATCTGACAGTAAAATAATTTCTGAAAAGAAATCCCACCATTATCTGGTGAAACAGAGAATGACCTTCTCTAAGGGATCCCATCACATTCTCAAACAAATAGGTTTGGGATTCTTTTTCACCTCAAGAAAAAAATTGCAATCGTATGAAGTACTTGTGACATTATTGATCAGTTCATCATTTTTTAAAATAAGAAAATAATATATAAGTAACCCACACATGCTTAAGAAGAGTTTGACAGGTGAAAAACTCCCTCTAATTGCAATTTTAGTTGCAGAAAGAGGATTTATATACATACATGGATTTGTATATAAAGGCACATCAAGATGAGAAAAATGTATGTGGATTGTATGTAAGAAAAAACAATTCATAAGACAGAGCTGTGAGGGGATCCTGAACAAAATGACTATTGATGGATGAACAGCTAGCTATGAAGTTGAGAACTAACATTGTCTGTGTGTTATGTCTTTCAACAATGTGAAAAAGAATGCAAAGAGATTGGGATAATAACAATTTTTTATGCACTGACACCTGGATATCAGTGAAGGGCTTTACAGTCTAATGTGATTGTTGCTTGTCACTAACTTTATTAAGCTATTTCCCCATCTCTGGCATTTGAGGCAAGCCACACATTATTTTCCTGCTTGTTTATACTTCCACTGTTTGTTGATAGCTCTCTTTCTTTCTCTGACTTCCAACCAAGCAGCAAGCATGGAGGCTCTCTCAACATGCTGGAGAATCCATTTTCTTTTTTTATCCTTCTGGCTGTAACTATGAATAGAAACTGTACATAAAGATAACTTTTTCTACTTTAAATTCTTCTAAGATGATTGTATTATAAAAGTGCTAGTCTGTATGGGGGAAACCAAGAAAGGGAACAATGATGAGACTGGGTTAATCTCTCCATGTTTTCTGTGCTGTTCTTGTTTTTATGGACTTTTTTTTACCAATTTTGGGGTTTCTGACCCCCCCGCCGGGTCCAGGGAGGTGGGCAGACACGATCCAAGCTTTTTCTGAGCTTCCCCGACGTCCTGAGCCAGTGTAGCAAGCCAGAATGTCAGAGTTCGAATCCCGACATTCTGGCTTGCTGCACTGGCTCAGGACGTTGGGGAAGCCCAGAAACACCTCCCTAGAGCTGATGCGCGCTAATTTTGAACTTCCCCCACCCTCTTTTATGCTGCAGGAAGCGAGAACGTCGGGATTTGAATCCTGACATTTTGCCTTGCTGCAGCCTCCAGGGAGGTGGGAGAACTTTGGAAACAGCTTGGAGCAGGTCCCCACACCTCCCTGGACCCGGCGGGGGGGGGGGGGGTCAGAGCCCCCAAAATTGGTAAAAAAAACGTCTGTTTTTTTTTACCAATTTTGGGGTGTCTGACCCCCCCGCTGGGTCCAGGGAGGTGTGGGGACCCGATCCAAGGTGTTTCTGGGCTTCCCCGACGTCCTGAGCCAGTGCAGCAAGCCAGAATGTCGGGATTCGAACTCTGACATTCTGGCTTGCTGCACTGGCTCAGGACGTCGGGGAAGCCTAGAAACACCTTGGATCAGGTCTGCCCACCTCCCTGGACCCGGCGAGGGGGTCAGAAACCCCAAAATTGGTAAAAAAAGGACGTTTTTTTTACCAATTTTGGGGGCTCTGACCCCCCCGCCGGGTCCAGGGAGGTGGGGAAACCCGCTCCAAGCTGTTTCCAAAGTTCCCCCACCTCCCTGGAGGCAGCAGCAAGCCAAAATGTCAGGATTCAAATCCCGACGTTCTGGCTTCCTGCAGCCTCCAGGGAAACAGGGCTTTTTTTAACATTGTGTGTTCAATGTATCGTACAACGTTAAAAACCGGATAACGACGGGACTTGTGGAACCAAGTCATAACGTTATTCGGGGTACTAGTGTATCTGAATATGTTCTATCCCCATAGAATTTCATTATGGGGAATGTATGGTTGCCTAAATATGACCAGGCAATATCTATCATCTGTGACTGTGCTGCTTAGATCGCCTAGGAGTTGTTGTCCAACATTGTATGGGGTCATACTGGGCTAAAGTCAACATATGCAACTGTAAGGTTTCCACTTTGAGATTCTAGAAAATCAGCAACAAACCTTAAGTTGACCTGTGATGATCCAAGCAGACTGAATTGCTTATGCCTCTTCTGAACTAGGCAATTTATTTCATCCACCACAAGGGCACTTCATCTCTGCTTGCCTCTCCACCATTATGTCTTATCTCCCTTAAAGTAATATCTCTGTGTCAGTATCCTGCTGAACTAGTAGAAAATTGGATCGCATTCCACAGCATCTTCTTCAAGGCTCTGAAGTTTAGAGCACTTAATGGTGGGTAAAGGCTTTTTATGCTAGTAGCTCTCTCTTAATCATCTGGGAAATGAACTACATTGCCAGCCTATGAAGACTGAGAGTGTTGTTTGATCCAGATTTTGGGAGGTGGAGTAGGAAGAGGGCAGAGGCAGGAAATGTGCAAACAGTTGATTTTAAAGAGGCAGTATTCAGAAGTGATTAGCAGTTACAGGAAGCTGTGCAGAACTCTGCTATGAAAGGAAAGAATAACTTTTTAATGCATGAGGGAAAATATCCTTTCCCTTTGCTTAGTTAAAGTAGCTGCCTTGTTTGTTGGAAGATGTACATAAGGAAGGAGGAAAGGAACTTCCTTTGCAACTTTGGAAAGCTTATTCTCAAGAGTACTTCATCTAAATAGCTTGAAAGAATGTTTTCACTGTCTTTCTAACATAAGTATCTGGAAAACCTTTGAACATTCCTTTGAAAATGAATAGAAAGTTGTTGCGTATATACATGCATGTGTTGTTCAGTTCCATAAACTAGAGGTTCACACAAACTACTGATGGTTAGTGTAATTGTTAGAATTAAATTTTATTTTTCTTCATACCTGCATCTTAAAATTCCTTGGATTTCAAAAGTGATTTGGTGCAAGTAATTTGATCAATGCCCATTTTTAAACTTAAAAGGAAAATTTAAAGAGCAGGACAGTGCAGTTTTCTCCTTTGAATTTGCAACTACCAGGATGAATGATGAGTTGCATGTTGAAGATAACCTTTCATACCTGAGCCCAGTTGCACCTGTTTTTAATGAATCACAAAATATGTAAGCCACATGCTACAGTATGACAGCTCTCTGAAATGAAAGTTGGCTAACAAGATCACGGCACACTTTCAAGATAGACAGATGAAAATTTTAAAGAACATTTCCAAAAAATTTAGATTTCAATGACAGGAAAAAGTAAAATTGATAGTGATCAACTCTATCAAGATCTATTCCTATATTTTGCCCAGAGGGTTAGGCATGACAGAAACCTCTCAAACACCATACTTTGTCACTTATCATGGCATAAATGAATGTGGATTACATACTGTGGAAACCAGTACATTTCTGTGTAATTTGGGTCTCCAAAGTGGCAGAACTATTTTCAGAAATAGGCCAGAGGGGAGGCTAAAACAATAAACAACTAATTCCAAGCAGCCAACCTAAGTGAACAGATTGAAGCCAGGTATATATAAAAAAATAGAGAATCCAAGTGTAGTGATAGCTGAAGATGTAAGTAAAATGCTTTGATGCTCAGGAGAACTTTTTTAGTAAGAGGGTACAAGGTTATACAGAATTAACTTGGGTCTTTGGGACCTACAAAGATATAAGGGGCTAGTAGCCAAGGAGAAAAAAAAATAAAATATTTTGGTCTATTTCCCCAAAACAGCTAGGTTCCTTGTCACTAGTCACTAGATCTTCCCAGTGGTGCCTTCATATGTGTTTGCCATTACCGTACAGTCCTTGAGAGGTAATGGCTTCAGGTTTCTTGATATTTACTCTGAAGAAAGCAACAATTTGACAATACAGTCCATGTGTCTCCCCACCTTTCAGAATGTTTGCAGCAGGCGCTTCACTAAAAGCAGGTTAATCTCTTCTCCCTCTCTGGCAAAGAGTGTCAAAGGAGCCTTTTCAGGTGCCTAGCAGATTTTTACCAGAAGTTTTTGCAAGCCCCTATCTAACACTGATGGGTCATGATTGCTGTGTTTGGATTCTTTGGGATAATGGCTTTGATTGTCCTGAAGAATGACCTGTATTGTGATGATGAAGCTATTTTTAGGACATCCCATGAAGAGACAGAATAATTTCCTATATGCAAGGTGTCATACAATGGTGCATTTTATCTCCTATTTGTCCAGTCTATACACAGTTTATATCAGAAGAAGATTTCAGGCCTGGAAGGAGAGCAATGAAGGAATTTAAAAAATCAAGTATAGGGATGTACCACCGGAGATCAAGATAATTCAAACGCTTATATTCTCAATCGCTATGTACATGAGTAAAAGCTAGACTGTAAAGAAAGCTGACAGGGGGGAAATTGATTCATTGAAAACATGATGCTGGAGGAGTGCTCTGTGGATACCCTGGACCGCCAGAAAGAGAAACAAGTAGCTCTTAAAGTAAGTGGAGCCAGAACTATTTTTTAATATGTTGCATGCTGCCCAGAGTGGAAAAATATCCCAGATGGGTGGAATATAAATGTAATAAATTAAACAAACAAACAATCTCTAGAGGCCAACATGATGAAACTGAGACTATCCTACTTTTGCCAAGTTATGAGAAAGGAAAATTCTCTGGAAAAGACAATAATTCTGAGCATGGTAGAAGGAAGCAGGAAAAGAAAACCAAATATGAAATGGATTGACTCCCTAAAGCAGGATTCCCCAACCTTTCCCACACCAAGGTCCGGCTTAATGACAAACAACCTTTCCACGGGCTGGCAAGTGGGAGCGGCAGGATCAAACGGTGCAAGCGCATAACAAAATATGACAAAGTGAGCACTGCACACAGGTGGGAAAGGAGCCCCACTGCCGCCCAAAAATAATTCGGGCAGCAAGGCATCACACTGTATGCAGGTAAGAGGCAGAGCACTGCCACAGTTAAGCAATTTGGAGGACCCCCCCCCCCAATTCACTGTGTCTGAAGCCCACACACCTCACCCCACCTCCAGGCAGACCCAGCAAAGCACAAAGAGGGCAGAAGGCTGCCACTGGGGCTCCCAGCCTCCCCCACTGGCCTGGCTCAGGACAGTCCGTGGCCCGGCACCAGCCTGTGGCCCGGTGATTGGGGAACCCTGCCCTAAATGATATCACAGCCTTGGGTTTATATGAGCTGAGCAGGGCTGTTGAGGACAGAATATTTTGGAGATTATTCATGGGGCTGCCATAAATCGACTCTTATAGGTAGAATCAAGATAAAGGCAAAGAGGAGGGATAGCCCTTAACCCGGGGTGGGAGGAGGATGAGGGCTGAGCAGATCTTCCAGAGTATAAGAGTTTGTAGTTGATTTGCAGTTGCCTATCTGGCCTGTGTTTTGTTATTTGACCATTTTATGTTACTTGTTGTTCTTCATTTTCTCTCAGAGGCTGGACATCATTGAGACTATTTTGATTTTGGGATGTGACAGTTCTAAACAGGGACACTTATTTACAAGAAGGCTCACTTATTTACAAAATAGCTACAAATTATTACAAACTACCATGGGATGTTTCAATTAAAGGACAATATAGACATTTTACAAATGAAATAAATTGAATTAAATGCTTGGCAAGAACACAACAACCCAAGAATTGGGTTGGACAAGCTGTCTCCTTACACTTTGCCTTCATCTGTGTATCTTCACTGTCTGGGCTGCTGCTCACACAGTGATTTCTGTGCATAAAACCCTATGTATGATGGCTCCACTACCTACAGATATTCTGTAGGAGGGGGTGTTGTTCTTTATTTCCTAAGCATTTTAATTTAATGCATGTCATTTATAAACTTTCTGTGTTGTCCTTCAAACTTCCTATTCTGCAGTAACATACAGGTATAAGTATTTTGCAAATAAGTGAAACATTTGGAAATTTGCAAGTGTATTTTAAAAGCATTTTTGTACAAAAAGGCTGCTTTACATAACATGGCCACAACCTTGGTCTTTCACTGGAATCGTGAGTGCTGAAGGGTAAAGTAGATTCCTCCCTATCCCTCCATTAGGTTCTACTTTGAGTCTTTTACAAGGCCCCAAAGTGCTGTTACCATTAACTATTCTGTGTAGAAACAGGCCAACAAACAATTAGTCCTAGAGTCATTGAGAGAACACGACTACTATATTTCCTGTGAAATGGCACATTCTACCTTGGTTGAAACATAGAAGTTTAGGAATAAACAAACAGATTTGAGGGTGTGTCCAGGTAGACATTTGGATATCTTGTCGTAGCTCATGAATTAACCTTAATTCACTTTTCTATTCAAGTGGATACGTAAGTGAAGAGTTGTCAAGAAACTGACCTCGACAGAAAGGACCATACTAGCCACACTGCAGGACGGAATGAGCTCCCATCTCTGTCCCAGCTCCTGCCAACCTAGCAGTTGAAAAGCAAGAAATTGCAAGTAGATAAATAGGGACCACTTCGGTGGGAAGGTAACAGCGTTCCGTGCGCTCCGGTGTCTAGTCATGCCTGCCACATGACCATGGAAACGTCTGCAGAAGCAGACAGCGCTGGCTCTTCGGCTTAGAAACAGAGATGAGCACTGACCCCTAGAGTCATATATGACTGGCTTTCGAGTAAGGGAAACATTTACCTTTTAGCCACAGTCAGCCACGCTACCCAAAGTTCCCTGGAATGGGTGATTTCCAGGACAGGTTATGTGCAGAGACAGGGGAAATCTCCCTGCCACACCCTTCACCCACCGATTCTTTGGACTTCTTCATGTTTCTGGGAGATTTAATTAAAAACCACAATATTACCTCCTTTTGGCTTGCATACCAACTGTGCATGGGAGTATAAATCAATCTCCAACAAAATAAAATGACTTCTTGCATGACAAAGTCTAAGAACTGGAAACAGTGTCACAGAAGCCCTCCCCTCTCCACAAGATACCAAACCAAGTAAAAAAGTTTATTATCTTTATTTAATGGTGTTGGCAAAATTAACCTCCAAAAAGACTTTAAGGAACTATAAACGCAAAAGCAGGTACAAAACTTCTACCAACTGTGAAGGGAAGTGTAGCCAACCCATATTACAAGCAATAGAGGTAAGCAATTTGAAAATAAATCCCCTCAAAATAAGAAAACTAGGTAATCCTAATTCTAATACTCACACAGCAGCATTGCAGCTCCAGAGTCTCCACAGAAGGCAAGCTTGACAGCAAAAGAGCATAACTCTCCAGGGATTAGCTAAACTAGCATAACATCCCTTTCCACTCAGATTTACATTCATCATCCATCTTCAAAATATTTTTCACCAATGAAAACCTGAAACTCCCTGAATTTTCTGGGAGTAATTTGTCTCAAAGTTACTTCCCCTTCTTCCTTCCTTCCTTTCAAGATGAAACCAGTTCATTCTAATTTGCAATTAGCCAGTTCCCTAAGCACGGTCTGAGGCTTTGACCTTTAGCAACATTTTATTCTCAAAAGGAAAGCTACAGCTGTGCAACTTTAAAACTGTCCTTCCTTCCTCCCCACCAACCAGGCCTTATGCCCATCAGAGCCAGCTACTTGAATTTTAGAGGCTTTACAACCAAAGTTCTACCATTTCCCCAATTTTATCAAAAAAGTTGCTACAGGACACAGGTTGTCATTCCATACTTCCAGCCAGGTACATGCCACAATAGAAATGGAAGCAGACCTATGTCTGTCCTTCCTCCATAAAAGACATGTTTGTCTTTTCTCAGACAACTCTTCACTGATAAACTCCTGCCATGCCTCCCAGCCTGTGATGGGATGTAACAGGTTCTCACCACTTCTCCAGAACCGGTAGTAACTTTTCCCAGTGTCCCGGAGAACCTGTAGTAGCTTTTGGGGGGAACCACCTTTGGGGCTTACCTTTTCACTGGTTCCCCTACTGCGCATGTGTGCCAAGCACTTGGTGTGCATGCATGCCTACAGTGCTTGGCGCGTATGCACGGCCTCCTTGCTGTCCTCCTTGCTGTCCTTGTGTTGTGGGTGGGTGGGTGGGTTGAGGGGTGTATGTGTGAGTGCTTATTTTTATTTTATTATATTATTTTTTATTATTTTTCTTTGGCTCCGCCCACAATGTCATGACATCATGACATTGGCTCCACCCACACTGATGACATCACGGTGGGGTAGTAAAATTTTTGACATCCCACCACTGCTCCCAGCCTTCTCAATTTTTCTCACTCTCTTTCTCTTTCCTATTGCTATTCCTATTGGTTCTTATGTTCAAAATTCTCATGTCCAAATGATATATTAAGCCCATGATAGAAGCTCAAATCTGTTAGCGTTGCACAGAAATGATGAAGGCAGACCGACATTTAACAAACATATTTACAAACAATGCCTGTGCTTACTTACAGATCAACAGTCACAAAATGAAAGTTAATTTGCAAACTCTGGGAAGGTATGGAAAGTGCTTGCTGTGACAATCAATCTTTCAGTAGTTGACAAATTCCCTCTTCCTTGTATCTTCCAGCCTTTAAACTAAATATTAATAGGGTACAACATATGACCACCTTTCATATAAATGTGCTATTAAAATGCTCTGCTCCAAAATGAGCTTTGTAAGTCTATTCTGGATGTATTAGACAACATAATAGTATAGGATGCCTCATCACCATGTACGTTTCCTCATTCAAATCATCAGAGGAAACCCATGACTGTATAGGTTTCTTTGTTCATACAGACAGGCTTCTCTAAATTGAATGAGTATCTGCTCATGAAATTAAAAATGAACAAAGAGACAAATGAGTACATTCTAAACCTTGAGAAAAGAAATCAGAATAATTTGGCAAAGACATTGCTTGTTTTCCAGAAAATATATTAACAAGTGTTTATGTCAGCTTATCTAGACATGTCAATAAAGTATTCACAGTACTATAAGAAGCGAACTGGAAAAAGACCAAGGATGTTTCATTTTATGTGGATTGAATCTGATTAGTAATTTGATTAGTCATGGCAGCTGAAACCACATGGAAATAGTAATCAAAGTTTCTTCACTGCAGTTCCGTAACAAGTGGAAAACACTCTTGTGGCTCTTATCCCATTCTATGATAGGATATTAACCTAAAATTTAATTAATCTAGGAATAAATTATGGCTCCAGAAATACAATGAATTATAATCAATTTTAAGTAAGTACCCAACAGAAGATAAGATGAAGAAAAGCTGTAAAATTACGAGGTTGATACGTTCTGTTTACTATGAGTGATGATTTTTAGATGGATAATTTTACAATCCATCAAACTTCTGTTAGCATAAACATTATGTTGCCAAACATATGCAGTAAATTAATTTGTAAATTTACATATTTCTTTTAAAAATCTTAGTGAAAACAGCAAGAAGTAAGCGGTATTTGAATAATAAAAGAACTTGTTATTCTACTGGATACAATCCTTCCTCCTATTAAAAAAGACGTTGTAGTCAAGACATAATCATATGAATTGCTATCAGAATTAACTAGGCAAACAACTTATTAAGTTTCTCATTAAAACTAGTAATTAAGAGACTGATAGGAAAAGTCAACTCAATAAAATCAGTAAATAAGAATGAAATCTATAGGATGCCAAATTTTTTCCAAATATTAATTTCTTTGAGGTTACAAATGAATAACTAACAGTCCCTATAACCCCTAAAATACAAAATAGAAAAAACTCAAGAAAAATACTCTCAAACACCATTCATGCAATGAGATATTGGGCTAGGTGTGAATAGGGCTATGATTCTTTGCTATCTTGCTCTTCATTTTACTAGCAAAGAACATCTTAGTGCTCAGGAGCAAATTGGTGAAAATTTGCCAAAGCTGGGGAAATATGTTTGTATTTCTTCATTCACGTTATCAGCCTGGTGATTGCATCTGGGACCTGGTGTAGTTTCCATGTCAATGACAAGGGAAGCTCTACATAGGGAGCATTACAGTAGTCAAGTCGCGAGACCACCAATGAATGGACCAAGATTGTCAGGAAAGGTCTTTCCAAGTAGGGGTGCAGCTGAGCAATTTGATGTTGGGAAAAGGCAGACTTACAGACCACTGCAAATCTAGATTCAAGGTTGTGAACCCCAAGTTGTGAATCTGATTCCTAGGAGTAAGAGCTACCCCATCTGAAATAGGGACAAGGTCTTCTAGTCAGGCAGACAATCTGTCCAACACCAGGACCTCCAACTTCTAACTTTTACCTACATGAAGATCCAACACAAATATATTACAAGATCATTTGCAGAACCGTTTTATGGGGCCTTTGGCAGATTGAGAACAAATTTCTTGAGCAGTGCTTTACTTCTGAAACACACAGACACATCTGTTTACTCCCTAGAAAACTAGGGCTAGAAAGCAAGATTTTTAGATTAGAAGACAATTTCAGAGACACTTGGGCTCAATTTTTCTAATTTTAGACAACAACTGCTGGAGACTATTCTGAGCCTTCTGTACTGCAACAGAATATTGCTATGATAACAGAGTTAAGAAGTAAGGCTTGCCTGTTTGCAATGCCACTGCAAATTCAAGGGAAACAACAGGTAAGATTCAACTGTTTGTATGTAAACTTTAGTCTGAAATACTTATCTGTGTACACAAATGTATATCAAAACTAAAATTTATATTTTCCAGAAAAGTCAAGGGTACTGCCCTAGGATGTGATGGATTTGGATTAATCCAAAAGGAAATGAGAAGCAAAAAATGGGATATGAAAGGGGAAAGGTAATTCACATAAAATACAAAATAAGACTGCAGGAGACATTTTCCACCTTCTGGTACAATACAAATAAAAGTAAAAAGCTAAGTGCAGGGAACAGAAGATGATTGATGGTGAGAAGGAAAGAAAAGGCAAGACAACTCACACTTGTGTCCAGGAAAGATTACAATGTCCTTTGTTAAGAATAGTTACTTAGCATTTAAATTTAAATAATGTAATCTAAAACTATCAGACATGGCAGGTTAGCATCACTCCCTTTCTGCTTGTCCTTCAGCAAGGAGACAAATTTATTTTTTTAAATTCATGTACATTTTTGACACTAATGTTTCTGTATCACTGGGCAATGAGGAAGAGAGGACTAATTCATTGGGAGTTGGGTACAGAGTAAATCCAAATTTAGTCACTACTAGAACATGCCCATTGAAATCTGTGGGACCTATACAGTAATACTTCAGATAACGTTTGCATCAGATAATGCTAAAGCCACATAATGTTAAGCAATCTGGAAAAAATTGCATCGCATAACATTAAAATCCTATGGGATGCACCGTATAACGTTTGCTAAAGCCTGTGCCGAATACAATGTACCGGTATCTCTATGGAGTTTTAATGCATCCCATAGGATTTTAACATTATCTGATGCATGCATTGGATAACATTAAAATTGGATAACATTAAGACTTGTGGAACCAAGTTTTAGCATTTAGCAAAATTGGATAACATTAAGACTTGTGGAACCAAGTTTTGATCAGCAATTCTCATTCATTCATTTCAATGAGTCCATTTTATAATATGATGGAATCCAAGTTTGGAGTGTGTTTTTTTATTACTTGAATGATTGTTTTGGTGGAAAGGGTTATCACACAGAATAGAGCCAGAGGCAGCCCATGAACCTGGAGATATTCCTCCTCCAACATTTAGGGTGCATTGAGAGTCTCCTACTGTTCACAGTTCCTGCCTTTGTGCATCTCTTCTGTCTTTTCCCAGTAGCAATATATTCTGGCTGAACAAGAAAAGAAGAAACAGAGAGAAGGTACTTGCAGAAGACAGTCTTGTCTTGACTTCCCATGAACGTTAATTAAGTGGGATTGCAGAGTACTTATAAAAGTAACTAAAGGGGCAATCAGACGAGGATTTAGCTTGCTATTTGGTTTACTTTTGGAGGGGTTTTCTTGGCCCTGTTTTCTGGTGACTACATGTTCCTTAAGTAAGAGTGATCCATACATACCACTCCTTTTGTGAGCCATTCCAGTTTCTTTGGTGTGACTGGGAGCTTAATTATCTCATTCTGCAGTCTATGTTGTTCTTTAGTTCATTCCCAAGTAGAGCTGGCAAAAGCAGGTGAGGGGGTCTTCCTTCATTTACCTGCTGTTGCTTGTGTTGCCAGCGCTGAAGCCAGTGCTAGGGATATTGTTGGATGATTGAGATGCCAAGACTAGGGTAGTGCTAAATCAGCTGAGGGCTGCATTGGCAGAGCTTCAGAGCTCCAACACCTTCCATGGCATGAAATCCTACCTTTCCCTTATTCTCTTTGCACTTACAACCTGGCTGCTTGGGTTGTGATGGGGTGTGGGCATTATGCTCGTGCCTCACCACTTCTCCGAGAGCTGCACTTGCTCCCAGTATGCCTCTGGGTGCAATTCGAGGTGCTGGTTATCATCTTTAAAGCCCTACATGGTAGTGGGCCAGGATACTTAAAGAGTCCACGTCACCCCGAGAACATCTGTCCATCCCATCAGAGCGGACCAGAGAGGCTCTCTGGTTGTGCCATCAGCTAGAGAGGCTCATCTCTCCAGCACAAGAAAGAGGGCCTTTTCTGTGCCCACTCCAGCCCTATGGAACCTCCTGCCAAGTGAGTTGCGTCTGCAGACAGAGCTGCTGCCCTTTAGGAAGCAGGTGAAGACCTGGCTGGCAGGGCATGTGTGAGGTACGGGCCAGATGGTCAGTTCGGCTAGCTGGCTCCTTTAAATACCCCACCTCTCTCCCTGTTGTTTTTTTAACTTTTTAATATTTTAAATTTAATTTTAATTCCTATTGTAATTGATGTGTTTCTAACTGTTTTAAATTGTAAGCTGCCCTGAGTCCTTGGATAAGGTGGGGTATAAATGTAATAAAATAAATAATAATTATATATATATATATATATATATATATATATATATATATATATATATATATATATATATATATATATATATATATATATATATATATATATATATATATATATATATATATATATATATATATATATATTAAAAATAACTCTTCTTCCTTAATGTGGCTTTTCTCTATTCTTTAAATAAACAAAATCTCATCTGTGGTGCTACCTGGAATTTTGAATAGGATAGACTTGATCCTAAACCCAGTCTTCACTCCTCGGTCAGCTACAGAGTTAAGTGGTGGAGTATTCTACAGTACAGGATTGATTCATGGCTCTGAAGGAGGTGGGTTTGGGAGGTTGTTACTGGTCCCATGAATTTATCATAAAGCCTCACTCTAATTGTACCTCACAAGACTTAATTAGGGATACTCTTCAGTAGGTTGATAAAAGGTATTACCAGTTAGAAGCGTGTATCATAGCCTAGTTTAATAAGTAACACTCATCACACACCAACTCCTGAAGTTTCAAGTATCCTGGTTGTTGCTCTGTCACTGTGCTTATCCATGGCTTACATGGTTAGTCCATGTAAGCCATGCATAAGTATAGTGACAGAGCAACAACCAGGATACTTGAAACTTCAGGAGTTAATTTTCTTGTTGGCTCTAGACATCTTGAGACTGGTACCTCATCATTTAGTAGCAATTTGTCTGGATGAGTTACATAATTTTATTCAAAATTTTATTATCAACAGGATAAATAAATAAATAATAAATAAATAAATTCTGGCCTATCATATATACCGTGGCCCATTGTGAAGAAAAGGAAAAAGCTACATTTACATCATCTTCATTGTGTTACTTATTTAACTCGGCTATGATACACGCTTCTAACTGGTAATACCTTTTATCAACCTACTGAAGAGTACCCCCAATTAAGTCCTGTGAGGTACAATTAGAATGAGGCTTTATGATAAATACAGTTCTATCATACAGAATGTCAATGAACCAGTAGACCCATTATAATCTTATTTCTCTCTAACACTTTCTCTGGTACTTTAAACTCTGACTATGCAAAGTATACTCTCTTTCATCCAAAACCTCCTTTATAGTAGTACATATTTCAGGAATATACTTTATTAGATCAGTTCCTTCAATAGTCTTAGAAACCATATACAGTATGACTATTACCTCAACAGGTGACAAACACAAACAGTTCTTTCTACTGACTTCAGATTTTTTTTTCATTTGGCAGCTTATGGGTTATATCAGGAGTTCTCAACATTTTTAAACCAGGGGCCAGATCATGCTCCCTCAGACAGTTTCAGGGGCCAGATGGACATTTTGCCCTTCCTCTACCACATGGCACTTCCTGGTGTGGTGAAGGCGGTGGGGGTAGCACATGAAATAGCACTGTGGGCCGCATTCCACAGTGCTCTCTCTCTCTCTCTCTCTCTGTGATATTTAAACTCAATCCTCCTCCCCACCATGAAACAAAATACCAAGTTACAAACAAGCTAGCAAACACCAAATGGGATGCCATCTGGTGCAGCGAACAGAACAGAATCACTTCTTCATATTTGAGATCCTGCCAAAGTAAAATCGGAAATGGATTTTCATTAGATTCCCAAGTGGATTATGAAGCTGGCTTTAGTCTGGTTTGCAATTTAGTGACACCAGTTGCCTTGACACAAATTAAAAAAAAATCTTTAGAACTGACTACAACCATTGGACTGCTTTTTATAAACTTGTCTCAAAGTGTACATAAATCCTGATCACAGAGTGGTCTAAAGCAAACACTGTAATTCAAACTTAAGTAGGATGTGGTAACTAGTAGATATATCTGCGTTTTGAGAAGTGATTTGTTTTTATGGAAACCTCAAAACATCTACCCACTTTAAAGAACATATGAAGAAGCAAGAAGGGAAGAGCTGGAGACTAAGTTGAAACACCGAAAGCATATTTTGGTTAGTGATTAATGGACAAAATACGTATACTGGTGTAATTTTGTGACTCCACTACTATTCCATGATCAATTCCATTCTGTTTAGGATTACTGTACTACAATTACAGTAAAACACCGGATAACGCTAAAACTTGGTTCCACAAGTCCTGGTGTTATCCGATTTTTAGTGTTAGCCAATACATGTTAAAATCCTATGGGATGGCTCAGATAACGTTAAAGCTGCACAGAGATACATTGTAACCGCACAGACTTTAGCAGTTGTTATCTGATCCATCCCATACAGTGGCGTAGCATGAGGGGGGCGGATGCCCCGGGCAGCGGCTTTCAGGGGGCAGAAAAATGTCCCCTCCCCACCCTTTTGCTGGCGAGCGCCCCGCGTGCGCTTCGCCGCTTGCAGGCGAGGAGGAGAAAAAGGGTTTTTTTAAGGCGGACAATTCAAGGAGGGGGCCGCCCGCCCGGCTGGCCGTCGGGGGCTCTCCTGGAGGGTGGTCCACGTGCGCGTGCACGCTGCTCGCCTCCGCCCGCCCAGCCACCCACCCAACTTGCCGTGAGACGGGGCGCTTGTCAGGGGTGGGTGGCACCGTGGCGGGAAGCCCCTGGCGGCTGGCTGGGCAGGAGGAGGTGGGCAGCACGCGCGCACACGCGGGCTGCCCTCCAGGAGAGCCCCCGACGGCCAGCCGGGCGGGCGGCCCCCTCCTTGAATTGTCCGCCTTAAAAAAAAACCCTTTTTCTCCTCCTCGCCTGCAAGCGGTGAAGCGCACGCAGGACGCTCGCCAGCAAAAGGGTGGGGAGAGGACATTTTGCCGCCCCCTGAAAGCCGCTGCCAGGGGCAGGTGGCGGAGAGCCCCTGATGGCCAGCCGGGCGAGCGATCTGCCGGAGGTGCGCTTGTCGGGGGTGGGTGGCGGACGGCCCCTGGCGGGCGAGCGGACGGAGGTGTGTGGCGCGTGCACGATCGCACGCGCGCCGCTAGTCAGCAGGGGGCTGCCTTCTGCCTGGGGAGGGGGAGGGGATGGCGGCAGCGGCGAGCTGGGGGGGGCGGGGCGGCGAGTTTATTCTTCGCCCCAGGCGGCTGAAGACTGCGCGACACCACTGATCCCATAGGACCTTAAAGTTATTCGATCCAATTCTCCTCCCCAGATTACTTAACGTTATGCGATTTTAGCGTTATCCAATCCAATTGTTATCCGGTGTTTTACTGTATTAGAAGAGAAGCAAGTACAGTAATACCTCATATAACATTAGTATTGAATAACACTAAAATCGCATAACATTAAGGAATCTGGGGGGAAGAATTGCATCAGATAACATTAAGATCCTATGGGATGCTTCAGATAACAACCGCTAAAGCCTGTGTGGTTACAATGTATCTCTATGGATCCCATAGGATTTTAACATGCATCAGATAACACTAAAATCATATAACACCAAGACTTGTGGAACCAGGTTTTAGTGTTATATGAGGTTTTACTGTACATGAATATTTAGCAGGCTTTTATTCTGTAACATCCAAATTTTTTTGTGCTTTTGTCATTCCATATTGTCGTCAGCAGCAACTCGATCTAAGTACAAAAGTGAAGGCTATTGAGATTCAATATTCACAAATGACCTGCCCTTTAACCTATAAGGGGACATATACTGATTTTTACAAACCTCTCTATGTCCTTTGAAGGTTAACATACATAAGGCAGTTTCTGAGTCAGTATCTTCAGAAACATTTTAATACGCTTCTGTTTTGGATTGTCTCTTGTGAGAAATGTTTACCCCCAAAACATAGCTGGTGTTTCAATGTGGAATCTCTTATGTCATGGCATTTACTTCCAGGTTGGCACATTGACTCAAGAAAAATGAAGGCACAGCAGAAAGATTGCATACATGCAGTGGCTAACACAGCTATTAATTTGTTTACTTATTTATATTTATCCATTACCGGAAGCAGTACCTTCAGCGGTTTACACAAGACAGAAACTCACAATCCCACTTGTGGTTTATTTGATGTTTACTGAAATCTGTTTGAGGCTTTGCTTTCTACTATACTTGACATTACCTTCCCATTTCGCCAGCACAACAGATTGAAGGATGTCACTTTAAAATATCTGATGGCAATTATTCACTAATTGCTGAAGTAGCTACTTGGCTTTTATTTACTAAGAAGGCCCCCTTGACTGTTCAAAACTGCAGACAGTTGATAGAAGTTCCAAGGATTTGCCAGTGATAAGCAAAGAACAGAGCAATCCAAAGCTCCTACTTAGTGGAAATACAGCATTTCAGAGGTGTCTTAAATGATTAATGGAGAACAACTGAAGCTGGGTGGGCTCTAATATATGCCACTGAATCTTACATCACTCTTACGAGCCTTTGTAAAATGTTATTAAAAGATGACTAAGTTAAATAGCTGCAACTTGCAGACATCTCAAATGGTATTTGTCATTCACTGCTCATTGCTGTTTGATTGAGAGCACCCCCATCAGTTTATCACCGTAGATACAGACACTGCTTTTCAATCATAAACAATATATGAATATTGCATGATGTGATGAAAATCAATATCCAAGGAAAAACGGGGAGAAAAGCCTGATGTGAGGAAAGAATAAAGGGAAAAGTATGGCTTAATCCAAAATTAATGGCATGGGGTTCCATCAGCACTTATTTCCTGTTTTTAAAACTGCACTCGTTTTTGTAAGCTTATCATAGAATGGATCCATTTCCTCCCACCACCTTGCAATCACTTTGTCAGTTCCAGTAACTAATTTTCAAATGACACAAAAGTTGTATTATTCTAGGATAGTTTTGCCTCCATATGTGCCACATTTTGGACTACAACTTCTATCATCCTCATCATGGCAGTTCATTGGTGGAAGTTAACGGAAGTTGTAATTTGTCATTTGAAAAGGTACCAATGTTAGGGAAACTGTTCAATATAAGACAAATGTTCAGAAGGAGACAGGACATTTAGGCAGTGTTGTCCATCTCTTGTCAAAGATGTTAGGCCAAGACTAAAACTCACCTACGTGTCCTCTGTTAGATCCCTAGGGCTAAGTGAAAGTGGAGGGTACACGTCATGGTCCACCTAGCCAGCGGGTGACGTGATACTCAAATGACTAAAAATGCATGCAAATGGACTTGATTTCTCAAGTCCATTTGCATGTGCGGAATGTTGTTGTGGAGACATTTACCAGTGTGTGGACTCTTCACTGACTCCAAGGTATGGAACTCTCTAAGTCTTATTAATTGTTCCGTCTTCACAACTTTAACCTGGTCATGCAGGAAGTGCTGCTCCTGCTGCTTTGTCTAAGCCAGTGATTCTCAACCTGCAGCCTATGGGCTGGATGCACCATTTCACATGGCCCACCACCACCTCCACCACCCCAGGTAGTGCCATGTGGTGGTGGAAGGGCAAAAGGGCCGTCCGGCCCCCAAAGCTATCTGAGGGAGTGTGACCCAGCCCCCGGCTTAAAAAGGTAGAGAACTCCTGGTCTAAGCCAAAATGAAGCTACAGTAATACCCGGGTTAACATTATGACTTGGTTCCACAAGTCATGACGCTATCAGATTTTTAGCGATGTCCGATGCATGCATCGAACAACGCTAAAAAAAAAAAGCCCTGACTTCAGGGATAAACCACTTTAAAGGCAGGCAGGGAAAGAAAGATACCTGATTGGGTCTCTTTCTTTTCCTCCCTGCCTTTAAAGCCACCCCCCACCCGCAGCAGTCTCTGCGACTGCAGTAGGGTCGGGGAAAGGGATGCCTTTTCCCTGACCCTACTGCAGTCGCAGAGACTGCTTTTGTCTCTTTCTCTCCTTGTATTTAAACTACCGGGAGGGGGAAAGAGAACCAATCACGTCTCTCTCTTTCCCTCTCCCTGTAGTTTAAATACAGGAAGGGAAAGAAAGAGACACAAGCAGTCTCTCTCTCCCTGTAGTTTAAATACAGGGAGGGAAAGAGACACAAGCAGTCTCTGCGACTGCAGTAGGGTCAGGGGAAAGGCACGTGCTTTTCCCTGACCTTACTGCAGTCGCAGAGACCACTGAGGGTGGGGGGTGGATTGGGTAGTTCTGCCCAAGCCACCCCACACCCGCAGACCATTGCCTCAGATAACGCTAAGAATCATTATCCAGAATTGTTATCCAATGCAAGTTTCCCCCCCCAAAAAACTTGCATCGTTATCCGATTCTAGTGTTATCCAATGCAATCGTTATCCAGGGTATTACTGTACTTGATTCTTGATAGTAGCAAGATCTTAGCTCTGCTAGATATCACTCCAAAATGGAAACTGGAATTTAAAAAGACTAGATATATTTTTATTAAGTTGTCAGCAAAATTCAGTCTGACACCACAATTGTCTACCCTTTTTTTCTTTGGTGTATATGTTCTGTGTAGAAATCAGTTCGTCCATTAATGAAATACTGTTTCCCAGTAAGCTGCTTGCTAATGTAGAAATTGTGAAGCCTTATTCAGGCATCCCCTAAAAATCCGTTCAACCTAGAGTAATATCTGACATGAAACGAATGAACGGTGAGTTAATTCTGTAGTTCAGTTCACCTAACCTTGTGTAAGAAAGATTAGCCAAAACAAAGTAGCTGTTGCCTGGGGTTCACCCGATTGTGGTACAAAAATACCACAATCTTTGAGGAAGCTCTATCTGTGTACCCCACAGGAAGTGCTGACCTGTGAGAACTCTTTTAATTTCTCTTTTAATTAAAAAATTAACATAAAAACACTATTACATTAGATGGGCACTCTCAAGGGATACTGTATATACTCAAGTATAAGTCTAGTTTTTTAGCTCCCCAAAATGAGGTCCCAAAAAGGGACTCGACTTATACTTGGGTCAACAAACCCGAGGATCCCAAACCTGCAGTGGTGCAAATCTAGGCATACATTTTTAAAAAGGCACTACCACTACCGTAAAAACTCAAAAACATACCCACACAAATGTCTGAATTTATTAATTTTACCGTATTTTCAATTACTGAAACTCACTAGCAACTGCTGCATTTTCCACCCCCGACTTATACTCGGGTCAATCTATTTTCCTAGTTTTAGAGGTCCAAATTAGGTACCTCAATTTATATTTGGGATGACTTATAGTCGAGTATATATGGTAGTTAGCCACACATAAGATTAATTGCATGATATTTGCAAGTACATAGGTTTAGAATAGACACTTTCCTATTCTCAACTAATTTATGAATCACTCAAAATAATTTCAGTGGGATTTAATCATAACTAACTTTTGCTGAACCATACTCAGGCTACAGAACATTTTCTTTACTATCTTAAACTCAGTGAGCAAACCTTTTTTAAAGAAGTATTTCAACCTCTTTGGAAAATGTATGAATCCAGACATTACTTGACAAGCTTCCAGCAAGAGGATGGCACCTGCTGTGCACACCTCAGGGGCACTTCTTCCACAGAAGTGGTACACAGATGGCATAACTAAAATGGACATTCTTCATCTACTCATCATCAGGGTGCTGGATGATATTAGGCCAAAAACCTCCCATCTTTAATTTTGATGTATGTCTTAACTTAACACGTCTGTTTCCCACAGATAGAATTGGTAGAGACCAACACTAACTGATTGCAACAGATATAAATACCATTTTGGAATGTAGCAATATTTATCTTTAAAAAGGCAGAGGGCTTCATCTGCCCCTCCCAACAGCAAATCAAAATGTAGGCCAGGTGTCTCAAACACATTTGTCAAAACACACCTTACATACCTTACTTTCTTTGAGACAGGATGGGTGTGAAAACCTGGAGCTTTCCAGGTGCTGCTCAAAAATAACCCATTGATTTTAATTCATTGGGTTTTTTTAACTTAATATGAGCATGGCAGCAATTTAAAAATTTAATGCTGAACGTTTTCAATGTGATGTTGAAGAATGTTTTCTCACTTTAATCTTCTGCCTTATGGGACAGAATATGAGAAGGTATCCCTTCTCTGGTAAAGGTTACTGCATGTGCTTTTTTTTTTGCAGCCAGCTGAAAGATTGCTATGGAGGTGGAAGTGACCACATTCCCATCAAGATCGGGAGAAGGGGGGAGTCAACCAATAGTCAAAATTAAAAGGTCAGTGTGGTGGATAAGCATGCATTTGCTCAAAATGCTGTCTCTTAAATACGGTCAAACCTCGCATAAAGAGCGCCTCGCTTAAAGAGTAACTTGCTTAAAGAGTAGAAGTTTCTCTGAATGCTCGCTTCGCTTAACAAATAAAACCAACCAAAAACTTGCTTAACAAATAAATCGGGGTTTGCACCCCCCCCCCAATTGGTCACTTACAATGGTGTTTTGCTTAAAGAGCAAACTCGCTTAAACAGGAATCCTGTGGAACACATTATGCTCTTTAAATGAGGTACAACTGTAATAATGAAGTTGGAAGAAGCCTATACATATATGGTCCCAAGTAAATAAAGCTTGGGCAGAGTCCTACATAAAAAATAGGCATAGGATTGCAACCAATACCCACTTATGTACATTACAGTGGAACTTTGGTTAACAAACAGCTCAGTTAACATAAAAATCGGGTAACAGAAGGAAATCCATAGAAAATAGTGGCTTGGTGTATGGAATTTTTTTCCAGAATGGATTAACTGGTTTTCAATGCATTCCTATGGGAAATGGCATTCAATACATTCCAATGGGAAATTTGGTTAAAGTAAGAAATATCCTGGAGAACACATTAATTACGTTAAAGTTCCACTCTACCTCACATGAAACAAGGTAATTTTTAAATCTCTAAGGTATGCTTTGTGCATCTAGTATATTACATGAGTTTCATGTGTGTAAAGTATTCACATATTTTAATTTATATATTACAAATAATATAAATAAAATTATATATACAGACAGAGAGATACAGAAAGAGACATCAAGGTGAGTGATAGAAAGATTTTACTTCAGGGTGTACACAGAACACAGATCCATTTCACAACATAGTTATTCATTTTGTTGCCAAGGGGGTTTCTTCAAAGCCCATAGCTATAGGTAGCTTTGTCAATTTTGGTTGGTTGAATAATTCATGCTAGTTCAGGAGTTTTTTCATGTGGTGCTTCCAGAACAGTGCTAGTGGTATGTTCAACAACAATTATGAGCAGACTTATCCAGAAGTGGAAGTTCTGCTAGGAAAAGGCTTTGGATGGTAAAAAAGCAGGGGTAGGGGCACTGGTAAGGAGAGGAAAAGGAAGGGAATGAAGTAGTGATACTTACAAAGTATCACTGTTCTACTGAACATTTCACTGTTGTGAGTGACAATTCTAAGCATGTTTAAAGGTAAAGGTTTCCCTTGCTCGAAAGCCAGTCATATCTGACTCTAGGGTTCAGTGCTCATCTGTTTCAAAGCTGAAGAGCCAGCGCTGTCTGCTTCTGCAGACATTTCCATGGTCATGTGGCATGCATGACTAGACACCAGAGCGCACGTAACGCTGTTACCTTCCCACCAGAGTGGTACCTATTTATCTACTTGCGATTTCTTGCTTTCGAACTGCTAGGACAAAAGTGGGAGTTCATTCCGTCCTGCAGTACTCAGGAATCGAACTGCTGACCTTCTGCCTCCCAGTCAGCCTCTTAAATTAGTTTTCTGAACCCAGTGAGGTCTTTCTGCATGTCCATTCCATGCTCATGTCCTGTATTTACTTGTGCAGAGAAAGAGATTATTGCATAGCAGGTTTCTGTTTTCACTTCAGCAATGTTTTGAAAGCAGGGCTGTGTTACCTAGCATTTTCATGTTACTGATTCCAGCATTCAAATAATCCGAGAAGCTCAGTTCTGAATTCATGATGAAAAAAATTGGAAGGAGTAATTCCCACAGAGACCTTTCCATATGTTTAGTATTTCCATATGTTTAGTATTTCTTATTTGCATTAAATGCCCGTTAAATGCAGTATCCTCTTTATCTCGTCTTTGACAATCAAACTCTGATTATTTGTTTTAATTTCCAGAGAATCCCCATAGCTGATCAATCTTATGTTGCATAGCATCATGAACAGGATTTCAGCCACTGCATGGAATGTGATGGATTAGTACAATCAAATCTTCTTTTCATTCAGTTTGCTGTGAGATCTCTCTCTCTCTCTCTCACACACACAGGGAAATCTGGTTTGTTTGTTTTTTCAAAACAAAAACTAAAAGTAGTTTTCAAAATAGTTTTTTTAAAAAACATTTAAACTAATTTATTCACAAATGTTCTTGAACTGGTGAATTTTACTACCCCTTGAATTTCATGTCACCAAATCTGCTGGGTTCTGCTGAGACTAACCTAGAAGTGAACCAATTTGTTTAACCCAAAATTGGAAATAAGCTTGAATGTTGTTCCCCTACATACTCACTAGGAGTGGGCAGTTTGCTGCCCAGAATGGTGGGGTCAACAGAAATCATCACTGTCAAGGTCCCCTTTCTTCTTTCCAGTTGCAACTTGTGCCTGAGAACAGTTCTGGGCAGGACTAGTGGCCATCAGTGAGAATTATTATCTAATGAGGGGTGGGCGACTGTGCTACAGGGGGGAGGGGGCATGGGGCCATCCAGGAGTTTAAAGCCCTGTCCCATGTGGTCCTCTCTAGTAGTCACTACATTCCTTATTCTCACTGATGTAAGCTGTCTTGAAAGTATGAGACACTTTGAGGTGAAATTTCCAAACCCTGCAAGATTCCTTTCCTCCAGAGTAAGAGTGAGACAAGAGTGCTTTCTGTACCCATTAAGATTTGGGGGATTTGTACAAAATGTCTCTGTGGCACTCCACCTAAATGTATTCACCTTTCCTTTTAAGACATATAGCATACACCAATACATAGCACACATGAAAGGACTGAATACGTGATTTTTCAGAAACAGAGCTTTTGACTCTTTTGTAATTTTGAGCAATTTGTCCCTGCTTGCAGATAAGTAAAGGGGAAGGTCTGACGGCAATTTGATTGCCTTGGTGGGTAATATACTTTTCTAGCCCTTAGGTCCTGCATTTGCCTTTTGTTATGCAGTAAAAAAAATCTCTACATAGTGTCAAAGAGTGTCCTGTGAAACATACAGTAATAAAAAGTCTAAGGTGCCAGTGGTACTGGAAGATATAATATTCTAACACTATAATAAGATTTTGAATTGTAGATTGAGTATAGGAAAAGAACAGAAAAAATGCATTTAGAATCAAAGGGAACCGTCTCAGGGTTTGCAACTCTGAACTATAGCCCTAGCTTTTAACTTTCAGCATCTGAACAGTCAAAAATAACAAGAAGAAAAGATGATATATGGGGCTGCTAAAAATATAAATGTTTCAACAGTTCATTTTTCAATGCTGTACAGTACACAGTCTCATTAATGCAAGTTATGTAACTCGTTCCTCACTTTTCATGTTGAGAGGGTAACTCTCATATTAGTAGATCAGTACTTTCCTATTCCTTTTTTCAAAACATAATACCAAGCCTATCAACATCATGAATGAAGAAGGTGCATTTCAGCTATAAATAAAAGAATCACTGAAACATGCTAGTATTATTCATGTAATTTAACTTGACTGATCAAATATTCCTTCTGGAATCAAAATATTATTATTTTTTGATCCTGCATTAAAATGGGAGGAGAGATATGTTTATGAGCAGCAATGATTTCCTAGTCATCTTTATCTTGATTGAGCCAATGCTGTGTTTATCGTACTCAATTTATTTTTTATCTCTTTCTTTTATTAGTAATAGCATTTGAGAAGTTATAACAATTATGCTATCTTACAGACTTCCTAAGTAATATTTGTCAATTGTTCCTCTGAATGCCCATTCAATCCTGTGTTGGGTTTATTGTATTACATTATTATAATCTGCTTCTTGGCAACAAGAGAAATGGAAAGAAAAATACAACCCCAAGGTATTATTTATACAGCTTAAAGACTGAGGAGGTCATGATGACAAATTATAGAAACTTTATCGTACTTTAGGCAATTCTTCAACTTGTAGTAACTCCATCTATCTTTTTTCTCTCTCTCTCTTTTGATCAAATGTCTTTGAGTCTCGCACAAGTAAGTGAAACAGGCACCAAATTTTATTTTCTATCCAATGTACAATCTTTAATTAAGTTAGCTACCAGAAAGATCAATTACTATAGCACATGATAAGTTACTATAGTATTTCTTAAAATGTGGGGGACTGTGGTGGCTGAGTGGTTAAGAAGCTCACCTTGTTAGCTGGAAGGTCAGCAAGTTGGCAGTTCGAGACCTGAGTGCTGCATGATGGAGTGAGTTCCCGTCATCTATCCCAGCTCCTGTCAACCAAGCAGTTTGAAAGCAAGAAATTGCAAGTAGATAAATAGGGACCACTTTGGTGAGGAAAAGATATTGGGGACATGAAAAGAGCTTCATTCGAGCATTCCTTGAGCAGAGTTCCTCCAGCAAAATCCTTTCAACCCAGAAAGAACCTTTGTGTGCTTCTGATACGATTTTTAAAAATCTCTTAAATTAATTTTTTGTTTAGATTGACAGTGAAAGAACACTTAAACTAGAGATTAAGGTGACCGCATATTCTCTAACAATGGGCCTGTTTACCATATCATGGTGGGGTTTCCTTATAAGAAAATGAAGTAAGGCAAGAAGCAAATTACGTCTTTATTTACTGTTCAATGTCCACTGACGTGAAATGACTGAAGCAAATCATGCTAAATGCAAAATACAACAATCATAGTAGGTCATTTTCAATATTCACAACAGCAACTCTTCTAGAAATGTGCTAACTGTATGGGTTTGTTTGAACATGGAGAGAGTCTTTAAGAATGCATGACAACATATTAATGCTAGATTCATCTGTTGAATCCTGGTGATTTTCTATTAGCAGGAAGATTTCTTGAACAGCCTTCTTAGGGTGTGCTGATTTTCATAGATACCTCCCCTCTGTGTGCAGCCATCGGGATCTATCAAACTATTCAGAAGATTCTACAATCCTCTGGAGAAAACATGGGAGCATACAAGATTACGGACGGATCATACTATCTGTGTTATGGAAATATAATTCTTGTGCTGCATCAGAGCCCACTTTCATCCATAGAAAGCTGATTCTGAATCCAACCTATTCTATATATTTTCTTCATGCAGCTAGACCATACAATTAAGAGCTGTACAAAACTGAGATCTGATGCTTTTATAAGGCACATGTGTTTAGCCTTTAGGTACAATCTATTAAGCAATATTACAAGTAAGCTGAATTACATGAAAAACACACACAAGCTAATATATAAATCACAGAAGCACCGATTGTTTCAATGCCCAAGTATTTTTCACAAACAACATTTCAGACATCAGCAAGGGTGAGCAAAATGAAGAGAGAGATTTCAGCAGGAAATCTGCAGGATTTAGCAATGTACAATGAATACTGTGTATTCAAAGGTAAATAGCAAACAAAAAATGTTGTATGCATTTTTGCCGTTATTATTTTCAATTTGTAAAAATGAATAATAATAAATAATTTTAAAAATCATAATAATTGTAGCTCACTTAAACACAGCTTAGACTGTCAATTTTTCAAAGCAAAATGACTAGTCTAAAAGGTGTCTGTTATGGCAACAACAAAAAAGGTGCCCCTGAAAGCATATACCACAGACAGTAGGCTGCTGGCAATGATTCTTCTGGGTTTTCATAAAGACAATTTGATGCGCCCAATGTCTACTTAGCCTTCCAACTGAGCTGTTGGCACAACAGCCAATTCCAAATCCTAAATGTCAATGTGGAACTTCAATAGCAGTTTGCAGGGGGAAGAAGATCGAGGGCTAATCTGAGAAAGTGGGGTTTCCCTGTAGATGACAGCCTATGTGAAGAAGTACAAACTATCTCCCATATGACCCTCAATGTGCACTGGGGAGGACCTTATATTGGCAAGACGAAATGCTCTTGATGTCGTCCGATATTGGACAGATGTCATCTAGCTCTTTTAAACTCTATTTTGTTTTTAGATATGTTAATTTTAGTTTTGTATGTTATTATATGCTGGTGGTGCATCTGACACAAATAAAGAAAGAAAGCAGTTTGCTAAAAAATGCTACCACTAGAGGTAATCCCTTGAATAGCAAACAGGGGTTCAAGAAAAAAAGTTGCACTTACCCAAATGGATGCAAAACAGGAGGAGAGGGGATGGGGGGAAGTGTCAGGTTTACAGACCTAGCTAAAGTCTGGAAAGAATATTAATCTGAACTACAACACCCAGACGTTTTTCTAAGCTCTTTACCACGCCATGGGAAAAAATAAGTTATCTTCAGACACAGAGCACTAAACAGCCAAGACAAGATACCTCTCTTACTCTCAAGGATGAAAGTGACATTTTATTATTGAGAAGCAGAACTCTATTATCTTTACTAATTTGTTGTTTTTCAGTCACACACTGAATTCCGACCCTTGGTGACCCTATGGACCATTGTCCTCCAGGCACTTCTGTCCTCCACCATCCTCCTCAACCCGCCCAGCTCTGTGCTCATTGCACTCCTGCTGACCAGGGCTTCTGGGAACTGAAGTTCCAGAACACCTCGAGTGCCAAGGTCCACCATCACTAGCCTATGTAACTTAGACGTTACTTAATAGTTCTTAGGTCCTTGGTTAGGTCTTGAACTGTTAATGGTTGGTTTGTATAATAATAATAATAATAATAATAATAATAATAATAATAATAATAATAATAATAATAATAATAATAATAATAATAATAATAATAATAATAATGCTCAGAAGTGGTTTACTAGTTTGTTCTTCTGGAGGCAGCCTAGGGATGGCTCTTCTCCCTTGAGGCACAATATGGAATTGAAGTACTAACCACTGACTCCATAGCCAGATACCAAACTCACTGAGCTCTCCAGGCAGCAATTAAAATAACGACAAGTACAAAATGAAAACAAGAATGCCATAAAACCCCAATGTATTTAAGAAGAGGAGAAGGTAAAACAACCACCCCAAAGGCACATAATGAACTGCTAAAACAGCTTCCAGCAGAATTAATGTAGTTCATCAAATGCCTTCCCAAAAGAAACATTTTTAAATAACTCTGATTAAGGTAGCATGGCAAGGCTCCTCGTAGGGGAGTCTCCAAAGTCTGGGTGCAACTCCCAAAAAGCCCTCTTGGCATACTAAAGCTCTATGGATGATCTGCTTAAAATTCATGCACAATTCATTAGACAATGAATGATGTTACACTTTTTAAAAATGTAATAAGCTGATAGGTATAGTCAAAAGGATTAGGAAAATGTACAGTTTAGAAAAGCACAGAAGTTCTGCGAGATTGCCTATTATCAAAGATAATTTTTTATGCTGTTCTTTTGTGTCTCAGTCAAACCACAGACTGCCAAAATGAAGCCACTTTCTTGACTTTGTTGTTGTTCAAACCTAAGAGCTCATTGGTGCATGTCTCTGGCAGCAATCAGCAGACCAGTACATGAGCTGGATTCTGTATACAGTAAAACACCGGATAACGATTGGATCGGATAACACTAAAATCGCATAACGTTGAGGAATTTGAGGCAAATATTTGGATTGGATAACATTATGTTAACCATTATGTTAACCATTATGTTAATGTTATCCGATCCATCAGGTGTGGCTGTGACTCACAAGTTTCTCTTGGGAGAAAGGGAGGGGCTGCCTGCTCTCAAACTTTCCACATTTGAATAACAAAAGCTTGCAAAACCAGTCTGACTCATGCAAGCCTCCGCAAGCCTCATGCGTTGTCAATGGAAAACAAGCAGACACTGAAACCTTTCACCTACAAAGCAATTAAGCTTTTCACACCCTGCAAAGCCTTGAGGGAACTTCTTTTATTACAGCAATGGTAGGGGGCTGATTCTAAAGGAAAACATTTTCCTAGCTTCTGTTCAGATCTTTTAAAACAGCACTTTATAAAATTTTCAAAAATTTAAAAATGCTGTATGGCTATGTTCCCCTAAAGTCAGGGTGGTCTGGCATGTTTTTGTAATGTATTTACCCTTTAGACAATTATTTCTTAAAGTTCTTCAAGTTTCCAGCATGTTTCCTTGACTTTCCCTTGAAGCCTCTGTTGCTTATCTCTGTGGAGTTAACGTTATCTGATCCACCTGAATAGGATTTTAACATTATCTGGTGGATGCATTGGATAAGGCTAAAAATCGGATAACGTTAAAACTTGTGGAACCAAGTCTTAACGTTATCCGAGGTATTACTGTATCTCCATAGAATTATCCATGCTGGATAATTTAAAGAAAAGTCTTCATTGACAGCAAAACATGCTGGATTTATTTCCTCAGCACAAAGGCCAGGAAAAATTGGTGGTGGTGGAAGAAATGGCTCCAGATCTGTCACCAGCAGAGTTCAGCAGATGCTGGAGGAAATGGATGGGTCTCTGACTTTCCCCTTTCTCCTACTGCAACATAGGACACCTTGCTAAGCAGAGGGGCTCAATGAGGATAGAGTTATTAGAGCCAACTACCACACTGATTCCTTCCACTGATCCAAATCCCCTCTACAGATGAAGGGAAACTAAATTTGTAGCTTTCAGCATCTGATGGCAATTTGTCTGGTTTTAGTATAGCAATTACTTTCATCTTCCACATATTTTTGTAATTTGTTTGCTCATCCAGTAGTTATTAAAAAGTTGGCACAGCCACTACTTGTGTTTTGCCCAAAATGTTTAATTTGCTCAACTAGTTTAATCAAACCAGTGCTTTGGTATTCTTACATCTTGTTCTGGCTTCCTCTGGTTTCACCAGTATGAAGGCAGTAGAAAGTTCATTGGATTCACTGTGAACATTTCGTTGATGTTTTTTTTTTTAAATTATGTATTGACCTGTCTTCCTTGGCAGGTGTGCTATTAGGTTTGGGATTATATCTGCATCCTTTTGTTTGGATCATTGTTCAATCTTTTGAGTAGTCTCTAAGCTTTCTGGGTGCTTCTTGTCATGCCAAGCTCTGTTATAGTGCCTATCCAGTAAGCTCTTTTTATTTCTGCAGAAACTGAGACCAATTTTCTCCCAAATTGTATTGTATGTTCACTAAAAGGATTTTCTTCAAATTGTGAAACATAATTTAAATATTGAGTATGTGTTTCTGGAGTAAGACCTGGGCTACACTTTGTACAGAAGCCTCTTAGATTGGAGGCACATTGGAAAACGGAAGTTACAATTTCGACATAATTCTCTGACTGAGGGGATACTGGAATCACAGCTTTCTTTTCCATTATTAGATAGCTTCTTAAATTAAAAATGATGATAATGATGTGAGACATCAAGTCAATTCTGATTTATGATGACCCTTTCTAGGATTTTCTAAGTAGAGAATAAATAGAAGTGGTTACCATTCCCAGGGGCACCCTGGTATTGTGTAGCCTGTTCATGACTACACAAGCTAGCTCTTCTCCTGAAAGTCACAGTGAGGAATTAAACTCCTAACTATTAAGCTACAGCTGATGTCATGTATTCATAGTTCAGGAATGGTACCAGTGGTGGGCAGCAAAAATTTTCACTATCACACCATGGGCGGAGCCTATGTCACTGGTGGAGCCTATGTTGTGGGCGGAGCCTACATCATGGGCGGAGCCAACATCGAGGGCGATTTTGTCATGCCTGCCATATGGCCATGTATACATCTACAAACAGGCAGCACTGGCTCTTTGGCTGTAAATGGAGATGAACACTGCACCCTAGAGTCGGATATGACTGGTTTTTGAGCAAGGGAGACCTTGAACCACTTGCAGGGACAAAACCGGATGGTGCAGGAGGGAGGTGGGCATGGCCACCCAATTTCACTACCCCCCCCCCTGCCCGAAGGCCACCCAATTTCACCACCACCCTGCTCTGGGTTGTGTGCGAACCTGTTGCTGCCTACCACTGAATGGTACATGCCTCACTGAATACATATGATGAAAGGTAAAGACATAAAATCCACCTCATTTTCAGATTTTTAAATAATTTCTGAAAAGACCCACATGTCTAAAGCTGTAGACACAGAGAGAAACTCCTTTTTTATTCAGAAACTCTGGGAGGAAAAGATTTCTAAAGCTACAAAGAACAAGAGACTTGTGGGCCACTGATCACACATTTACTTACCAGACCAACTCTGCTTCATTACAAAGTATGCCAAAGAAGATAATTTATTCATCATGCCATTAGGTATATAACATCTAGGTTCATTAGACTAACACATTCCTGTTAAAATAAATTCTGGACCATTTAAGTAAATGGTATAGTAAATGGGATTTCACTGAGTAAAGGGTGCAGGCAGGAAAGAATACGTGAAAGATCTGTTAATTGGACAACAGTGATGATCATGGGAAACCAAACAGGTTCTTAATATCATTGTCAGTTCAACCTTCCAGTGTTCTAAGGGCTTCTGTGCAGAGATTTCCCCATTTATCCCCAAGGTTATTACTGTGAAATTGTTATTCCATAGGAAGCTATGCAATTTTCTACATAAATGTGATTTAATTCCCTATTTCAAGATAAATCACTTAAGCAGCTTATACTGTACGCAAAGGTTTTACCACAGCAGTTTCGTGAAAAGTCATCTTTTTAATACGTATTTGTTCACACTAACAATTATTTCAGAGTGAAAAATGAACTAAAAACAAAAATCATCTCTCTTGGTTTCTCCCAAGATAAGAGCTGACTTAAGCAAAACCAGTATACACTGTGAACATTTTTAAAGGAAACTCTTACCCTTTCCTTTCTCATCACAAGAAATGATCAACACATGTTTGTACAAGTCTCTCTCTCTCTCTCTCTCTGTGGCAAAATAATCACAGAATACAAGACAAATGATAGGATATGGCCACAATAAGACAATAGCTCTTGCACAGCACACCATCCTTTTGATAGGACAGAGAAATACACAATCTTTCAAGTGATGACTGGAGCCTAACCTGATTAGTGGTGGATTGTTGCCTTAAAAACACAAGAAGAGCTACGCTAAGTCAGGTGAATGGATGACCAAAGATCTATCTAAGGTAGCACCCATTTCACTTCCTGACCAACCAGTGGCATACAGAAAGCTCACAAAAAAGACTAAAATGCAATGGCACAGTCTCGCTCATGTTTACAGCAAGTGACATTACCTCTGGTGTTGGAAGGAACTTATCCATCATGTGTAAACAGCTATCAATAGCTACATCCTCCAATAGTAGTCCCAACCATACATTAGTCCAAGGATTTTGAATCACAACAATGTTCTTTGTCAGTACAGAAGAACAAACCTTTCCAGTATACAATGGCAAGTATAAAGGTCATGAAGAACGAATCATGTGATAAGTGATTAGAAAAAAAATCCTTGCAGCTTTATATGTTTGCCTTAGTACTCAGTATTGTGTTTTGTAAGCAGTCTTCCCCAATGAATCCAATGGTACTTCCTCTCAACCATGTTTTGGAAGGATTAGCTAATTTTTCTCTGAAAATTTATCAGTAGCAATGAGCAGACTGTGACCAGTTTTCCAACTCTATAATAATAATTGTTGAAGAAACAGAGAAGTCATGGTGAGGTGGATGTCACCACAGTCCCTGTTAATCATTAAATCCAAGGATCTCAAATCTATGACTCCTGACCCTTCCACACCACTGTCTCCATGCTGTCAAGAAAATCATTCCAAAAGACAGAGTTGTGTACTGGATAATAAGGTCTACAAGAGTTGTAACTAGGAGAAGAGAAAAATGACAATGACACACACTGGGGTCTTTCAATACATGTATTTACTGTATTTGTAAAATGTTCTGTAGTTTTTAAAGGTAACTAGTTGTACAAGAAACACCAGACATAACCATCCATTTGACAGGCTTAATTTGGATAGTATTTTGTACTAATATGATACATCTGAAGGATCACAAGCCCAGTGAGACACATTTATGCTATTAATTCCAAATCACTCACTTGAAAAAAAAATCCTGAAGTTTATCTGGGAATGGAGCCATCTCAATTCTGTTCATGGCCTCAGCCAAGTCAGCATGGTGCTGTCTCTGTAGCGGCTTGGAGGTTTTTTTTTGTATGTGCATGTTTTTAAATTTGCTTACCTCTGCTAGGTAGCTTTTGACTTGCAAAGCGTTCTCATCTAAATACCATAACGCCTCAATGAATCATCTGTATACAGTACATCTCTATACAATACAAGGCCATTTCATGGCAAAGGGGAAGAGAAAACAATCAAACTGAATGCTCCATTAAGTGAATGAAAGTTTCTTGCGGTAACTAAGCTTTGCAATTGACATATAAATACAATACTGTAAAAGGTGATTCCTTTTAAAGCATAGATGAAAAAATATCACAGAAAAGTTACATTTTCTGAACTACAATTCTCAGAATCCCATAGGTTGGCATGGTTATTGGATAGGAATTCAATAGATGGTGGTCCAAAAATGTCTTATTTTAAAGCTCAGGAGAAAAGTAACTGGGTATTTATGACATATAGTGTTGGAAAGGAGAGGCCAGTAACTCTCTTCCAGTCCCTGCACTACTGCTTCAGATTGCATGTTCTAGTACATATCTTCAGAAGTGAAGAAAAACTTATATTTAAAACAAAAAATATTTTCTCCATTTCCAAAAACTTTACATAAATTACTTGTAATGATGACGATTCCATTTTATTTGCACACTATGTTTAATTAAACACATTCTTAATTAAGCAAATCAAACACTATGGACAAAACATAAAGGAATGGCTCCTCCAACTCTTTATTAGTTACTGGGTGAGCAATCAAATTCCCAAAACATGGTGGAAGATGAAATAATTGATATACTGAAACCATACAAAGAACTGTCAGATCCCAAAAGCTACCGCTATAAGTGCTATTCCATTTACACAAAGAGTTTATATGAAAAATATTAAGTCATCTAGCCTCTAAAAACTGATCCCCTTCTAATTCTAGAACAGGCAATCTTTAGATCTGGCAATAATTGTACAGGTCAATTCTTAAATCTAATCCAGCATATAGCAGACAGTTTTGAAACACATAAAATAATTGGAGCAGGATTTGTCAGCCATACAGCAGCATAAGATGCTGTCTACTATCAATTGCTGCTCAAAAAGTTCTACCTCTGTGCTAAAGATAATGAACTAAAGAAAATTGTTGCCATTCTTCTACAAGACCAAAGAATCCCAGTTGTATTTCAAGACGGTCACAGTTGCTGTAGAATTTTTCCATGGTTTAGTTTCCTAGCACTATTACTTTTAACATTTAACAAATGATCAACAAGCATTCCCATATGCCAGGAGTTTTCATCTATACTGATTACAGCCAAACCTCACATAAAGAGTCCTCGCTTAAAGAGTAACTCGCTTAAAGAGCAGAATTTTCTCTGAATGTTCGCTTAATAAATAAAGCCAAACAAAAACTCGCTTAACAAATAAATCGGGGTTCGCAATGCCCCCACTAGAAGTCACAATTGGTCACTTACAATGGTGTTTCACTTAAAGAGCAAACTTCCTTAAAGAGCAATCCTGTAGAACACATTATGCTCTTTGAGCGAGGCACAATGTACCAGTCAAACCTCATATAACACTAAAACCTGGTTCCACAAGTCTTGATGTTATATGATTTTTAGTGTTATCCGATGCATGTTAAAATCCTATGGGAGCCATAGAGATACATTGTAACCACACAGGCTTTAGCGGTTGTTATCTGAAGCATCCCATAGGATCTTAATGTTATCCGATGCAATTCTTCCCCCCAGATTCCTTAATGTTATGCGATTTTCGTGTTATTCGATACTAATGTTATATGAGGTATTACTGTATCTTGCAAGATTATCTTACAAGTCCAAGGGGAGGAGTTTGAATCCTTCTAGCACCATCTAACCCCTGCATTAGAAGACATTTTATTCTAGAAACAGCCAGCTGAATCCAAACACTTTAAAACACTGGTCTGTGCCTTCCAATTATAATTAGAGAAGCCAGGGCCACAGGCAGGATTCTAGATTATTTAAAAAAAATGGGGGGGCAGGTGGTGGCAAAAAAAAAAACATTGGCATACAGGATGAGTTGGGAGGGGCAGTCTGTTAGCTTGGGAGGGTTTCCGCCTTCCCCGGCTATGGCCCTGAGAGAAGCTCTGAGTTAGCTGGGCAGGCAAAATATTGGAGGCCCCCCCCCCCCAAGTATCTGGGTGTCACTCTGACCTACAGAAAACATTGTCTAAACACCAAACAAAATTGCTACCAGGAATTTTTAAAAAATCACCAGAAAATGCTGGTACAGACTGGGGTGCATCCCCCAAAACAATAAAAACAACAGCTTTGTCCCTGCACCAGTCCACAGCGGAATATGCTAGCACCTTATGTTATAAATCAGCACACAAAAAAGTAGATGTAGATATTAATGAATCATGCAGAATTACTACTGGTTGCCTGAAACCTACCCACAGTGAAAAAGTCTATTACTTGGCTGGCATCGCTCTTCTTGAAGTACATCCAGAAGTGCTAGCAAATAACAAATAAAATAAGGTAATACAGCACCAAACCAATCAATTTCATGGACACTTAATGATGGCTAAAATCAAGGGCAAATTTTCTGTATGCCTCTCAAACTCTATATATGAAACCAGAATGACTATGAGAGTAAAATTGATAGATGAAACCTGATGGACGTCTTTCTACCAGGACAAGATTCTGGCTGTACCATCTGCAAGTCATTTAATAGACTTCAAAGTAAAGTAGGAAGATCAACAAATAATTGAGTAAAATGGGGCTACTTAGTTACAGGACAAAATTTCTGTGAATGTAGAAAAATACATTTATGTGAATACAAATTATGCCCTATGTATATAAAAAAGATCTACTAAACTAAAAAAAAAGACCTACTAAACTGCTAAGATAACACTATCCAAGGAGCCCACTTCAGGGCAAAAATAGTCTAACATTTTAACATTTGTATTTGTTTGAATTTTATTCATATTTTATATATGTCCATAATTTTAAACTATGCAATGCTGTGATATGAATAAGGGGGGGGGGAGTACTGATTGTAAAAGATTTTGTCCAATTGCCAGTGATCATTTCAAACAAAATAAAAGTAATCAAAGTCTCTAAGGCCTCTAATGGGGTTTCTACATTGCAGATGGTACCTTTTCTTATTGGAGAATGTAGTCTGTTTAGTTTGAAATACGGGGTTGCAAAAATGCCCTTGCCATAATGACAAGACACTCCTCTTTGGCTGGCCTTCTTGCCAATGTTGTATTATCGTAGATTTACATTTTGTACCTTCTTCCTTTTCTTTTATTTTCAAAAACCTATGATCTTGTTTTTCTTAAGAAGCTGTTGTGCCACAAAACAGCAGGAGTATTTGTTAAGGTCTTTGAAACAAAAAACAGTAAAATGTTAAAGGCTAGCAAAAATGTCATTTCCTATTCTGTGAGCCTGATCTAATGCAGGAATGATATATTCAATTTGAAAAAACACACATACACCTGAAAGGCTCTCTCTTTTTTTCTTATACATAGAAAAAGCAGCATTACATCTTTTATGCCTGCAGGGCCATAGCCAGGATTCTAGATGTGGGTGGGTGAATATTTTTTCAGGATGGGCAACAAAGCCTCTTTTCAATGCATTCCTATGGGAAACTGTGCTTTGTCAGGGTGGGCAAACTGCTAACTCAGGGTGGGGCTACGGCCCTGTATGCCTGACATAGTCCCTATAATAAAATGTTCTTCTGTCATCTCCAAAAGCACCCAGTGGCATAACTTTTAGAATACAACTAGAAGTAAAATTCAAGTGGCATATTTTCTACCTAAAAAGCAATACAAATTGTGATTTTATAAGAAATGTATATTTATACTTCAGTAATTTTAATGGAGGAATCATATTCATCCTTAATTAATTTTGATGCCACAGTTGCAGCAATGACCAGTATTCAGTCATGTGTTCCCATTAGACATGTGTTCCCTAACCTTGTGTAAACCAGGTGTTCTTGAACTTCAATTTCCAGAACCCCAAGACAGTACACCTCTGATCAGGGCTTCTGTGAGTTTAAGTCCAAGAACATGACAGCCCCTTCATCCACAATCATATTATAAATATAAATGGTAATTGCATTATGTGCTGACCTGACATTTGGCAGCAATGTCAATAAATTATGAACAGGTTGATAGGAAAACCTGGATTCAAATGTTCAAACTCCCCATGCCCACCTGAGGTAATACCAAGAGGAGTATCTCATTTCTTTTCCCATCCTCTCTAATTCACCCAAGCAAATATAAAGATACAGCATACAATAGGATCATCAATAAATCACAATAATGCTTTGACATCTGCGTTCATGAAGATCTTTAAAAAGTTGGTGTTGGTTCATTTGAAAAATATTACTGATCCACTGTTAGACCTCTTGAAGTTTGCCTATCAGGTAATCAGGTCTGCAGATGAAGCCATTAATATGGTATTGTATTATATTTTACATCTTGATTTTGCATGGGTACTTTTTACATGGCTACGTTTGTGGATTTCAGCTCAGCATTTAGCACAATTATTCCAGATGTTCTTTATGCTAAACTGTCACAGCTCACTGTGTCTGCCCACATCTGTAAATTGATAATTCATTTTTTGTGGAACAGGAGGCAGCAGGTGAGGGTAGGAAATTTTACATCTAGTACCTGGATAATCAGTACAGGTACTGCTCAGGGTTCTGTGCTTTCACCTCTGCTCTCCCCCTTTATATTAATGACTGCACCTCTGAAGATCCCTCAGTCAACGTTTTTAAGTTCATAGATGACACAATGGTCATTGGTCTTATTCGAGACAATGATGAGTTTGCATATAAATGGGAGGCTGACAAGTTAGATCTATGATGCTGCCATAACACATTGGAACTGAATATACTTAAAACTGTGGAGTTGATAGAAGATTTTAGAAAAAGTTATTCTATTTTGCCTCCTCTTATCATATTCAGTAGTACAGTATTGACAGTGGAAACCTTTACATTTTTGGGTTCTCTTCCAAGTTTTGAAATGGATGGTTAACATTGCTACCATCATTAAGAAGGCATAACAGAGAATGTACTTCTTGTGACAGCTCAAGATGTTCAACCTGCCTAAGGAGCGAATGATACAGTTTCAATTACTTTCTTTCATGTCATCCCTTTGGAGAGAGGCCCACAGCAGTGGATTCTCTGCTAACGAAACACTATTAATGGTAGAATCTGCCTTACATGTCTTCCAATCCAAAAAGGTTAATGTCATGGGATTGGTCCAGGAAATTTCTGCAGCAGCCAACAGAGGTCCAGTAGGAAGATAAGGCAGCTGTAAAAAGTCTTCCTCCCTCTCTCACTCCCAGATCTATTGTTGGTAGATTGTTTTGTTGAAACATGGCACTTCTGTTTAGTATCCAAGTTCCATTAGCTTTCACTCAATGCTTGATTTATCCATTATACACATTTGCTAGGCTTTACTGTACATCAAATGAATAAAACAAATTGCATCTCTGCAATTGTGATATGGTGCAACCCAAATTTATATACATGTTCTTGAACATAAGAAACTAAGGTTGCATTTAATCCAATTCATCGTGTTTAGATATTAACATGGAAAATCTAGTTGTAGCTTCCTAATTTCCCCTAAACCATTTTAATTCATTACCTTAATTTCTATTCCTTCCCCCCTCCCCCCCAAAAGGATCCAATGTAGCATTTCAATAAACCAGCTATATGGGTACATTTTATTTGCCCGTTTATAATTCTACAGGTTTCTTCTTCTTATTTTGTGTCCAGGTCAAACTTTGGACTGCCAAAATAAATCCACTTTCTCCAATATGATTTTAAGGAGTATCATGGAATACTATGCCTTGTCATATTTGTATGAGTAATCTAGTGTGGTATAATGTTTATTGTATGACATTAAAACTAGGATAAATCTAATTTAAACCACCCCTAATCTAAATCAGCAGTTAAAAAAAAGATTTTTAGTACATTATTATTTCTCAGGCTAACTTACTTTGTAGGACTGGTGTAGGGAGAAAATGAGAACAAGAACTATATGCACCATCTGGAGATCCTTACAGAAAAGGGAGAATATGAGTTAATATATAAAGTGATTAATGTGGTTTGTGGCACATGTTTTATTTTGTTTATTATTTTGAAAGGCTGACACTTAACTTCCAGGAGCTTCTGTTTCCAGATTTTCCAAATACTGTACTATTCATGGATACTGTGCCTAGTTAATTGTCCATTCAAATAATCCTCTGTATGGAGTATTCAGGACCTGTATTTCAAACAGCAACATATTGTATAGTACTGTATACCCAAAGATTAAGTTCATATTGTAATACAAGCCATTGCAGATATTTTACCTAAAGCAGAAAATTCTGAATTTTGACATAGGCTTCAATTATTATTTGTTATTACCCATGAGTCTCCCACTTTTTAAAGAGAGACTTGTTATTTATATTCATAGCCTATTATTCTGCAGCTTACTGAGTTTATTGCAACATGGCTGACAGGAGCCATGAGCAAACGCCGAGGCTTGATCTTGTAAAAAAAGAGAGAGAGAGAGAGAGAGAGAGAGAGAAAGATAGGGTGCATTTCAAAGTGCCAACCTGTTCGTAATGTTCAGTGTTCACAAGGCATAGTTACAAATGTTGCATCCATATATAACTTGCCTCAAGGAAGGAAAATGCTTAAAAGTTTTTTTTACTCCTCAGTCCATGTGACATTTTAAATCTGGACGTCAATAAACAGTAATGATGCGTGCAGAATAAGAAAGCAAATCAGACATATCCCTCAAGTACGAGAGAGGTAATAGCATTTTTTAATATAAAAAAGTGAGAAAACTCACACTAGGGATCTTTTTGGCTGTGCCATCTTTAGTGGAAATTCCATTCAGCTATTCAATAAAACTGTAATGTGCTAATTGTTCAGGTTCATCCTCTCCAAAATGGCCACAGAAGCTGTGTTGGTATAAATCCAGGATCGACACTGGCCTCCCAGTAAATGACATCCTCACACTATTTTCTTCTTGCTCAGCTAAGGATAGATTTTTAAAAAGTGCATGCACAAATGCACGTGCACATACACAACTCTTATTTGAAAGGAAATCAATATACAGCTTGGCATGTTCTGCATTTCCCCCTAATGAAAATGATTCAAGACAGTAGGAAATATGAAGGACTAAGGCTATAACATATACTTGGGAAGGAGGGAACCCCACCCTCACCCTTTAATGTTATGTTAAACATAAAAAGCAAGGTGATTCTGGCTTACGTTTTGAGCAATGTTTTATGCTTGGAAGAAAGAAAGAAAAAAAAGAAGAAATGAAATGAAAGAAGAAAATTATATGAGATAAGCACTCCTAGTTTCAATAGTAACTAATTTTCTTGGTTGAAATAAAATTGCTAATTTTACTTTAATTTAGAGTTCTGAATATTAGTTTAGCTTAAATGTGTACCTTAATCAAATTGGTTCATCTGCCCTATGTATCCTGAACACATATCTAACTTGCAGTTTTAAGCAGTCTTTTCTTCCTGCTAATTACATTTTTAGTTTGGCATCTTGCTAATCTTAAATCCTGAAGTCGGAAGGAGAGAGACTGACTGATGAGTTTCCACATTTTTATGGCCACCATAAAATGCACATTCCTCACACATTATTTCTCTTCAAAACTCCTAATTAACTGGAAAATATAGTATTTGGTTTTATCATTTTACACATGAAATTTAATAACAAATGAGCATTTTTAATTTACATAACTGTATATTTATCTAGATTTTAGTTCTCCTAATTATGAAAGATCTAGCTTTTTATTAAATAGTAGGCTTATTTCTGAAATTGGATTTTGGACAACAGTTACGACCTGTCCTTAGCTGACTATTATTCAATGTGATCTTAACTAGACTTGATAAACTAGTTAGCACAGAGTTCTCTGGAAACCTGCTGGCATAAGTAGGGCGGTATATAAATCTAAAAATAAAATAAAAAAATAAAAAATAAAATGTGCTATAACACAGCATTACAATTTTCAATGCAGTGTGTCTTCCCCAAATATGTAACAGCCTGTCACATAGCAAGAAAGAAAGCATAAGCATAAAGAATCTGTACTCCTCCAGATGTTGTTTAACTACATCAGACCAATGCCCATACTGGCTTGGGCTGATGGAAGGGCTGACCACCGGTTCCCCACTGTTGGTTCAGGGTGGCCAGAGATGTGGAACTCCTTCATTATTAATGTGACTCAAATACCAGGTTTGACTCTGTAATCCAGGTAGGGAAAGAGTATTCGTGTAGGTCAGTGTTTCCCAAATGCTGGTTTGTGGACTTCAGTTCCCAGAAGCCTAAGTCATTTCCCCAAAGCAGTGATCAGTCAATGTACTGACTTAGGCTTCTGGGAATTGGAGTCCACTTGTGAGCTGTGTACCCCCTGTTGGGAACCACTGGTGTAGATGTTGTTGGGAAGCAACTTCCATCAGTGCAACCAATGAGGAGGAATACCAGGAGTTATCACCCAACACCATTCACAGGGCTACATTGTGCCTACTCTCTTGCAGACTCTCACTAGGCAATTGTGTCCTATCCTTCCATGGCCTTGTTAGACTCCAGGCATTTACTCCAGGCATTGATGTCTGGAAAGCCCCTTCTATATTCCAACAAAGAGGAGGCCTCGTCATACCTACCACCACAGCTGCCCTCTGAAGCTCCCCATTTTCAGCTATGAAAGAAGAAAAAGAGGAATTTTTTCCAAGGTTTTTTTTTAGTTTCCTTCCCTTTTTCTCATGTTTGGATGCTTTCCCCATATTTTTAATGGCACAGACTGGTAGCTGAGCTACAAAGCCAAAGGAAACAAAATAACCCAGTGGGCATAATTTTTGTCTTCTGCTCTGATTGATGGAAGAAAAGTGAGGGGCTGCCAGAAAGTTGAGTAACCAGTGGCGGCAACAGAAGCTCCCATCCTTCCAGTGATTACACAGAAGTGCAATACTGTATAATCTTTAACTGGAAGCTTGCAGGAACGGCGAGGAAAGATTCAACATAGTTGGCATGAGAGATGTTTACAAACTTCCTCCTATCCAACGATATATGCCCTCCAGTTTTAAGATTCCTAATTCCCTCAGTTTGTTTGTGGAATGACAGTGAGGATTTACATTTCATGAATTGGACAGTTTCTGTGAAAGCTTATATCATAGTAAAATTGGCTAGACATTAAAATGCCACAAGGTAGGATTGGTTTCACTGATGGTTTAAACATCCACCATTTCCCAGTGTTTTTCTATTCCTCAGTATCCAATTCCAGTCCTTTCTCCCAGTTGCAACTTACCAATACACTTTTTGTTGTTGTTCAGTTGCACAGTCGATTCTGACCATTTCTGACCCCATGGACCATTGTCCGCCAGGCACTTCTGTCCTCTACCATCCTCCTCAACTCACTCAGCTCTGTGCCCATTGTGTCTACAATACCATCTAGCCATCTCATTTTTGGCCGCCCCCTTTTTATTTTGCCCTCCACCCTTCCCAGCATCAAGGCTTTCTCAAGCAAATCCTCTCTTCTCATTTGATGTCCAAAGTACTTTAGCTTCATCTTTACTATTTGACCTTCTAAGGAGCAGTTAGGGTTAATTTCTTCTAAGATTGACCTATTTGTTCTCTTCGCTGTACAGGGGACTCTCAAAACTCTCCTCCAACACCACATCTCAAAGGCATCTATTCTTCTGCGCTCAGCTTTCCTTATGGTCCAGCCCTCACAACTAGTACCTCGGATAACCTTATGACTTGGTTCCATAAGTCATAACGTTATCTGTTTTTTAACATTGTGCGATGCATTTTAGTATAATCTTTTAATTTTTTAACCTTTTAATCTGTTTTATCTAGTTTTAAACTCTAGACTAATAACCTTTTAAATTGTTTTTAACTGTTACTGATGTTTTTGTTGTGAAATCACCCTGGGTCACTTCGGTGAGCAGGGTGATAAATAAGCTTGACTAATAAATTAATTGATTGCACAATGTTAAAAAAAAGCCCTGTTTCCTATCTGCCCAACTCCAGGGCTGATCTCAAGCTGCATCAGTGTGGGGTTGGGGGAAAGAACAGGCTTAGTGATCCAGCCTCTCTTCAGAAGCCTCCCCCCCCCCCCGGATTGCTAAGCCCCTTAGCAATCCAGGTGGGGCGGGGCGGGGGTCTGAAGGGAGGCTAGGAAAAGCCTCCCTTCCTAGCCTCTCTTCAGAAACCCCTGCCTGGATCCCTAAGGAGCTTAGTGATCTGAGGGGGGGGGGATTCTGAAGAGAGGCAGGGGCCCTTTCCCTAGCCTCTCTTCAGAAGCCCCCCCCGGCCTGGATGGCTAAGCCCCTTAGCAATCCAGGCCAGGGGGGGGGGTGTCTGAAGAGAGGCTAGGAAAATTTTTTCCTAGCCTCTCTTCAGAAACCCCTGCCTGGATCATTGTTACTGTGCGCGCCCCTCATTCTTTCACCCACCTGCCCAGCCATCGCACACTGTGATGGCCCGCTGGGTTGGAGAAAGAATAGGGTATGTGCCTGGTTCTTTCCCCCACCCAGCCAGCCATCGCATGCTGCGATTGGCGCTTGGATTGGGGGAAAGAACCAGGGGGCATGCACCCAACCCAAGTGCTGATTGCAACAGCGGTGCATTTGGGAAGCTGAACAGGGGCTCCCCGGTAGGCTTCCCAAATGAACTGCCACTGCCAAGGGTGCGGCCGTGGCATGGCTGGGAAGCTGACCGGGGAGTCCCCGTTCTGCTTCCAGCCATGCCGCTGCTGTGTGCCCGGTCTCCTCCCAACCAAACCAGCGATGTTTGCCTCAGTAGATCTCTGCCCCAAAGCCTGTAGGACTGGTCTCCAGCCCTGTGGGCTTTGGGGCAAAGATCAACGTTGGGGAATTTGTGCGATGTTGTGTTAAAGTTGTGTGATGCATATGTTTGCCTCAAATTCCCTGACGTTATCCGATTTTAGTGTTATCCGAGGCAAACATTATCCAAGGTATTACTCTATGTCCATATGAACATTGATTAAATCACAGCATCAAAAACAAATATTGCTGGCCTCTCAATCACATCATCACTGCAATCACATTTGCACTGGAGTTTAATTTAACACACATGCATGGATATTAATGTTATCATATAGAACCTTTGCATGTAGCAACATAAAAGGAACCCACTATCCTTGCATGTGGAATTAGGGAACATATACAGATACATACAATCGTGACCTCTATGTCAAGGATGCTGTGCAGATAGCTCAGTAGTTTAGGTAATGGGCCATGGAGCCAGAGGTTTGCAATTTAATACCCCACTGGAGAACAGGGGCTGACTGCTTTCCTGGGAAAACAGTCAGCCTCTACAACCATAGGAAAGCTAACCCTAGAACAGTGGTGGTGAACTCTCTCTGTGGGCACCCGTGCAGTCACCCTAGCACCCCAGTGGGAGCATTTCCTTCCTCCCCTGTTGCTGTGATGGCACTTTGCGATAAATAAGTAGGTTTTGGGTTGCAATTTGGGCACTCAGTCTCTAAAAGGTTCACCATCACTGCCCTAGACGAAGGGAATGATAAGCCACTTCTGTGTATTCTCTACCTAGAAGATCCTTTATAGGGTTGCCATAAATCAGAATTGACTTGTTGGCACTCAATTATGATAATAATAAATATGTTAGGGATATGGTTAGTAAATAAAAGACAGTGACTAAAGGCACATGTACCAACCGTAAAATCAGTTTTAAAACTGGAAGAAGGAACACAGCCTTTCCACAGAATGGAACAGATGTTTCTTCACCCCTAATTAGCAATTTCATTTGGAAGGAACACTTACCCTTCCAATCACCCTGAAAGTACTTCTGCATTTTTGAATATTTGACAGGAAGATCTTTGAAGTACTCTTGGCCATCACTGCCAGATTTTATTCCTTGAGCTGTTGTAACGAAGAAAAACCCGAAATTGCAAAGGGGGCACAGGGGAGGGAAAACTGTTCTGCAGATGCTTGAAATGTCATTTTTATCTCCCAAATCACTCAGAATTGTCTACAAATCCTAGTAAGGTGGCATCCAATACATCCTCTTTTTCTCTACTCTTGTAGCAGACTGCACCTCTTTTGACCAAAGGCTCCCTTTTACTTCCACTACGAAACAAACCCTGAAAGCAGTTTTAGGTAACCCATAGAAATTCAGGGGGTTGCCAATATTCATAATTCGCAGCCAGCATTGACAGGATTCGTGGATAATGGGTGAGGCTAAGCTAACATTGATGGCTTCTTTCTAGTTCTGGAAGATTCTAATGGAGTCTTTACACCTGTGTGAAAACCCAGAGACCACAAACAACCATCTGCTTTGTTGATTTGAAAGTAGTGTAGTATCATGTCCAAGAGACACAACAATCAGTCTAGAGATCTTGGATATGGATTATCCATCAACCATACATGCTTTGCATATACTTAGTCAAGGCACTTTCTGCTAGACAGCCTCTCTAGTGATAGCAACAGCCTGGCTGGTATTGGATAAAGCTGGAAAAGTTACAAGACAAAGTACACCTGGAGCACTCTCAACACTCCAGAGCACCATGCATATTATTTTTATTTTCATTCTCAGGCTGATCCTGACATCTGCCTCACAAAAACATAAATACTGTACTGTGAAGATAAAGACCTTAATCGAAGAGGCACTGAATACAATCTCTGATCCAACATTGCAGCTGATCAGCTGCAAGCAAATCCTGAGGATGTCCAGTTAGAACCAATGCAAATACATTCTCATTTCTGTAATAAAAATACAAGTTCTTCTCCATCAGAATATTGATTCTGGAAACATTTCAGAAACTAAGTCACTGCAGAATTTCAGATAGTGTTTTATTTAATTGTATGGTAAAACAATTACCTTCATTTTCTTTTCTCTATAAACAAGCTTCCCTTGGTTCAAATTACCAGCATTTTGCAGCATGGATTGCAATTTGTACATCACTGCAGTCTCTGCGGATTTAGACATGTGCACCATTCCCCATGCACAAACTATTCTGTGAAATGTGGAAATATTAACTTTTTGGACTACAATTCCTAAATTCTCTAGTCAATGACTATGTTGGTTGTGATTCAAGGATCCAGAGGCCAAAACATTAACTTTTCCACATTCTGCTCTTTTGGCTATGCTGACTAAGAAAACCCGTCCACTGAATCTCACAATGATGTGGCATGCCACAGTCCACTATAGTTATGTGTATGTGTGTTTCACCTGCTTCTCTGGCTGAAAAGCCAATGTGAGCTACAGCCACCACCAATGACCAGTGACTTGGTCTGAAGTGTTGGCTGAACAAATAAATATTTTAAGTAGTCCTTAGGTCTCAGATCATGGCACCCATCATGATTTACTTGCTTTATTACTTGTAGAAACAGTTCCCAGGCATGTTTATAGATGAATTACATGAGTTACACCTGGAGAATCAAGCATGTAAATTGCCATCTAAAAATAGGAAAATAACACCAGTGGTTAACAATTGGATCAAAATCTACCCTTTGCTTTGTGATGGACCTGTACAGAGTACAAGATCAGTCTATATCTTAATTTAGTCTTTGCATGCTAAGAAAAATAAAACACATTTGCAATTTAAAATTGTGGGTATGTTCCAAATCCAGTACAATATCACAGATTTTTGGCTCCATTTACAAGAAATAAGCGAACAATCTGGAGAAACACATATTCCCTATCAGGGAGGCTAGAAAGAAAGGGTTATTCATAAGGAAAACTCTGACATATCTTTAAGTGTAGCAGTAAGAGCACTTCCATGTGAATATGGAGTTTGGGAATCTTTATTCATGGCTCATTGGGTTATTTTAAACTAGCAAAGTATGCAGTTTTATAGAGATAGATTATCTAGCTCTATTATTAAAACAATAATTAAACCAAAACTTTTGTTGTTGTTGTTATATATGAACCAAAATAAAAAACTAAAGTAAATGCTAGTTTCTCTTCTGGTGACAGGCATAGCATTAACAGGCAAAATCTGATGTACATTTACAATAAAAAGACACAATGGGAAATTATAGTTTAAAAGGGAGATGAAGAAACAAGATATGCAGCTGAAGCAAACCACAGACATCAGTTGGCACAACAGAGGTGTGGGTTTATGAACCTTGCTGAACTAATGTTAAATTACCTTGTTTATTGTTCATTAGATCTACGAGTGTTTCCCCTCTGGTTCCAAAATCACTTGTTTCACATTCCAGTTCTGTTTCAGTGTCACTGCTACTGCTAGCAGAGTAAGTGCACACTCTCAGCGCCCTGTCCTGTACAAAGCAACATAAGGGATAAATGCATCATTCACAAAGATTTCACTGAAGGTAGTAAGAAGGTAGTAAGAAAGCCATTTTGACGCTCTCAGCTTGACCTATTTATTCAACTGCCTCAGTCTGACATTGATTATGTAATTAAATTTCACAACTCTCTGAAGACAGATTTCATCCTCTAACTACTAGTGCTGTCCAGGCAAAATCTAAGTGCTAATCCCTGTTCTCAAGAAATTCTGAATACAGACAGATTCTTCACAGAGTTATCCTACAATAAAGCATTTGAATGGAAGTGAGCCAGCCACAGCAACAAAAGGAATTCAGATCAATGCATTGACAGGCCAGCAGTTAGAGACCTGAGTAATGAATGATGGAGTAAGCTCCCATCATGTCTCCCAACTCCTGCCAACCTAGCAGTTTAAAATCAAGTAATTGCAAGTAGATAAATAGGTACTGCTTCAGAGGGAAAAGTAACAGCGTTCTGTGTGCTCCAGCGTCTAGTCATGCCTGACACAGCTTTTGAACTGTGCCTGCAGACATTTCTGTGGACCAGGAGGGCAACAGTGGCTGCAGCTGCCTCTCATCCCTGGCTGGTGGTATGTGCAGCGGGGGGAAGCAACAAGGTCCTCCAGCCTGTGGTTGCACCATCCTTTTAACCCTCCAGCCAGGCGGGGCCAGGAGGGTGGCGATGGCGGCCACAGCTGCCTCTCATCCAGTGATATGGCTCCTCCAGCTCATGGTCGCGCCGTCCTTTTAACCCTCTGGCCAGTGTCTATAGATTGCCCTATAGACAGCCAAACAGACCTGTTCTTCCCCCTCCTCCATTTTTGGTCTCCCTTTTTACTTGCTCCTTCTTCAGAGGAGGCAACTATGGAAAGAATCCAGGGAGAAATCACAGGTTTGGCTACTGACAAACCATGGTTTAAACAAGCCAAATGTTAGCAACAAACCATGACTTTCAATTGTGCTTTGCAGCTGCCTAACAAACCATGATTTGTTTTAAAGTATTATATTCCAATACAATAATGTCAGTATTCAACAATCCACCAAAACGGCTTATTATCACATGTGAACATGGGTAGTGCAGGACTAATAAAAACAATTTGTATTTGTTTGGAAAAGACTGTAAGTTAAGAAGAAAGCATGTATTATTTATAACAATACACATGATACATTATTAGAAGATGGTAACTGAGTGCAACATTTTTGCTGTTAAGTGGTTAACCTACTAGTATAATAATAATAATAATAATAATAATAATAATAATAATAATAATAATAATAATAATAATAATAATAATAATAATAATAATAATAATAATAATAATAATAATAATAATAATAATAATAATAATAATAATAATCCTTTTCAGTCAGGATTCAGGTCCGGATATGGTACAGAAACTGCATTGGTCACATTGGTGGATGATCTCTGGCGAGAACGGGATGGAGGTCATCCGTCCGTACTGGCTCTTCCTCCTCTCAGCGGCCTTCGATACCGTCGACCATGGTATCCTTCTGGGAAGGCTCCAAGGTTTGGGGATCCAGGGCACTATGTTGGCCTGGTTTTCCTCATTTCTGAGGGGCCGGACCCAGTCGGTGTGGCTGGAGAGTGAGAAGTCCAGCCCTAGGTCTCTTCAATATGGGGTGCCTCAGGGCTCAGTACTGTCACCTTTCCTATTTAACATGTACATGAAGCCACTGGGTGAGATCATCCGTTCCCACGGGGTGAGGTATCACCAATACGCAGATGACACCCAGCTGTATATCTCAGCCCATGGAGATCCAATTGATGCAGTAGAAATCCTATCCAGGTGCCTGGAGGCTGTCAAGGTCTGGATGGGGGACAACGGGCTACAACTGAATCCAGGCAAGACTGAGTGGCTAAGGGTATGGGGTCCTGTGCTATCTCAGAAGTTGCCATCTTTGGTTCTGGATGGGGCAGCTTTGTCCCAAACAGACCCCGTGCGTAATCTGGGGGTCCTCTTGGACTCACGACTACTGCTCAAAGAGCAGGTGGCAGTCGTGGCCAGGAGGGCCTTTGCATAACTTCATGTAATACGCCAGTTATGCAGGCTCCTAGATCGGGACTCCTTCCTCATGATCACACCTGCTTTGGTCATCTCGAGACTTGATTACTGTAATGCGCTCTACATGGGGCTGCCCTTGGTGACCATTCAGAGGCTGCAGCTGGTCCAGAATGCAGCTGCTCAGGTAGTGATGGGGTGCGGGCGTTATGCTCATGCCTCACCACTACTTCGGGAGCTGCACTGGTTGCCAGTATGTCTCCGGGTGCAATTCAAGGTGTTGGTCATTACCTTTAAAGCCCTACATGGTAGTGGGCCAGGGTACTTAAGAGACTGCATCACCCCAAGAACATTGGTCCGTCCCACCAGGGCAGATCGGAGAGGCTCTCTTATCATTCCATCAGCTAGAGAGGTGCATCTCTCTAGCACCAGAAGGAGGGCCTTCTCTGTGTCTGCCCCAGCCCTTTGGAACCTCCTGCCAACTGAGTTGCGTCTACAAACAGAGCTCCTGCCCTTTTGAAAGGGCCTAAAAACCTGGCTGGCAGGGCAGGTGTGGGGCTCAAGGAATATGAAATCCCATGCTGGGTGGTTGATCTGATGGGACAGCTACCCCCCTCTTGCTCTTTTAAACTTTTTAAACCTTTTAACCTTTTAAATCGTTTTTAGTATTTTGTAAATTTATAGGTTTTTTTAAAAATTATTTTTGAACCTTAAGGTTTTAATTGCTGAATTTGTAGGGGTATAGTGGGATTGGTTAGTTTGTTTTGCACTCATGTATAATCTTTTTCTTTTTTGTAAGCCGCCTAGAGTCAGGTTCGCCTGATTGGGGCGGGATAATAAAATAAATAAACAAATAAATGATGATGATGATGATGATGATGATGATGATGATGATGATGATGTGGTTGATTTAACAATGATCTCAGGTTTAGGAAGGGATGGCACTGGTCTAAGGCAGGGGTTCTCAATGTTTTCCAGCCGTGGGCCAGACCACGCCTCCTTAGACACCTGAGTGGGCCGGACACATGGTTCCCCCTGCTGTAAATGCTGCCATAAAATTCATCTGTGGCTGTTGTAAATGTGTTTACACCATTCTGGTGGCAGTGGGCAGTGGGCCATATGTTATGAACCCTTGCTCTAAGGAAAATGAGATTAAAAACTTTGTTTGCTGTGAAGTTCCATAGGTGGATCCAGACTAGTCATATTCATTTGAATATGTGGAATAAAGGATGTGGCCTTAAATTAAACCAGACACTGGTCCATAGTCTCAGAAAGCAGAATTAGGAATACATTATGTTTCCTCCAGTTCTCTTGGGTAAGAGATTTAAAAATAAACCTTTTCCGAGCTCTGCTTGGAATTTTCCTCTGTTGATGGGTCTCTGGAATTTCAGACAGGAACTTTTGTTAGCTTTACCAAAGATTCCAGCAATGAACCTGGGACTTTTTGCACACATGTTTCTTGTGACGATCAGATGGGGCTACAGCCCCTCTTTACAATGGCCAAGTTTCTTGTAGGAAAGACAGAGCATAAACTTGAGAAATAAATAGCTAATTAATATTTCCCATTTTCATTTTTACCTTTGCTTTAATAGTTTTTTTGTTGCTCCAATCTGGAAAATTCTCGCTGCCATCGCTTACTTTCTCTGAATGCTCTAATGATGCAGAAGTCCCAGAATTCGGCTCTTGTCTGTAATTTTTAACAGGGCTTGTTAGTCCTGAAGAACGGAAAGAAGGAAACTATTTTTAATGTGAGTGTCAAGCGGGGTTTTATTCAATTTCCATGTGAGAGTCAGTAGATCTCACTTATTCACACTGAATAAACTGGATTTCTAGAAAATACAGTTTTAGTTAAAGAAAGTAACATTTGAAATTATTACCTAGAAGAAAGAGAAGAGCAAAAAGCTGGATAGTGGAGAGAACAAAGAGGAGAAAGAAAAAGAGAGACATAGGCAGTAGTGATCTAAACAAAGCACACCAGAGTCCTTTGAGCCGCATTATTAAGTATCAGAGAACATTCTTCTGAAACCCTGTAAGATTCAGCTTATATAAATTCATTTCTTCCCTACAATCATTCATTGAGATCCTGAGTCACATTCCATACTGCATATGAATGTACAGAAGCACCCAAATATAATCTTAGCCTCTTGGGTTTGCAGTTCTGTCTCACTGAACCAAAGGTCCACAGCACTGTTTGTACTACCACACAGTTCCACTTTAATGAACTCTAACTTATTTTCATGATTTGAAGGACTTCACAACTCTCATTTTCACTTCCTCCAGTAACTTTCAGTTCTTAGAGTGGCACAAAAAGGAGGTAAAGACCGTGCTAGTTCTACTAGCCAAATAGAAAAGGGCAAACTGTTTAGACTGGAAGGCTTAAAGAAAATCATTTCAGCATATATCATCTCTGTCAAATCATTTCTTCAGTATTTGACCGTGAAGAATAAGAGTATGTAAGTAAATTCACAGAGCAGTGTTGCTTTGCAGCATTCACTCTGTGCATATGCCTGTGTTTATACGTGCATGGAAAGAAAGAAAGAACGATCAGATGATAATACTTGAGACTGAAATAAGATGACCTCACAATCTGTTATATACTACTTTTTTACATTCCTTCAGGACAATTTAATTAAGAAACAAACCCTAGAAGTCTAGCGCTGTGAATATTAGCATTAAGATCAGGACAATCTTATAGCTACCAACTCCTCATGAAGCAATTCAGGGCTTGCAGTTTCTATTCAATTTGTTATAATGACAGTGTTTAATCATGGAGTCTACTCTATAGCACAGTGCTGAATTGAGGTCACACATGTGGCCATCCAAGCATACAGCATATAATCTATAACTAAGATTTCTCTTCTGAATCTCCCTTGGTTGTGCTATTAATTAACAATACACTTATTTTTTTTAAAAAAAGTGAATTAAAAATATCTTTTCTTTAGCTTTGATTTGAAATGAGCAGGGGAGTTTTCAATGAAGCGTGCAATGTGTGTTTGCATTTCATTATAACAACTACAAAACTGCATTGGGAATATTGCTAAATCAACTAAATTCCAACATGTTTAATTAGAAGACTTCTCATAAACTCCCAAGAATCTCTAATGTAGTCTACTTACTCCACTGCTCAATTAAAATACTGACGTACTAGCAAAACGTTGTTTGGGAGTCTCACAGAAAACTTCCACTAAAGGTCTATTTTCCTCCCCACATACATGTGGAAGTGGAGGTGATTCAGCTGTATAATTATGCAGGCTAAATTTATCAAGGCAGCTTGCTAAATATTTTTTCTTCCCTTTATCTACCCATTCCTGAAAACTGTAATGTGAAACTTCTCAAATTTATTATGCTGTACATCCAATGAGATGTCACGGTCTGCCTAGCTGGGTGACGTGATATCCAAATGGCTAAAAAACTGCATATAAACAGACTTGATTTCTCAAGTCCATTTGAATGTGTGGAATGTCGTTGCAAAGATGTCTACCAATGTGCAGACTGCTTGCTGAATAACGACTCCAAAATACATCCAATGGAAATGGCCTGGGATTCAACATGACCAGGAACAGAGGTTATATGAATACTGTATAGCCCAAACATCCAGATCTTCCAAAATGTGTGGACCACAGTTAGCCCTCCTGGATTAAGCTTTAACAGTTAAAATTACAAATCTTGACTAATGAAGTAAGTCCTCTGCTATATAGTCATACTTAGATATTTAAGTATAACATTTCTAGAATGTCTTATCTTTGGGTATGTTGCAGACTAAACCTGTCCTTCCTTGGGCTTCACATTATCTGTGGCCTCTTTGGAGATATGTTGTGTCATATGGCAATCCTTATAAAATGACAGATTAGTATTTTATTTAACAAGATTTTAACATCAGCACGGTCACTGCCTTGTTAACCTTATACAGTAACTCTGAAGAGTCTTTTTGGCTGTACGTTTCACATGTCTTTTATCCAGTGTCATTAGTACAGCTTATCTACTAATGGGAACAGACAAAAGGGCAAAGAGAATCTAATTTCCAGCATAACTGTCATTTTACCTGCAGATGCTGGTTTTGGCAGGCGACTCTGAAAAGTTCGTAATCCTTTAGCAGTCATAGTAGGATCAGAGGCTGAATGAGAAATTATATTCTTAACAGGTCCCTGGTTCTTATTAATTGTTGAAGGCACTTCTCGTTCAAGGGTTTTAGCTTTCTCAGAAGGAGCCTGAGAGAAAGCCTGAACAGGTGTTATAAAAACTTGCATTTCTAAGTCCAGTTCTTGCTTAGAAATGTGGCGTCCAGTTGAGCGGTTTCCTGAGTCTGGAAGAGGGAACGTTCCTATTCCACTGTCCAGGGTCCTCATTTGGCAGCAGGATTCTAAGATATCAAAATACAATATAATTTCGTGAAACTGAGAATGACTCTTTAAAAAACCTTCAATAGTTACTGAAAGAAGAGGGTTTTTTTTTTTAAAAAAAAAAAAAGAAAGGCACAATGGTAGAACATTTGCTTTACATGCTAATTTTGGAGTAGCACTTACATCATTTTGAGATTAATGGAAGCAAAGATAAAACTGAAAGTGGTATCACACCTTTAGCCAAATCTGTAGTGTACCAATAATAATCACAGTACATTTATCTAACACCCCACAGTGCTTAGTGGATTTAGATGTGCTTTGTAGAGAAAAATTTCTGTTAATGTTTCCAGAATCTTCACAATTAAACTGGATTACCTTGAATTCTGAAACCACATTTGAAGAATATTTCCCCCTTCTTTCCACTCACCATGTATAATTTCATATAACCTTAGCATATTCTCCATCATTTTTTTCCTAAGACACAAATGTTAATTCTCTCAGAGAATTTCTAATAGGAAAGCCTTTGAGGATCTTGATTGTCCCTTTCTGTAATCTTTCCAAATTTACAAAATTATTTTGGGGTGTGGTGAGCAGAGCCATACTGCCCTGGTGGCGCAGTGGTTAATTTGCTTTACGGCAGCAAACACATTGTGAGTTCAATCAAAGACTCAATGTTGACTCAGTCTTCCATCCTTCTGAGTAAAATGAGTACCCAGGGTGTTGGGGACAAAATGCTAATTAGCCTATGAACCACCCAGAGAGTGCACTAAGCAATGTGGGGTGTTAGATAAATGTACTGTAATTGTTATTACTACCCTACAGATTTGGCTAAAGGTGTGACACCACTTCCAGTTTTATCTTTGCTTCCACTAATCTCCAATATGGAATTTGTTTTTTCCTAAATAGACATAAAATGAGGGTTCATCTGCACAGACTCAATTAGAGCAGGCTACAACAGACTAAATGGGTCTGCCTTAAGGTCAGGTAGCATCTGGTACACCATTTTGTGTGATCCTTGCAGCCAAATGCTCTATACACCCCAGGCAACCTTTTTGGTCCATAACTCTGTTGAAAACAAACAAAGAGACAGACAAAAATCCCACTTCTTGCCCTCTCCTTTCTCCTCACACATCCAGGAGGAAGTTTTCAATTTTAAAAATACTTTCTAAAGCAGTGTTTCTCAACCTTGGGCCTCCAAATGTTCTTGGACTTCAATTCCCAGAAGCCCTGATGAGCAGGTGTGCTGATGTGGGTGTCTGGTAATTGAAGTCGAAGAACACCTGGAGACCCAAGTTGAAAACCCCTGTTCTAAAGTGTATAAAGCATCAGCAATGATACAAAAGACTTTTTTTTAAAAAAAACCCCTATTCATATTTTTTCTTTTTCTTTTGCCCTTCAATGAGAAACATAGGAAGTGTTTAATTTCTCAGTACTGTGAAGCAGCTAAGTTGTCTTCTTAAACCACGTCACAGTACTGGGGGAAAGAAAATGGAAAGCAAACAGAAAGCCACAAAGTTGACTTAGATTCATTCCCAGTGGTCATAAATGCTGGAAACAAACCAAAACAGAGCAAACTGCCCCTCACCTGGAAAAGAGAAGTAGCTGATGACAGGGACCAAAAAGGTGCATTAGGAACATTCTAGGGATAGGCTGGTATGCCGAAGCAATTATGTTATCTGATCACCAGAAAAAAAGAGAGAACTCATCCCATTTCTACAGTGGGCCAAGCAGCAGGACAGATCCCTGTCGGATCACCCCATGAGTCTTCTGCCTCCCTTACCCATCAATTCCTGTCCTGTTCAACCACTTTTTACATTCTGAGTACATATGTGATTTGCTTTTGGTGTTCCCAATGTGCATCATCTTACACTTGCTTTCGATAAACCATATACAGTACTTTGAATATCAAACCTTCTATGATTGTTTTGTTTCAGCTATCATAAATATTTTGGTGTCATCAGAAAATCAGTGGATTTATTGCTCAGCCTTTATTCCAATTCCTTTATGAACAGTTTAAAGGACAGATGTTCCACACAGACACTTGGGAGAATCCATTACTAATGAGATGAGAGTATTTTCCGTACTTTTGTTCTTTAACCATTTACAAATCCACAAGTATGATTCTTTTTCTTATACTATAACTACTCAGCTTTGCCCACCTCTCTGGAATCTAAATACAGGAGAATCAAAGGGCTTGAATTAGCATAAAGTAGGTTCATGTGTTTTAAACGTGTTCTACACAAGATGTAGCATGGCTGTAATAACTGTGTCTTCTAGAATTCTTGTGTATAATATAATACATCATATCACATCACAACATATGTGAGACAACACGTGCTACACTAGATTTGAGAATTACTACACAATTAATCAGAGCAAAACTAAGACTTAAGACAGAAGCATTATAAAAGACCCAATTTATAAACTTCTTAAACAAAGTGCTTAAGTATGCAGTAGATTCCGATTTAATCTGGAGTATCTCACTTTGGTGGGAAGGTAACAGCATTCCGTGCGCTCCGGTGTCTAGTCATGCCTGCCACATGACCACGGAAACGTCTGCAGAAGCAGACAACGCTGGCTCTTCGGCTTAGAAACAGAGATGAGCACTGACCCCTAGAGTCGGATACGACTGGCTTTTGAGCAAGGGAAACCTTTACCTTTACCTTTATCATTATACAGAAATTTAAAGAATAGCATAATTGGTAAGATTATTCCTTCTATTGCTTTTTATCTTTTGCTTTTCCTAAATGACTTTCACAATAGATTTTTGCTGTTAATGTTTAGACTGTTCTATAGATAAAGACATACAGTAATACCTCATATAACATTAGTATCGAATAACACTAAAATCGGATAACATTAAGGAATCTGGGGGGAAGAATTGCATCAGATAACATTAAGATCCTATGGGATGCTTCAGATAACAACCGCTAAAGCCTGTGTGGTTACAATGTATCTCTATGGATCCCATAGGATTTTAACATGCATCAGATAACACTAAAAATCATATAACACCAAGACTTGTGGAACCAGGTTTTAGTGTTATATGAGGTTTTACTGTACTGCTCAGATAGGTTCTTGCTTACTGTTTCCAGAGAGAGCAACTCTTAGTTTTACGGGATTGGATGCTACCAGTGATCATACTAGTATTTTTAACCAGAAGGCTGCCTGTCTGGGAGAGCATCATTTTGGGCTGTGTGGGACTAGAGAAGGAAATATATCTCTTGTTGCAGGGTTCCATTCTTTGCATTTTAGTTCAATTCATTTCCACTAGCTTGTATCACAAATATATGAGAATCTCTGGGATGAAAGGTTGTATGAAAAAAATTATGTGAATAATGTAAATATTTTAACTAATTTAACCAATTTGTTTCAGAACCACAGTTATATGTCTTTCAAAAGAAAATCTTAAAGGAATAAAATAAATATAAATATACAGAATATAAATATAAATATACAGAAATAGAAAGGTAAATTAGCTACTATTATATTTCAGAAAGAGTCTGCAGGAAATGTTGTAAGTGTTCACATTACCAAAGTTCAGATTAAGAAAGCACTAGGAAGGAAATTACATTTACATGACAATTACAACTGACTGACCTTTCAACACCACAGAAGCACACAAGTGCATATATAAGCCCCACCATGGGCAAACATACAGTACCTCTAAGAGCAAAGGTTATGCAAACCAGTTGTTGCAACTTCTCCTTTGCTTCAGCACCTTAAATCAGGCTTAACCATTAAAAAGTCAATTCTTCTCAAAGTTTGCTGCTTACGTCATTTGCAACACCTCTATAGATACCAATGAATCCAAGCATACTTGTTACATATTTGCTAACACTACAAAAATTGGAGATAAAAGTCAAAAGAGATAGGTTTTTGTTCTCCAAGTTTTCTTTTTCTTGGTGACTTTTATGCTGACAGAAGTTAACCCATGTTTGTTTGTGTTGTATCATAAGATGTAGGTTGAAATCCAGTAGTAATTGCAACTAGAGTACATCCCTTAAATCAGTGAGGATTTAGTGAGTCAAGTCATTCAGATTAATGGAGTTGAAATGGGCATATGACCCCATTGAGTCCAACCCCTTACTCAATGCATGAATCCAAATCAAAGCAGATCTGACACATGGTTGTTCAATTACTCTTGAAAGTCTCCAACACTGGAGTGCTCACCACCTCCCAAGGTAATTGATTCCACTGTTTCATACATAAATTCCACTGATTCAATGGGCCTACTTTAGTTGCAACTTACTATCCAATAGCTACTGTATTATCACTACAGTCTCTGAGTCATCAGATAAAATATATCACAATTTTATAATCTAAATTATGACAGAAACATTTCCTATGTTCATCTTAGCTCATATAGTATTGGTGGCACTGTTCTGTATCTTAACATTCATATTAGACTTTTCCAACAGCTGAGTGCATTTTATAAAGTCTAGCAAACAAATGACAGCACATTTCTCCTTGTTAGAATTAACTGCCCACATAATCATCTTGTACAACTTATCTTCAAAATATATATTCTTAATGGAATACTTTAAGGTATGTCTGTTTGTATAGGACAATATTATCGATGTCCTATCCTATAAGACATCATTCCAGATGTTCCTTGGTGTTCAGGAACAGTTTATCTTTTTATTACAAAACTGTAAATTCTTCAAAGAGTTAAGAACTAGTGTGATAAGTGGACCAGGATCTGGGAGACTGGGTTAAATCCTTGCTTGACATTTGCTTATGGCAGTGGCAAACGATTCTTTAAATACTGTATCTCACTCAGCTTGGAAACCCTATTAGGGTTATTGTAAGTTGGGTTAACTTGATCATACACAACAAATTTATCCACTGGAAGCCAGAGAAACAACACTTTGTTTGAAAACACTGGCAATGGAAAGAACTTTGAAGAAAGGAATTCAAATGTTTAATGGGAAAAGGAAGTTACAGTATTAAAAGAACTGGCACTGCCACAGAAAGACAGAACACTCCTCTACAAATAACACTTGTAATTCCAACAAGGTTTATTTTCAGGGTTTGGAGAAGCAAGTTTAGTTTCTTTTACACTCAGAGGAAATTAAGTGGTGTTAGAGTTCAAGAGTTAAGACATATACGTGCAAACATTCTATTTACGGTAGCTGCTTTGTATCCCTCCTCCTTGCCCTGCAACACTTGCGATTATTCTCTTACTAATGGCAAATTGCTCATGGCAAAGGAATTGCTTAATGTCAAGACAACTGCAGTTCTGTTCCATATCATCAACCCATATTTCGGATGATTATGATCACGTAGAAAGCAGTAATTTCTTCTCTGGGTGAATGAATCAGATCATCAGTTTGCTACAGGCTGGGAGTTACAAGGCCCAGGGTTCTCTACCGTTGACCATTTTCAACAGTTTGATTTCTATAGAAGACTACTCAGGAGAGAGAGAAAAAATAAGCAACATTATTATACTAAATTTGAGCAAAATAGAACTTATTCAACTTGAACATATGTGATTAGTTATAATTATATGTAGGATAAATGCTGAAATTTATATAAAGTGAAATATGTGTCCCAATGATCCTAGTAGGGTTTACTGATTAATTTTACATGGTTATGAAAAGGGTTTCAGCATCCTTAATTACACATTTCATGGCATTAGAAGTGTGACATTCATTTTATTTGAACCCAGTATTAACTACATGAGGTTGAAATTTTCAGAAATTTTTGGGATAAGTCTCTAACTGAACATGCTCAGTATAACTTGTGAAAGCCAGGAAAAAGATGTATTTCTACCACTTTTGAAGCTGTTGGGACAAAATGGCCATCCTCATTGTGAAGGCAGGGCAAAATGGCTGTCTGGCCTTTGAAGCTGACTGAGAGAGTATGACCTTGCCTCTGGCTTGAAAAGGTTGGGAACCCCTGGCATAGGGAATTGAAATCTAACCCCAACAATTACAGCCTTCCAACTGCCTGCACAAGCATGAATATAACAGATGGTGAAACCGAGGCAACACTTCATGCATCTGATGGAATGAACTCTAGTCCACACAATTTGTGAGCTGTCTAGGAGTTTCTGTTGCTTTGGAAAGCAAGGCAGACACTCCTAATTAACACACTGTGAAGCATTTAATACTATTTGTCTTTGTTCACACAAACACAGCTCCTGTCACTCAGTCATATTACCTCATATGTCGGGAGTGTGCATCTCCAAGCAGCAGTTAAATGGATTGTAATGGTAAATTACATGTAGCTTAAAAAGTAAATACCCAAGAGACAGATTTTGAAGCTGTTGGCTGAAATCTGAGGAAAATTTAGACTAAATGCTTGATAACATATCCCGACAGCCAGCTCTTTAAAGCTGTGGCAGACTTCCCCAAGGGAAAAGTTTAAAGTTCCACTGCTTGGGCAATTTCAAATTAGACTGAATCAAGGAGTTCAGAATACACTGTAGTGAGCAGTCTTGTATTGGCTGATGATGTTTAATGTGATCTAACAAATCCTTTCCCTTTCAATTTTATGTCTCAATGTACAAAGTTTTTATAACACTCCCAAGTTGATATTTAACTGTATCATAGCAAATATAGCTCTTTCAAATCCTATTTTTCTAACATGCTCACTCTCTTCTCCTAACATGCTCACACTCAAATATTATTTACTTTATAAACAATAGGTAAAATTCAGCTTCTTAAATCAAGCCAGTTTAAAGGCTGTGATGTAACCAGGAAGAGAAAACTGCTAGTAACTAAAATGTTCCTGCTTCAATCCCAGGGCTCACATTGTACATGCAATCAGTTTCATTATGTGTGAGTTGTACACATACCATGACAGATTGCTGGCAACTGACATATTTCTGCTTGCATTTTGGGTCTTGTTTTACTGGGGTGAAATAAGACTGCTTCTGTGTGAGTCATGTGAGCCCCAATATCAAAGCAGGAACTCATTAATTGCTAGTAATCCTCCCTACCAATTATATCATCACCCTTGTACAGCGAGATTTGGGCCAATGCCATTGATAATTATAATTTGTATTCATGCTCAATTTATTGTTCCTATTCAATTTTTCTGTAATCAATTTTCTATGGCACAAGTTAAAATCTGGAGGAGGTTTACATATTCCTTCCCAATTATACCATAGCACATAATTATCAAGCAAATATTTTCCAGGGAAGGATACTGAAGGCACACAGCAGGACATAACTAAACAATACTTTATGGTGGGCATTTCCAAATATCAGTCTGTTTTTCTAAATTCATCCAATGCAAATAGGACTCTTTCCCACTTTTTTTTTGCCACTAATAAATATCTTTAAGCTACATGTGTTATTGGCAAGAACATATCAAAGTACAGATGGCGAAACAGATCTCTTTATTTGCCTGTCCTTTTCATTCTTGGAAACGCTAAAACAAGTGAAAAAAATGCAGAAATCAATGTTTTTCTGCCAAATCAATGTCAGTTTTAAAGCGGATTATTTCTGTTATGCTACAGCGTTATTTGATTTAATCATTGAAAATGAAATGAAATGGCTGTTTATGGTTTGCTTTTGAAGCCAACTTGATGTAGAAACCTGAAGAGGAATAAAGCTACTCTCAATTTAAAAGAACAAAACATAGCAGAAATACTGAGTAAAACTAAAAGCCAAATAATACAACAACTCCATCCAGATTCAGAGATGGAAGGGCATTACTTTCAGAGGAAATGCTCATCATTCATGCTGGCATCTATGAGGCACAGTGCATCTTCTGATGATTAATGAGAGTGCATGTGATGCTTTATATTATGGTTCAGTCTCCAAACCACAGTAACAAGTCTCAGGCATCACAGTCTCTACAAGTGCTGCAGTTTGGTGGAAAATAAACGGGAAGCTCGAGCTCCACAGCACAACTCCGTGTGTGACAGGCTACTCATACTTCTTAGATGGGTTGGATCCTTGTCACTGTTACTATTAATACTAATAATTTCATGTCAGAAATTATCCTGGGTTGAAAGGATTTTTTTTTGCTGGAGAAACTCCACTCAGGGGAGACCTGAATAAGGCTCCTCTCATGTCCCCAAGATCTTTTCCCACCAAGGTGGTCCTATTTATCTACTTGCATTTTCTTGCTTTCGAACTGTTAGGTTGGCAGTACCTGGGACAGAGACAGGCACTCAAACCACCATGCAGTACCTGGGTCTCGAACTGCCAACTTGCTGGCCCTTCCAGCTAACAAGGTGAGCTTCTTAACCACTGAGCCACTTCAGCACACTGTTACCATTAGGGTTACACATTGTAGCTCTGTGCCAGAGACTACCGAATAATCTTGTTAACCAATCAATAGAACTTCTTCATGGCTTGCACTTGGAAAACTTTTTAAAATTACAATGTCCCAGAGAGATAAGTGTTCTAAACTGTGCTGTTAGTGTTGACCAATATACAATTTCTTCCCTTTCAAACTGGAATATACGCTTGTTCTCAAATTGACATCTCCATCTGTTCTCAGTTTCTTTTTGTTTTTGAAACCCAAATAAATTCTTCCTGCATGACTCCAAGTCTCTTTTTCAGACCCAGACAGGGATGTTAAGGTGAACTTTATGTGTATATTCCTAGACAGATTAGAAACCTATGAGGGAAAGGTTCTGTATGTGAGGTTTCCCACTTATGAATCAAAGGATCAGAACCAAATGGGATGGATGGAGTACAAAAGGCCAGGGGACAGTAGGTGAGAAATCCCAGAACATTCAGGAGATAAGCAGAGAACATCAGTACACCTGCATTTAGTGAATTGGCTTCAACCTATGACCAGAAAAGCAAAATATTGCAGAAGAACTATGAAGACTATAAATCAAGACTGGGGAATATGTTTTGTAAATGTTGATGCTTCCTCTTGCTTAATTTTACTGAGCCCGTGGACATTTGGGGGGTAGTCTTTGCCCCAGATTAAATGGACAGAAGCTCACCCTTATGGAGCTTAGAAGGCAGTGCTCAGAAGACAGTTGTTGAGAAAGCAAGTCCTAGACTAGGCCTGTAATGCCACCAGGGGAAGCAAAATAATGACGAAGCAGATGTAGAGAGGGAGGAAGTAGAGAAGATGATCTCTTTGTGAAAAATGGGGGGACTCTCGAATGGGAGGTCCAAAATTTGCACAACTGACAAGACTATCTGCATCTTTGTAATCCTAGGAGATTTCCAACTGTCAAGAACACTAGGGGGGTGAGAATGGGGTCAGTGTGACTTTGTCATCACCTGCCTAAATTCTTTTTCCCAGGATAAAGGCTACTTAGACTCCCACAACTCCAAACTCCTGCCCCATGACTAGTGCATCACTCCTGGGTCAGCCTCTCCTCGACTCCTTCCCTCCGGTCCCGATTTCCATACGACGAGCCGTGGAAGGTTTAAGTGTGGTAGTGTATAAAAATAAACTTGGTAGTTTGTTGGCAAGTTGGTAAGCAAAGTCCAAATTCCTTGGAAATAAGACCGAGGATGGTCTTAGGCTTTTATTTGAATAAAAAGTAAAGCATAGTCCATAAGGCAAAATACTGCTCCAAAAAGCAAAGCATAACACTGGCTAAGAGTAAAATCTGGTTCAGCAAATCCAAAATAAAATGTCCCATTACTGAGTAAAATCTAAACTATCAAGCATCTAAATTGCTCCCTCTAGCAAACTGTATTTTAAATACTTGGTCCCTAAAAAATAACAAAGTGTGGTTATTCTCTAAGTGTAGCTAGTCAAGCTATCAAAATTTTTTTCAAAGTCCAAAGATGTCAGAAAATTATCAAAGTATCAAGGCTGGAATTTTATCTAAGTGCAGCTTCTGGAAATAAGACTAAGTCCGAAGACTCATTGCCATTATCTTCTTGAGGGGCAGGCCGCATCTCGCTTTAGATGTCCATTCTCAGTCCCTTAGGAATGTGTTCCTTCCAACTTCAAAGGCTTCCACTGCATTTACAAAAAGTGCATCTAGCTCTCTCTGACAGCCCTTTTTAAAGGGTGTTTTATGAGGTGTGATGGAGGTGCTTCCCCATGGGAAATTGATGTCCTTGGGATTAGATCATTATCAGGGATTGCCTATCTCCCATATCAAGGTCACTTCAAGGTTGCTCCAAGGTCACTTGAAGGTTGACCTTCCCCCACTCTTGGGTGCTTGAACTCTTGGGGTCAAAGTGTATGAACCTGAGAACGTTCTTATGGCTAAATTCTCACCTTAATAATTAAGTGTGCCGCTAGAGGTTCTGTTTAAACTTGGCATGAAACTCTGCTGTTAAGGAATTCAAAACAATAACAGTGAGAAACAGTTTCATTTCTTCATAACGTGACTCACCAGACTAAGTAAATCACACAGGCATGTTCGTATACCTAATCAAATTGTAAAAACATTCAGATTCTCATTACACCAACATCCGAAGGACTTTGGATTCATGGGGTCAAGTGTCAGCTGATTTGGCCCTATTGGCAGCTGCTACAGAAACAATACCAAGCTAGATGGACCATCAATTTCAATCAGTGTGAGGCATCTTCCTATGTTCCTATAATGGTCAGCTCCAAACTGAGTGTAAGGTAGGGGAACGCTAAAGTACCCTACCACATCAGCAACCCCTTATATTGACGATCTTTCTCAAAAAGTCAGTATGCTCTGATGTTGGTTTGCCATTATTGGGGACATGATAGGAGCCTCATTCAGCTGTCTCCTAAAAATACTTTCAACCCAGAGTAATCTCTGAAACAAAATTATTATTATTAGGTGCCAAGTTGAGCAGCAATGACATTGTGGAACAGACACCTTTCAAAACACTGGATGAAAGCAAAGGAAACTTCACTTCCATCCTTCTCAATGTCCAATCTTCTAATGTAGCATCTGCAATCAGTTACTCAGGATTGGGTGGGCTTATTTAGGAATTTCCCCCATGATTTATGCATGTCACCAAACATGAAACACACTGAAGAACCATTATATTTAGAATACTGAACCTAGTAGGGCTGATTTACATAGTACTGTGGTTAGAACTGGGTTATTAATAACTCATTAACTATGCATCCATCTGTGCTGTTCATAGGCAAACATAGGATTTAGCCAACACACAAAAAATCTTTTCTTTTTGAAAATAAGCAAGAAAACCTACAGTAGCCCAATGTTTGAATAATCAAACTGCACAAATCTCTACAATACCTCTGACTTCTGTAACAGTATGTATAAACAGCATTTTGTATTTTTGGCCAATAATTCAGTTGAGTAAAATGTATTCTTCAGAACATAACTTATTATATCATCTCATTGCCTTGTCCTTATTATTCAGCAAGGAGTACCTGGATGAGTAGACATCTCTGTGGCAACACTCCACACAATTTGTGGTTTTCTAGTCATTTAGATCATGTCACCCACTGACCAGGATGATCATGATTTAACCCTTGAACCGCAAACATCTGCTGACCAGCTGCAACAAATCAGTCATTCTGCCCATATCTGGACAGTTCTCTGACCACCTTGGTGCATGCATTGGTAATCTCTAAGACTACTCTTGAAATTGGTACAGAGACTTCAATGGGTCCAAAATGCAATTGCTTGAACTCATAGAGATGATCACATATCCCTGGTTCTGACAGATCTACACTGGTTACTTGTTGCATTCCATGCCAGATTCAAGGTACTTGTACTGGCATACAAAGCCCTCTCTGGTTTAGGACAGGCATGCCCAAACTATGGCCTGCGGGCCAGGTATGGCCTTTGAAGCAATTCTATCAGGCCCACAATGCCCTCGCCAAACGAGGAAGTGAATATGAACCCTTGTATCCATGTCCGTATTTACTTTCTGGTTGGGCGTGGATGTCCTCGCACTTGCACAGAAGTGTCTGCATTCACTTCCTGGTTTGGCACAGACATGTACACACTTGTGCAGAAGCATCTGCACCAAACCAGGAAGTGAATACGGACACTTCCACATATGTGCAGAAGTGTCTGCACCAAACCATGGAGTAAATATAACCATTTTTGTACATGCACAGAAGCAGCTGTGCTGAGCCAGGAAGTGAATATAGACATTCATGCACAAACGCACCCTGTTCTGGGGGGTGTTGTCTGGCCTGCTCAGCTGTTCCAGCTGTGTGGTCAGGTCCCCGGCCCCAAAATTTTGGGCAGCCCAGATTTATGACTTTGTTAGCTGAAAGAGTGACTTTTCCAAAGGAATATCTCCTACTCTCTGAGATCTTAACAAAACCTCCTGCTAAAGCGAACCACCTTGAGAAAGGCAAGAGAAGCAATACTTGTAGGAGGGCCTTCTTGCTGGTGGCACCCTCTGTAAGGAATGACATGCCCACTCAGATTTAATTGACTTTCTCCCTCCATTTAAAAAAAGTTGCTAAAAACACATGTAAACAAAAAGTTCTTTGCTAACTTTGTCCCTAAGTTAAAAAGAGATTATCTTATGGTTTTGTATTACTCTCATGGATCTGTATATACTTAGATAGGTCACATTTAGACAGCTACCAATATACTGTTTTATCCCATCTGGGTTCTTAATTATATGCATTTCTGTAATGTACTTTTTGTGTTTATTGTTGAATATTGTTATTTTTGTTATATTTACTGTAAACTGTGTAGTATCTATCAAAAGATCTGACATTATACAAATATATATCTAAAAGTTAGTTATTATAATTTAGTATCTGAGCCCTATACAAATAAAAATACAAGAGTTTTAAAAAGCAACTACATCTAACAATGAAAGTTGATCTACAACACTACCGTGTTCTACAAAGGAGGAGCGTGTTAAATTGCATGCCACAGTAATGCCATAAAAGAATTGGCAATTAGACAAGTGCTATGTCTACTAATGCTCAGAACCAGAAAGCAATTATTTGTCTTCGCCAGACTGTGACGAAGGGGAAACTGACTTTATTTAGGAAATACTAATGCAAGCTAGATACAGTACTTACTATTCAAGAAAGGTAAGATTTTTTAAAAATGTTCTAGTTACATTCAGAATTATTCCATGCATAGACATCTCTAGGGTATATACCCTTTGAACAAATTCTTAACTGTACCTACATATCTCGGGTTTTGGAAGGAAAAGATGCCAATAACTGTTGCATGACTGCGACACTACAGTGGAGGTGACATCCCTGTCTCATAACATTGAGTTAAACTGATTTCTTGATCACCTCTGTCAAACCAATTTAGATTTTATCATGATGACATAATTACCAGCAAACACACACACACAGAGATCAACACAGCAACATGGGAAATTGTACCCGTACAGCAGATGGCATCTAAATTGTGTCTTAAGTAATCCTATGAAGCCGTCAGGCTGTACATTGCTTTGAACAACAAAAATTAAATTCTTCCTGCATCAGTAATATAGAGGTGAGGAGAGTTGTGAGACCACTGGGCTAAAGTGGAGGTTAAAAGGTCCTACTTTCTACTGTGGTGCCTCTCCCCTCAAATGCGTAGACCCCAACAAGAAATATGCTGCCCAGTGGTGGAAATAGCAGTGACTGAGATTTAGTACCTCAATGGTGTCTTCTCCTCTTGTGAGCCATCCATGTTCCTTGTTTTATATGAAATTCCAGCATGGGGGGGGGGGACAACACATAGCACTGAATGCAAACAAACTAGATAAACACCTCTGGCAGAAAAAAGCAAATTCCTTTCAAAGTAATCCACAGTATTCAGTGATAAACCTATAAGGGAAAAACACTTTCTGTGAGTCTAATCTTGCAGAGAAGCAGGCCCTGCTTTCACTGTTTCACTGCCTTGACTTCATCCTTATCCCTTAGGATCTTAGCCCCATGTAGGTGCTTTCCTAATATGTGGAGAGGAAGTCTAAAGAGGAATGTCTGCACTATCCTGGGACAAGATACTTCCAGAGTCCCAGATGATATAGAGACACTGCACAGGTAGCAAGGCTCTCTTTAGTCTCAGAGGTCTTCAACTGTAGGAGAGTAACAACACTAGAAACAGAGGGAGGCAAAGCAAATTGCTGGTAAATAATCATAATTTCTGATTAACTGAACAAAACTAATCTCTTCAGGGGTCTTGACTCAGGAGAGGAAGTGTTAAGTCTCTCATTCCTATTTATGGCTTAGGGATGAGCAGAAAGGAGAAGCTCTGTCTATTCTAAAGGCCCTATCTTCAAAGACCTGCCACCACAGCTGATTAGTTCCTGGGCACAGCCCAAAGTCACCATGTAGCTGAGTAACAACAGAGACAATTTATTACCGCCATTGCCATTCAAAAAGAATGAAGCTCCTCCCTCCTCTGGAACTCCACAAGTAAAGATGCTTCAGATGAACAAGAACCTGAGTCTTATTGTTCCTGTACAGGACTTGCAAGCTGAACCTAGTGATAGTGATAACCTATGGTTTATTTCTGACAAGAGAACAAGCCCAAGCAAGCTTTCTCATTATTATTTTTAAGTTTATTATTCAATTAAGTTAGCATTACATCTGACTCTGTAACAAGAAAACATCAACCATGAGTTATTAAGTTAGCTAGTTTTAACGAGCCATAGTGAAAATGATCCAGAATTTAGTGTCTGAAATTATTGCATAACTATGTTTAGTGAAACTATCCTTATGGTTGCACTGAAGAAGATAAAGGCTAACTGCGTCAGACTGAGGTTTGTCATTAATCACTACCATTATGGTAAACTGTAATCTCCCATTAAGTCAAAGAGCAGCCACAGCATATGTCCCTAACAAGTTTGATGGCTGCTAGATGCAACTAACAAGTAGTCTCTGGTTCACACAAAATTAGGCATACAATTCTCATTTTATTCTTCAAGTTGTAGTGATTATTTATTACTAATAGACAACTGTCACTATGAAAACTACCATGTCCAGAATCCTAATGGTGTTTGCATATAGTTTGCATCAATTGTTGTGGCTAATTTAGGCAAGTTGATCAGATGCATGAGTATATTTCAGTTGTGCAATTGAATATAACCAAGGCACATGACCGAGATGCACCTCAGAACCTTAATAATTAGACACAATTAACCATGATAACTTATAAAAGTCTTATAAAAACAGCAGTGAAATGCTGGCTGTAAGGCAGAGTGGCTGGAAGGGAGGGGGAGAAGTGTTAAACTGAATGAAATGTGGTTATTTATTATTTATTAATCGTATTTATTATCCCGCCCCAATCGGGTAAACCCGACTCTGGGCGGCTTACAGCATGAATTAAAATCACAGGTTAAAACTAGTATAATAGTTATGTTTAAAACCATAAAAAATTCATAAGAAAAATTAAAATTAAAATAGTTATCTGGGAAGCAGGCCTCCCTTCTCCTGTTCTCAGGAAAGATGGGGGGAGGAGAGGAGAAACTGAAAGCTGACTCTGGCCTGGGAACCTTTTTTCCATTTTTCTGCTGCACTTTTTAATTAGATGCTGGCTAGCCAGGAGGAGGAGGGAAAAGGAGAAATGGCAGCGTTCAGAAGTAATAGGGTGAGTGAGCAATAGGTTGTTGTTTTGATACGCTAATGCACTGAATGCTTATGACTATGGCTTTCAGAATAGAATAAAAAGACTACAGAAGAAGCTATCACTGGCCTGGTTTCATGTCTGCAAGGCTTAATGTATGGTTGAGAGAGCTGGACCATTAGGAAAGCTGAGCACAGAAGAATAGATGCCTTTGAAATGTGGTGTTGGAGGAGAGTTTTGAGAGTCCCCTGGACAGCGAAGAGAACAAATAAGTTGATCCTAAAAGAAATCAACCCTGACTGCTCCTTAGAAGGTCAAATAGTAAAGATGAAGCTAAAGTACTTTGGACACCAAAAGAGAAGACAGGATTCGCTTGAAAAAGCCTTGATGCTGGGAAAGGTGGAGGGCAAAAGAAGAAGGGGCGGCCAAAATGAGATGTCTGAATGGTATTGTAGATGCAATGGGCACAGAGCTGGGCAGGCTGAGGAAGATGGCGGAGGACAGAGATGCCTGGTGGGCAATGGTCCATAGGGTCACAAAAGGTTGGAATCGACTGTGTGACTGAACAACAACAACAACAAGGCTTAAAGGACTGGGGGGAGGGTAGACTGCCCTGCGCCACAGCCACAGCCGGTAACTCCAGTCTTATACTGGCTTATATGTAATAACTCAAGTTGTTCTTCCATTTTACTTCAATATGATGTCTTCTGACTGGCATTAACTCTCCATGGTTCAAGAAACAGGTGTTTCATGTCACCTTTTTTCCTGATCCATTGAAAAGAGGCTATCACATAGATTGAACATAGACCTTCTATACATAAAACATGCCTTGTACCAATGAACTGTTGTTGCTATGTATCATCAAATCATCTCTGCCTTATGGCAACTCTATAAATAACCAACTTCCAAACTGTCCTGTCCTCAAAAACCCTGTCCAGCTCCTGCTAATCGAAGGCTGTGGTTGCCTCTAGGAATTCAATCTACCTCACATTTGTTCTCTCTCTTTTCTTGCTGCTTTCTATCTTTCCAAGTATTATCTTTATCATTTTCTTTTCCAGAGAATCTTTCTTTCTCATGGTGTTCCCAAAGGATGTCATCTACAGGTTCCATTTGTTCATCTTGCTAGCAGTCTAGGGTATTCACAAAACTCCCCTCAAGTACCATATTTCAAATAAGTCAGTTTTTCCCCCTTCAGCTTTCTTCTCTGTCCAGCTTTCATACCTGTAGATAGTAATCGGGAATACAATGGTGTGGACAAACTTGGCATTTGACTCTGATGACACATCTTTACTCTTCTCGGCACTATTGTCTATTTCAGTGAGTCTTATTTTCTTACAATACATCTGAAGTATGATACCCTCAGTTTTGTCATTTTAACTTACACTGAATGCTCAATACTGATTTGACCTAAAACCAACTTATTTGTCTTCTTGAAGGTCCAAAATTTCCATAAAGCTAGCCTTGAACACTATATTTTGAATGAATTGATTTTCCCGTCAGCTTTCGTTGTTGTCCAGATCTCACAAACATACATAGTAACAGGAGTGTTCTCACCCCTCCCCAAAATCACGTTTTATTGCTGCTATTTAGTGCTATTATCTATAATGGTGAGCTCTAAAAATGTTAACAGGTTCATTCCTTAAAATAAAAGCCACATAGTGCAACTCTTCTGCTAGTTCTTTATAGAAAGAAAATCTCATCAGGATGTGATGTCTTTCCACATCAGTGTGCCTGTCACATTTTAGTTTCCCAGTCCTCTCAAAAAACAATAAAGCAGTAACTACAAAGAGTGATGCCAGTGTATACACATGTTCTTCATAGGTCTTAGCTACTTTAAAAAAAAATACAAAAAGCCTGGTTGTCTCCAAGGTGCCTCAGGAAACAAACCTCCCCCTGGAAGTGCTAGAAAATGTGTGAATACATGTAGCATTCTGCACACATAAACGACTGCTGAAAACTCAGATCTCTTGCCATTCTTCTTATCAAGCTATAACACCTCAAAAATAACCCAAAAGCACATGTCCCAGAAACAGGGTGGAAATTGATTCAGTGCTACTGGTTTTTCTCTGGCTGTCTTTCCTACATTTCCCTGTAAAAACATTTAGGTATTCAGTAGACTTTGCTGGATGGCATAGGAGGATATAAAGCAACTATCATCCCTTGATCTGATCATGTGAAAATGAATGGATCAAATGCTGTTAGCTGTGATAAGATTATTGCTAAATGGGTTTTCCTCCATTTCTATCAAAACAACTGATGAAAGAAATTAAGACTGACATTGGTAAGTCACATTCTGAATTTCTGAAACATCATGATAACCAACTATTTTAGGGCATGGGCAAGTAACAAAAACAGCTACTATACACAACTCTTTGTTTCACACATGAGGATCTTACAAATTATTCCTTTCCTTTTTCTTCCCTTCCTCACCAATACAATACCTTACTGTTCTAATAACAAACCTTATAAATATTATCTGTTGTATTTCATCATTTATTCCTGTTAATTTTGTTCAAGGATTCTTCTCTATTTCAGTAATTTACTTAAGTCCTCACCTTCTCCAGCTTCTAGGTCTTTCTAATGTAAATGGTATTTACCTCAATATATCAGGCTTCATAGAGACATTACAATAAGACACATGTCACATTTAATGTAGAGACCTCATTAATCATTCCCTTCCCTTCTCTTTAATACAATGCATTTGGACTATATTTTTGAAGAGCATGTTGTGAAAACTAAAAAGCTGAAATGTAGTAAGGTAACAAAGACACAATTCATCTTTATAGTAATATGAATTAGTACTCATAGAGGAATTATATTAATACTTTATAACTGACTCCAAGGCACTGATGGATTAAGTCAAAAGGACATCAAAGTGGTATGACAGCTAATGAACTCCATTTGGTTCCTAGGCTTCAATTAGTGACAGCTGAAGATATGGATGAAACTCATACCAAGATAATACCAAGTACCCTAATGAAAATATATTTTTTTCTCCCTTGCTTTCCTTTCTGTGGAAGAGGCTTGAAGGGTGTGGTCTGAAAAACACCACCAACAATCTTCAATTCCAAAAACATTCTAAAATTCATTCATTTCAGCTCAGCTCAGCACTTTGGGTAAATAAGGATGCCTGCAATAACTATGGTATATGAAAAGGAGGCCTTTCTTTTCTCATCAGATTGCTTTTAAATTAAACTGCAGAACCTTTTGAAGAGCTGTTATTGGAAAACAAAAATGATGTTACAAGAAAGTGACTGATATAAGGTAGATGATTATCCCCCCCAAAAAATTAATAATAGTGGTATTTAATGCCTGAATGCAGGAGTATAAAAGAAACCCTTTACCTTTTTAAAATAATTCTAAAACAAAAGCTTTAATTTTTATCATATTTTATCATATTTTGCACTTCTTTTTGGCCTTCCTGAAACCTTGACCAATTTGATCTCTTTTTAATATTTAGCAGCATACTAAAATTTCTAAACATCTTGCGCTGGCATATTTTACTATATTTTACTATACAGTAATACCTCGGATAATGCTAAGACTTGGTTCCACAAGTCTTTGTGTTATCCGATTTTTAGTGTTATCCGATGCATGTTAAAATCCTATGGGACGGATCGGATAACGTTAAAGCTCCACAGAGATACATTGTAACCGCACAGGCTTTAGCGGTTGTTATCCGATAAATCCCATAGGACCTTAACGTTATTCGATCTAATTCTCCTCCTCAGGTTACTTAACGTTATGCAATTGTAGCGTTATCCGAGGCAAACATTATCTGAGGTATTACTGTACATTGTCTTAGGTGGTGCTGCCCATTGTGCAAAAACACAATAACCCAAGCCTCTCTCACTAATGAAATCTATACAGTAAAACACCGGATAACGATTGGATTGGATAACACTAAAATTGCATAACGTTAAGTAATCCGGGGAGGAGAATTGGATTGAATAATGTTAAGGTCCTATGGAATGGATCAGATAACAACCGCTAAAGCCTGTGTGGTTACAACGTATCTCTATGGAGCTTTAACGTTATCTGATCCATCCCGTAGGATTTTAACATGCATCGGATAACACTAAAAATCGGATAACACCAAGACTTGTGGAACCAAGTCTTAGCGTTATCCGGTGTTTTACTGTAGTTCATATTCCTCCAGGTGGGTACAAGTACATGTTGTCTTTGTAAGGATATGGCATAATCTAGCTATACCTGATATTCTCCTTGAATCTGACTATCTGGACATCAAGAAACTACTCTCTGAGCATTCTTCAATAGTCTTGAGGGATCTTGAAACTGAGATACTGAAGGTATCCCCCAGCTATGTTTTCCACAATTTGTGCAAGAATATCTATGCTTTTTAGAAGTAAATATTGGGACTTTTCTTAAAAGATAATTCTCCACACTCAGTATATTTATTATGCAGAACACCTCGAACGTGTATGAACCCTGAGAAGAAACTATATTTTCCCATGGCCACTGGAGCAATTCTTCCCAAGTTGTATCTTATATGCACCAAGACCCCTCCTGGAAATGGAAAGCTTTGCTCTCTAATTGAGCAACACTATCTGTTTAATGCAAAAAAAAAAAAAAAACATTTACTGCATTTTCAATGAAAATATGAAAGTCAAATTCTTCTGCAAACCCATTTTTCTTCTAAATCGTAAAAGGCTGACTCTCAGAATTTCTACCCCTCCTTCTTTGTTTACAGGAGTTTATAGGAGACTGTTCAATCAGGATGTTATATATATTTGGACAAAATAAAATTACAGTGTACTTTAAAAAGTTATATACCACTACCCCAAATTCTAATAGGATGGGGCAAAGTAATCAAATAGTATTTTAAATATCCTCTCTTTTATTTTTGCAACTAAAATGACTAGAATGGACTCTGTGCAATGTTATGTGAATAGAATTCTTCTTGAGTTATAAGTCATCCCCTTCCCAGCTTTTATCCTTTTGTACAAACCTCAAAACCTGGCTAGCGCAATGGGTGGGGGTGGAGGCAGCTGGAGGCAGCCACTGCAGGCTGGCTCATATGAGTGCCAACTGGGCTCCCAGCTTTCAGTGTTTTAGTGTTAGTTTTAGAAAACTGAGGATGGGGCACTGGTGAGGGTATTTTACATTTTTAAATGTTAACAATTTAATATGTTAACGTCTTTTATCCTATTGTTCTGTAATTTTTTCAACTGTGGTGTTTTTATAAGTGTAAGCCACCCTGAATTGCCTTGGCAAGAGGGAGGCATTAAAAATGTGATTAAATAAATAATCTCCACCTACAATCTTCAATGCCCCCATTCAAAACTTGCTGTTGAATACAGTAATACCTCGGATAACGCTAAGACTTGGTTCCACAAGTCTTGGTGTTATCTGATTTTTAGTGTTATCCGATCCATGTTAAAATCCTATGGGATGGATCAGATAACGTTAAAGCTCCATAGAGATACATTGTAACCACACAGGCTTTAGCAGTTGTTATCTGATCCATCCCATAGGACCTTAGCGTTATTCGATCCATTTCTCCTCCCCCGATTACTTAACGTTATGCAATTTTAGCGTTATCTGAGGTAAACGTTATCCGAGGTATTACTGTATTTCCAAAGCCTATGGAAAAGATTTTTGAAAGCAAAACAGAAGGCTGCAAGCTGAAGGTGGAGGGACCATTTTGCTAGTGCAAAAATGCAGCATTTCTCTAGTCTACAGTCAGTTTCCACTAGGCATGCCTGCTTCCCTGCAGCACTTTTGTCTGATCAGTGATTAAGCTATCTTTGATCACTGGAGTTATTCACCTATACTAAATAGGATTCTTCTACTTAAAAAAAAACTGCCAATAGTTGCAGAAGAATCATTTTAATACTTCACTGGAATGTGGGAGGCATGGGAGTGGTCCTAACCCTTACTTCTCCAATGCCACAATGCCTGTGGAAAAGTTCATCCTCCATCTATGTAAGCAGTCATCTTAAAAGCCCTCACTGTCACATAAATTTTGCAAAATCATATGTGTATATTAATGTGTTCATATCAGGAATTGCATGAGATTGTCCTGCTCAGTTGAGAATTAAGCCTTATTCTCTAGTGGAATGCAGACCTCAATGTGCCTGTTCAGAAACAATTTGACCCTCAGATTCCCCACTGTTGGTTCCTTACTGCTTTACAAATATGTGCTATTTTGCTAATAGAAATACATTGTTGGTGGATTCGACTCAATACAACTGACAATTATTTACTTATTTAGTCACATTTATGCTGCCGCCCTCTTGCCTAGATGAGTCTGGGGGGCTTACATGTATAAAAATCACAACACAGCTGTACAAAACAATGAAATAAAAACATTAAAAATATAAAATTGTTTAAAATGTAGCGTACCCTCCCCTAGCAACCACATTATAAGATTTCTTTTTTAAACTGAAGTTGAAAGCCCAAGTAGCACTCATATGAGCCAACCTGGAGTGGCCATCGTCCCAGCTGCTGCCCCCACTTGCTGCGCCAGCAAGGTCTTAAGGTGTTTTCTAAAACATAAAAGCTCCGCCTGGAGCCGTAGCTCAATCGGCAGGAGGTTCCATAGGGCCAGAGCAGACACAGAAAAGGCCCTCCTTCTCATGCTAGAGAGTTGACCCTCTCTAGCCAATGGGACTATCAGGGAGCCCCTCTGGTCTGCTCTAGTGGGACGGGCAGATGTCCTTGGGGTGACTTGGTCTCTTAAGTACCCTGGTTCACTACCATGTAGAGCTTTAAAGGTCATTACCAGCATCTTGAATTGCACTTGGAGGCAGACCGGTAGCCAATGCAGCTCCCGAAAAAAGGGTGATGCATGGGGATAACACCCACACCCCATCACCACGAGAGTAGCCATGATGAATTCTTTACATATGATCCAGATTTCATAAGATTTACAGATGGATGGATCAAACACTGGTCGGTTAGAAAGTTAAGAGTTAAGGATTCTCTTCTTGCCTGACAGCTGAATATCTTTAAATAGGCTGTATTCTGTGACTCAAAGGTGTCATGGGGAACTCAAGGAATGTGGACCCCAAGAAAAGGTTTCCCCAGGCATATTGTTAAGGTATGACACCTGGAATAATTGCTGAAACACTTACTGTTCTATATTATATTGCCTTTTTAGGGTCTTTCTAAAGAAGACTAATCTAAGAAGCTATTAAGATATTTCAATCTACTGGCTCACCAAACTAATTTAAAACCCAATAGAATAGCAACTGAGAACACATGTCTGAGTGCAAGCATGATATTTAATTTAACCCAAAGTACCTAACAGTGATAAAACACAACACTGAACACTCATTTGAAGTCCATTAGATATTATTTAACTTGCATACTAAGTTCACTTTGTGGCCCATGTAAGAGTGTAATTATCTGAGATAGATAAGTACAATGACTGTCTTTTTCTCATTTAATATTTTATTTCTATAATCAGTGTATTATTTCATTCTACTTTGTTGCCTTCAAACTTCATTTTCCCCCAGATTTAAAAAAAAATACTTGTAAGTAGGAGAGTACATGACAGTTCACCATAATACAGCTTAGACTTCTGAAACAACCTCTCTGTTTGGGAAGAGGATTGAAACAAAGCAAAAAAAAAAAAAAAACCCCAACATATTACAGGTTGACCCTTTCTATACCACCCATTTGGGTGGTATCCAACTTTGGGCGGTGTACAAGCAAATATCAAATAACATGACAGAACACACAACAAATCAAAACAGAGAACCAGCAAATACATCTCAAAATAAAATAAAAGGCATCTGAGGGCATAGGGGATCAACCTGACTGACTAAATTTATAGCTAAAAGGACAACACCCTGAAAGGTCTTCTTGAACAAGAGAGTTTTCAATTGCTTATTAAAGATAGCCAGTGATGGAGCCTGGCACAGCTCCACTAGTAGAGTGTTCCAAAGTGTTGGTGCCACCACCAAAAAGGTTCTATTTCTAGTTAAAGACTTTCAAGCCATCCTTGGGTTTGGCACCTGGAGCTGTGCCAGCTGTGATGAACGGGTGATGCTGGGAGTTGTTCTGAGCTAAAGAAAGAATAAAAAAATAAAACCAAAACAAAATTGCTTTTGCACCTTTATAATTGGCAGATTTGTCTCAGTGTTTGTTTCTTCTGGTCATATGGATTGTAATCAACTGTGTCCATCATCATTGTCAAAAGATAATTTTTAAACCATAAGAGGGAAACTATGGCCTTCCAGGTGTTGTTAGTCTGCAAATCTCATAAATCGCTCAGATCCGCTCGAAGCTGAATCCCGGCGTGGAACGTACAGAGCTGGGGTTGACCATAGCACAGTCTAGCCATGTTACCTGGGATCGGTTCGATCCTGTTGGCCCTGAGGAAGTGGACAGGCTTCTTGTATCTGTTCGCGCCATGACCTGTGCACTGGACTCTTGCCCTGCCTGGTTAATTAAAGCTTCCAAGACTATGGCAGCTGGCTGGATCGGGGCGATTATCAATGCTTCTTTAAAAGAGGAGCATTTTGCAGCACCTTTCAAACACGCTTTAGTGCTTCCCCTCTTGAAGAAGCCGTCCCTCGATCCCATGGTAATTTCCAACTACCGTCCAGTGTCCAACCTACCTTTCTTAGGTAAGGTTCTGGAAAAGGCTGTGGCGCTGCAGTTACAGGAAGTCCTGGATGAAGCGGATTATCTGGACCCATTTCAGTCAGGATTCAGGCCCGGATATGGTACTGAGACCGCACTAGTTGCTTTGGTGGATGATCTCTGGAGAGAACGGGACAGAGGGGAGCCGTCTGTCCTTGCTCTTCTCGATCTCTCAGCGGCTTTTGACACTGTTGATCATGGCATCCTTCTGGGAAGGCTCCAGGGTCTGGGGATCCAGGGCACAGTGTTGTCCTGATTTTCCTCATTCCTGAGGGGCAGGACCCAGTCGGTGTGCCTGGAGAAGAAGGAGTCCAGCCCTAGGCCCCTTCAGTATGGGGTACCTCAGGGCTCGGTGCTTTCTCCTCTCCTATTCAACATCTATATGAAGCCGCTGGGTGAGATCATCCGTTCCCACGGAGTCAGGTATCATCAATATGCAGATGATACCCAGTTATACATCTCTGCCCGTGGGGACCCAAGCGGTGCGGTGGAAGTCCTTTCCAGGTGCCTGGAGGCTGTTAAGGTCTGGATGGGGGACAACGGGCTACAGCTGAATCCCGGCAAGACTGAGTGGCTGTGGGTAAGAGGTCCCGTGTTAACACAGGAGCTGCCATCTTTGGTTCTGGATGGGGCAGTCTTGCCCCAAACAGACCCGGTGCATAATCTGGGAGTCCTCCTTGACTCACGGCTACTGTTCGAAGAGCAGGTGGCAGCCGTGGCCAGGAGGGCTTTTGCACAACTCCGTGTAATATGCCAGTTACGTCCACTCCTAGACTGGGACGCTCTGCTTATGGTCACACATGCATTGGTCACCTCCAGACTTGATTACTGTAATGCGCTCTACATGGGGCTGCCCCTGATGACCATCCGGAGACTCCAGCTGGTCCAAAATGCGACGGCCCGGGTAGTGGTGGGGTGTGGGCGTTATGCTCATGTTTCACCGCTGCTCCGGGAGCTGCACTGGTCACCAGTATGTCTCCGGGTGCAATTCAAGGTGCTGGTTATTACCTTTAAAGCCCTATATGGTAGTGGGCCAGGGTACCTAAGAGACCGCGTCACCCCAAGAACATCTGTCCGGCCCACCAGGGCGGATCGGAGAGGCTCCCTTGTTGTTCCTTCGGCGAGAGAGGCGTATCTCGCCTGTACTAGGAAAAGAGCCTTCTCCGTGTCCGCCCCGACCCTCTGGAAGCTCCTGCCCACCGAGCTGCGCCTTCAGACGGAGCTCTTGCCCTTCCGGAAGGGCTTGAAAACCTGGCTGGCAGGACATATTTGGGGACCAGGGAACGTGGGTTCCCATACTAAGTGGCTTATTTAAAGGAGTGCCACTCTGGGTCTGAATTATGGGAATACTGGTGCGCAGTTTCGGTACTGTTTTAACTTCTGACAACTTTTTAAACTTTTACGATTTTTCTATGTTTTTATCTTTTATTTTTTATTTTTATCGTGATGTAAGCCACCCAGAGTCGGGTTTCCCGATTGGGGCGGGGTAATAAATTTAATAAATAATAATAATAATAATAATAATAATAATAAACTCAAACCAGCATAGCCAAGAGGGATTAAGAGGCAATAGAACAATATCTGGAAGTCTACAGTTAACTGCTCATGTCTGAACTGACAAACAGATGGAAGAAATCTACCAGACTTGGCTTGCAACTATGGCACTTGAGAAGTGACTCTTTAACTTTTTCCTAGTGGGACAAATGGGTGGTTTACACTGTGGCATAGGCACTGGAGAAAAGAGCCAATCTCCTTTCTCCAGCCGTGACCTCAAAGTCCTCCCAACTACTGACAGATAATGTTACATGCACAGAGGCAGAAAAATCTAATCACAAACAGTGGCTCTCCAGACGTTCAGCCCAGAGATTTTTCTTCTTCTGGAGGATAGTGTCTAGCCAGGTTCTCCTGCTACAGCAAAATAGCAGATCATACTGCCAGCAACTCAATGGAGAGTGTCAGGTGGAGGTTACCTAACCTGGCAGCCCTAAGGACTAACAGCTTGCGTGTCAAAGTCCACAGGGAAAGGTGATGGTCCCCAAGTGGATTAAATCCCACTTGAATCCATCTTGATGGAGGGAAGCTTCTTCATCAATACTGGTCTGGGGCTGAGAAGAACTTTCCATGCCAAAAGGGCTCAGGACCAAAATATTACTCATGGAACTGGATCAGTGATACGGGTGTCATGCTGTGATGTGGAAGCAGATGAAAGGCCACTACATTATATTCTCAGGACAGTCTTCATGGCCAATTACCATGAGGATCGCTAATATTCAGATACAGGAGGAGGAGGAGGAAGATTGGAGAAACCTTTGACATGCAAAACATGCACTCTACCACTAAGCTATGATCTCTCCCTAAACTCAATGTCACTTCACTTTACTGGGACCCAATGGGCTTCAACACATTCAGCTCTTTGTTGGTTGTGGCCTATGGGAGATGCAAAGAGAATAACACTTCCATATAAACACAGTGCTCAACATTATTCATACCTATCAAATCATTCTGACATGTTGAATCAGTGACTATGTCTTCTTCATCCTCTGGGAAGTTTTCTGCTACCATTTTGACCTGTGTGGTATAAAGAATATAATTAAAACTAATTTTAAATATTTCTTTTGAATACAGCAGGCCAAAAGACATATGATTTCAGCACACAAATGTTTAACTTCCACCTGAATTATCACTTTCCACTACCCACTTTAATACAACTTTGAAGTCGTACATACTGAGAATTTAGAGCATGCTTCATCTTCTTTTGAATGACTCCTAAAATGGTTCTAAATGCTTTAATAAAAGCATTACTATGCAACTGCCAAGAAAAATTAAGTCTTGGGGTGGCATAATTCCTCAAGTGGAAAGAGATTGTGATGATTTATTTTAAGAAGAATAAAGAAGTACATGTCCATGTATCTTTCTCTCTCTCTCTCTCAAAATATTTTGTCTCATTCATTCACAAAAGAATACAGGAGAAAAAAATCTATATTTCCTAATTTTCTTTATGCACTGTTTCAATCATTTAAAACTGACATTTTCCACTTCTGACAAAACCCAATTTACTTATCAAGATCCAGTAGCATAAACTGGTATTCAATGACACTACAATTAGGAATTTTTCTCCTACCTACCCCATCAACTGCATCAGACTTCTCTAACACCAGAATATCTATACCAATGGATTTCCTCCTCCTTTTGAAAAAGATTTTAAGATAATACAGGGCTTCCTGAAAAATTGAGGTTTGGTGATTTTGGCACAACCAGTGGGATTCAACAGAACTATACCATTAGATTTTTGTCCATAATTGTTATCAGTTGTCTTGGGGAGGGAGGCAGGGGTGCGAAGGTCACCATGGGAAGGCACTGGACAGGGAGTGGTGGCACCTGTTTTGGTGATTAGGGTTGGAGGGGAATCCCATACATTGCTATTGGCACCCCAGGGTGCCAGAGGCGAGGATGGGGTGGAACAAAGCCCAATTGTTCAATATACCACCACCAGGATTTAACTGTGTCATACTCTAATGCAGGGATGCCCAAACTATGGCCCAGAGGCCAGATGTGGCCCCTGGTGCTAATTCATCCGGCCCACAAAGCCCTCATTGCTCCTGGAAGCAGAAGTAAAATGCTTCCATATGGTCACGGGGGTATAGTGACCCTGAACCACATGACTGGTCCACGGCCTGAAAAGTTAGGGCACCCCTGCTCTAATGGTATTTGTTGTCAGGAGATAGGTGTGGATATAAGTGACACAAATTTTAAGTATACCAGGTAAAATTGAGAATGTTAGTTACTGCTACTTCTTTTTTACCTTCTAGGGCTTTTGCTCATACAGTTTCATTCTATTGTATTCCCATTTCTTTTAATATTACATCAAGCTAAGCTTGAACTATAGTATCAAAGTTTTCCTTATAGCCTTTCTACTCTTGTACTCTCTGCTGAGATCCAAACTCTATCTCTCTTTGTATTGTATACCTAGATACTCTCAGGATCACGCAATCCTTCACTGACTTTATTCAAATTTCCTTCCTAGCAGACACTATCTCTCTGTCACTCTTTCAACACCCAGTTCCCACCACCAGAGGTCTTCTAGCTCACTCTCACTCCACAAGATTCTAATAGCACCTCACTCGGTCACTCTCCACCAATCTTCAACCACATACAGTACCTTTGTATTCTGTACCACATCCACTCTACCAGGCATTCCCTATTATTTTTTCTACATTCTGTGCCCATACTTGTTGCCATATGTCATAAAAGATAGACAAAAGTATCACACACTGTAGGTATCATTACCTCCAGAGTTGCTGACTGAGGTTCCCTTATCCTACACACAAACAAACTTCCCAAGGTCCTTTCCCAGTTGACTGCCATATGTGGGAATCCATGGGAGAACAATAAGTCACATCTTCTCTGCACTCAGTAGTGATCATGGAATTACAAACTCTGGACTTAATATGTTGGGTAGCTGTGAATATTACACCATTCTAAAATGTGTTCATAAACTGCATCACTTCTTGCTCATTTTTGCAAATGGGGGACTAGACATATCTCCCATATCCTACCCTATTATCTCCACTTTAAAGAAACGGACTATTAGACACATGCTGCTCAATGGGAGCAGATGGGGGTGGGTAAATTTGTGGCAAAGTCCCCTTGGTGACTCTACATCCTGCCTAAGGTGGAAGTACTCTGCCTTTACTAATGGAATGTTGCTTTAAATAATTTATATACAACTGCCAGGCCTAGCACTCTGTCTTGTACAGGCTAAACAAATCCTTGAGATAAGAGTTTTACGAGGTGACTCAACTGAGACCTAAGCTCTTAATTGATACACTGAAGAAGAAAAAAGGGAAGCATTTAATTCTGTGGCATATAAAAATGCACTTCTGAAAATTCATTTTAAGGCAAATTAAAATTAAAAAGCAAATTTGATTTTGCCGTTGAGATGAGATGAAACACATACATTACATTCTGGGGTTTAAAGTACTGTATAAGTGTTGGTGACTGGCTTGACCTTCTTTTCTAAAGGTGCTTTGAGTTGGGGAGAGGAGAGGGAGAGAAGAGAAAATCAGGAGAGCAGCTCAGGGGTTTTGTAAAAATAGTTTTGTGCTATTTTCCTTAAAATACATTTATAGGATCCCCTCCCACTTTTTTGGGAGAAAAGAGAACACCATAGGAAATGCTCCCACATGCCAGTCATTTCAGTCACAGACTTTTTTTTACTAAGTACTCTATGATCTGATTCAAAGAAACTAGCAAAGACGCTAAAATAAGAAGTAAGATTTGGGGCTTATATATTTAAGTTGTATGACTTTAGAAAACAGGCTAAAATTCCATACAATCACACACTCATTAATCATTATCAATCATCAGCATCATTCATCTACTATTACTGTTTTTTAAAAAGATTTAAAACCACAAATGATAGGCATTTGATTTCATACATTTCAAATTGCATATGTATGCTACTTCCTGTTATCCCCTCATTTATGGATAGAATTCAAGAAAATCCACATGTTAAAATCTCACAAAGATATAGCATTTAATGTAATCCTATCCTCAAATATAATGGTGTAATTACTCTTTGATATTCATCTTAGCAAAGGACAGTTTAGAGAAAGAAAAGGTAATGCCTTTCTAGTGTGACTGTTTTTTTCTGAATAGGTTAAAAAAGGAAAAGGAAAAAAATTAGCATTTCTTCATTATTTATGTATATTCAGAGTGATCTCTGTACTTGCCTGATAAAATGGAGTGTGTTTGTTGAAGATATACTTACCTAGTCTTAAATGGCTATTAATACTACATTTGCAAAGACTCCACAAATTGAAACAAAACCGTCTGTAAATTACTGAGACATTAGACAATAATAAGGAAGTTTTAAAAAAGAAACTGTAAGAGCAGAATGCTTGTTTTGAAAAAGTACTTCTGTACAGGGAAGATATACCCTAAGCTGTCAGCAACATATTAAATGGGGCATAGTTAAATTGAGTGGCTCTGATAAGGGGCTTCGCTTTGCTATCAAAGTTCTATATCAGTTGGATTGAATTTCCTGCATATTGCACATTTCCAAGTCTTCCATTCTCTCTCATTCCTTTCCATGACATTACAAGGGCAGGCTTAGATATGCTTATAATTTGTGGTTTTATAATGCAGGGGACATCTACATTTCCAAAGAAAAGATGATACTATAGAAGTTACAGGCCACAGAAAAGGGAAGCGGGGGAAAGGGGGAAAAGATTTCTATAGCATATATATTCAGAACAAGGTTTCAAGATATTCTTAACAAATGACCTTGTACATCCTCTACTAAAGGCTTCATTTACATGGAAACATAAAGGAGGGCACACACCTTCCTGAAGTTGAAGACAAGCTGCCGATACTTTTAACCTTTACCACCCTAAACACCAACAATAATCTAACAAGAGGTTCTTCTTTGTATTTCCATGACAGAAAGAGATTCTAAAATAGTGTTTTATATTTAGAATGTATCTTTCAGAAACACGTTATTCATATTTCTAACTTTCTCATACTAAGCAGTAGCACATATAAGACTCATTCAAAATGACAGAAACAGAAAATGGTTCCGAAAGATTTCATGCCAGACCTTTTCAGGACAGGACTTTTAGGAGAAAAAGTGAATTCTATAGACAGACATTAAGTGCTTCTTTTGTTGTTCTTAAGGATGATATCCCAGTATATATTAAAAAATGATTATCAGCAATCATACGGAAAGCCAGTTTTATGGATAGTGCTATGGAGGTAGGAAGCCAAACATTCCCTGCACCATTTTCTAACTGAAAGCCCGTCCTGTGGTAGCCATAGCAAACTCCTTGATAAATAATAGTGAAGGAGGAGGAAACTGCAAAGGAAAAAAGAGTAAAAAAAAATCTTACTCCTGAGCAGGAGTTCCCTTTTTCTTGTGTGCAACTCCCAGCATTCTCCAGTTACCGTGACCAGAGGTCATGCTGACTCATCCATGCCAAAACAAGATACCATTTTCAAGCTCTAACCACCATAGTCTTTATTCAAGCTGCTATTAAACTTTCCAAGAAAAAAAGAGAGCAAGCAAGCAAAAAGGAATCCAACTTATGCCACATATCATTTGGCTGTACAGTAATACCCCGGATAACGTTATGACTTGGTTCCACAAGTGATGTCGTTATCCGGTTTTTAGCGTTGTCCGATACATGTATTGGATAGCATTAAAATCCTATGGAGCTGGCTCAGATAACGTCAACTCCATAGAGATACAGTACATACAGTACATTGTAACTGGTCGCGCGCCTAAGCAAGGGGAGTCTTGTCTGAACTCCCCCACCCCCGGGGGGGGGGGATTTCGGACAAGCCGAGCCCTGCCTGTTTCCTGCACCACACTGGCCCCTTACCACTTGCTAAGGGGCCAGTGCGGTGCAGGAAACAGGCAGTGAGCAACTGCCTTGTCTCGCCACCTGACAGCTAAGGTTTGTGTCAGGTGGCAAGACAAGGCGGTTCGCTAAGAGCCTGGGGAGATCCAGGTGAGAGCGGGGGGAGCCCGGAGTTGCGGCGGCGGCGGGACAAGGCAAAGGGAACAACCTGAGCAGGAACGGCAGCGGCAACCGGAGCCAGGGAGGAGCCACTTCCACTTACACTGCTGGCAGTGGTGGTGCTGTTGATGTCGCCGCTGCCCAACAGCAGCAGCGGCAGGATCGTCGCCCACGGCCAGCGTCAACAGCACCAGCGTCGTCGTAAGTGGAAGCGGCTCCTTCCTGGCTCCGATCGCTGCCACCACCACCGCCGTTCCTGCTCAGGTTGTTCCCTTTGCCTTGTCCCGCCGCTGCCGCTGTCGCCGCAACCCTGGGCTCCCCCCGCTTTGATCCATTTGATTGCCTTGACGTGCAATCCTCGTTGCTATAGTGAGCCCAGGAAAGAGGCGGCTTGCCCGAAATCCTCACCCCCTGCACGGGGGAGTTTCGGGCAAGCTACCTCTTTCCTGGGGACGTTATCCAAGCGGGGGTCGCACGTCAAGGCAAGGGATCAAAGCGGGGGGTAGCACCCCCCCACTTTGATCCCTTACCTTGACGTGCAATCCCCATTTTGTGTGCCTAAACAAAGATCGGCTTGTCCGAAATCCCCCTCCCCGGGGGAGGGGGAAATTCGGACAAGCCTCCCCTTGCTTGACAAAGCCTAGCGGCGCTCGGGCTAGGTAGCCCACGTGCCGCTAGGCGTAGTCCAGCGATCGTTGCAACTGAACTAGGGTCGGAGGGAAAGGCAGGCACCCGCCTGCCTTTCGCCCGACTCTAGTTCAGTAGTAGTGATCCATCGCTGGGGGGTGGATTGGGTAGATGTTCTACCCAATCCAGCCCCCCCCCCCCACGATTGTACCTAATAACACTAAAAATCACGTTATCCAATGCAAGATTTTTCCAAAAATCTTGCATCGTTATCTGATTCTTGCGCTATCCGGTACAATCGTTATCTGGGGTTTTACTGTATACACAACTCACTCAAAGGTTTGTTACAAAAGTATTTACGATAACAAGCCAGATCTAATTTAGATTTGAATGTTAAAATGGTTATGAATCCATGACTCATACTTGAGACGAACATTGTTGTCACGTCCCATTTCACTGAGGTCCAAATTTTCTTTGTCTTGTCATGTGACTGCTGAAGTAATGGCCTCTTCAAATCTCTACAGGGATAAACATGCTTTCTGTTATAATCTTTACTTCTTTCCTCTCTTCCTCTTTTGCTGACTTTAGCTGTCTCTATAGGTACTTAAATCTATCCATTCAGTCAAGCCCTTATAACATCTTCTGCAACACCAGCGCTCATGTACTGAACTCATTACCTGTCAATTTGAATAGAATAAATAAGGCTTTATTAAAGCAACAGTTTTAAAACAAATGTTGTCTGTTCCTAGGCTTTAAATTCATTCAGTGTGATCCTTTAATTTATTCCCCCTTCCTCTACTCAGTCTCTCTTTCAGACTCATCTCTCACTCTCCAAAACCATCCAAAACAAAGAACCCTGGTGGCACAGTAGTTAAACTGCAGTTGTGAGTTCAATCCTGATGGGGCCCAAAGTTGACTCAGCTATTCATCCTTCCAAGGTTGGTAAAATGAGTACCCAGCATGTTGGGGGCAAAAATGCTAATTATCTGTAAAATCCCAGAGAGTGACTAAGTGCTATGGGGGTGCTTAAGTGCTATATAAGTGACTAAGTGCTATATAAGTATAATTGCTATCGCTATCCTCTTCCTGAACTCATAGCACCAGTCTGCTCTATATTAGACTTAAGACTCATTCCTCTCACATCCCCTCCTTATGTAGTTTCTCTCTCATCTAATCAAAACCATTCTTACTAACATCCCATGCTCTCCCCTCTCATCATATACTTACCAAACCATACAAACAATAAATTTAACTGGGTATCATAATTGTATCAGTGTGTGCAAATAAAAAACCAAATACTGTACACTGCTTTCAGCTCATAGTTATCTCACAGCAGATGAGGAACAAAACCAATTTGCATAGTGACGTTAGAGATGCAGGAGGAAGGTGATGCCTTTTATGTGGTCACTTAAAAAAAGTTACAGATTACCATTAAAAACTGGCTGTAGTAGCTATCAGATGCCTAAGTGCAATGGGCTAGGATTTTATCCCAGTCAAAGTTCTATGGAAGTAGAAACACCATTGCCATTTACACTTTGATTTTACTTTTTAATAATTCTATATTTAAAAAATTCAGAAGAGGCTATGTTGTTTAATTTTTGCTGGCAAATCTCCTCCTCCTTCTACCCAATTAGGTGTCAAAAGAGATGCAAGGTTCTTGTTGTGGCACTTCTAGGAGTCTCCACTGGCGTTATTTGGTGTTCTTGTACTATTTCTCCGATGTTATCTCTCCACCTTCCTCTGGGTCTGCCGAATGGCCTTTGCCCTTCTCCTCTTTCCATATATGCCTTGTAATGTATGGAATTCCAAGGCATTCTCTCCAAATGGGCAAACCGCTTTATTTGTTGTCTCTGTATGTAGTGCAAGATTGGTTCTGTTCCAATTCTTTCTCTTATAACCTCATTCCTGATTTTATCCCTTCTAGTCACTCCAGCAGCCCTCAACAAATAAGCCTCCAAATTACGTCTGAAAGAGAGTGTAGCTATGTTACTGTGCAGCAGAGCAAAATAATGTTCTACAATGCTGTTTTAAAAATGGGGTCACCCAGAACACAAATTTGTAACTTTGAAATTAGATTTCAAATTAGCAACAATCGTGACACTTAAGTAGCATACATTCTGCTCTTCCTCTAGGACCCTGGTGGCTAACCTTGGCACTCCAGCTGTTCTTGGACTTCAATTACCAGAAGCCTAAGTCAGCACGCCTGCTGATCAGGGCTTCTGGGAATTGAAGTTCCAGAACAGCTAGAGTGCCAAGATTAACCATCACTATGCCATATCTGGAAATTTTTTGAGATATGACTTTTTGAAAAGTAAAATATTTTACTCCTCTCTGTTGACCTTTTATGTTGACATCTAGTGACCTTTTATGCCCCCCAGATTTAAAATAGCTCATATCTTGCTTTCCCTCCGGCTCCAACTCTTTCTGTATTTTGGAAGTTGGCTAGGGCAGAACCTTTAAAGAAAGCATTTGTTAATATCCTACCCCTTCCCCTTTATCACTGATTAATCTATCACTGCATATTTTTGGGTCGTTCTGTATTATATAAATAATATATTTTATAGTTACAAGGCTGGAGGTGGGTTTTATATTATACATGTTTTATTTATTATGTTCACCATTCAAAATTTCATTTAAGTCCAATGGGCAGTATGACCTCATTTACTGAACACAGTTAAAGGATAATGCTCCATAAGCCAAAGGTCACTTCCTAAGCATTTTCAAAAAAGAAGAAATAAAAGCCACATCTTCTGGCCATGAGAAAGAAGAAAGAATTCCAGCTTTCAACTGACACACAAGCAGAAACACTAAGATAATGTACCAGAAGGAACAAATGCCTGCTGAAATCAAAAGCCAGTCAACCCATCCTAGACTAAGGAAGCAGTTCATTTCATGGACCTGCACGGAACATCACAGTAAAAGCCTTGCTTCTATAAAACAATTTAAAAAGTCAATGATAGCCCTTTAAATTGGGCCTAGAAGAAAGAATTGATGGATCCATTTACTTCTGGATGCTAGTATTATATTCAGAAGCCCATTTCATCATATCAATCTGCAATATTTTCCTTTAGTAAAAATACATATTATATTAAAAGCATTTTCCACATATTTTATGTGCATTTTATACTTGTTGTGGCTCAAGTGGCTAAGATGCTGACCGGAAGGTGGGAGGTCAGCAGTTCGATTCCTGAGTACTGCAGGATGGGATGAGCTCCCGTCTTTGTCCCAGCTCCTGCCAACCTAGCAGTTTGAAAGCAAGAAATTGCAAGTAGATAAATAGGGACTACTTCGGTGGAAAGAAAAACAGCGTTCTGTGCGCTCTGGTATCTGGTCATACCTGCCACATGACCACGGAAACATCTGCAGAAACAGACAGCACTGGACCTTCGGCTTTGAAACAGAGATGAGCGCTGAACCTTAGAGTCAGATACAACTGGCTTGTGAACAAGGGAAACCTTATTCTTTAAGCTAATATTGGAACCACAAAATTCACAGAAGAACAACTAAATATCTCTGTATTACAATATGTCTGGGTGGTGCATATAAAATTGACTCAATCAAAATTTTGAATCAAAAGAAATTATTATTATTATTATTATTATTATTATTATTATTATTATTATTATTATTATTATTATTATTATTATTATTATTATTATTATTATTATTATTATTATTATTATTAAAGAAATAATTAACAAATTACTTAAAGTTCAGGTTTTGTTGTTCAGTCGCACAGTCAATTCAGACCTTTTGTGACCCCATGGACCATTGCCCTCAAGGCACCTCTGCCCTCCACCATCCTCCTCATCCTGCCCAGCTCTGTGCCTATTGCATCTACAATACCATCTAGCCATCTCATTTTTGGCCACCTCCTCCTTCTTTTGCCCTCCACCTTTCCCAGCATCAAGGCTTTCTCAAGTTAACCCTCCCTTCTCATTTGATGTCCAAAGTATTTTAGCTTCATCTTTACTATTTGACCTAGGGTCGTTTTTCTTTTTCTTTGATTGACCTATTTGTTCTTCTCGCTGTCCAGGGGACTATCAAAACTCTCCTCCATTACCACATTTCAAAGGCATCTATTCTTCTGCGCTCAGCTTTCCTTATGGTCCAGCTCTCACAACCATACATTACCACTGGGTAATATTAATTACATAATATATAATAGACTCATGGATACTAATATACACTAGTACCTTGGCTAACGTTAAGACTTGGTTCCACAAGTCTTAACGTTATCCCGTTATTAACGTTGTGTGATGCATTGATCACACAATGTTAAAAAAAGCTCTGTTCCCTTTCCAAAGAGGAAAGAGAACAGGGAGGTGATCTGCCTGCCTCTTTGGAAAGGGTAGCAGGGATTCCATGCGTAGAATCCCCACTGCCCTTTCCAAAGAGGCAGGCAGATCGAGCCAAGCACTGGCTGGGTTGGAAAGAGAATGGCACATGTGTGCTGGTTCTCCCCCCAACCCAGTCAGTGATTGGACGCTGTAATTGCTGCTTGGGGTGGGGGGAAGAACGGGCACACGGATCAGTTCAACCCCCAACCCAATGGCAAAAAGCAAAGGCAAACCAGCGCTGTTAGCAGAGAGATTCGCCCTACCCCCTGCTGAAACAACAGGATGACCAGGGCGAATCCCTCACTGTTATGTTTGCCTTTGGCCGGAGGCTCCTCCAGCCAAAGGCAAAACTAACAGTGAGAGAGATTCGCCCTGCCACCCCTACTGAAACAACAGGGTGGGCAGGGCGAATCCCTGCAATTGCCGCTTGGCTGGGGGGGGGGGGAATGGGTGCGTGTGCTGGTCCCCCACCCCATCCCAAGCACCAATCGCAGTGTGCACTCACCACTTGGGTTGGGGGGAAGTACAGGCGCAAGCACCGGTTCAACCCCCAACCCAAGCAGCGGTCGCAGTGGAGATCTCTACCTCAAAGATCGCAGGGCTGGTCTCCAGCCCTGTAGGCTTTGGGGCAGAGATCAACATTGGGGAATTTGAGGCAAACATTTGCATCGCACAACATTATCTTAACGTTGTGCAATGCAAATGTTTGCCTCAAATTCCCCAACGTTATCTGATTTTAATGTTATCTGAGGTAAACGTTATCTGAGGTACCACTGTAATTGGCTTCCAAAACCAATCCATTTCTGCTACTTATAAAAGCTATGCCCTTTGCCGATATGGTAAAAGCAGGGAATAAAGTAAATTCAAAGAGAATAATATCCTGTAGCTTACCACAGTCTCCTTTGTTTTTTCCACATCAGTCTTTGTTTTGCTGGTTTTTTTCTGGTTTCCTTGCATGCCAATAGAGCTGCTGGGAAGAGAATAGCTTTGGGAACTGCCCTTCAACATATTCCTGTAGGAAACATTATTTGATCCATTTTCCCTCTGGTGGGCTGCTTTTTTATCAACTCTGCAGGTAGAAAGTGATTCCACTGATAAATTACATTGCCCTCCTTCAATCACTCCAGTTTCCTTGTTCCTTTAACATTTAACATAATCCTCCTGGTATACCTTTCTAACTATTGGGGAAATTTGGTTAGAGATCAGCTCAGACCCAGCCCCTGTCACCCACCACCCACATAAATGAGAAAGGAGATGTGACAATATGTAAAATGCATGTAAATGTACTCTAGAAGCATTTAAAGTAGGAAAAAAGATATATCTTACTTATAGTTACCATCTATAGTTACAGTCAGAAGGAAAAACAGGGGAAATGGAGTCTCCAGTATGGGAAGAGAACTTTCATGCTTCTTACTTACTCAGATGTTAGAGCAGTGGTTCCAAATGTAGGGCACAATTCCCAGAAGCCTAAGTCAGTACATTGGCTGATCAGTGCTTTGGGGAATTGATTTAGGCTTCTGGGAATTATAGTCCAAAACCCAAAAGTTGGGAAACACTGGGTTAGAGTAACAAGAGCTACCATCAATACAGTGGAAGTAAGAACAAACAGGAAGAGAAGGGGGAGGGTTTGACTCAAATCCCAGAGGTGGGAAACAAACTTTACCCATCAAGTTAGTGGCAAAGGACAGATACATTAGGCTGTAAAGCATCCTCCTATGTTAGCACATGCAAGATGTTATCTGAAAGCTCATTCTCAAGCTTGCATGCAAGAATCCTCAAGTCCCATATAGTTTCACAGGTTTTCAAAGCAGTCTTTTGATTTTGTCAGGATATCTGCTATCATACGTGCAGTCAGCCAGTAAGTCATCTGCATGGTCCCTGTCTCAGTCAACTCATGCACCAGTTGACACCTCATGCATTTATCTTCTTACTCTGTGACAGTTTTTACAGCTCTGTTCATTTTCTGTTATCTGGATTGGCATCTATTCACCTACTCCAAAGTCCTGTAGCAGTTTCTATAGCCATAGCAGTTCTCTGCATGCCTCGTCTGCAGTAAAAAATTCTGATTTGATGGAGCCAAATCTACAAAACCTTGTTTATGACTAGCCCATGAGATAGTCCCATCACCATATATAATCAGGAACCCTCTGATGGACCTATAGTCTGTGCTATCCTCTGCCTTGGCCAGTCTGCATTTATGTATTCTACAAGCTTTAGGATTCTATTGGCTGGGAGTCTTAGCCTAAAATCCATAATTTCTTTCAATTATCTAGCTACTCTTTTGACAAACTAACTTTTTTGCTCAGTATCCCTATAGCAGTAACTATGTCAGGCCTACTAGTGGTTAGTACAAAGGTTTCGCTACAGCTATTCTATACTTGATGTTGTTTGGTAGAGGTTCACTGTCTTCTTTGCCTTTAGAAAGTCTTTAACAGGGGTGTTTCAACAATGTGGGCATCTTGGAGACTTAGAGTGTCACCACTAGTTCCATTATCTTTTGTTTCTGCTTCAGCAAATATGGGCTATCTGCCTCTTTTTCAGCTTGAATGACCAAAAAGTATGTTGCATCTCCTAATTCCTTTATTTCCATCTCTGTGTTGAGGTGAAGTACAATCTTATTTTACTCTTCTTCCTTTTCAATACCACAATCTGGTCATAAACATAAGTAACAATAAAAGTTAAATGTCCATTTTTGATTTGCATTAGCTTGCATGAAACCTTGTGGCAGAAGCATCTTCCTCAATTTCTCGTTCCAGGCCCCTCGCAGGGTATTTCAGTCCATGCAGGTTTTTCTTTAGCTTGCAGACAAAATGAGAATGTTTAATGTGGATAAAGATATGTAGACGTTTCATACATAGCTCCTTGGATTCTCTCCATGTAGAACACAGTCTTTTCATCACGAGTTGGCACTCCACGTGTTCTGGAACTTCAATTCCCAGAAGCCCTGATCAGCAGGAGTACTAACTTGGGCTGCTGGTAATTGAAGTTCAAGAACACCTGGAGTGCCAACGTTTGCCATCACTGATCTAGGCAGTAGATTTGCATCTGTTTGGAAGTTTACTATACTCAGGAACATTTTAATTGTACTGTGCTTGACAACAGGAACAAAGGGTTCACAAAAGTCTTCTTCATACTCCTGCAAGAATCCTTTGGAAACCAGTTTTGTCATCTAGCATTCCACTTCACCTGAAGCTCTGCTTCACCTTTACGCAATGACTTTTTTTGGCTGGTGGAGTTTAGTCAGGATCCATGCCTCATTCCTGTGTAGTGTTTCTTTCTCTTCTCTTGCAGATTCTTCCTTCTGTTGGTTTCAACTGTTGGCATTTGTTCAACTTCTTCCTCAGTCATAGGCTCACTCATCAGGTATGACTTTGCAAGGTGTGTCAGGTGATCAGCTCTGGAGCATGTTGCACCATTAGTGCTTCCTCCAGTTCAGCAGCCTTGACATCTCCATCTCTGTGCCCTACTCTTGGTGTTACAATCTGTGTGTCATCATATTCCTGTTCTATTTGGTTTAGGTTGTGAAGGCATCAGCACTGCTGTGCCTAAGAAGAGTTCAACATAGTGATCTTTCCCTTCATAGATATTTAACACAGTCACTCTTTTGTCAACTCTTCTTTGTTCATCAAAATGAACTGCATGTCTTACACTGACTTCACCTGTTTTTAAGCTCATTACTTTATAGCCTTCATTGCCAGAGGCATAGTCAAGCAAAAAAGTCAGCGTTCCAAAGACTTAATTTGTTCCGCACTTGGCACTTTGCAATGCCTAAGTTCAAATTGTGTTTTTCTAGTATCTTTAGTTGGAAATTTGTTCTTGAAATATGATGCAGCCATGATTGTGTCACCTCAAAATTTGTTGGGCAGTTGTACATCTGCAAGCATGCATCTTGTCATCTTCAAAACAGATGTTTTCTTTTAGCTGTTACATAATCATATTTTATCTAATTTATTTTATACTTATATGTTCAGATGACTAATCAGTTAATAAAGTATGATGATGATTGTACATTAAGTGGCCCACACAGGTCATTGTGTATTATATCTAGCATCTTGGTGCTCCATATTTCAGTCTTCAGCAAGAATTAATGTCCAACATCCTTTTCTGTGATACTGCTTATGTACCTGGCTGTGGTTCTCTACCTCAAGGACTGTCTTTCAATTTCTGTGTGTGAAGTGACAATTCCATATCTCTGCATTGGTGTTGTCCTCTCTCTGAGGTTCTGATGTTAGTTTGCTGAACTGAAAGACTGAGTTTGTATGCACCATTATATTTAAGAGCTCAAAAACATACTTAATTATTTTTCTTTACTGCAAACCCTCAATGTTCAATGTAAATGGAAAAACCTTTGTCAACACTTAACATACTGCATTGCAAATCAGAAACATATACAACATTACTTTACTGACACCCATTTCACAGGACAATTCATATTGTAAAACATCAATTCCAGTTTACTGTCTATTCATAGAAACATCGTTGTCTATTTGAATATTTCCACCAGCATTCTCAATTAGTATTATAAAGAGTTGTATTATGTGTGTGGAGTGACTGGTACATCCTGACTCAATGATCCACACACTTGGTTTTTGTTCGGAATTATAAGCATGCAAGTTCTGTGTTTAAAAACCTTGCTGAATTTTCCGTTTCTCTTTCTCATGGACTTGTTTCCACATGCTTCTTTTCTTCTTTTGTCTTATAATTGTTTTCCCTACCTTTGCCTGATAGATCTTTGGAGAATTGACATCCTTTGGTTAGATTACCCTTTCTACCACAATGGCTTTACTATTCATCAGGTAATTCAAGCCATTTTTTTGTCATTGTTTCAGGAAAATCCCTTTGTTCTGTTCCTTCCTATCTCAGGCAATTCAGAGCCTCTTCCAAGGTTAATTTCTGTTTCCTATCAAGAACAGATGTAGAGGCACCATTTTTTTCATCTATTTGGAATAGTAGCTGTGTTAGTCTGTGGTTCAGGCATATCAGAAAACAAAAACAAAAACATTTCAGAACTTTAAAGACTAACTGCTATATTTTTACTGTGAGCTTTCATGGATCAAGTCCACTTCTTCAGACAAAAGAATAAAATATAAACCACATCTGGAAATTTTACTCCTTTGTCTGAAGAAGTGGACTTGATCCATGAAAGCTCACACTTTTTTCAACTATTGTTCCTCTCAGAAAAGCCCACCTTTTGTTTATCATCTAATTTAAATCCTGTCAGATTTAAGGCATAAAGCAGGTATATGCTTTTCATAATCCTTAGAATTAAGTCTCAATCTCACAAATTCCCCGATCCAGATAGTTTATGATTAAATCTGGTATAGCCATAGGAATGCTCTAGGAGATGTAATGTGTGTTTGGCAGATTCACAATCCTTTATGTACTCAATTTGCTGGTCTGATAAACTTTCAGAGATCACAGCCTTTGCTATGTAATCATTCTTTGGCCAGATTAGGAGCCTCCAGCATGCAGAGGAAATTCTCCATGCTTATTGCACTGGAAGGTCAGAGGAAGATGGACTATCAACAAAACAATGGAAGCCTGAAGAAACCGGGAGGGAGCCTGGACAAATGGCAGAGTTTGGCAAAGAACTCTACAAGTCAACTTAGTGGCAAAGGACAATCACAGTAGGCTTTAAAACCTCCTCCCTCTCAGACTCAGTGTTAGTGCCTGTAAGACTGCTATTATCCAAACACAAGCCTTGATTACGTATGTCACTTGCAATTTCAGTTACTATAGTAATTTAGCCTTTTACATACAATGATTTATTTTAAATTGTCTACAACTGTGGGGCAAATTGCAAAACATCATACGCTTACTGTTGAACACCTTCTGTGGTATAAGGTTAAGATGGTACAAATGAAATCAGTCCCAAATAGTTACAATATTTGTTTATTAATAAATTCCGGGCACATTAAACACAAAATAAAATCAAGTATCATATGATAAAGTTCAATCACAAGCACTATGCCTCTGTTATATGTATGCATGTGTGTGTATGTAATACTATGGTTCAAACTTTGCATTAGCCTTTATAAGGCTTACTATTATTTAATTTCAGAGAACAATAGCAGATAGAAATAACCAGAGCAGCCATATGGTGAACTTTTTATTAAATAGTTCTCACATTAGTTACAGGAGTGTGTGTATGTGGGTAAGTTGGGACTTTCAAGACATGGCTACCACATAAAAATATCTCTGCTCATAAAATGAACTGCACTAATTGTATAAATCTGCTACTACAACAGTTTTCATGCTAGTTGAATGGCACCACTGAATTGTGAAGCTTGAATAACAACTTCATAGACTGATTCTTCTTCCAAGAGATGCAATGAGAAGTCCAACTTCCTACCTTTGGCACCACAGCCAGATAATTAAGCCACTGAGCTATGCAGTCAGCCACCACAGACCATACAGGTTTTTAAACAACATTTAATGTACAGCTTACATCCAATGCCGTACAACATTGATATGACATACATTGTCCCCTTAACCTTCTAGAGCAGTGTTTCCCAACCTTTGGTTTTTGGATTTCAATTTCCAGAAGCCTAAGTCAATTCCCCAAAGCACTGATCAGCCAATGTACTGACTTAGGCTTCTGGGAATTGAAGTCCTCCTGTAAGGTGTGGGCCCCACTTTGGGAAACACTGTTCTAGAGGTAATTGTTTGAGTGCATTATGGTAGCTGTAGGGAGATGGTGGATTACTTTATCAGTGGAAACAGTTCTGTCATTGGAACTATCTAACTAGCTCCTATTGTCTGGAAAACCATGAGGATAATTTTGAAAATGAAGCAGTAGCCAGTGAGTGGTATTTTTTTTAAAAAAAACCTTACAAATTCATTGTAAGATGTTTCTAAATTAGTGCACAGCCATCACAAAGTGCTTTTTAATGTCAAGAGAAAGCTCTAAAGCCGCTTGCATTTTGGATGCAAGATGCTTTAAGAATTTTGTTTGGAAAGGCAGAGGGAAAGAGCCATTGAATACTTATGCCAAGAGACACTGGACTGTGGCACGTAAGGCACAGACTAGGATCTCTATGAATTTCAGATACATTAAAAATGGTGTCAGAACAAAAAGCAATCTCCATGTCTTTGCATATCTTTGACCAAATCTCTAACACATAAAATCCTTACCTGTGCAAAAGTTCTTTCATAAAGGTGTCTTTTCCTGAGTATGCAGTAGCAGAGTTGTTCTTTTGTTCACAGCTGTTTTGGCTGGGCCTAGTTTGCATAGCTTTGGGGATTTTTTTCCCTTTTGGGGTACTATCTAAAATCCCACCATTCAGGGTCTTTTTATTTAGTTCATTTTCTGTTTCACAGTGCTGTTCGGTTTTCTTTTTGTCTTTCCGCTTTTCAGATTTTGCTTGCTTATTTCCAAAAGATGAAGCTTTTGCTTCTTTCTTTTCAATTTTTATTTTAGAAATGTCAATCTTTCTGCCACTCAAGGCTGGGAGTTTACTCCTCTGAAAAGCAAACCAACTAGCAATAGAAGGTCCTCCACTCTTTTGTTTCATCTCTGTGTTGGAGGGTTTACTTTGCCTTTGTCCTTTCTGCATATTTTCTTGGATGCACAACATGACTTTCTCTTCTATTGTTGGCTGTGATACAGATGAAACTCCATCTGATTTCTTTAAGCAGCTTTCTTGTGACATCACTTTGCTTCGTTTACGAGGATACTGTAGGCTGTCTGGATTTTTCTGAAGTGGCAGAATTTGTTCTGATGAACTACTTGAGATCTCCAAGGCCATTTCTGCTGGGATATCACTCTTTTTGCTTACTGGTTGATGTCTGGAAATTTCACTGCCATTTTCATCATGGACCGATCGAGCTGGGACATCTTTCAGGGAGGTTGATTTGTTGCCCTCATTTTTCGAAATGCCATGAAATAAATCTTCTCTTGGAGATGTGCACAATGCCAGCTTGCTTGGGCTATCAATCTGACTACTAGAACTACTCATACTTCCACAAGAACCTTTTCTGGAGTGGGAAACCTCTGGACCCATTGTGGCATGTGGAGCCAGGTCTGGAATCACTGCTGCTCCAGGAGCAGCTTTCGTTTGCAATCCCTCCACTGTGGAATTCTGCCTGGTTAAAGAATTCCCTCTTTCAGAAGTGTTTGTTATAATCTGTGTCCGAACCTTTCCTAACCCTTCTGTAGATGGCAGAGATGACTTTTCTCCTGTGTGAACACTGAAGCTTTGACTGCGTGCCTTTGCTCCGTTCATGCCAAGAGCTGGCTTCATATATGTCCTACTACTAGAAGAAACAGATCGCTTAACTAATTTGTTTTCTAATCCATCTTGGTCCATTAAACTATATGTTTCAGAAGGAATCAAGGAAGATGGATCCAGATTAAATTCCTTAACAAAGCTTTTCCTCCTTTCTCTCTTAACACTCCTTATTGCAGTGTCTACTACATCTATGGTAGTTTCAGATAAAGATTCACCCTGAGTCTCTTGATTTGAATTTTGACAGCATCTAGAGGCTGCATTTATACTATCTTTTTCCTGCTTCCCTGGTATGGTGGAACTCTTCCTGAAGAACTGGGGAGATTTTATAAAGAATTTAAGTCCTACAGGCAGATGGGGCTTGACTCCCTTACTTGAAGTGCTTCTAATATCACTACCCGGAGATAACAATACTGGTGAATGACTAATCTTAGAAAGCAAAGGCACCTCAGCAATTCTTATAGGACAATCTGATGGTGTGGCAAAGTTGTTGGAGAATGTTTTTTTCTGACTTATTCCAGTGTCCTTTAACAATGGTCCACTCTGCACTAAATTCATATCTTGTAACATGCAAGCTGTAAGGGCATCCTTAGAATGACCATGTTCTCTGCTACTGCAAGAAGATGTTGACTGGTTTGAGGATTTTGGAGAAACTATCTTTGTAAAAAAACTGGGACTGCCTTGACATAGGCTAGGGGCTGGCTCTAATATGCATCTGCTTTGTGTAGACCTTTCTCCCTTCTCATGAAAGTGATTTAATTCAGTTTTAGATATCAGATGTCTGGTTTGTATTTCATGTGCAGTAATTTTATGAAAAGCAGGCACTGAAGTTTGTTTCAGTGGTGACAACTGAGCTGCAGTTTTTACTGTCTCATGGAGAATAGGAGCCCCTTGTTTATCAGGTGAACCTTCACAGCTTGGTTTTATCAACAATGAAGCTGATCTCCCTGGAGGAGGAGGTGGGGATGGAGATCTGGCTTCCACAGGAGGCAAATCACAATGGATATCTCTAGTTGGTTGCTCTTCATAGTCACCAGATTCTACAAGATGCTGAGACAATGAAGTTGATACTGGAAGTTGACTCCAATCTGCTCTACCCACAATTTTAGGATTTAGTGGAGTATGGATGAAGGCCCTTGGATTATGCAAGTCTATTTTCAAATCAGAATTCCGACTTGAATCTCGCACCCTTTTGAATCTTGAGCATCCTACAGGTGACAAGTGCGATTTCTCTGCTGTCACAGAAGAACATGAAAGGGGTGTGCAATAATCTTCACCTTTTGTGACTTTCAATTTCTGTGGTGAAAACTTATCTCTGCTGGGAATTTTAGTCACCTTATGCTGCTGATTACTACCTGCCTGGATATCAGATGCAGTACTGGGGGTGGAAGAGATACTGCATAGAGACTTCATTAGATTTTTCTGTGGATTATTATGATGGCTGGATCTTTCAAGATAGGCAGAACATTCATTTTGGTACGTGGTAGGGGCAATTTCATGCTCACCCCCAAGATTATTTTGGACAGTCTCCTGATCAGTTTCATTATGAGGTGTTTGGAAAATACTGTAGTCTTTAGCATTAGTTATTTTCTGCAATTTAGCTTTTCCCTGAGGTAAACATTCAGTATATTCTGCACTAGGCCCAGCATACGGGTGACTGATTGCAATTTCACCTCTAGTTAGAGTGACAACCCCAGTTTGATGAGAACTGAATTCAATAGGCTTGCCATCTTCAGCATCAAATATTACAGTAACACATTCTTCTGAAGAGGTTTTCTTTATAACTTTTTGCTGCTTAACAAAATTATATGCCTTTGGCCCAAAGTCTGAGTGAGAAACTCCCTGATCTGCTTCTTTTTCAGAGCATACAAATTGGAAATGTTCATTTTTTAAACATCCTTCAGAGATCTCTGCTTGCTTGTCAACAAAGGGTGCTAATGACAAATCTGATGGACTTTTCTCATCACTGCTTTCTATATGTAATTCATCCAGGATTTCATTGTCATCAGTATCTGAGAGGTGTAAATTAAGGTCTCTCCAGCTTACATCAGCAAGGCTTTTATCTATCAGCAGTCCAGGCGGCTCCACATTTGTGCATGATTTTGCTTGTGACTTAAATTCATCAAGAAAACTAGACAGTTTTTCAGGCCTTTCCTTTGTATTAAAGTAAGAACCTTCCCCCAGCAAATGTCTTCTATCACGTTCCCAACCAAACAGACTGTCAGAAACACTATGAGTTAATTTATTATGGCAGTCTCTACAGTCTTTGCTTGGGACTTTATACAGCAGTGCTAAAGATGAAGACTCATCGTCAGGATTTTCATGTGAGTCGTAATCGTACACAAAGGCTCTCTGGTGCTCAATGCAAATAGCCCCTATTTCCTGAGGCATGCAATCTGCTTGGTCTTTATGACTGCTGCACTTAATTCCAGGGGAGTAAATTCCTTCATTAGAATCCATGCAATCTTTGTATCCCCATTTGGATAGCACAGAAGGTGGTTCAAGGAATATTTTTTGCCTCTGCAGCTTCTTTAGGCCTTCCAAAATGTGGTTTTCCTTGACACGAGTTGGAGGCAACTCATCAGCAGGACTAGAAAGGTTGCTGGGTAGCGAAGAACCAATGCTTATTCTGTTCTCCCAGTTGACCGATGACTGCTTGTAAAGAAAGATAAAATTAATTATTATTGCAAAATAAAGGTTAATAAGAAAAAAATATAAGCATGCTAGCCTAATGATGAAAAGGTACATACTTTCTAATACAGTTTGCTCCCTTTTAAGAAGTTTAGGTATCCATGGTTTTAGTTATCCAAGGGTCTAAAATATTCAGTACAAATCCTAAATACATAATATACAGTGGAACCTTGCTTAACAAAATTTAATGCATTCTCCGGGACCTTTTGTACTATGAAAAATTTGTAAAGTAAATTTCCCATAGGAATGTATTGAATGTAATTTCCCATAGGAATGCACTGAAAACCAAAAATTATTAACCAATACATGGTTTCCCATAGGAATACATTGAAAACCAATTAATCCATTCTGAAAAAAATGTTAATCAAGGCACTATCTTTTAATGAATTTCCTTTTGTTATCCAAGTTTTGTGTTAACTGAGCCATTTGTTAAGCGAGGTTCCACTGCACAGTTTAAGCATTTTTAGGGCACATTACCACAGTTAGCCACTAGAGGCCAATGCTGTGATGTGAAATATAGGGTTTTTCTACTATCTGTGGTTTCAGGTATCCATGGTAGGTCTTGGAATGTATCCCCTGCAGAAAAGGGTGGCGACTTGTACATTTATTCACATGCCATTATTTTCCATATTCATTTTGTTTCTCAAATAATATATACATATTTAAAGACAAACACACATATACAAATAAGCATGAGTTGTTTATGTATGTTTTTCAATAACAGGAGTTAATGATGCATGTGGGGTTTTCTCTCCTGTTTCAATATTGTTCAATAATGGCAACTTTTCCAGGTATGGTAGGATATGATCGTTCTTAAAGTATATTAAAGGCTCCAAACTTTGTTCTCTGCTTGCTCATAGTGACAGACTCCTATTTAATGTTTGTGTGAGGTTTGTGTAACTTGCAATGGCTAAGCGCAGCTAATCAATGAAGTGCCAGAGTGCATCTGATCTGCATAATTAAGCATGCAACCATGGACCCAAACGAGACACGCTCCAAACACCTCACCAAATAACTATAATTATTAACTGTGGCAGTTAATAGATTTCTGCCCAGTATCTACATTCATATGAGGTACCAGACACAAAGAGAAAGAGAGTAGGTTATTCCATGAATCGGTTGTTTCCTAAATCTGGGTTAGTGACGTGACAAAGAAACTGATGGGTGTGATAGAATTGTAATACAGTACTTAGAATATATTTTATGCTAAGAAAATGGATTCCCTTACTTTAGAAATGTGTTCAGCTTTAAAGAACGCTTCTAGTCATTTATTATGCTATGCTTATCAGCAGATGTTCGAGTTCCTGGATGTAGCATCTTCACGAGGCCATAAGAAGGATTCTTCCTGTTACCACGAGCTACTCTGATAGTGCGTGGAATGTAAACAATGATTGGTGGGAACACTGTAAGAATGTTATGGGGACATGAATTTTTTTTTTTAAATTAAGAAACTGTTTGATTGGGATGGTGCTAATATACTAGGCCATAGTCTTATTTTAACCTAGTGACAGATGGAACTTGGAGTGAGTTCGAATTAGTTCCCTTTAGGATCTCAAGATGTGACATTAATATGGTAAGACTGTTCAAAGGATGCAGAAACCAAGATAGATGATTACTGAAGATCTCTATTCTTTCAACTCTACCTTATTCTAAATAAACAAAAGCCTATTTCACCAACCGGTGTAATTATTGGAAGTGTGGGTAAGAACAGAATGTCGCCAAGGCTATTGCTACCACAATAATATTTTTTCTTCTCTCAGCTGAGGTTGCTATCTAAGCCAATGACACCTCAGGGGGCTAGAAGACTTTACCCAGTCCGGTTGTAAATCTAAGCAGACTTCCCAAGTCTAGAACTTCAGGTACTGTGGCCTGGTTAAAGATAAGGGCTGGGTACAGTGTGAACATGAGAGATTCTAGGTGTAGGGTCCTGCTTAGTGGCGGTGTGGATCTGAATCGCTAACAATCAGCTTCCCTTACCCTTTGACTGCACGTCTTCCCATCATTCCAAGTACAGGAGGAGCCACTGGAATATTCACTGCAGGCACTTGACAAAGAAAGTTCACTGCTACTGCAGCTGCTTCGAGGATAAACTCGGTGAGGTCCAGTCATATTTAGCGGACTTGGGCATTTGAATGAAGGTACACCACATTTCATATTCTGCAGGCATTCCTAAAACAAGAAAGGATATACAGTAATACTCTTTTTATAAGGTAAAAAAAAGATTAAACATATCAATTATCTTCAAATACCTGAAAGATACTGCCTTGAAAAGTAATGAGCGCGCCAACACTGGAAGCATTCAAGAGATAATTGGACAACCATCTGTCACATCTGCTTTGATTCGGATATCTGAATTGAGCAGGGGGATGGACTTGATGACCTAAAAGGCCCCTTCCAACATGACTCTATGTGAGAAGACAAATCAAAAAACCACATTTTGCTGCTCATGTTGAAACAAATCCCAATAATGGAGGGAATGTTAAAAGCACCATGTCCGTGTTTATTTCTCATTGTGAGATTTTTGTTGTTGTTCAGTCGCACAGTCGATTCCGACCCTCTGCGACCCCATGGACCACTGACCGCCAGGCACTCCTGTCCTCCACCATCTCCCTCAACTCACTCAGCTCTGTGCCCATTGTCTCCACAATACCATCTAGCCATCTCATCTTGGGCCGTCCCCTTCTTCTTTTGCCCTCGACCCTTCCAAGCATCAAAGCTTTCTCAAGTGAATCCTCTCTTCTCATTTGATGTCCAAAGTACTTTAGCCTCATCTTTATTATTTGACCTTCTAAGGAACAGTCAGGGATGATTACTTCTAAGATTGACCTATTTGTTCTCCTCGCTGTCCATGGGACTCTCAAAACTCTCCTCCAACACCACATCTCAAAGGCGTCTATTCTTCTGCGTTCAGCTTTCCTAATGGTCCAACTCTCACAACCATACATTGCCACAGGGAATACCATTGCTTTGACTATGCGAATCTTTGTTTGCAATGTGATGTCTCTACTTTTCACTATGCTCCCCAGGTTTCTCATCGCTTGCCTCCCAAGAGTCGCCTTTTTATTTCATGGCTGCAATCACCATCTGCAGTGAGCTTAGATCCTAAGAAAGTAAAATCTGTCACTGCTTCTACTTCTTCCCCATCTATTTTCCAGGGACTGATGCCATTATCTTGGTTTTCTTGATATTGAGTCTCAAGCCAGCTTTTTCACTTTCTTCTTTCAACCTAATCAGGAGCTTCTTTAGGTCCTCCTCACTTTCTGCCATTAGGGTGGTATCATCTGCATATCTCAAATTGTTGATGTTTCTTCCAGCAATTTTGATCCCAAATTGTGATTCCTCCATCCCTGCATTGCGCATTATGTGTTCTGTGTATAAATTGAATAAGCAGGCTGACAAAATGCAGCCTTGTCTTACTCCTTTTCCTATTCCGAACCACTCCGTCATTCCATTTTCTGTAAGATTAAAAATATTCAAATACTTGTTATTTATTTATTTTTAAATAAATTATGCAGACCCCAATATCCAAGCTGGTCTTTCAGTGACAGTCTGCCAGTGACAGTCTGCAAGAAATGTTCTGTGTTTCATTACCAATGTGCTCCAGAAAGATACTGAAAATAAAAGTTAAGACACTACAAGAACATCTTGACAACCACATTATATCCTTACAATGTAACAGATGAGGCCCTACAAAATGGACAAGGTAAATTAATTTAGTGTCCCAACCAGAATGTCCATGGAGAATGGAATCTCTCCATTACAGTCTAATTTTGGTTTTCTATCTGGTTCAAACCATTGTTTAAGAAAGCCTCTGATGGAGGACAATCCATCTTTGTGTCACTGCCTGACAGCTGAAGCCTCCTTCTTATGCTACTTATTGACACTTTATGGCTGCTTTTAGTACTTATGTAGTTATCAGGGCTCTCCAAATGCAATCTCAGCTGCAGTGACTAAATACCAGCTTCGAGGAAGGGAACAATGAAGAAAAGAGAGGGATGCTTCTATTAAAATCGAAAACCTTGCAGAAGTTTGCAAGTGTTTCAATTATTTTCAGAAAAATATGCTGCTACCTAATAAAGCTGTATTGGCTTAGTGGTTAAGACACTGAACTTGATGACTGGAAGGTCGACAGGTCAGCAGTTCGACACCTGAGTGCCACATGATGGAGTAAGCTTCCGTCTCTGTCCCAGCTACTGCCAACCTAGCAGTTCAAAAGTAAGAAATTTAAAGTAGATAAATAGGTACCACTTTGGTGGGAACACTGTTGTGTTCCATGCACTCTTGTGTCTAGTCATGCTTGTCACATGTCCAGGAAAACATCTGCAGACGCAGACAGCGCTGCCTCTTTGGGTATAAACAGAGATGAGCACTGAACCCTAGAGTTGGATACGACTGACTTTCAAGTAAGGGCCACCTTTACCTTTACCTAATAAAGCCAGATATCACTGAACTCTCATGATTACAGCATTATGGAGTCTTCTGTATATTAAGCAGAATCAGACATGTTGCATATGTTATCAACAAGATTACATGCAATAAGATGATTGCATTTCCTTGACATTCACCAGTAAAGACCCTCAGTCTCAAAATAACTTTTCCATCCTTGGTACAGCAGAGGTTAGTGTTGTTATTTATTTATTTATTTGGCAAGCACAAATAACCTCAAATTAAGCTGGTGTTTCTGTGGAAGCAAGTTCTCTCTTCTTACAATGGAGAGGGAAACATCAAAAGCAAAACAGAAAACAAAAACAAAAACCTTGCCTCCAAAGGGCTGTTCTGGATGAATGGCATGATTAATGTTTTGGGACCTGAAAAGCCATATGAACATACATTACCTATTCTCATATATGGGTTGGAAATACTTGGCATGAATTTAAATCCCCACAGATACCTGTGGGGAATGGTGGTGCACACAAAATCATCAAGGCTAAAGGCACTGTATACCATCTACTTATTTGTGCTAGGCATGCTGAATAACCTACGAAAAGCACATTATACTCCCTTGAAGAGGTATAATGCTCAGTAATATTAGGGAAACATTTGTTTCAAGCCAATTATACTCTATCCAGTTCTTCAAAACACCTCCGATGTATGTATGTGGGATATTGTGCTTCTGTATCTGCAGTTCAAAATGTTAGGAAATGGCCAGATATTGCTGCACAGTATTGTGCTCATACTGTCAGCAGGAAAATGATTGTCAAGCTTTACATTGCAAAGAGCAGCTTGTACAGTGGTACCTCGTTTAAAGAGCATAATGCGTTCCACAGGATTGCTCTTTAAGCGAGTTTGCTCTTTAAGTGAAAACACCATTGTAAGTGCCCAATTGTAACTTCTGGTGGGGGGGATGACTGTGAAACCCAATTTATTTGTTAAGCGAGTTTTTCGTTGGTTTTATTTGTTAAGCAAGGTAACCATTCAGAGAAAATTCTGCTCTTTAAGCGAGTTACTCTCTAAGCGAGGTGCCCTTTATGCAAGGATTTACTGTATATTGAAACACAAATGGCAGCAGTCAATATAATCTTGTGCTGCTACCCTTCACAAAGAGACACCAAGCAATCAAAAATCCCAGAAGCTGGCTCCTTTTTTTCATTTGTTAATTAATTCTGATCTAAATACAAACCAAATGTAATGGCTGGTACTGTGGGTTTTTTTTTGTCAAGTGTGAAAAGTAGTGAGCACAAGAGGGTATCCTATAAACCATCTTGACTGCTACCATTAGTGTTGTCAACATTCAAATTGTCCTTTGCTATGTAAAGTTTGGTGTTCTATTCTCTGCCGACAACACTGGTACAATATTGTGCAGCAAGATCTGGCCATTTCCTGACATTTTGAATTGTGAACAAAGAAGCACAACATTCCACGTTGCTAATCTGAAGTGGATTTTTTTTAGCAATTGAATTTCTTGTCTTTTGAAAAGTAAAGTATTCATATAGCACACACAAATTCCAGAGGAAAATTCCCTTATGAAGAATTACCCAGTACTAGATGAACCCAGAAGAACACATGATCAATATAAAGGTTGCTGGAGGGGGGCAGAAGCAAAAACAGCTGGGATGTAGCTGTCCTCCCTCTGTGCTAAAAGGGCTGTTTTGGACTTAATGACATAGTGAAGAAAAGACGTGATTAAATGTAATACATACAACAGGGGAAAAAGACACATTCTTTAATTTATCAGGTAAACTAATGTTGCCATGCCTACTCCCACAGAATAGGAAAGAAGCTATTTTCTAATTTTCAAACCATTTCCTTTGGTAAAGACAACCTAATGTAGAAAAGCTACATCCTACCAAAAATTCAACAAACATGTTTTGTGCATGTTTTCAAAACAATGTCCCCTTGCCTTTTGACATAATAAAAAATGGGACTCAGAATTAGAAAAGACTGTAACTGGAACAAAGATGAAAGCCACTGATATTATAATATGGATAGAAAGAGAGAAAAGAAGGACAGCAGGAGAAAAATTCAACTCTTCTGAAATGTTGTGTTGGAAGAGACCCTTACAGATGAAACAAACCTCCAAAAAGGCAGGTAAGTGGGTGCTCAATCAAGTCAAGTTTGAGTTCTCACTAGAGCAAAAATGAGCAAACTGAGGCTATCCTACCATGACTTACAATGACCATTAAAGGTAACGTCGCTGGTGAAAGGAGAAGGGAACAGCCAAAAGAGAGGAAGATCTAACCTAAAACAGAGTAATTCAATAAAGCCATAGCTGTTAATTTTCAAGACCTGTCACCGACACCTATAGTTCCATGATCAGCGACTGGTCAAGCTGTATGTCCAGACTATAAATTATCTCCCTCAATGGGAATGGGATGCCCTTGTTCTTAAGGGAGATCCACTCAACCTGATGCCACTTGGCCCCACTCAACATGACCTCTTTCTTGTCTGAATTCAGTTTCAGCCTGTTACCCTCCCATCCATACCATGATTGCCTCCAGACACTCCTCCAGATTCTGGACTGCTTCCACTGCTGAGATGAAAAAGGAGAGATAGAGCTGCATATCATCAGTTACTCAGTCTCCTGAATACCTCCCCCAGCTTCCTCATATAGATGTTGAACAGCATCAGAGAGATCACCAAGCCCAGAGGCACTCCATATTGTAGGCTCGGACAGATTCTCCCAGAGCTGTATACTTTGGACACACTCCTCCAGGATGGATCAGAACCACAACAAGGAATGACCCCTAATTCCTATTCCACCAAGCCTGTCCAGGAGGATACTGTGGCCAATGGTATCAAAGGCTGCTTAGAGAACTAGGTCCACCGTCACATAATTTAACCACTGAGTTATAAAACATGAGAAATCAAAAAATGTGGCCAAGAATCTTTCTCCCTTATCTCCAGTTTTCTGTATGGACAGACTTATTTGTAATGGAGACACATTCTATCTCATGAGTTTCACCTGCAGTTTGATGTGGGATATGGTATAACACAGGTTCAACACCCTGCTGACAAGAATAGATGTAATCTGAAATCATTTTGCTGTATTATTTTAGCTAGCACAGCACTACACTGCTTCTTATTCTTCTTCCATGGCTAGGCCAGACATGAATCTTCCAAAATGAAAGGATCTTTTGGTGAGTTCATTCCCTAGTTCCTTTCACCTGACCTAGTGTGAAAAAGATTAGTTGGCAACACAAGGTTGCCGTTACCAGGGTATGCCTGATTGTAGTTTAAAAAAAATACCACAATCTTCGAGAAAGCTCTTTCTTAAAATTTGATTTACTTTTCATTGACACCTAAATAATAAAATGAAAGGTCTAAAATAAATGCTTTATTTTTGTTTTATATTACTTTATAATTTTATATCTCCTCAGTGGAACCTTGGTTAACATAATGTGTTCTCTGGGGTGTTTCTTATAGTGAAAATTACTTTAACTGAATTTCCCTTAGGAATGCATTGAATGCAATTTTCCATAAGACTGCAACGAAAACCAAAATATTTTAACCATTTTCCCCTTAGGAGAAAAACCAATTAATCTGTTCTGGGAAAAAATCCATACACAGAGCCACTATTTTCTATAGATTTCCTATTGTTATGCAATTTTTATGTTAAATGAGCTGTTTGTTTAACCAAGGTTCCACTGTACTAATAATATTTGTAGTATCTTATACTGAAGTACAGTAAAACCCTAACTTACAAATGCCTCGAGTTACATAAAATTCAACTTGCATCATGAGTTTGTGCTAAAACCATGTCCTGATTTACATGATTTCCTATGGGTTTGTTTCGAGTTACGTAAAAATTCTTTTCCCTATGGGTTTGCTTTGATTTACATAAAAAATTCATTTTTCCTATGTGTTTACTTCGAGTTACATAAAAACTCGATTTAAGCAAAAGCCTACGGAATGGACTTTTTCCATAAGTAGGGGTTTTACTGTACTGATCTCTGCTATCAGTACTTAGTTATTTATTCAATGCTAAAGAGTCAAAGGTTTCCTCTTTTAAAAAAGTGTTTATGCTGGAGCTGACTTAGACCAGTGGTTTTGGCCATGCCCCACCAAAGCATCTTTAAAATACAGTAATACCTCGGATAACGCTAAGACTTGGTTCCACAAGTCTTGGTGTTAACCGATTTTTAGTGTTATCCGATCCATGTTAAAATCCTGTGGGATGGATTGGATAACGTTAAAGGTCCATAGAGACACCGCACAGGCTTTAGCGATTGTTATCTGATCCATCCCATAGGACCTTAACGTTATTTGATCCAATTTTCCTCCCCAGATTACTTAACGTTATGCGATTTTAGCATTATCTGAGGTAAATGTTATCCGAGGTATTACTGTACTGATCTCCCCTCCCCTTCTGCAATACAGCAATTTAACCACCAACAGTGCTCTATGAATGTTTTTATGAAATAAAAATAAAAAAATTAAATATTTATAAGTAGGCATGCTTGAGATGGAAGTTTACAAATGTGAAGGTTTACACACTCTGTTTTCAGTGTTCCAAACTCTCTGAGAAGCCTGAGTGCTTATGTGATCTATGCCAACACTGAGCATGTTTTTGAATGGATTTGACCAGTGTAAGACAATAACAGAGCAACAGCATACTAACAGAGTACGGTTTATATTGGGGTTATGGTGGCTCAGTGGTTAAGAAGCTCACCTTGGTAGTTGGAAGGCTGGCAAGTTGGCTGTTCGAGACCTGAGTACTGCATGATGGATTGAGGACTCCTCTGTGTGCCAGCTCTTGGGGACATGAATGGAGCCTCATTTGGGCGTTCTCTTCTGCAAAAATCCTTTTAACCCAGAATAATTTCTGACATGAAATAATAATTATTGTTTATATTCTTATGATGGCACAGAAACAGGCTTGCTTGCCCTTGCTGAAGTCTACATAAACCTTCTGCCCCATGGAACCTGCTTTCTTCTTGCCTCTGGATACAAAAATAATACCCCTCACAAAGAAATGAATATTGGATCTCTAGTAACGAAGATTTTCTACTAAGTAATGACACATACCACTGTTTGTTTCAGAATATTTTTTTAAAAAAAATCTAAAAGTGGCAGGGAACAGTTTTAAAACTGGAAATCATTTCTTGTCAATCTGCATTTATTTTGGAGGACTAAATGAAGACAAATTGTAGTAGACATAGGAAATGGGAGAGAGGAAATGTACCCATAGCATTCCTTTCCCTGGGCTTCCCAGTGGCGTTGATGGTATCTTTCTGGTTTGAGTGGTATGGTAGTAAGCAGGTGCCAATTCTGGAGGGTTTTGGTCTATCGCGTGGCCATCTTTAGCCTTTGAGATACCATAATAGTCTGTTTTTTTCTCTCATATATTTCAATGTCTTTATAAAGTTGTTCAGGAAAGTTACCTTGAAATATATAAAAAAACATGGCATGCAGCTGCCTTTTATCTGTATGTTTTTTTAATTAAAAAACCCCCCATTTTGGCCCACTTTAAATGTTAATGTTTTCTGCTGCATGATATTGTGTCCCCACCCCCCACCTTTTTTTTTTTTTTTTTGGCAGAACTGCTTTTTTGGCAGAAATGTTTTGGAAAATGATCCGTGCATTTGAGCAAGAAATAAGTGGGTTTACATTAATTAATTAATGGGGGGAAATTCAAACCATTGTGAGGAAGAAAGATTCATGGGTGCAGTATGTACTATATGAAGAAACTAATGTCTCAGTAACCATCTTTATATGACTTCCTCATCTTCTGTCAGTGGAGGGGGGCATAATTTTGGAACACGAATAGAAGACCAGCTAGCTCCTGCTATTCCAGAAAAGAAGAGACAAATGACTAAACAACAGAAGATTATACACAAACATTAAACAGGAACACTCAAACAATTTTCCGTGCATCAGTGGATCTCTTCCTAAATTGCAGTTTTTTAATGCCATTAGCAGCTTTTTACTGAGGTTGAATCTTTCTCCTATCAACATTCTAATGGTTTTCTTAAATTTCCTTTAAAAGATCTTACAGATTGCCCTTGTGGTGCATTAATAGCATACATTTAAATTGTCCATTGGTTTATTAATTTGCATTTCATTATTGGATTCTTTTTTCTTTCTAACTGTAGGTTTTGAACTATCATTTTTAATAAAATAAGAACAGAAAAAAATTAAACACATAATTGTTATGTAGAATGGGAAGACAATTGTTTGAATCAAACAATTCCTGTGGTAAAGCAGGGTAGTTAGAATAATTTAACCTGAAGGCTAATTATGGTCTCCAGTGTTGTCTTTAGCTGGCAGGGTAGCTCTGTAAATTAGGTATTTGGCTGCTCTTCCTATTCTTCCTAAGGGAAGAACTATCCTGTGTAACCTTGGGCAAACTACACAGTCCCAGGGTGCCCCCAGAAGAAGTGAATCACAAGCTACTTCTGAATATTCTGCATATAGAAAACCCTGGAAAGGCTCACAGTAAGTCAGAATTGTTTTAATAGTCACACAATAATTCTTGGTTAAATTTGGATTATTATTATTTTGTTTTTTATAAATATTTTATAATGTTGTATTGTATGTTTTATATATTGTAAGCTACCCAGAGTGATGCTTGAATAAAAAAGCTGTGTATAAATGTAAATAAATAAATAAAAATAAACAATTATAAATAGTAAAGTCACTTTTACTATTACCCTGAACCATTGAAAAAGAAGACCCTCCTGATATATTTTAACATACTATTTCAAATTACAGTTTTGCTCAATTTTATGCTTAAAGATAAAAGCTATATTTTCAGTTTTCATTTGCTTTGTTTTTGTCTTTAGGCGGCTTTTTTAAAAGTTACATTTTGGTTTTGTTTAGTGCAACATGAAGCTGTCTTAGTTAAAGTTTTTGTGAAATAAGCACAAAGCTGATCCAATCTGGAAAGGGAAAAAATACAGAACCCATGAATTTTTAAAAGTTCATACATAATATATCATAAAACGAGGATGAATAATATGGTGCACCAGCTTTAATAAAAAGCTCCTTGACCATTTCTCAGAAAACTGTGAGATGTAATCAATATCCAAAAAGGTGTCTTGGGGACATTGCCAAGATTTATATCTTTTTGCAAAGACTGGCACTTTTTATTTTCTAAATCAGCTGAGGAAATGATAGTGAACTTCAGAAAAGAGAAGAAAATGTTATCTCGCTTTCTAGTATTCTAGTTCAGGGCTGAGCTTTATTGGTTCCTGTCTCTCCTGCTCCCTTATTAAGGCATATTTTACTGAAAGAAAAGATGTGCTAAATGAGGAAATCAAATTCAAGGAAGCTCACATGAACCTGAACATCAGCATTTTGTGATTGTATCAAACTTCTTCTCTACCTCTGAAAGGAAATCCCCAGACGACAGATCTAAGATGCGTGAATGAAATTTCTGGGGGGAAATAACGGAATGACCAAAGCATAACCATTTGACAAGTATGCAGAAGATCAGCACTTTTGGAAATTTCAACCACTGCAGTTAAATATCAAGGGGATAAAAATACCCTAAGGTAAAAAGAGCTTTGTCCTAATTTTTCTGTTTATTGAGCTGAGGGCTTTGCAGTACAAAGCAAAGTCGATCAAGCAAAAAATGAGAGAACTCCCCCCCCCCCACGCTTTTGATGCTGATCAGTCATCAAAGTTTTACACTTTCTTAGGAATAAAAAAATGCATTTCTCTATACAGACTATTATGGATGATCAATACTATAACAATATTATATTAAATGTTTACCAAATATTCAACAGGTTAACTTTGTTTTATTGAGTAGTTTCTACAACTCAGGTAAACGATTGAAAAAGTTATTCTACTTCTAAACATCATTGATCTTGCAAAGCTCTCCCTTGCACACATTTTAACTCAAAGTCATTAATGTCATCTGTTAGGAACAATTAATGTGAATAGAAAATAATTGCATCAGGGAGGTAGGGACTCAGAGGATTTTGTGCATTAATATTCACTTGCTGTTCGATTACATACTCAGTTCTTTCAGTTTTGCTTGGAAGGAGTGCTAAACTGGTGCTACTTTCCTCAAATTAATCTGTATTCTAATTATCTAGGTTTTATTTGAACGTTAAGCCTGATCTGTTTTAATTGCAAATACAATAAGTTTTGCAATTTATGTAACTATGGATCTTTGATGGATAATTCCAAATGATTCTAACCCTTGGCAATACACATATATATTCTAACCTTACATTAAGTCTGTGGGTTCCCTGAAATTATTACATGAACAAAATTTTTGCAACAAATTCTGCATGAAATGAAATCCAAATTATGTATCCCATGGCAATATGAAAAATAAACAAATTTATATACTGTTAATTTGTATAAGTCATTTTGCCTTTCTTGATCACTGGGGAATAGCAAAGAAAAAAGCCCCATTCTCTAAACACTCGTATGATTATTCAACAACACCTCACCTTATTGGATTTCATCAGGCAATTCCTATACAGTCTGAAGCAGTATTTGCTAGGATTGTGTTCTTTTTAAAAGGAAAAGTTCTTTTTAAAAGATGAACTTGTTTCCCTTGACGTTAATATCCTGTGTTTTTCTCCTGCAGTTGCAAGCATTCCTCCGGTCTCTATTACCTATTTTCTTGAGACTACTGTATCTACATCTTACCAAAGCCACAGGGAATAAAAGTCCCATGTAGTTTGATGGGACTATTTTTGTTTGTTTCCCAGTGACAAGGTGATGATGATCAACCAGCTTAGATCTCTTTCCTCTAAAACTGTTGGGGCCAAACACTCAGCAAACACAGCCTTAATGAATCATATTAAATGCCTCTATAACTGTAGGAAGCATGTCCAGGACAACAAATATGTTGTCTGGCAAGGTTTAAGTGACATTTGCAATACAATCTGGAGTTTAAAATATACTACAATGTCAAGATGCTGCATAGAGGTATTTGTACTGTGTGGCAATCATCCCCCCCCCCACAGAAAAAAAAGATAAAAACATATGTAATATTTGGTGTCTTAGTGGTTAAGATGCTGAGCTTGAAGACTAGAACGTCGGGGTTTGATACCCAAGTGCTGCATGACAGATATTGGGGACATGAAAGGAGCCTTTTGGGCATCCCATGAGGTGAGTTTCTGCAGCAAAATTCCTTTCAACCCAGAGTAATTTCTGACACAAAATGTATTATTTACCATTCACTCTGCTGTTGACCCATTCTGTCACACTTCCCATAGACAATGTTTCTAAAGATACTATTTGGTTTTCATATTCTATATTGGTAGCTAGTTTGTAGTTTAAATGTGACCATTATGAATATGGGGCTAGCTTCACAGACATTTTATATCCATCTAGTTTCTAGTATGCATTTTCTCTCAACTGACATCCTCTACCCCCAGGAAAAAACAACAACTAGTGAAATGTGGAAGGATACAACCAGTTTTCCCATTTACTATCTGTACATTTCACTGGCATTAATATTATTAATCTGATTACCCCTCATGTGTGTTCACTCATGGCCAAAATAGAGATGGCATATCTCTTCTGCCTGCTAAATCTTTAAACAACTATACAATCAGATTACCCAGTGCTTATGTGTGCTGTTCAAAGGAACTGCAACACTAAATACTGTCAAAATCAGGTGTGACTGAAACTTTTTACCAAAGGGAATTCCAAAGGATCTGAAGCCTAAGACAACAGAGAGAGCCTTAAAGATGAAGCCAAGTGCTTGCCAAAGCTATGAGGAAAGTATAGGCAGACTGTGGCTTCCAGATGCTTTCTCTCTAGGAAGAGGCAAAACATTCATTCATTGTTCTTGGAGCTTTTGCATTGGGAAGGTCAGGTCCTAGAGCAGGGGTGCCTAAACATTTTGTGCCAGGGTCCTGACCATGCCCCAGAACAGCTGATTGGGCATGACCACACCCCCGGAAGTGGATGCATTTGTGCATGTACATCCATAACCACTTCTGGGAGTGGTGCTGACGTGTTTTGTGCATGCACAAATGCACCCGCACCACTCCAGGAAGTGGTTTCAGATATCCCCGTGCATGCTCAAATGCATCTGTGCCACTCCTGGAAGTGGTTACAGACATTCCTGCACATGGACAAATGTGTCTGTGCCATTCCCAGAAGTGGTTCTGGATATACATGCACATTGATGGGTGCATCCCCCATTTTTTATTTTATTTATTTATTTATTGATTTATATATCACCCTACTTGGTAAAACGAGTGGTGAGGGAATTGTGGGTCGGATCAATTGGTGTCATGGGCTGGATCTGGCCCATGGGCCATAGTTTGGGCACCATGTCCTAGAGTTATCTATATATCCCCCATAAAAGTCAAAACTGTAGGTGGATTATTTCTTTCTTACTTTTTTTTTTTTTACTATTTCTGGGCTTTAATGCATATTGGTAGCCTAATAAAGTTGCACATGCCTGCTGTAAAGAAAAGTGCTAAAGCAAAGGGATATTTTTCAGAGGAGGCTCCCTAAAGTGGCCTCCAACAATTCAAATATAGCTTACATGAAGACTGTGCAGCAGGACTGCAATGGACACCAAAAGTGACCACCTGTACATGAAAACTAGGCAGCACAAAGGGAAATAAAAATGACTACTGAAGCCAGCAAAGAGCCTAGTTCAGTGGTGTCCAAACTAAGGCATGGGGGCGGCCCCCAACGACAATTCATCTAGCCCGTGAAGCCTAGTTTTACTTCCACTTCCAGGAGCGACGAGGGCTTCGTGGTCCGGATGAATTGGCGTTGGGGGATGGCCCCGGCCCCCGGGCCTTAGTGACCGGCTCCCTGAACCACATGATCGGCCCACGGCCCAAAAAGTTTGGGCACCCCGGCCTAGTTCATAACAAAGTCTTTAAAAAAAACTGTTGTGTACAAGCTCAGAAAAACTTAGTGGGAGACTGTAAAAAGAAGATGGCTGAAATAGCATATCAATGTTCTTGAGAAAAGAGAGGAAAATAAACAAATAGAAGCACAATAACTTTCCCAGTACATTGCACTAGGGAAGCAACTGAGACTTATAGCTTATGAACAAAAACATTGAACTGGATGCTTGGGTACTGCTCCCAACCACAGGCCAGCCAGCAACATCATCTCTTGGTTTGCTAGGTACCTCCAAAAACTGCAAGAGACAAGAGTCCTTAAGCAACCTCCACTAAATTGCCAGCCAGCAGAATATCAGCAACCAGGATTCAACCTTTCTAAGGTCTTTCCACCAATCTTCTTCAGTTTATAGGGATGTTTAGACAGTGGCTTATGTACTACTATTGCAACTATAGCAACAGAAAAATCACAGGTAGCAGCAATCTATGAGGATCCTAATATCCTCAAAATGACAAGATTCCAGAGCAGGAAGTAATTTAAATCCAACAGAGCTTCCCAACAGGCAGAACTGGCTCCCCTCTTCAGATCACACAGAGAGATAGGACAGTTGGGGGAAGAGACTGGTTTGCTTCCTCTGCTCACACTTTATTATTAAATCCAGAATGCCCAAATCACAGTCTACAACTGAAATTCCAAAGGCATGCATTTTAATTTTCTGTACTGTATCGTTCAATTTCACTGAGTAATAATTGTTCTTTACTACATAATCTGTTCACACTCTATTCGTGATACATTATTGTACTGTTTAATCTCATGTATATGGGAAAAATATAATTATTATTGCATACAGTAAAACAATGCATAAAGAGCACCTCCCTTAAAGAGTAACTCACTTACAGAGCAGAATTTTCTCTGAATGTTCATTTCGCTTAACAAATAAAACCAACCAAAAACTTGCTTAACAAATAAATCAGGGTTCGCAATCCCGCCACAATTGGTCACTTACAATGGTGTTTCACTTAAAGAGAAATCCTGTGGTATGCATTATGCTCTTTAAGCGAGGTACAACTGTATCTGTATGTGGTGTATGGTAAAAATATGTTACCACTAATCATGATGGTTAAATGGCCAAAGTAACACAGAACTCACTCTGTGTGCTTTGGTCATCTTTATGCATATAATATTTCCAATATTGTTGTTGTTCTTGCATGCTGTTAAGTCACTTCTGACTTATGATGACCCTTTCCAGGGTTTTAAGGTAGAGGATCCACAGAAGTGGTTTACCACTCCCTTTTTTCTAAGGATTCACCCTAGGACAGTGCAGCTTGCCACACACTCTGACTCTATTCCCTGGAGGACCAAGGGGGAACTGAACTCCTAACATCTGGCTCCTCAGTCAAGCAAAGTAGAATCCAAGTGCTTCAAAAAAAAATTATAAAGCTAACATATGAGCTATATCAAGGGGACAGTTCCTATTATAACATAGAAGTCAGATAACTGAGATTGCTTAAATGCACATGGGAGTCATTACTCTTCCTAATATTTCTGTTGTTTACATGCACAAATGAATATTGCTCCAAAGAAAGACAAGCATGCATACTTTCCTTCTTACTCTGTGACTTTGTGCAGCTTGAGCCACACATTGCAGTGCTAGTGTGAAGACAGAGATGAATGTTGTAGTAAATATGCTCTTGTATTTTTATTTACATCTCCAAATCACAAGCATTTCAGGCATGTTATTTGTGATACTGGGGAGAAATCTGTCTGCTTTTCTTCCTCCATTATCTCTTTCTCCCAAAACTGTTAACTGGCCAAAGGGTCAGAGTGAGTTGTGGATAATCAATAGAAAGGTAGGGTAGGAGGTCTGTATATTTTAAGTTTTATAATTGGTTTACTGTATTGGCATTTTGAAAATCATTAAGATTTGCACATAGAAAAGGAAAACAATCAAACAGACAGACAAAATAAAGGCCAAAATCAGCAGGGTCAAACTTTTACAAGTCCAACTTATGTGTCTGCTGAATAGCGTGCACCAAATATAAATCAGTCAGATGACCTCGGTTCCAAAAGAAGCAACCTAGGAAAAAAAAATGACTGAAATAAAGATTTCAATCAGTGAATGTACTGACCGAAACAGATAGATCATTACTGATATTACACTTCAGTCATCATAGAGAGGAGACTGTTTATCTTCCTGAAATGCATATACAATATACACATATACAAACTGTCATTCAGACAAGGTATAAAGAGGTCATCATATTGTTCATATTGCTCTCTCTCTTTCTCTCTCTCTCTCACACACACACACAGAGTACTACTACTTCCCCCCTTCTCCAGCTCTTTTCAGTGCACATATTTCTGATAGGTTTTGTCTCCATATCAAGAAATCATTATAACATTCTAAAGTTTGATCCCAAACTTAATATATATATCAAACCACTTCTTGCAACAGATGTTTGACCCATATTAATAAAAGCTCTGACATTCTCATGTCATCTGCCTTTTGTTTGCCTATAGGTTGCATTCTCCTCGCAGCATGAAAGACACACAGATATTTGCCTTGTCAGAGTCTCATTCCTGCTCTCATTTATCTAGTTTTGAAGAATGGAACAAAGAAAGTAGAGTATATAAACTTGTCTTCTTAAATAGCTCCATTTCCAGGATAGTAATATACAGTCTTGTTTTATTGGATGCATAGAAAAGATCTAAAGAAAGGTGCATCTCATTAAATGTTTATAAGATTTGTAAAATTAAGATTGATGGGGGTGGGAGAGAATAAAAACAGAAACAGAACAGAGGCACAACTGAAACTTGTGCAGAGAAAAATTCAGGGTCAACATTTGGAAGGGAGGACATTATGATGAGAAACAGTATTGTAAAATAAAAAGCTACTTTTCATCTTCCTCTTGTAACTATATCGCTAGAAATAGAAAGCATGGAAGAAAATAAATAATAAAACACTGTCTGGTGTCTCCTGTCAGAAATGAGCTTTTAGAAAATATTCCTAGGTATATTTTAAAAAACTATTCATAGACATATATTTTTTAAAACATATAAAAGTTAAGGTTCCTCTTTTTATTTTAAACACAGATGATTGTGAAGCTGATAGTTACCCCCAATCCACTGGGTTCATTCAGTAGAAATTATTGCTTTTCATTGTCATCATCAACATAAATGAAATCATCAGAATGTTCCTTTACTATTTCTGAGCCATTTCCTTCAAACTACATTCATTCAGAATCATTTCTAATTTTCACTCACTCCTTTTGAATTCTTCACCATTGGCCATAGTGTACTTTATTTCACACTCAAAAAGGAAGGAGGGGGAGAATCCCTCTGGAGAACAATGGGAAGATCAAGTAGAACAGGTGTGAATTAAGCGCCTTTGTCAGAACAGAAAATCTCTTGACATGTGACAGAGGAAAACTGTATCACACCAATGTGGATATTTCAGTCAACACATCTAAAGGACTGTCTTCATCAATGTCAAGTATTCATCTTTCAATATGAGAATAAAGAACAGAAGGAAAGGAAGAAGTCACTGCAGAGAAGGGTTTCTAGAGCCTCCCTTGATACAAGTACAACAGCTCCATGCTACCTTGTCTACACAATCATATATGAATTGACCACAAAACAGAACAGAAGTTAGCTAAGCTGTGCTATTTTGTGCTCAAGATTGCTCCAGCTTAGGAAAGCCAATTTTTGCCTTTAAAATAGAAACGTGTGTGCTTTCACCCAGATATCTTCCCCTGTGCTCTGATTTGTAAGAGCTGTACCATTATGCTCCTAGTGTTGCACATTACAGCTCTTCTGTTCTATCACAGCTTCAAACTGCGGTTGTGTGCATGCTTTACTTGCTTAAAATAGCAAATGGATGTGGCTGCTGTGGCTTATTAGTTCTCTTTAGCAATCACTTCCTTCTTAGGATTGATTTCCATTCAGTCACATCTATACAGTGCTGTGCACTCAGTGTTTTAAGAGGTTGATATGATCTCATGCCCTACTCCAGTCAGCAGGTGCTGTTGGTGGACATGTACTGACTTAGACACTGACCTCAGACATGATGCCCTGGTCAAGCAATGTCAAATGTAAAGGTCAGAACATTCTGCTGGCTTCAGCAGCCATTGTATCATTCATCAACGTAAATACTTGTTTGCTGCTACAACAGATCCCAGCAGGCTGTTAGCAACCCTGGTTGATTGTTTTGTTGTTTACTTACCATAAAGCAACAACATTCTTTTATATTACCTATATACATCCTGAAAAACCTTTTCAAAAACCTTTTGTGGCTCTATGCTTCTTGACAATAAACTGTGTGGGTGGGAAGCAGGAAAGCAGCGAGAAACTTATTTATTGATATTACTAATAGCTGTTTAAAATTTAGGACAAGAAATTGGAAACATGTAATTTTGCATACTGTTAACAGTGGAGAGATGCTTGCATAAACCAAATATTAAAGGATTAACAAACACACATTCAAAGTAAGTCTCATCATTTCTAAAAAGCAGCTTCTAGCTTTTATGCTGAATCCACAACATATTTTTCCCTATTACAACAAGCAGAAATACTTTCCAGAGGAAGTTTGACTTAGCTTTATCTTCCCCTTTACTGTTGCCAGGATAAAATTTCTCTTAAAAGCAAAAGCTTGAGTATCTTCCAGAAGGGGGTTGGGGGGAAGAAAGAAAGAACAAAATCCCACCAAAACCTAAGTTTCAGCATTTAAATGCAAACTCTGCATTAAGAGGTACTTGCCAGTTCTGAGCACAAATCCTCCAGGCGGGTTTACTGAGACTTAACTGACAACAGCCAAGACAAAGAACAAGGAGATGATATTACAAACATTTGTAAGGAAGATTAGGAAGTTACAACTACATCAGAAAATCCCATTAAACAAGGCAAATCCGCCACAAAATATTAAACAATGACTTAGAGAGTCAGCTTCAACTTTCACAGGCTTGTTATATTTGGTATAATCGAGCCACTTCATGACATGAACAAGCAGTGAATGGGAATTTAAAGCACTTGGAAGGTTGCAATGTATAAACTTGTTAAGTGTCCTAGGATGCGAATTTTGCAGCTTTGAGCAGATATTCAGACCATAAACATAAATGACATAATCTCCCCTTATTTTTCCAATGTTTTCCTGCCTATAACATATAAGCCTAAAATTATTCCATTCCTCAATCCCTCCTACAAAGATTGATTAATGTTTATAAAATGCTTTAAATAAAAAGATACACACAGAGAGTGAAGTAATCCTCTCTGATCCTTCAATTTCATTTTATAACTCATTCAGTGGCTTCAAGGAATGCAAAGAGTCTGTACTTATTTTCACAGCAGTAAACTAGGCAGCTGCTGTAAAAACTGTACCACAGACAAAATGTGTTTGTATAGATAATGTACACATCATCTTGTAAAGTAAGTTAACAACCCATTAGAGCCCACAATGGTATCCACAGCCAAATCCTAACTTAGACAATGTATACTTGGGTCAGAGTCTTTAACAACAGATGCTTGTGCTAGAAAACAAAACTCTGAAGGACAGGTTTCACTTACCAGTAACTGTCGTTCTCCGAGTATGTTGTTTGGGGATTCACACTGATGGGTTCTGCGCCTGCGCTGAATCCGGAGCGGAGCTGGAAAGCTGATTGGATAAAGAGTTTTGAATGTGGGACCGCCCACCATGCCCAACCCCTTTAGGCGCCATTTCGCGCTCTCCCCTCAGTTTGATATTAAAGCTGCCCGCTAAGCCTAAGGCCATCTCAGGCCGGCAGCCCTGAGGGGAGGCAGGGTTGGGTTGTGTGAATCCCCAAACAACATACTCGGAGAACGACAGTTACTGGTAAGTGAAACCTGTCCTTCTCCTTCGTGTTGTTTGGGGATGCACACTGATGGGTGACTAACAAGCTCACTTACTTGGATGGTGGGCAGCCGGCGTCCTGAGATGTAGGAGAGCGCGATGGCATCATGGATGGGCGGTCATCAGCGAAGAGGATCGGAGACCAGCCGTCAGGATGGACCTGCCCCGTCTGACATCAGGGGCGGACCTTGTATCAACCCGGTAGTGGGTGATGAAGGTGGAGGACCTGGACCAAGTGGCAGCCTTGCAGATATCCTCCATCGGGATGCCCTCTAGGAATGCAGTGGAGGAAGCCAGTGTCCTGGTGGAGTGAGCCCGGACATGAGGCGGAGGTGGCAGGGATGACATCTGATAGGCCAGGTAAATGGTACCTGAGATCCATTTAGATAGTCTCTGGGCAGACAGAGGCTGTCCCTTAGTCTTGCCACCATAAGCCACAAACAGTTGTTTTGCTCTCCTGAAGGACGCAGTCCTCTGGGTGTAAAACAGCAAAGCCCTCCTGACATCCAACGAGTGCCACACTCTCTCTTGTGGAGACGAGGGATTCAGGAAGAATGCTGGAAGCGTGATGGCTTGGGCCAGGTGAAATTCAGTCAGGACCTTGGGCAGGAATGTCAGATCTGGGTGTAACACTGCCCTGTCAGGGTAGAACTTGAGAAAAGGAGGGTCAGACCGAAGGGCTGCCAGCTCCCCTGCCCGTCGGGCAGAAGTGATAGCTACAAGGAAAGCAGTCTTGTAGGAGACAAACTTAATGTCCACCGAAGCCATGGGTTCAAAGGGTGCCTTCGTGAGTGCGGTGAGCACTGTAGTGAGGGACCACTGAGGGGGTGGTATCTTCACTGGAGGATAGGCGTTGCGTAGCCCTTGAAGGAACCTTTTAACAGTTTTGTCTCTGAAGGCGGAGGACAATACTGAAGAAGGTGGGGCCTTGGCGACCACAGCAGCTAGGTGGACCTTCAATGATGAATGTGCGGATCCCAACTCGGCTAGGTGCAGGAGGTAGGACATGACATCCTGCAGGGATGCGGAGTCCACGGTGCGGTCGCTGGATGCTAGGAAGTCAGTGAAGCGACGGTACTTGGCATCGTAGGACTTCCGTGTGGAAGGTTTCCTGGACAGATCAAGGATCCGTGCTATGTTGGGCGGATAAGCCAGGCCGTCAGGTGTAGGCTCGGCAGATCCGAGTGAAGGATCCGACCGTCTTCCATGCGGAGGAGATTCGGATCGGTGGGTAGGCGGAGACGATCGCAAGCCAGGGTTTGGAGTAGTGGGAACCACGGCTGGCGCGGCCAGGACGGGGCAACCAGGATCGTCCAGGCGTTCTCCGCACGGATCCGTATCAGGACCCGTTGGATGAGAGGGATCGGTGGAAACATGTACAGCAGTTCCTGGTGCCACGGCACCATGAAGGCATCGCCCTCCGATCCGTGGCCGATCCCTGCTCGGGAGCAGTAACGGCGGCACTTGGAGTTGGTCTGTGACGCGAAGACGTCTAGGGTCGGTGTGCCCCACCGTCGGCACAGGCGGTCGAACACCGATTCGTCCAGTTCCCACTCGTGCATTGCCGTCCCTTTGCGGCTCAGGGAGTCTGCATCGGAGTTCAGGGTGCCCTGGATGTGGACACCTATGGGGAACACGTGTACCTTCAGGCACCACTCCCACATCTGGACGGTCAGGTAGAGGAGGGAGAGAGATTTGGTCCCTCCTTGCCGGTTGAGATAGGCTAGTGTCGTGGTGTTGTCCGAGGCGATCTGCACCACACTGCCCGCGATCGACGGTCTGAAGGACCTCATCGCCTTCCACACCGCTAGCAGCTCGAGGAAGTTGATATGGTGGTCGGCTTCCTCGGGCGTCCATATGCCGTGAATCCGTAGTCCGCGGCAGCACGCACCCCATCCGTGGGTGCTCGCGTCGGTGGTGACTTGGATGGACGGTGCGGGAAGGGTGAAGAGTCTCCCCGCGGTCACATTCTGGTCCATTGTCCACCAGTTTAACTGGTCTCGGAGTTCGGGAGTCGGTGTGAGCCACTTCCCGAGGTTGTCGTGGGTGCCGTTGAAGGAGGAGAGGAACCACGACTGGAGGGAGCGCATCTTGAGTTTGGCGTGCGAGACCACCGCCGTGGTCGACGCCATGAGTCCTAGCAAACGGAGGGCGTCCCTCGCACGGACCCGACGTCTGCCCTGGATCCGTGCCACCACTGTGCGGATGTCGAGCAGACGTTTGGTTGGGGCGTAGGCTCTTAGAGCCAGAGAGTCTAGAACGGCTCCGATGTATTCTATTCGTTGAGTGGGGGTCAACTGGGATTTCTTGAAGTTGACCCGCAGACCGAGGCTCTGCATAAAGGCGAGGCAATGTGCAACGTCGTCCTTGGCTTTTTGTTGGGTCGGGGAGCAGATCAACCAATCGTCTATGTACGGGAACACTTGGACGCCTTGCAGTCGCAGATGAGCAGCCACCGGTGCCATGCACTTCGTGAATACCCTCGGAGCGGTGGAGAGGCCGAAGGGTAGGCATGTGTACTGGTAGATGTTGCCGCCCACCTGGAATCGGAGGAAACGACGATGTTCCCTCCTGATGGACACGTGAAAGTAGGCGTCCTTCAGGTCGATGACGGTGAACCAGTCCCCGTGGTTGATCAGCGGGAGGATGGAGTGAAGGGTTACCATCCGGAACTTCCTCGCGTCGATATGCTTGTTGAGAAGACGGAGGTCCAGGATGGGACGTGCCCCCCCGTCTTTTTTGTCCACAAGGAAGTATCGGGAGAAGAACCCTTCGTGAGACTCCGACGCTGCGACCGGCTCTATGGCGCCCTTCTCTAGGAGAGCTGTTAGTTCCTCCTGGAGCGGTGGGGATGGATCGGTGATGCGGATCCGTCCGACAGTAGGGCATCTCTCGAACTCGATCGCGTAGCCAGAGTCTAAGATGGTTAAAACCCATCGGTCTGTGGTGATGGCACACCACGCCGATAGGTAGTCGGAAAGGGGGCGGTAGGGTAGAGTCTCGGTCACGGAAGAGTCAAACACGTTGTTTGCCCTTCCGTTCCGTACGCTTGCCAGTCTGAGGCCGTTGCTGGTAGCGTGGACGGTTGGGTTGTTGGCGCTGCCGGTAGGGCTGGTACCGGGAGTAGTCCCCTTGTCTCTGTGGCGGGCGAGGTTGATAGGATGGGCCCGCCTGAGACGTCGACGGCTGGTCCTGGTGGTAACGGCCGGACCCACGGTGTGGAGGGCGGAGCTGTTTTATCGTGGCGTAGTCCCCTTTCAGCTCTCCCAAGGAGGTGTCGGTCTCCTTGGCGAAGAGGCCCTCGCCATCGAAGGGAAGCTCCTCCACGAGCCGCTTGACATCGTCCTGCAGGTTAGCCGAACGGAGCCAGGCGTGGCGACGGAGCTGGATGGCGGAGGCCAAGTTTTTTGCCTCCGACTCGGTGACGTGGCGGCCGGTGCGGATTTGCTGGAGGGCGAGGTGGTTGCCCTCCATGCAGAGTTTTTCAAAGTCCGCTTGTCGATCAGGTGGCAGCAGGGACTTGAACGACTCCGCTTGCTCCCAGAGTCGACACTGGTAGCCTCCCATGGCCGTCGCGTAGTTGGACGCACGGAAGGACAAGGAGGCATTGGCGTAGAACCTCCTGCCCAGTGCGTCCAGCTTCTTCCCTTCCTGGGTCGACGGGATGGGAGTGCTGCTGATCGGCGTCCGGTGTTGGGAGCCCTTGACCACTCGGGAGTTCGGTGCCGGGTGAATGTGCAGAAAATTGGAATCGTCCAGCAGTCTGTACATAGAGTCCACTCTGTTGGATACGGAGCGCGAAGAAACCGGCTTCTTCCACACCTCCTTGGCCGCTTTAGCAATCTTAGGGAGCAGTCCGAGGCGGACGGGGACCAACTCCTTGTGGTCGGCTAAGCCGCAGACGACATCCTCACAGTCGTCCAGGGGAGCCTCCGCCCGAATCCCAAGGGTGGATCCGAGGCGAGTGATCAGTCCGGTGTAGGTCTTCAAATCCTCCGGCTGGGACCCGTGGACGGCGCCGATGTTGTCGTCCGGGGACTTGTCGACCGCAACCGGCGGTGGCTGATGCTGCTCCTCTTCCTGATCCGACGAGTCGGAGTCTCCTGACCGCTCCGAGACGCTGGGCGGTGGCAGGTAGACCTCGGGGTCCGAGTCCGACCAGTACGGCCTGGCGGATCTCGGATCGCTCCCCGGCAAAGGCAGCTGGTACGGAGGGAGAGAGGCCTTCGACCGCGCCTGTTCCACCCTCTGCCGCTTCGGTGCGGGGCCCTCCTCACGGAGCGGTGGTGCCTCCGTGGCTGGTGGTGAGGGCAGAGGGCGCTCCCACGGTGTCGCCTGCGGGCCCTGGAGCTCGGCGTGCAGTTTCCGCACCATCGCCTCGATGTACGGGGCGATGAGGCTCAACTGGGGCGGCGGTTCGGTAGCCGGACCAGGAACCACGGAAGGACTGCGGAGGGAGGAAGACCTGTGCGGTGGTACAGGTGGAGGAGTCTCCGGCGGCGGCGGAGGGCTGTGGGCCCTCTCCGGCGTGGCGTCCCGGGCCTCGGTCGACATTCTACCCGGCGTAGGTGGAGCTGCGACCGGGGCGGATGCTAGGGAGCGTGGCGGCGAAAGGTGAGCCGGTGCCGGGGTCGGAGGAAGAGAAGACGAAGAGCTACGGCGCTTCTTTTTCTCTTTTTTGTCCTTCTTCTTCTTCTCCTGCTCCTTCTTCCGCCTGAACAGTTCAGAGGCCGAGGGCCTGGAAGAAGAAGCGGAGGTTGAAGGAGCAGACGTGGAAGCGGCCTGCTCTGAAGCTGGGGAAGCCGGTGGTGCCAGTGCGGCCTCCATGAGGTAGGCTTGAAGGCGGTACTGGCGGTTCTTGATGGCGGCCTTCGAGAAGCCGCGACAGACTTCGCAGGTCTGGACCTGGTGACTCTCCCCGAGGCAGCGAAGACAACGCACGTGCCCGTCCGAGCTAGGGAACTTTCTCTTGCAGGACGGACACTGCTTGAACGCTGCCGCTGAGGCCATCCACCGAAGTAGATGGCCGAAGAGAAAAAATTATCCCGGCCGGGAGGCCCCGACACGAGATGTTGGTCTTTTTTTTTTTTTTTTTTTGTTTTTTTAAACGGCGGCTGAGGGCGAGCCCCAGCCACACGAGGACCAAGGGAACAAGTCCCCTAGTCCGAGAAAAATTGTAAGGTAGGAAAAATTGGAAGATTCTGAGACAATCTCAGCAAAGTACTCACAGCTTTTTTTCCAGGCTCCTGCTTGCGCAGCGGAAAAAAGCAAACTGAGGGGAGAGCGCGAAATGGCGCCTAAAGGGGTTGGGCATGGTGGGCGGTCCCACATTCAAAACTCTTTATCCAATCAGCTTTCCAGCTCCGCTCCGGATTCAGCGCAGGCGCAGAACCCATCAGTGTGCATCCCCAAACAACACGAAGGAGAAGTGGGATTTCTGAATAAACTCATTCATCAACCGGAAATTGCCAGATTAACATATCTATCCTCATCAATCCAGAAGCTTCACCACATTGGCCACCATATTTTTTTACGGCCCAGTGGTCTGACTGTATCCAGATGTGCCCTTTTCTCCTCAGACAAAAGGCACTTTTCATTCCCCAGAGATTATTAGTGATGACGTCTCTAAAAGAATATCTCATCTTTGGACAGACTACTGCACACTGCCATCAAACCAGAAGACCTCTCTTTGGGAAATGAAGTCCAGCAGAGATTACTCACTGGATAGAGAGGATGTGGCCATACACTCCAATAAATAACCTAGAGTTTACTGAAAGCACACTGAAAAGCAGCTGGCCAAGTGACATGAAGACTGTCTGGGATGATGCTGTCCATTTGTGGCTTTCTCCTCAAAGGGGAGATATTTTATTATGGAGTCAGAAAGGTGGGCCCATTTCTAGCCCCACAGACCATTGGTGAGTAATAATGTGCTTGAATGCATAGAAAGTCTGCTCATGAGGAAAAGACTCCTTGTGAGCAAAGCCCTCTTGGTACATCAGACTGAGTATCTAAATGTCATTGTCAGCAGCTAAGTCTTTGGTGATTTTCTGAGTTCATACTTACAACCATGATCTCCCCAATCTATTTGCATGTAGATGCATCAAGCAGAGTTGCATTAGTTTTTAATATTTTAATATTAATTTTAAATTGAATTTTATATTGTATTTTATGTCTTTTAAAACCTTTGTTAGCCGCCCTGGGTCTCTTTGAGGAGGGCGGCATATAAATCATAATAAATAAATAAATAAATAAATAAATAAATAAATAAATAAATAAATAAATAGACCTAATCTGCATTTTTCACACAATTATCCAGCAGTGAACTGGATTTTCTCATATTCCAGGCTGGGCTACTTCTGGATATTGTGTGGATTTTACCTTGACTAAACTCTACTAGTTCTCTTGACCCTTTGTCTATCTTCACTTTGATTTTGGTACAATTCATGCCTTGGCTGTGCCCAGAAAAGCAAATGTGAGGTCTGCAACTGACAATTTGTCCTCTCCTTGGATCCTGCAGATTTTCCAATAAATCCCTAAAACACTTTGGAGTAGCTTTTTAGAGGCTGCAGAGGAAACAGTGGCTACTCAGAGTAGTTCATCACAGTTAGTGCAGCTCCAGGTGCCAAAACAAAGAATGATGAAGAAGGGTGTGACAAGGAAGAAAGCCTTCATGGTGGTGGCACCCACATTGTGGAATTATCTACCTACAGAGCTGCACCAAGTCCCATCCTTGAGCATATTTTAAAAACAATTAAAGACCCTACTTGTTAAAGAGGCATTTCAGGGGATCCTCCCTAAAGCTAGATATTAGTTGGTTTTAAATTTACCGGTAATTTATTAGTTACCTCTGTCATTGTCAGTGAAGATAGGAGTAATGGTTTTGAATGTTTTTGTTTATTGGGTGTAATTTGTAAAAACTTTTTCATTAATGCTGTACACTGCTCAGGGTGGGAACAGCAAGCAAGCAAGCAAGCAAACAGAACACGGACACAGACACAGACACAGACACAGACACAGACAGACACATACATACATACATACATACATACATACATACATACATACATACATACATACATACATACATACATACATACATACATACATACATACATAGTTAACTACATTAGTTAAAATATCATCAGGATAAGCAATATCTTGATGATATCAAAGAATATACACCTGTGTTTCTTTTCTCCCAGATATGCTCATCATTTGTGTTCATTTCTCTAAGGGCAAAAGTGGCATGGTGTCAGTAATGAAGACAGAAAGCACAAAGACCTCAGTTTTTGGTAATGCCTCAATGTATTAGGATGTTTCTACTAATCATAGAACTGCACAGCTGGAAGAGGGATCAAAGGGTCATTGAGTCCATCTCTTTCCGAGTACCATTTCAGTTGCTGGGGTCAACTGCCATCATGGATATCTCCACCTACCTATTGCTTTGTGTATAGGCTGTTCTTCATTAAGATCCAGCTAGTCTCTGACATTACTCGCTGGAGAAAACTGTCACCTACCTTTTCCACGTTTAGCCTTAATTTTACACATATACCAGCATATTGTATTTGCCACGATGTATTGTGAATCTAAGATATAAGAGCTTGCATTTCTTAATAATCAACTGCTTTCTTTTCCTATTTGATGAAGTATTTCTTCATCCTTTATTATATCACCCTATAGATTGAGGATTCTTCTGTAGTTTTACATTCAAAGAACATTTATTTTATAAAGCATTGCCCAAACCTCACACTCATATAGGAGGGTTGACCAAATGTAATCCTATGCTGTTACTTAATTTTGTGACTAGACCTAATAGTGTTTAAAGGTATCTGAACTTTCAGCTTCTCATGATCTACTATGATTGTGATTTTATATTAAAATATAAAGATTACTTTACAGTGACTTGTTTTTTGAGAAGCCCATGGTCACTGTCGGTAATCTCTAAATTATTTTGTGCTTATAGACCAAAAACTTAATGCTTTTTAAAGATCCTCTCCTGGCACTGATTTCTAACTTGGAAACTCCTTCACTCTTTTAAAAAACTAGGAATTACACTTTGAATCTTCACCAGTTCTCCAAACATTTTCAAAGCATTATCATGTCCCCTTCGGTACCAGTGCCATAGCCAGGGGGAAGCAGGGTGGGCTTCACCCACCCTGAGGTAGTAGGCTGCCGGATCCCTCAAGGTTTGGGGAATCACAACACCTACTTGCCCACTCGCCTGGTCTCCTGGGGAAACGTGCTTTGTTTGGCTGCCACCACTGCGACCGCCTCAGCAACATGAGCTTGGCCCCAGCTGCTGCCCAGCCAATGGTCTCACCGACACATCCCCATACAGCTCACTCCACCATGGCACATGGGGGTGTGGAGAAGGGGGGGGAGAAGACCAGGCTTAGAGCCACCCCGAATGGTTAACTTAGCCATGCCGCCTCCCTCTGCGCTGCATCCAAAATGGAGGCATCTCTTTCCCTCAGTGTCTCTCCCTCCCCAAAAATGTTGAGGGGGGGGAGGAACAGCCTCTTCCCCCCTTTCCTTTTTGGGACAGAAGAGGAGGAGGAAGAGCAGGGAAGCCATGTAGCTCTGGAGAGGGGAGATTGGAAATTGGGCTGTGTGTGAAAAGGGGGGTCGTGGAAATGGGGAGGGATGTTTGGACAGCAGCTCCTGCCCTGGAATATGGACTGTCTCTCCCCAACATAATGTGGACATATGTGTTGGCCATTGACTAGCCTTCTGCAAGGCTATGGGTGGTTTGGCAAGGCTCTCCCTGCTCTGGGGAGATCAGCCTTCCTGACCACAGGAGGAGAAGGAGGTGGGTAAGAAAAGGGGCATTTCCTCACCCAGATTCTCTTGAACCGTGGTGGAAATCCCATAAGACTCTCCCCAGCTTAATGCTCTTTTCATGGGGGGAATGATCTTCAGTTCTTTTCCCTTACTCTTCTCTTCCCAGAGAAGATCCACTTTTCCTTCAGGTAAAGGTAAAGGTCGCCCTTGCTCAAAAGCCAGTCGTATCCAACTCTAGGGTGTTGTGTTCATCTCCATTTACAGCCAAAGAGGTTGGCTCAGCATCTGCTGACATTTTCTGTGGTTATGTGGCAGGCATCACGAGACACTATTTACCTTTCCACCAAAGTGGTACCTATTTATCTACTTGCAATGTCTTGCTTTCTAACTGCTAGGTTGACAGGAGCTGGAACAGAGACAGGAGATCACTCCATCATGCAGCACTCTAGTCTCAAACTGCTGACCTGCCGGCCTTCCAGTCATCAAGTTCAGTGCCTTAACCATTAAGCCACTGCAGTCCCTTCTACAGGGGGAGGTTCTATTTATTGTTACTGTGTCCCATCAAGTTGAAACCATATTGTTGTTGTTCAGTCACACAGTCAAGTCCGGCCCATGGACCACAGCATGCCCTCTATCGTCTGTCATCCTCCAGAGTCTGCCCAGATCTATGTTCACTGCATCAACATGGTATCTAACCATTTCATCCTCTGTCGTCCCCTTCTCCTTTTGCCTTCAATCTTTCCTAGCCTCAGGGTTTTCTCCAGTGAGTCTTCTCATTTGGTGGCCAAATATGTTTTTGAGCTTCAGCGTCAGTATTTGCCAGAGTTGATTTCCTTCACAATTGACTGATTTGATCTCCTTGCAGTCCAGGGGACTGTCAAAAGCCTTTTCCCTAACAATGGCAGAAAGTGAAGAAGAACTAAAGCACCTCTGGATGAAGGTGAAAGAGGAGAGTGCAAAAGATGGCTTGAAACTCAACCAGTGTGACAGAACTTCTATTTGCCATTGAAGCTGTCTCAGTCTGCCACAATGCTTTCCAATCTTGGTTGGGGGGTTCCACCACTCACCCACACACACACACACAAAGGATCTTTTAATTCCGTTATTAAAAACAGAAAAGACAAAAAGAGTCTGCAACAAAATGGCACAGGATGCTCTTTTGCAAGGTGCCAACCAACCAACCAACCACACCCTCTTCTGTCTCTCTTCCAGCAGTCAGTTCATATTCCATGCCCACTGACAGTACCTTGGCATGCATTTGTGTTGTCTATAGGCTTGCTTCCTTAAGCTCTGTCATTTGGTAGCTAGCAGAGGGATTTTATGCCCCAGTGGCTTCCAAGACATGTTGAGTCATACTTAATATGACAGAGGGTTACTGTCTTGGCATGAATTTGAGCAATGATGTTCTAAGCATCTGTTTTATGAGGCTTAATTCATGCAAGGGCAGTAAACCTCTGTCTGAATGTAACTGTTTCAAACTGTGTAAGAGAGGAGCTTACAAAATTGGATGTCCCTTCCATTATTTTTTTTTCAAATACTGGAAACTAACATGTCATGAAGAAAGCTAAGATTAGAACCTTCCTCCCTTGTGTGCTAGGTTTCTGCATGCTGAGAGTTCTTCTTTTAAGGTGCAGAAAAGTAATTCTTTGTTTCTGACACTGACTGACCAGTTCAGCAAGAAGTCATCCAATGTTTTAGAATCATAGAATCACTTTTAGGCCATTGAGTCCAACCTACTGCTCAATGCAGGAATTTGAATCAAAGCAGATCTGACACAGGGTGGTTCAATTATCTCTTGAATGCTTCCAGCCTCGGAGCATTCACCACATTTCAAGGTAGTTGGTTCCACTGTCGTACTACTCTAACAGTTAAGAAGTTTTTCTTGATATTCAGCCCGATATCTGTAGTTTCAGCCTGTTATTGCGCATCCTGCACTCTGGGATGATGTAAAACTGATCCTTCCCTTCCTCTTTATGACAATCTTTCAGGTATTTGAAGAGTGCTATCATCATATCTCATTTCAGTCTCCTTTTCTTAAGGCTATACATGCCCAGTTCCTTCAGTCTTTCCTCATATGGCTTGGTTTCCACTCCTCTGATCATCCTTGTTGCCCTTCTCTGTACCTTCTCTAACTTTTCATCCAATTTTATAATTGGTTGGATTATCTAGACCAGTGGTTCCCAACAAGGGGTACACAGCCCACTAGTGGACTTCAATTCCCAGAAGCCTCAGTCAGTACATTGGCTGATCAGTGCTTTGGGGAAATGACTTAGGCTCCTGGGAATTGAAGTTCAAAAACCAGCATTTGGGAAACACTGATCTAGACCAGTTTCTTCAACATCAGTTGGTAGCAGTTTTTTAGGTTACAACAGCCATCTCTTCCTGCATGGCGAGATCGGGAGGTGTCTCTGGGACTCTCTCAGTAAAAAAGTCATGTTCAAGTGAGCTATGACCTCAAAATGTTCTCTTGCCAGCAAGCGTTTACCCACAAATCTTAAAAAACTGGACAAATTTATTACTTTGTTTAAAAAGCATGGAAATGAATGTCTTCAAAGCTAGGCTCATGTGATGTGAATCAGGTGATTGGGTGATTTGCAGAAAAGTTATTCCACATTGCCTCCTGCAGCAGAGATGGTGATATGGATAATAGTAAATGTAAAGGTCCCTTGCCCAAAAGACAGTCATGTCCAACTCTATGGGGTCTGGTGATCATCTCCGTTTATATCTAAAACATCTGTAGTTGTTTCCATGGTCATGTGGCAGGCATAACTAGACACCAGAGTGCACTGAACACTGTAACCTTTCCAGCTTGCAAACTAATGACAACTGTTGCCCATCCTGAAAAAAATATTTGCCCACCCACATCTAGAATCCTGGCTACAGATCTGTTCAGTACCCTTGGCTGTACAGTAGTCAGTTTACCTTTAGAGAACTGACTGCCCTTCTAGAAACTAGGTGCTACCAGACTACCTCCTTAGCTATCTAAAGCCTTTTCTTGGACGTGTGTTTCTAAAACAGATCTTGGCAAATAAAAAATTATGCACTAGTCTCTTCTCATATCAGATATGGGCCATCTCATATTGGGGAAAACAATAAGGAGAATTTACTGCATTTTCATTGAATATGTTCCCTTAACTTCTGATAATATCAATGAACAGCATCTTAATTTAAATTTGAAAGTTCTTCTTAAATATAAATATTGACCTGGTGTGCTTATTTATTGCTTACGAAGATAAGTACAGTGGTACCTCGCTTAAAGAGCATAATGTGTTCCACAGGATTGCTCTTTAATTGAGTTTGCTCTTTAAGCGAAACACCATTGTAAATGACCAATTATGGGGGGAATTGCGAACCCCGATTTATTCGTTAAGTGAGTTTTTAGTTGGTTTTATTTGTTAAGCGAAGCGAACATTCAGAGAAAATTCTGCTCTTTAAGCGAGTTACTCTTTAAGCGAGGTGGTCTTTATGCGAGGTTTGACTGTACTTCCTTTCTGGGAAGTGCCTCAGTATTGAGCCAAGGATAGCTGTTTGTTTGTTTGCTTTTAAGAATGTCTTCACACCAAGTATGAATAGAAGAGCCAGAAGAAAAGAGAGCAACCAGAAGTCAGGCACTGTGACACAGGATCCTACATATTATGGCATATTGCCCTTTTAGATTACTCAGGTGTTTTCCCAGGCCTCACCTTTGTTTTACAGGGCAGTCAGAATCATTTCAAAATACTATTTTGTATTTCCTACTTTGGCAACAAGGAAGAACTACATCATTAATCTTTTATGACCTGCCTCGCACAAAATGCTTGCACTTTAACACCAGAAGGCATGGCCATCTTTCCTAATTCTGAAGTACTAAGAGATGGAACCTCAAGGCTTCAGAAAGAATTTCATAGCTACGTTTGAAGTGCTGAGGGCAAAAGCTGCAGTTTTTTGATTACACACAATACATTGTGCTGCTATAAATGTATATCTTAGTGTCAATATATCCAGAAATACATCACTCACAAGCAAAATATAACTTTTGCTTTTGTGTCTTTCTCTTTGAGCATCATAAAGTTTTAAACTTTTCACATATGTTTCTCCAGTATGTCACTAGACCAAAAACCATATAAAGGGATTAGGTAGACCTCAATGAGATCCTGTTATTGACATTTATGTTGATCGATGTTGACTCTTACAGAATTGGTATCTGCAGATCAATTCCCTTATTAGATTCTTTCTCACTGCTGCCATGATCATTTTATCACACAAGCTGTTGCTATCAAATGCTGCTTTATCACTTTATAATGGGAGAAGTGAAAGGTTTCCTCCAGCATCAAGACATAAATAAAAATGGTCACCAATCTGAAGAGAATTTCTTCAGTCTCTGAAAAATAAGCTAGCAATTATATATTACAGATATAGTTAGAAATAGGTATACTACATAAATAACATAAATTTAAATAGACTTTTAACCTCCCATCACAACACTACAGACAATCCATAGCCAGGGCTAAGAGGAATTTTAAAAAATTAGCTGCTCAAATTATTTGAAGGGTGTGATCAGGTGTTAACTGAATTATAATGCTTTTTATATCCTGTCTATCCTATCCAATCCATCCATCTATTCATTTGATTGATCAATCGATTGACTGACATCCTGCCCAATTAGTGCAAGCACCACTCTGGGCGGCTCACAATATATAACAAAAAACATATAAAACAAGTTAAAATAATAAAACAATGCCAATTAACACATATCAAATCATAACACTTGCAATATAAAATTAAAATACTTACCTAGATTGTATCTTTAACTCAATTAAATACATTAACCATACAATGCACATCACAGCTCACTGAACACAATAAAGGGGAACTTCTACATTTGTAATATCAGTTCACAGCAAGGAAAAAGCTTGTTGAACCAGGAACAACTTCAGCTGTTTTCCAAAAGACCATAGATGATCAAATTTCTGTTTGCAACTCATTCTGCAGTAAAGGAACCACAGGAGAAAAAGATCTTGATCTAATCCAGGGGTGCCCAAACTATGGCCCGCAGGCTGGATCTGGCCCTTGACACCAAATAATCTGCCCCACACCCTTGCTGCTCCTGGAGGCAGAAGTAAAATGTGTCTGTATATGTACAAAATGCTGCCGTAAATGCACCTGAGGCTGTCATAAATGCATTTATAACAGCTGTGGGTGCATTTACAGCAGCATTTTGCACATGCGCAGATGAATTGTACTTCTGCTTCCAGTAGGATGAACCATGTAACCAGCCCACTGAACCGCGTGACTGGCCCATGGCCCAAAAAGTTTGGACACCCCAGATCTAATCACTGCCTTTTAAAAATTTCTCTATACATGACTATATGTAATTTAAAGGCTTGGGTGTTCCAGGTACAATCTCTTAGGAAGAAGTTCTTACACAGATAGCACGGCCCTATACCAGTGGTTCCCAATGTGGAGCCCATGCCGCACAAGGGGACTTCAATTCCAAGAAGCCTAAGTCAGTACAGTGGCTGATCAGTACTTTGGGGAATTTACTTAGACTTCTGTGAATCAAAGTCCAAAAACCAAAGGAAGGGAAACACTGCCCTAAACCATAAAGGTTTTTGTATTTTAGCATCAGCACCTTGAAAATGGAGCCAATTCAGGCTAGCAAGAACCAGGGTAAGTAAATATGGTCAAAATAACCAATATCTGTGATTAGTCTAGCAGCTGAATTTTGGATCCATTGAAGTCTCTGAACCAGCCTTTAGGGCAGCCCCATGTAGAGAGCATTACAGTAATCTATCTTGGAGATTACCAGATCATAAATCAGCATTGTTAGGTATTTTCTGTCTAGAAGTAGGGAAAACTGGGCAATGCACTGCAGATGGTAAAAGGTGCAGTTAACCACAGATGTTATCTATTGCTGCATTGACCGAGCCACGCTCAGATTATATTTCCCTTAAGGGGAAAGCAATGCCCCTTAAACTGAGGGACATCCTCCTAATTTGGGACTAGTTACCCCCAATCAGCTTGACCTCTGTCTTGTCAGGATTCAGTTTCAACTTAATCTTGTCAGGATTCAGTTTCAGATGGAGAGATCTGTCCTGGGGGGCTCCGCCCTGGCCAGGGCTTAAAAGTCGCTACGGTGGCAGGACTTTTTTCAGTAGCCACCACCACCCGAAACACCTGCGGCCGGGCAGACCGGCTTGTCACTTGTGTGGGATTTAACAACTGTTTTTGTTTAGTTTTCTGCTTTTGTATTTTTTGTGTAAACTGGACTGATATTTTGAATTTTTGATTGTTGCTTGATACTGTTGCTTATTGAATTTTGATGCTGTATTGATTTATATTATAGTATCTTTGACTTATTTCTTAGGATGTCCTGATGCTTTGTAATTGCAATTTTTATTGGAAATATATATACTGTATATGTGATATTTGTAATTTACTATGTGATATCTGTAATTATTTTTTATGATATGGAATGTGCTATGTAACTGTAACTGTTTCTTCTGTAAGCCGCCCAGAGTCGCTGTGCGAGTGGGGCGGCATATAAATCAAAATACAAATACAAAATTATCCTCCATCCATTCCATGAGTGCCTCCAGGCATCTCTCCACAGGGAGAACAGCATCCATCACTTAGGTTGAAAAGGAGAGACAGAGTTGAGGATCTTCTGTGTACTGATTAAAGCAGACTCCAAATCTCTTGATGATCTCACCCAGCAGCCTTACATGGAAACTTACACCAAAATGTTGGGGGGAAAATGCTAATTACCTTATGAACTGGCCAGAGAGTGCACTAAGTGCTATTGCTATATTAAACAGCATTGGGGAGATAGCAGGCCCCCAAGGTACTTCATATTGTTGCACCAACAACTCATCCTCTAGCTGTATTCTTAGGATACACACCTCAAGAAAGGACCAGAGCCAGGCCAAAACCTTCTTGAGAGCCTGTCCAAGAGGATAACATAGTCAATAGTATCAAAGGCTGCTGAGAGATGCAAGAAGACCAACAGGAAAGTATTATCCTTGTCAGCCACTCTCAGAAGGTCATCCAGCAGAGTGATCAATGCTGTCTCTGTCCCATGTTGAGGCTTGAACACAGACTGGAATGTATCAAGTACTCTCCAGGAAAGCCACAATGTTTCTATTGGTCCCACCAAAACAGTACATCAATATTTGCATGGAGGAGTTTTTGGACTGCCCCCAATCAGCTCTCTTTACCCCCTAATATTCTGAAACAAGGAGGACGGTCTGAAGCAGGGGTAAGCAACCTATGACCCATGGGCTGGATCTGGCCCATGGTGCCAAATAATCAGGCCCCCATCCTCGCTCCAGCTGCTGCTGCTGCTGCTGCTGGAATCAGCCATGGACTTGTTTATGGCTGCCATAAATGCATTTACAATAGCTGTAAATGGTGTGTGTGTGTGTGTGGGGGGGGGACAACCACCATTCTGGCCCCCTCAACTGTTTGAGGGAGTGTGACTCAGACCCCAACTGAAAAAGATTGGCAACTCCTGGTCTGAATAGAAGCTGCAACTAAATTTGCCTCCTTGTATTTGCATCTCTCTATGTAACTGTAAACAAACTGTAAACAACTGTGGTGGTAAATGTAAATATTTTCATCAGTACACAGTTACAGTCTAACAATTTACCTGAATATGCATATGGCTGAAGAGGGCATGGGAATGTCACTGTATGTGCAAATCCTACCCCAAAATGTCCCCATATATTGGGCAGCTTCACAGACTTATTTGTATTGAGTGCAAAGGTCTACAGCAGAGGTTCCCAACCTACAGTCTGTGGGCCAGATCAGCCCCTGGGTTGAATTCATCTGGCCCCTGGGCCAAATTGCCACCGATGCCGGAAGTGCCCCGATGTCACTGGAAGTGCCGAAATCACAGCATTTTCATATCATGGTGAAAATTCTAAAATTCTAAAATGCCAGAAAAATTTATCTCCCTCGCTCCCTCCACCAAGGGAAGTGGTGAAGATGGTAAAAACACCAGGAAATGCAGCACAAATGCACACGCTGCTGCCACAAACCATGTGACTGGCCTCTCAGCTGACCGGGGGGGGGGCATGATCAGGCCCCTGACAGGAAAAGGTTGGGAACCCTTGGTCTACAGAGTACTTTGTAGCTACATTCAGCTAAATGTGGCTACTGAATTCTCATGATCAGAGATATTCTGTAACCAGATTAAGTTGAATAATGCTACAAGGCTGATTCAGACTGTTGCTTTTGTATATATTCCAATAGATGGTTCAATTGGCAGGACTTTATACGTGTTCACTTCCCAACTAGTCTTGTAGCCCTACAGAGAAACAGCAAGCCTCTGTATAGAACTGTATCCACGTATTATGGCTCAAAAGGGTAAGGCACATACACTGTTATAACATCTACACAGGACTAGTATGAATTTGGTTAAAGTTACTATGTCTTTTATATAAAGACATTTTACACACACACAGAGAGAGAGAGAGAGAGAGAAAGAGATTTACTTCTGCATGGATGGCATACACATTCCTGTTGAGAGAAAAGTTCATCACATTAATTTACACCTCTAATAAAATAAATTAGTTTTTTTTACTGCTAAATTGAACTATGTGGCTGTGATTGTAATATATTGCTTCAATCGGGGACTTAACTGCATTTTAGCCCTGTGGTAGTCCAGCAGAAACCATTTCAAACCTTCTAAAGGCTATTAAAACATGTGCAGATGTCTGGAAAATTAATACTATTATCTGACTTTAACCTCTTGCCTGTAGGAGACTCAAGGCTAGAAGAAGATGGATCAATACATTACAAAAAAGAAGAAGTAACAAAACAATCCTAGCAAGTTTAGTAGAAATAGATCAGTGTCTCTAGAACACATTATATTATTTAAGGGGAATCCTTCTTACCCTTCCTTTTTCCTACTGCTTTAATGATTTGTTTGTACCTATTAAAATAAAAGGTGATAGGCTTTCCTTCCCTACAGTCTTTGCATATGACTGTTCCAAAATGCCAGATGCCAGAAAGGGTAATTTATTTACAAGTCAATAACATGAATGTCTCAAGATTAATTTTGAACAAGCCATGTTTCCAATTTTTTTTTGCTACAATCTTTTGCATGTGGAAATGTATTTTTAGTATAGCACTGAAACACTAGGTATGGAAGAGACACGTAGTAAGACCAAGGTTACAATAAAATGGCCTCAACAGTTTCAAACCCATCATAACATACTTTAGACAGAATAGAATGTCTGCCCCTTTCAAAAATTATAAAATGCGGAAAAAATAATGGATGAATATAGTACGGGAGAACTCTGTTATAGGAAAGAGGTCTAAGAATTAATAATCAGGACAAAACATATACTAATCCTTATGTATATTTAATATCTAAGGCTTTTGCATGAACAGATATTAATGACTTATCAGACCATAACTTTATTACAAGTACTTGTAAGCATTTGGCAGTTTAAAAGTGAATCATTCAGCTGCTTAGCAACACACAATGGCCTTTTTCATATCCTACTGAAATAGTGTGGTTTCTCTATTTCTTTCTTTTTAAACATTTTCTGAAGCAGTAATGAACGGGCCTTGGGCCAAAGAGCTCTAATGCTAAATGTTGATTTCATGAGGTGTTTTGAAGAAAGAGAGAGAAAGGGAGCTGAAATGTCCTTTATACCACGTTATTTTAAAGACAGAACAAATTGTTCTGTTCCCTGCTTCCTCTGCCTAATATCTTTTTCTTCTCCAACGTTCAGTCAACCTTTTTCACTGATGGGGCATATTTAGTAATTGCCCTGTTTTTGCGATACAGTCAAACCTCGCATAAAGAGCGCCTCGCTTAAAGAGTAACTCGCTTAAAGAGCAGAATTTTTTCTGAATGTTTGTTTCACTTAACAAATAAAACCAATCAAAAACTCGCTTAACAAATAAATTGGGGTTCACAATGCCCCCCTCAACTGGTCACTTACCATGGTGTTTCGCTTAAAGAGCAAACTTGCTTAAAGAGCAATCCTGTGGAACACGTTATGTTCTTTAAGCGAGGTATCACTGTATTTGTTTTGTTTGGTGGCAGTGGGCTCAGGTGAACTGTTGTAGACATAGGTAAAAGTAAAGGTTGCTCTTGCTCGAAAGCCAGTCATATCCAACTCTAGAGTTCAGTGCTTATTATTATTATTGTTGTTGTTGTTTTTTTTTTTTTTGAAAAGTGTAGATCAAACATCCTCGTATTGGAGAAAGGGTAATTGAGAGTGGAAATGTGTTTGTGACTCATTAAGTACTGTTGTTATTAATATGAGGCATTATTCCCTGGCCCTCTAGATCTAATCCATCAAAGCCTAGGGAGGCAGAGTTTAATTCATAATGTTCAGGATGCCCTTGTACTGGCATGCAAGTCACAGACAAATCACCATTTCTCCTTGTGTCTTGACACAGGTGAGTGACTAATGAAACATGGCTTGCTCAAGTACGGAGACAGAAATGAATATGAATGCTCAAACATTGTCCTGCTAAAAATACTCTCCCTTAAGCCTGTCAATATCATGTTGCCAAGGTATAACAATGAAGGTTAATGCTGCCTTCCAGCTTGGACTGATCAAGACTGAAAGCCTAGGGTGGAAATGGATGGTCTCTTTGGTTACATAGAGCATTTGTGTTGATTTTATCTCACAGTACCATATTTCACACCCTCAGCGAAGTCAGCAGAGATTTCAGTCAATACTGCCAGAGCTTCTGGCAGGGAACCCAAATTCTCCCCATTAACAAAACAGCAGCTCTGTTAATGTGGGACAAAGAAGGCTTATTTGTAGAACTCTGTCCAAAAAGAGGACAACACAGAAAAATACCAAAAATAGCTGGCTTATTAATGCAATTCATTTGTCAAAGTGTACAAGAGGCTTAATTTATGATTGCTAGCAAATTATCCAGAGTTGATAAAAATCTAAATTCCTTCAAATGCCTATCTGCTACAGTCTTTATGGGGATTTTCAGATAACAAAGACATAGTTTAATGCAGCTTTGCACTGCAAAATTTGTTATATAAAAGAGTTCTATTAGAAGGAAGCACACACTAAGCCAAGATTTTCACTGACTGTCCTGCTTACTATGATAATGCTGCAAGCAATTACTGTATATTCTCAAGTATAAGTTTTTAGCCCCAAAAATGATCCCCAAAAAGGAGACACAGCTTATATTCGGGTCAATGACCACGAGGGTCCCAAGACTGTGCCAGATTGAGGTGCACAGATGATTTAATTAATTTTACCTTATTTTCATGTGTTTTGATTGTTGAAACTCACTAGCAGCAGCTGCATTTCCTGCCCTTGGCTTATACTCCTGTCAATCTATTTTCCTGGGTTTTCAGGTCAAAATTAGTTACCTCGGCTTATATTTGGGTCAACTTATACTTGTATATACAGTAACATTATAGCTGTCAAACATATATATTACAGATGTACAAGATGGACCTAGTAAAACTTTTTTATAGGGCCAACATCTGGTTGTGGATGACAGAGGGTTAAAGAAGAGCCTGAAAATTTGCCTCATTCTCCAACAGATGCCTAGCTCCATAAAACACATGGTACTGTACTTCTCTCATCTTCCAAAACAGCTGCAACTATTGCAATCTCATAGAAACTATAATTATATGTACTGCTTCCTTGTATATAAATATGAGGCTCTATTTAGCTTACAGAGTAGCCTGTGCTAAGGATTATGGTTGGACTTCCATACAGTCTTAATTTTCATTTTTTATATGAGGAACTGAAAATCACTACATCTTAGAATCATTTAATTTTATGCATTTTGTGGCATTTCATTTGGGAGTCATTGAGTGTGACATATGCACCATGATGAGAAAACAATTACTTTGCACACCTGTTGCTTATGCAAATTATATTTAAGAGAAGTCCTGCAGTGGCTATTACTTTACCTGCCACATAATATCAACCAAAGGGCTGAAATTGATCCAAAGAGATAGAATCACACTTTCACATGGTACTCACACAGCTTGCATTTTAGCCTCTGCAATTATGGTGAAATGATTCTGGTTTTCCAAATCAAACTCATTTTTACAACCCTGCACCTGACAAAATAAGATTGCTCAATTTAAAAAAAAAAAGATGAGAAAGATCTGTGCCTAAATATAACATATAGACGCTGTATAATGAAAAAGCAGAATAATTGCATAGAGATCATAGAGAAAAAGGCATCAACCGCAATATATTTGCTACCTCTATTAAATCTTTGATTCTGTCCTTGCCATAAAAACAATGATGATAAATCATTTAACTTTCTAGGCTACATTTATTTTAAAAAGGTTCACTGCAGCTGTTTTTGTGGACTTTATGTGAACCCGAACAAAGCAAAACAAGTGAAATACACAGTGCACAAGTAAAGACACTGCTTTTCATTTTATTTAAACCCTTCCCCCTGCTATAAAGAGATAGGTCAGCACCACATTCCCAAGGGGCGAAGAAATGGTTTGAAGATAGTTATAAAAATAATGGACAGGGGGAGAGGAGCGCAAAAGACTTTTTACAAAATATAGAGCTGAAAATGGAGTTCAGTTTGGAACAATGGATAGTGTATTAGACTAGGACTCAATGGACCTGGGTTCAAATCCCTACTTGCTGAAGGATATTCACCGGGAGAGAAGCTATAATAAACCTCTCACATAACTCAAAAACTCTGTAGGGCCATATGTCAGAATTGAATTAACAGTAAATATTAACAGTGGAGCTGAAGATATGGGCCTCTTTTCAATAGTTTTATCTTATTCTTTGACCATTTACAGAAGGATTACCATGAGAGGATGACATCCTACTCTTCTTGTTTGTAAACACATCAGGCTGAAATGCCAGGGAGCATTCATGTCAAATAGACAATTTTCCTTAAATAAAAGGCAACAGCAATAGAAGTATTCATCACACACTCCTCTTGAGAGCTTATATTAGTTGGCATTTTGAAAATCACCTTTTTCAGACCATTTCTTCTAGACTTCTCCCAGTTTTGAAGGAATGAAAGCCATGCGTAAGCAGCCTTCCATTCATGCATCAATGTGGCAGAGCAGGAACTGAAAGTGTAGACTAGAAATTTAGGGTGGGTGCCATTTATCTTTTTTGAATTGCTTTCAGCAAAATGGACACCCATGTTCTGCCACCTTGTCCACATCCTACTACACTCAATCATGAACTGCTATTGTTTGAGGAGGGTTGCCAGCTCCATTACTGCCCAATTACAGTACAGCTATGCTAAACTCCTGGACTCCTCTCTTCCTCTTTGAAATCAAGTGGCAATCACCTCTTACCTGGTTTTAAAACGAACAAGGATTTTCCTTCTTCAATGAGAATATGTGCCAGTCACTGCTAAGACTTAATTAGTTGGCATGTTACAAATAATGTTAAAGCGCTAACATACCTCATGGATGAGCCACAAAGTTTTCTTGACTAGACTGAAGCATACTTTCAATTCAAGCATAGCATTTTAATGAGATTATAATATACTGTATGCTCCCAGGGCCACACAATTGCTTACTTTCTCATATTCATAATGGTGACATATAAATTAGACCATGCAAATCTGTGCACACCCCAGAACCCTGTGCAACTCCAGAAGATGGAAATATTAATGCTCATCAGAGGACTGTCAATGAGAGAAAACATTCTCCAGAGATCCAACCTATGGGGATAATCAATATTGTACCAAATTATCATTCAGAATCTATGTTACAATATACTGTATGTGTGCACCAATGGCAGATTAGAAGTTATGAAATGGTCATGCTGCTACATTACAAGAATGGCTTTTAATGTTCATTTCAGTCTTAGAAACAGAGATTGACTCTTCAAAAATAAAAAAAATAAATAAAAAGAAGCTAAATAATCACCTATTGTCACTAAAGGCTTAGAGCACATGCTGTTGTTTTGTTTTCTGGAATCCACACTGAGCAAAATCTATCTTCATTTCTCCAAACCATGTCACTTCTTTCTTCCAGCTGTCATGATAGATGGCAACTTCTGTTTCAAAATTATTCATAAATATTACAATAAAGACCATTCATGTTTTTTCTTTAATGTCAGTTTTTCTTCATGATTTATTGTAGACAGCTTTCTCTTCCAGCATTTCACTGTCATGTGGGCAGCACACTTACATTTCTTAAAAAGGGACTCCTTTAAAATATCACAATGGCTTAAGAGACCACCACATGTTTTTCCTGCTTTTTAACGTTTTCTTGCTATAGCATTGGCTGATATCATTGTCTCCTACTCTAGAGCACTAACAACAAATAGCAATAAGTTCTGGTACAGTATTTCTTAGTCCTATCACTCAAAGCTGCCAAACCACCTCTGCTCCCAGTAACAGTTGTATCTCATAATTGTTGGAAGCTGATGCTGATATATTTTTATTTTTGCTTTTATTTATTGATATCCACTGTTTTATATCTACTTTGTCTCCACAGTGGGAACCAATACACAGAAAACAGTTGGTTCCTCCTTCCCTCCATTTTCCTAACTTAAGTGTCAAGAAAGAACCATGCCTATGAAATCTTAATTTTTGACTCACAACTGACAGAGCACTGGAGAATAACTCACAAAAGTTATGCTGGCCTGGGGTTTCTGTAAATTATAGCCCAAAATGTAACCTGACTGAGCTTTGAAAAGAACAAGATTATTTTGAAAGATTTCTCTACACAGAAAAACTCTTAGATCTCAAGATTTATAGCAGTATTTCAGGTATTGTATTATACACGGAGGGTGGCTAGATGGTATTGTAGATGCAATGGGCACAGAGCTGGGCGGGCTAAGGAGAATGGCGGAAGACAGAGGTGCATAGCGGGCAATGGTCCATTGGGTTGCAAAGGGTCAGAATTGACTGTACGACTGAACAACAACAATAACAACCATGGCTTAGAGTGGAGTGTGTGGGTCAGAGAAAGGGGGAGAAAGAGAAAGGCTATTAGGCAATAAGTTTTTATACCTAAAATGCTGCTTGACTAACAGACACTTATATATTGAGAATACTTTTATAATAGGAGCAGGGTTTGGAAAGGCATGTTCTGACCAGTCTGATTTGGCATGGATGCTTTGCACAGGATGCTGAAGATAACCTCATCTTAGATATGCCTTGTAATGTCACTCCCTAGAGTAGGACTGAACAACTGATATTGCAGTCTGAAGGACCAGGTGTTCTTCTAATGTGATGCTTGTAAGAAAAAAGTTGAACTGGTTTCAGATCATGTTAGTAAATAAGTGGAATAATAAATATTTGAGGGAAACCAATCTGGAAAGGGGTAGGACAGAATTTGAGGAATTGGTATTAAAGATAATAAAGGAAGAAATGGGAATTAAGGGCTTGATGGATAAGTTATATAAGATTTTAAACCAAGAAGGTAGACCACAAGAAACATTGAGAAAATTTGGGAACAAGATTTGAATGTTAAAATTACAGAAATAGATTGGAAAAACAAATGGAAGAGAAGGATCATGAGGACCATGTCTGTTAGAGTGAAAGAACATAATTATAAAATGTTATGGAGGTGGTACCTGACCCCAGTTAAGTTGTACCAGATGGATAATAACCAAAATAAAATGTGTTGGAGATGGAAGAATTCACTGGATACCTATGAACACATGTGGTGGAGTTGTAATGTGATAAAAATGGGTAAAAATCGAAGAAGAAACTTCAAGAATAATGGGGATGAGCCTTAAGCTGGGGTCGGGTACCGTTTTGTTGAGAGACATGGATGACATGAATATAGGTAAGTGTAAAAAGAGTTATTATCTATAATATTAACAACTGGTAGACATTGTATTGCAAGAAATTGGAAAAATGATGTGTCATTAAAAATTGAAGATTGGCACAAAGAAATGTGGGAGATTGCTTTGAATGATAAGCTAATGTGGCAGTTGAATAAAAAGAAAGGTATTATTGCTGAAAATAAATTTTGGAATATATGACAACCATTTGTACAACATACATTGATTAAAGGTAAAGGTGGTAGGCTGGCACCTGATCAACTGAGTTTCTGGAAATAGTAAGATATGACTGTGATACACCACAATCTCCAGGGCAATGTATATATCATAGGGGTGTGTGTTATGATTCTGACCTTTTTCTTATTTTTTCTTTTTTTTGTTCTATAGTATTGTGGTAGAAAAATAAGTAAACAATGAAAATATGTGCACATATTTAAAAAAATTGTTATGAGTTTAGACTTAGATAAACATTTAGATAATAAGAATAAATTTATAGAATAAGAACTACTTATTGTATTGATTATTAAGGATCAAATGTTTTTATTGTGTTGTAGTGTAATTATGTATTGTATTGGATGTATTTCTTGTAATTTTTAAAATGTTTTATTTGTATTTTACTTTGAAAATTAATTTAAAAAATCTTAAAAAAGAAAAAAAGATCCAGGAACACTTAAGAACAGGACTTGATCCACGAAAGCTAACACACACACACACACACACACACACACACACACACACACACACACACACACACACACACACACACACACACACACACACACACAAAACTGTGATGATTGTGATTATGATAATGTGGAATTTGTGGTTGTATTACAGTACTCTGATATGCTTGAAACACAAACTAACATGACTATTATTCCAAATAATCATTTTCTGCCTTGTTCAAGTTATTGGCTTAATTTGTTCCTCACCACTAATATCAAAGAGCAGTCAGTAAAAATGTTGCTGTCCTGAATTCAAAAATGGTGATAAAGGTAACTTGATGAATCCCACAAGCAATTCCGCTTTCTTTTCATGTCCAAAAAGCCTCATAAAATTAAATCTGCTTCACACTAATTAACAGAGGGGTTAAACAGATCTGAATTTTGTGTTATTAAAAAAAGAAGAAAGAAAACAAAAAGGGGAAAAGGTAAGGAAAACACGACAATTCCAAACTTCCAAATATCACATAAGCAAACACACAATCTGATTTTGTGTAGTTCACACTCTTTTCTATCCTGTTTCACATATTTACAGAGGAATAAAGAAGTTAGGTGCATTGCAGCATATATTTAACACAGCTTAGTTCACTAAAGCAGCACCACTCCTTAGAGAGCCTGTGGGCACTCAAAGCATTTACCCTGGATCAAGCTTTTTTAACCTTTTCATTGGGCTATCAAGGTGACTATCTTTAATGATTCTTAATCCCTTTGAAGATTACTTAGAAAGCTGGGAACATACATTTGCCCAGAGGCAACAGATAGACTTGTATGGTCACCGGCTAATTTACAACAAAATAGCCTTTGCAGTAAAGAAAAGTTGAACAATGTACTTTTCCTCCTACCTTGTCATCGAATAATACAGAACTGAATTTTAGTGATGTTGGAAACAGGACCAATCAGAATGTTGAATAATTGGAGCCATTTGTGGATAAAAAACCTGCTGTACCATGGGAGGATTCACTTTTCACCTCACTTTGTTTCCTTTCCACTTATGTTCTTTTTTACAGATTTTTCCTTTGGGCCTCTTTGCCTTTCTGACTGAACATAACAGAAATTCATCAATGGCTTAGATTACCTCTTTAGGAACTTCTAAACTTCCCGTATCAGAATTTTCTCTTCAGACCATTAGACAGAGCTAGGTGTTTCTTGGACCAGATTTCTAACATGTGGACTGCTCTATGAATAAATGCTGATTTTCTAATAGCATTTACATTCTCCTTTTGTAATTTTTGCCCCCTTCCCTCTCACTCATTCATTCATTCACTCATACAAACAGAGAAAGTTGAGTTTGAGTGTTCATTATTTCATGTCACTTTTAAAAAAATTCTGTTTAGAATTTTCCTAGATGACTTTTCTTTTATATTTCCCCAAATCATCAGGAACCTGAATAGGTAGCTATACCACCCCCCCCCCCAATTGTTTGGCCAAAAATAGCTAAATAGGTAAGAACACAGTAAACTTTCTCTGTAAGGCCAGCTGACAGAAAATACAGTGGACCACATATAGCTAATTTTTCAAGTTATAGTTTCATGTTCTCAACCTTTTAAAGCCAATGGCTGGGTCATGCTCCCTCAGACAGCTTTGGGGGCCAGATAGCCATTTTGCCCTTCCTCCACCACATGGCAGTTCCAGGTGTGGCGAAGGCCATTGGGGGGGGGGGAGGGGGCTGGATTAAATGGCTTTGGGGCCCACACCCAGCCCGCAGGCCACAGGTTGAGAATCACTGTTTTATACTTTAATACATTGCTCTACACTGAACTTTTCCTTTGACCACCGTATTGTGGTCTGTCTGAAACTCTGTTTCCCCTCAGATGTGTTGTTTTACACTTTAATTTTATGGATCTTATTTCCTGCTTGTCTACAATATTCAAAAGATGCTCAAATTAATTAAACACAAGAAGAGCATCATATCTATTAACGCCCTCTAGCCTCCTGGGACAAATATTGAGCCCTCTTTTCATACTTTCTTTCCTCTCTTGCTTAGCTAGAAGAACAATTTCTTTCTAGATGGTTCCCTATGGACTTTGTTGTCTGAAGGGGCTCATTACAGAATGAACTGTGTGTTTATCATTATTTAGATTGGGTGCTTTCAGCTTAAGAAGGACACTGTAGCTACAAAATCTCCATGTGACCCAACTCCACAGGATTTCATGTCCCCAAGAAAATCAGATATATTGGTAAACACTGAATCAGTGGAAAGTACACCTGAGAATTTTATGTTTTTAAGAACCATCTGTAATTAGTGCTGCTTAGCCGGCTAGGAAAATATACTCTATTTTCTTACTTTGGTAGGGCAATTATTTCATTGTGTCTATTTCATAACAAAAGGTAAACTGGTTTACATAACTGTGCTGGTCTCCCTGTTTTGTAAACTAATGTAAAAATCTGGGTTACCTTATCAATTTTTTAAAACTCTATTTTACTGTTTTCCATTGGGGAATATGCTGCAAACTATAACTGCTCCAGATGTGCCTGAGGCTGTTTTCACCTGCTAAAAACATATGGTAAAATGTTAAAGACCAACCTCAGGTGGCAGCATACACACATGCTCGGCCATTTAAGAATATTTCATTTGCACCAAAAAAACCTAAAACTTTTTTTAAAAAAAATCATAAACATTTGACACATTAGAGCTGACGTACACTAATCATTCTTTAACTCTGAACCCCTTGTGATGTTTAATGATATTTGAATCGAAGGTCATACTCTAGGGCTACTCACTCTGTCTTATCCTGACAGGTGCAAAAACAATTAATTGTTCTAGACGTGTTGCAATATATAATCATGTCATGGAGGTGATTTACCCCTTCCTGCTAGACTGTTAACTGCTTCCATCTAAAGTCAGCTTCTTTTACTCTCTGCATGTCTCTAAAATGTTCTACAAAACAATGTGAAATACGTAACTGTATTTGCCTATACCCAGAATCTAAAAATAAATAAATAAATAGTTTGGCAGCAGCAAGCTGTACAGAATTCAGATTCCAAATGAAACTATGTGAGGTTCTCAGAACTAGTTCCAGGGCTTTTTGGATTACAGCCGGAATGTTCAAAGAATGGCCTAAAAATAGGCCAGTCTGAATGCTCCAAGAAAAAAAAAACTGCAGCCAGTAAACCATAGGCTGCTTTATCACTTTCCACATACAAATATTTAAAACCGATGTTCAAATAACAATATATGTGAGAGAATACAGAACAAATGCTTTGGTGACAGTTCAAATAAGAGTGTGGCATGCTTCCGTATTAAGCCCAGTAGTTTGGGTTGGGAGTTAGATTCACCACTATGCCTCCTTGATGGGCTGTCTCTGCAACTCTAAGATCATGATGATTATGATAATTATGATGAACCAACTGGATTTTTGTACTTTCCTAGAACATGAATGTTAAAAATAAGCAAAACTCTACAGTTTGTTGATACAAATAACATGTTAAGCATTGTACTATGTCATGTGAAACATCTTCTGTAGCATTTCTATACTGGAGATCCCTTTGTTAAAATATGCCTGTTATCTCCTCCTGCACTGCCAGTTTTCCAACCCATCAAAGTACAATGTACCATGACTGTCCCCTTGTTACTTGTAGGCATATTCCCAGCCTACTCACTCTGGTGTATTTGACATCCTCATTAAAGCCAATTTAAAGTACGCAATTACATGTTTTTTCAGAAGTGGACATGTGACTTTGAAATTATATTTAAAATTCAAAATCTACTTCATTCAAGTCCTTATTCTAGCACGTAGAAGCACTCCATTCATTCATTCTTAATGCTTATCTGCAAACAGCATGACTAAACATATTAAAAGACCCAATATGCTCAGTGTATTTTTTCTGACCACACAATTGACACCCTGCTGGTAACATGGAAACTTAAAATTGAGCTCATGTGAATTGGAGCTAGACACAAGCTTTAATTCATTGATTCCTAACACTCTACTATAAGCAGCTTGACCAAACCTATTTAATAAAAGACCAACAACAGTTGAGTGTATTATTTCTGACTATGAAATTAGCTCCCTCCTGGTAAATGGTGGTTTATTTTTGATAATTCCACATGTTATGAAGTCATACAGATGCAGTGATAGCTGTCAAGGGTCACCAGGTTCAGGAAATCCCACTCTAACCACATAGCCATACTACCCTATTGATATTGGAGTAAGTGAGAAGAACTAAATGTGATGTTAGCTATGGGACCCACCTGGCTCCCAAGGCCCCTATTCCGTCCCAATTAAGCACACACATGCACACACAAATATGTTTTCTTTATGTTTACATTATATTTCACCCCTTTTGTTTTCACTTGTCTAGAACAGGGGTCAGCAAACTTGGCTTTCCAGGTGTTCTTGGACTTCAATTCCCAGAAGCCCAAGTCATTACACCTGCTGATCAGGGCTTCTGGGAATTGAAGTCCAAGACCATCTGGAGAGCCAAGTTTGCTGACCCCTGGTCTAAAATATGCCATGAGAATTTTGACATATAATCTGCAACGGGGGAAAATAATATCAAGCCAACTTATCTTAATTTTGCCAATGACATAACCTTATTGGCAAAGACTAAACCAATACTTCAAGATATGACTACCAGTTTGGAAACAGAAGCAGCAAGAGTCAGGCTAAGAATCAGAAATGTAAAAACCAAAGTAATGAGTATCAATCATCAAACCAAGGCCAGAGTTACAACTGGGAATCAAGCAATTGAAGAGGCCTGTAAATTTACCTACCTCAGTAGGATCATAACCACTAATGGGGGAACCAAATAAAATGTAAAATATTGGATTGGAAAGGCAGCAGCTATATTTTAATGAATAAATCATATTTGGTCATCTAGGGCAGGGGTAAGCAACCTTGGCTCTCCAGATGTTCTTGGAATTCAATTTCCAGAAGCCCTAATCAGCAGGTGTACTAACATGGGCTTCTGGTAATTGAAATCTAAGAACACCTGGAGTGCCAAGTTTGCTGACCCCTGACCTAGGGCCAGGATCGTCAAACTTGGCTCTCCAGGTGTTCTTGGACTTCAATTCCCAGAAGCCCTGATCATCAGGTGTGCTGACTTGGGCTTCTGGGAACTGAAGTCCAAGACACCTGGAGAGCCAAGTTTGAGGAACCCTGACCTAGGGCATTAAACATTGCTACTGCCCTACCAACTGCAATATATGCAAGTGAGACATGGAAAATTACCATGAAGATAACCCAGAAGCCAAATGTTTTCTGGCATCGATGCTTGAGAAAGATTTTTGGCATCACATACTTTGATTGGACTACAAATGAAGAGGTTCCATATCAAAGTGGGTCATGCTGACTGGAACACATTATAGCAAAACAAGAATGAGGCTCGTAGGGCATATCTTGAGATTTCCTGAGCAGTGGCATTGAAAATTACAGATGGTGGACTGGGTTCTACAAGGAAGCGGGAGGGTAAAAGGAAATCAGATGGACCAAAGAAAACATGGAGAGACATTTTTAGTGAAAATTTTAATAATATACAAGTCTCTTGGGAAGAAGCACTAAATGTAGCAGCAAACTGCACTTGTGTGCAAGGACATAAAAAGAAGAAATTAAGAATAGGGTGCAAACAAAATGGAAAGAACTAAAAAAATATTATTATTGTATTTTTAGATTCAGTACCTGAAGGAACCAAATCAAATGAGTGGCCCCATCCCAAAAGAACTCAAAATGAATGCAATCAGAACTTCTGTCTTTGTTCACATGAAGTGACAGAACTGAACAGGGAAAACAATATTTGTAATAGCTCTCTATAGAAGCCAAAACATAGGGAATTGAGGTTCTGGTTTCTTGGCGAGTCCTCTAATGGGGTTCCTCTTCCAGACCTGCCATTTCATACAAGCAAATTAAAGATGGAAGAGTTAGGGCTAATCTTGTACTCCACACTCATACTTTGAGCCTACCTTTATAATGAAAAAGTAACTAGAACTCCACTCAGGGAACAGACATAACTGAGTCACCTTGGATCCCCTAGTCAAAAGAATGGTCCCATAGAAATTTAATAAATAAATAAATTTGGTGAGTGTAAATTGGTGTAAATTTTGTCCATCTCATTTTTATGAAGCCTTCCCTTATGTACAAGTTTGTTCAAAAACCAGAGAAAACTTGCAATTAAAAAAAATAAGAAGAAAATGATTTATTTATCTACCCTTAGTGTACTTTTGCTTCTTCATCTCATCTCATCTTTCTTACTGTTTCTGTAAAATAATCAAATTAAGAGGGAGGAAAGGATGAGCTCTTGTTAAAATTTCCCAGATTTTGTGCTAGACTCAGGAAAATTTCAAACATTTTCTAATTGTTTTCTGGATGTTGGAGGATTCTTAATTGAATTCAAGAAGAGCTTGGGCAGCTCTGACTCCTCTACATGCAAGAGGTTAGGGCATTTAAAATTTAATAGAATTCTATGATTATTTTTTGCAAAAAGGGAGAGCCAATAATGAATACCATTTTAAGAATCAGTTTCCATTGCCTAAGAAGGTGATACACAAAATAAACACTGACAAATAATAAAAGTAATGATCACTGTGTGATCACTGCAAATCCTAGAGCTAGATCTGATGGTCAGTTTGAGAGAAGATCAAAATGAATGTTGCTGGGAAACACACTGTACTTCTGGAAATAGTTTCAGAGACTGAAATGTTCTCTATTTTCAGACAGCCCCACCCTTTTCAGTCAGAGTTTGGTTTACTTAATCTTCTCAGGATGGGAATTAGATTCCCTTTGTGTAACATCCACTACCAGGAATAGATGTGTCATTTTTTCCAATGTCAAGGAAATAATGTGCTAATCTGCATAATCAAATCCCATAAATGAACATAAGCGTTTGGTTTTCAGTATCATCCGGCTCCAGGATATTGCCATTACTGTACTTGCATCATTGTGTCTGTGTTTAAATTTATATATTTGCCCAAAAATGGATGACATAGTAATTTTTAATAAAGAGTTTTATTGGAAGGCCTTTCAAACATAGCTATGGAAAACAGTCTCTGAAGAAAATTGACTAAATATGGAGTAATCAGTTTTTTTCCTTTTGATCTGAATGTGGAACTAGACAGGGTGAGGTGGGGGGGAGAAAAGACCAACAGAGAAATGTGTGTATATCTAAATAGTTCTGTATAAAGAACAGACACTGCACTCAAACTGTGGCAGAGTTTTCATAAATGCAAATTGAAATAATGTTCTCAACTTTTTAATTTTAGGACAACTAAATCATTATGAGCTTTGCTTTGAAGCTGAATATGTCAAAATAAGTACTGCAAAATATTAATTTTCAGATGATTGTTTTTGCTGAGATACGAGATGATCTATATTGCTGAAATCCATTAAAATCCACAGATATTTGAAACATGATAATGCCAATATTGTTTTTTCTTTAAAAAGTAGACATGGGCAGAATTGTGAGTACAATCCAAACCTGTAACCTGCTGTTGCTCACATAGTTTTTCTTGAAAGGAAGATAAGCATAACTGAAAACCTGCAGTTATAAGTGGACATTTATATTTAATATGCCCAAAGGATGCATAAAGCTGTAGTTTTAGTTGTAGCTACATATGCAAGGTAGATTTTCATGCTTAGAAACAAGTACAGGTCAAAATCCAATTGAATGGATCTGCTTATGGAACTGCTGTTGCCAGCAGAACCTGGGTGAAGGAAGGATTTTGGTTAATCTTGACTAACTGAAGTCTCATTAATTTCAATTGACCTCTCTAAATGGATTAGGACTGTATCCAATACATTTGTCATTTAAAATATGTGTCTGGCAAATCAGGAAAAAGGGTGAACATCATTATGAAGAAACCATTGTTTCTTAAGAGAAAATATTAACGGGGAGGTGAAATGTAATGTAGATGGCTGGATAGCTCAGTGGTTTAGGTGTCTGCCTGTAGAGCCAGTAGGAGTTTGATTCCCCACTAGATCTCCAGGGTGAAGAACCAGCCTGTATGGCCATGGGCAAGCTGCACAGTTCCACAGTGTCCCCAGAAGAAGGAAGTTGTAAACCACTTCTATTTATTCTATACCTAGAAAACCCTGAAAAGGATTACAATATCTAAGTGTCATGGAGACAGTTAAATTACCATTTTGCAAATGAAGAGATGACTTTGAAAGGAGATAGCATTGCCTCATATGGAGATTGGTAAAATACAATTTTTTAATATATAACTGATTAGATTGGAAAAATTCCATATTTGTCTACTAGTTCTTTGTTTGAAAGTGGTGATGACTGGCTGGCTCCAAATTCCTGACTATAGAGAACTTTAGGGGAAGTTCAGTACTGAGAGATTGTTTTGGTGTCAAAAGGTAAAAAGCAAGAGACAATGGGAGAAGCTGAGATTCAAATACTGTGGGGAAATTAGAGATACCTTGCCTTTATTAGTCATTTTATAGCCATTTATATAGTCTTATATAGTCACATTTAGCCTTGCTTTAGTAAACCAGCCTTGCCTTAGTTAGCCATTGAATTCTTGTTGTAGTTAGCTATTGAAGCCTTGTTTGTGCACTACAAGGAAGTGAGCCTGCCCATATTTGGTCAGCAGTGAGTCAGCAATATAGGACATGCCTGGGCTTGCCTGGGCAAGTCCAGGCATGTACACTGACCATGAGGCGGACCACCTTTACTCTGCCCATATAAGGTATTTCCTGTGAGCTATTTCCTGTAACCTGTAACCCCACCTGTAACCCTTCCCCTCACCTGCAGCCTTGACCTTATAAGGTTACAGGTTGAAATGCTTGACTGTGATTGGATATTGTTGACCCCCACCATTTCCTGTATACCTGAACCTAATAAATACATGCTAACCTGAGTGGGGGTATTCCAGACCCTCCCTTCTTTTGCACCAAGATCTCAGACTGCACAGTCTTTTCTTTCCTTCTCCCTTTGTTTCTACTGCACCACGGAGCTGGCCTCCCACAAAATACCCCAAATGAACCTGGAAGATGCCAACACAGCTCTGACATAAAAGGCTGTGCATGTCACCTCTGGCACATGTGCCATAGGTTCACCTACACTGCTTTGGGAGAATGAAACCCCTAAGGCTGTCTCTGAGAAAGAAGGACTGAAGTTTCAGCAAGAGAATTGTCAGGTCACAGATTGTTAGCTGGAGACTTTGATACTGAACAAATGGTTTTGTTGTCATTAAGACAGGAGCCCAGTCCACTTATTGGTACCAAGAAGTAGACACATACTGACATAAATTTGTTAGCCTTAAATTTACCAAAATACTTTTGTTTTTCCTTTTGCAGGATAGATCATTTTAATATAAACAGCTCATATAGTCTGGAATCCTATTTGTGTTTGTGTAAGATTTGTGTAACAGGTCATGGCTAATTATAGCTAACTGAGGAGGATTTTAGCAGCACAATTTTACAGCACAATCCTTCCCTTACCCAGTTCCATAAGCTGATCCAGTCAATTGGATTTTGACCTGTACTTTTTTCAAAGCATGAAAAACTACCATGCAGAGATACACCCTAGCACCTTGTCAATTAGCTGCAATTAGCCACAGACATTATAGAAATATCAATATCTGGACATAGATTACAGTTAATTTTGAATAATTTACTAGGTGTTTGCTTCAATTATTTAAATGTTTAAATTGTTTTGTCAGAGGCCTAAATTCAGATATTGTATGATAATAAGGAAACTAAATTATTTATTTTAAGTGATAGGAATAAAGTTGGAGTAATAGATCATCGATAACTCAAAAAAGACTAACAGAGGATAGCCACTCACTTTCAATAAAGTTCCCCTCAGAAATCATCTGGCAGTATTAGGTTACACACTGAGTACTGATCTTGAGAGTCATTTATCAAGATTGTATGAAAAGTTGAAAAAATTATTCTATGGAGGACAAATACATAAATATGGAAAACAGATTTAAATGAGATTACAAAAGTTCAGAAACAGTCTTGTTTAAATATACAATGTCATCATTTCCAACTGATTTCATTATAAAGGATAATGTTTCCAAGGCTTATTATTTACCTAGCTCTTTTTTGTAAGTATAAATCTCAATCTGTTGGATGGTGCCACAAGAAAAGATATTTATATTGGTACAGTGTGAAACAAATCATGTATGATGTTTCCAGGTAGACTGGATTGCTTTGGAACTCAGGCTAGGTTTTATTGAAGGGCATAAAGGAAGGATCTGAAATAAGAAAATTTTAAGTTCCATATTCATGTACTTTAAACCACTAGAATATTAATAGTTAAATAGTGGATGATAAACAAAGTTTCATCTTCAGAGGATTAATACCAGAAAGTTAGTAAGACTTTGGATATGATATTTTTCTACAGAGGTAAGTTAATCGTACAAAAAAAAAAAAAAGGGAATTCTTGGCATTGTAAAGTGACACTCTCTGATTATTATGGTGTTTTCTGATTAAGCTTTTGTTTTGATGTAAACATTTTTTCTTTCAAAGTTTTGAAAATGTGATGTGAGAAGATCAAGAAATATGACTTAAATTTAATTAATTTAAATCTGCTTACATTGTTATGTGTGTTGTTCATGTGAGTATTTGAATTCTGCATCCTGTAAGGGGTAAGAGGGAAAAAATCAGGACTGCTCAGTAGTTGGCACTGTAAAGTCTATAATTTAGTGGGGAATTTGTGCACAAACAGGCTGCTTAGAGTGATTTTTAGCAGAAGATACTCTAGAACAATTGATAAAGAGCCAATGACCTGTTTAAGTTGGCATAAACACCCATGCCATGGATGTCTTCTCTGAAATACATCAACATGTGTTTACTTGTGCCTTAAGATCCTTGGGAGAATGCCTTCTGTCTCAAGAACATTATCTGGATCATATCATTTGGGAGAAACTCAAGAAATAGCCTTCTCTGTGATTGCTTCCAGGCTCTGAAACTCTTTACCAAAGAAGGCCAGGATAGCCCTTTTCCAACGAACTTTGACTGGCCACCACAGACTATTTTTAGTTTGACATCTACACCCAAAGTACTGTAATTATTTTAACTACAGTCAAAGCTCCCCAGGTGGTGTAGTGGTTAAGGCACTACTAGGCTTGGAGACTGGAAACACGAGTTCAATTTCTGAGAGCTGCATGATGATGGAAATGAATGGAACCTCATTCAGGTGTCCTCTGCAAAAATCCTTTCAATCCAGAGTAATCTCTCACATGAAAAATGAATGAACTAAATTCAAGATGTAAAAATGTATATGCATAGTGTGTTAAAATGATTGAAGAGTATAAACTTAAAGTCAAAGCAGGCAAAAAACAGATTAGACAGACAAAAATTGTGACCTGGTGTGGGGCAGCTTTTGTCCCTGACTCCCTCTCCTTCCTGCTCCAGCAAGCTAGGCAAAACACTCACACACTTCCTCTTTCAGATTCAGTTTGATTATTTTCTCCTAATGAGTTGATTTTGCTTCAATCTCCTTACTGTTTTCATTTATTATTTTCAGGTTTTGCAACAATACCACAACCATTTAAATATTGTCGGCTCTTTCCTTTTTTCACATTTGAGCATGTGGGCAGAGACCAAATCAGCTTAATTGTATGCAAGTAATAGCTTTCAGCTAGTTTTATAAACAAACAAAGGTGATAATGACAATGTAGTCTGTCAGCTGATGGTGTTGTTTTTCAGCTAAGCAATTTATAAAGACAATTTAGCACAGTTTTCACAATTTTATACATTTTCCCTCTGAAGCTCTCTCTATAGTCTTTATAATAGGAAATAAATAGTATCATATGTAAAATAAAATTAGTCCAGTAAAACACTGAATGCCATATATACAAGTCTGTAGAATGTATACATACTCAAATAAGAGACATTTTGTTTAATAGCAGCAAGCCATTAAATTTGGACCCAGATGAGATTTCCTGAGGAGAACTTTCTATCTATGGCATGTGGGTCTCAGAAGACCATCTCCTCAGTGACAACCCATTTCAATTAGATCAGATAAATTAGACTGAAATGTTCATCCCACTATACAATGTTATTCACCTTGTTGTCTTTCATCTGATGCTAGATAAAAGACAAAAAAAGTATTAAGAGCAAATTAACCCCATTTCATACAGCAGTGACTATTGTCTCTATGCTTGGTAGTTGCATAAAACAGGATTACTGTGGTTTATTTTCACCTGGATTCTTTTAATTATGTTATTATATACCATCTTGCTGCACTATTATATACGTTTTCTAAACTGAGAAATCAAAATTTAATTCTCTTCTTACTGTCATTGCAAGTAAAAATAATCACTGTGAGATTGAACTGCTAGCATACTCAACTTCAACAAAGCTTCAAAGAAATAAATCTGAATTACAATCAGGAATCCTTGGTCATTACCAAGCGTAAAAAGCTACACAAATTTGTATTTGCATCTAGTATACTATCCAACCATTGCATTCTTCTGTACTCCCACCTCCACCCCATTTTGGGCCACATATAAATTATTTCCATGAAGTCTCACTCTTACATCTGAAGAAGTGGATTTGATCCATGAAAGCTAACATTAAAATACTGTATAGCAATTAGTATTTAAGTTGTCAGAATGCTTTTGTCTTTATTTTTTACATTGTTTTGTTTTCTCTCCTGTCTGATATGCTTGCACAGACTAACATGGTTACCATTTTGGGGGGAAACACTCAACTGTCATTCTACAGCAGGTGTTCTCAATCTATGGCCCGTGACGCCGTTCCATCCAGCCCGTTGCTGCTTCCACTGCACCCGGAAGTGGAAGCAGGTGCATTTATGTCAGCTGTAAAATGCACCCACACAAACGCACCAGTGGCTGTCATAAATGGGTGCATTTAAAATGGCTGTAAATGCGCTTGCTTCTGCGGGGCCATTGTCTGTCCCACTCAGCTGTCCAGGGCGTGTTCTGCCCCACAGCATAAAAAAGTTGGCCACCCCATTCTACAGCCACATTTTTCAGAATGAAGTTATATACCCTGTTGAAATAGACCCAGGATCAAATCCAGTACACTGTAACAACCCAGTATCTACCCAGTATCAAAAAAGAAAGTTCTACTTAGCTTTTCTTTTTGTTGACTCACACTAATGTTGACTATATATGGTATACCTTCTATATAAGATGAGAGTCTCATGCTCATCTCAGGTCTCAGTTCTTTGCTCTCCATCCTGTGTGGTCAGAGAGCAAAGGAACCAAGCAAAAGGCATGTGCCAAGTTGGAGATGGAAGATATGCAACAGCCTCATATTCCTTTCTTTAGGTGGTTTGGTGAGTGTTCATGGACACTGTGTCTACTGTGATGTTCTCTTATTGTATCGCCATGCCCAGGCACATCCCTCGTGCTACACTGCATTGAGATAATTTAGTCTGAAAATCAGTACCATTGTTTCCTCTTTTTATAATCCTAAAATCATTTTCTGAGCAACTGTGCAAATTTCAAAAGAACTTAATTTTAGCAATATATCTTTAGGATTATGCACTGCATTACAACCATCTAACAAAAGTAAAGTGCAACAGCAGATCAGAATATAACTGTCATGAAGATATTTTTAATTATTTGATAATTTTATAGAAGATATAGAAGATAAATGCAACTAAATATATTCTTCCCATACATTTTTTTTCCAGGAACAGTTAAATTGTCTTTTTAGGTTCACAAACTACACAATCTTCTTCTATTGATATCCATTTCCCCAGACCAAATGCAATCAGTTTATGGGAAACTCCCAGTGCTCCAATGAAGTCCACACAACCGCAAACATCTCTCCCACCCCAATAAAATAAAATAAAAATAAAAAAGCATTTTCAAAAAGTATGTCTGGAAAAATATACATGTTTGAAAAACAAACAGAAACATGATTCAGGCTAAAGAAGAAAAATGCATACATTTGGCAAATTTGTGCAAAATGCACCAATTTTGAAAAATTTGCTGTGAAACAGGGATAAATCCTCCCTCCCAATGCAGATTAAAATAAGGTCCTCTAATCCAATACAGATCTGGTTTGAGGGTGAAACTGGAGAATATGATTGAACTTGGGTTGTACAGATTCAGTTTACTACTATGTATGCATTGATCTATAAGGTGTAGCATTATATCCAACTGTGGTGTTGGCAAACTGCAGCAGACAGTAATTTCATCATTGAAGTCTGCTCTTCTGATTTTTGCCTACTTGGAACCCTCCTGTTCCATCCTACTATGAAAGGTCCTGCAAGGCCCAGGAGCACTGGGAGAGTGGTATGAGTTGGAGCAAGAAGATAAATCACCCGCCACCCATTACTAGAGGAAATGCCATCACTAAACACAGGCCAAAATCCTGTTGCTCAACCAAAACCAAAATTTAACTTTTGGTCCATTTCTCTACTAAAAGGAGTGCTGGTAAAAGCTAGCTTGTTTGTCCTACCTTGAGAATGATGACTGGGAAAGTTTGTTTGTGAGGGAGGAAGGGGCCAAAAATTCAGTTTACACTAAGGAAGATTTTTATCACAACATGTAGTCACCAGAGAATTTCTATAAATTAGTATGAAATAATTAACTGTGATTAAATTATATTATATATTGCATTATTAATAGCAAATTTAAATTTATAAATTGTAGTCTTATAAATTGTGGTCCACAAGGTAGAAAATATTTTGTAATAGCAACAGCAATTACACTTATATATTGGCCCATAGCGCTTCTCTGGGCGATTCACAAGGTAACTAGTATTTTGCCCCCAACACACTGGGTACTCCTTTTACTGACCTCGGTAGGATGGAAGGCTGTTCCCCACCAGGATTGAATTCACAATGTTTTGGTTGCAGTATAGCAGTTTAACCATACCAGGCTCTCTTCCTGCCTTTTCTTTTCAACATGGATGCCATCATTTGAACAGTATCAGACTTGAGATTAGTGATGGCCTGCTAATATACTTTATCACACGCTTGTCATTTTTTTTTTTTGACACTGCCATGAGTCAATCTAATGTTATGCAGTTTCAGTGAGCATACAATGTACACATTCTAAATGTAAAAATTTATTTGTCAATGAACTTACCTGAAACAATAAGCCAGATGCTGGTTTCATTCTTTGCTGGAATAGCACACTTAGTGTTCGGTTCTGTTGCTCTAGGTCAAAAACTCTTGTTTTTAACTTCAAGCACTCCTCTCTCAAATCCTACAGAAGGAAGTTTAAATATGAGAAAGAAAGAAAAAACCTTGATATGAATTGAAAAGTCACACAAACACTAAGATATATTTAACCTTTACCTTTTATTTACCATGTATTTAACCTTTAATTTACCATGTATTTAACCTTATAACATTTTATCTTTTACAGTGTCTGTTTTAAAATATGCTGAGAAATAAGTATGACTCTCCCCATATCCAAATAAAAGTAACCCTATCTAATTAAATACCAATTTTGTTTCGGGAGGGGGCGGGGAACTGAAGAATTTCAAGATTAGGTTCAACACTGATTCCCAAAAAACAAACAAAAAACAAAGATGGATTTTTACCAATTATTTATTTGAGTCATATACCTCCACTTTAGTTAACACACGTTACTCTAGGTGGTTTACAAATTAAAACCCAGAACCCTATATCCCCATATAACAATACAATCATTATAGAAGTACACTGAACTAGATCACAATAATATAGAAGGAAAAAAACATATAAAATATAAAACAAAATTACAGCAAAACCTTGCAAAAGAGCGCCTCACTTAGAGAGTAACTTGCTTAAAGAGCAGAATTTTCTCTGAATGGTCACCTTGCTTAACAAATAAAACCAACCAAAAATTTGCTTAACAAATAAATTGGGTTTTACAATCCCCCCCCCCTGCCAGAAATCACAATTGGTCACTTACAATGGTGTTTCACTTAAAGAGTAAACTCGCTTAAAGAGGAATCCCGTGGAATGCATTATGCTCTTTAAGCGAGGTATCACCGTATAGCCATTGAGGATGTTATCAAAGACAGCTTTGCATACTTCTGTTTTTACTAATTTTAAAGCATATTATGTTTATCCTGGTTGACAGTTAGAAAACAGTCATCTTAATCCTGTGTACATATACTGTACTTAGAAATACCACCTATTTCTGAGCCAGAGTGCCTTGAAGTGCATTCTAAGTGTTTTTAAAAATGTGTTTAATCATATATACATAAACAGATAGAAATAATGAAATAAATAAAATAGCAAGCTGATTATTTCTCCAATCAAAAGACATAACACAACTGCTTTTTATTTTATATCATGTCCCATTGCAAACATCCTGATAATTACAAGCAAAAAACTGGGAAATACAAGCAATGAGGGGAGGTGCAAGAAGAAGGAAAATATATACAACAAGGGTAGCTGAATATGAGATGTGTGCCTTAAACACATCTACTGAACCTTTTGACAAATCAGCTGGCAATGGTAGCCTGTACATCCCTGTTTGTTCCTGACTTCTGCAACTTCAAAATTGAAGTTGCCTGCGCTTAGTCCATTGATATTCCAAGGAAACAACAGTGAGCAGGGATAGTGTACACAAAATTAAAATTTATGCAACTTCTGGATGCACAGATATTGAAATATTAATCAGTTCATAAATATTTCTCTGATATGCAACCAAGATACTGAATGCATTTTCCTAGATATTTTTCTTCTACTTTTCTAATTCTAATTCTCAATGTATAATTAGTCTCTCTTCCTGCAGAAAACAGCAGTTTGTGGGAAAAAGCTCTTGCTGGATTCTCACTGGGAGAAAGTAAAGACTAACACTTCCTCCCTCTGTATTGTGATCCCAACAAAATGGTGATATCCACAATTTAGCAACTTATGCTAAAAGATGTAAGAAAAACAACAGATTTTGAGAGGCTTAGGCAGTAAAACAAGTTATGTCAAAATCAATGACTAGAGCTATGATTTTGGATTATATGTCCAGAATTCTCCAGCCAGAATGGTTATTAAGAAGTATAATTCAGAAAAAAACCCCACTTGAAATCTTTGTTTTAAAAGCAGGAGATGGAAGGGGGGGGGATACAAATCAACAGCTCATTAAGAATGCTCCCAAATGTCTCTTGATTAATTGTATAAACTGAGTCAAAGGGTCACCGTTTCATTTCCTATAAGAATAAAACTGTGAGCCAGGTATTTTACCCACCATTGTACCACTGTGTAATTAAAATTAGTGAAGGTCTCTTGCGGACAGATAAAGATTATTCAGGGGGCATATCTGGCCTAAAAACTACTAGCTACTTATTCAGCTTTGGATAATCATCATCATCATAATCTGAATACAGAAAGGAAAGGATTGAAAGTTGAGCAGCAAACTGGAAACACAAGCGAATGCATAGTCAATACTTCAAAAACATAGAAGGAAAGGCCGACTCAAAGCTGACATGTGGCTGTTTAAGAGCAGAAGTTTTGAAGAAGAAAATGGAAGGATTGATCTTGGCAGTTCAGGAACAAGTTTTGCCAACAACTTGCATGGAGACAAAAATGCAGCACATATCCAACAATAGCAAATGCTGGCTTTGTAATGAAAAGGATGAAATGGTAGATTATCTGATCAGTGGATGCAGCAAAATTTCACAGACTGGTTATTTGCAATGCCATAACAGGGTCACAAAAATTATTCATTGAAAACTTTGCCAGAAGTTTAGATTTGAATGCATTAAAAATTATTAGAAACATTAGGTAGAGAAAGTTATAGCTAATGAGAGAGCCAAGATCTCATGGGACTTTAAAATTCAAACAGATAGACATCTGACTCAACTGCTGTGGAAAAGAAGGTCTGTTTTATTGACATTGCTATTCTAGGAGATGCACGAATTGAAGACAAACTGGATAAAATCACAAAATATAGCAATTTGCAAATTGAAGTTGAACATCTATAGAGGAAGAGACCTGTTGTTCTACCTATAGATTGGAGCCCTTGGAGGAATACCTAAAGGACTCTCTAGATCAGGAATTTTCAACCTTTTAAAACCGGGAGCCAGGTCATACTCCCTCAGACAGCTTCGGGGGCTAGATGGCCATTTTGTCCTTCCTCCATCACATGGCACTTCCTGGTGTGGTGGAGGCATGGGGGGGGCACATGAAATGGTGCCACGGGCTGCATCAAGCCCACAGGCTGCAGGTTGAGAATTCCTGTCCTAGATATTAGGAAATGTACTGTATTTTTATATTGTATTGCATTACTGAAACTATGTCATGTATATGTAACCGGAATTGTATTTTTGTAACCTTGTTTTGAAGTGTGGTTGTTTTATTGCACTGCTGTATTGTATTGTTATATTTATTGTATTATACTGTATAACCTTTGATTATGCTATATGTTATATTACTTTTGATTGTGTTATATGTATGGTTTCTGTAAACCGCCCTGAGTCGGTTGTACCGAGTAGGGCGGTATACAAACAAACAAACAACAACAACAACAACAACAACAACAACAACAACAACAACAACAACAACAACAACAACAACAACAACAACAACAACAACAACAACAACAACAACAACAACAACAACAACAACAACAACAACAACAACAACAACAACAACAACAACAACAACAACAACAACAACAACAACAACAACAACAACAACAACAACAACAACAACAACAACAACAACAACAACAACAACAACAACAACAACAACAACAACAACAACAACAACAACAACAACAACAACAACAACAACAACAACAACAACAACAACAACAACAACAACAACAACAACAACAACAACAACAACAACTACTACTACTACTACTACTACTACTACTACTACTACTACTATTATTATTATTATTATTATTATTATTATTATTATTTGTACTTATCTGTCTTGAACATACTAACTCTATTTTTTTAATCGTATCAGAAGCACACAAAAGTGCTTTCTGGGTTGAAAGGATTTTTGCTGGAGGAACTCTGCTCAGGGGATACCTGAATGAGGCTACTTTCATGTCTCCAAGATCTTTTCCTACTGAAGTGGTCCCTTTTTATCTACTTGCAATTTCTTGCTTTAAAACTGCTAGGTTGGTAGGAGCTGGGGCAGAGATGGGCACTCATTCCTTCATGCAGTTCTCAGGTCTTGAACTGACGACTTGCCAACCTTCCAGCTAACAAGGCGAGCTTCTTAACCACTGACCTACTGCAGTCCCAACAACTCTACTAAGAACTGCATATATACTTAGACATTACCTTAACAGTTGTTAGGTCTTTGATTAGGGCTTATTTTATACCAATCTTCAAATTAAAATCTAATGATAGATTTTATTTCATAATTATAATGTGCCATCAAATTGATTCAAACTTATGATAACTCTTTCCAGGGTTTTCTAGATACAGAATACATTTTTAGTGGATGCACCCTGGAACTGTGCAGCTTCCCCATAAATACATATGCCAGATCATTTCCCAAGAAACACAGCAGGGAATCGAACTCCTGGCCTCTGCAGTCAGCCATCTAAACTACTGAGCTGTTCATTCATTTTAAACAGGTAGGTGGAAACTTGTGCAGACTGGTATCCAGTGTAGTACTGGCAGAGCAAAAAGACCTGCTAATCTTCATGACGTTTGAGAGAGCCATGTCTAGAGAATGGGGAAGAAGCTGTCCTGATGATATTGGCAAGGCTGACACTTTTGGCATCTACTATGCACACAAAGTTGCTGGGAGCTTTCAGTATCCTTGTGACTCTTCTAATGTTTTTCACAGAACAGAATGGGATTCTCTCCTTCCACTTGCAGAACAGTCTACAGGAGAAGCAGCATGTGACATACAAAGCTTGTGCAGGGCCTTCTTACTTAAATAGAGCCTTCTTACTTAAATAGAAGCTTCACTGAGCTGTCCGGTCACTGGACTCTTCTATTATTCAGTAGAGATTAAGCAAAACTCTTTAAGCAGAGCCCTGTGCTCCGCCAGAATTAAACAGAATGTGGTTCATGGGGGTGGGGATCAAGCTGTGCACTGGCATAGAGGACCACCTGTTTCAAAATCTGTTTCAAAACCTGCCTTTGCATGGGTAAAATACATTAGATGCCTCCTTGTACGGCCATGAAAAAGGTAAAATACTTGCACAACAAGCAAATTGTCATAATTGGATTGACACTATAATGTTCATTGAGAGACTATACATATCTGTAAAATTACCTTCACTCTGTACAACCAAAGGCACATATTAACATGGTACATCTATGACATTATCACATATTTTATTAGCCATTTTGTACAGTATAAAAATAACTGTTGGATGGATAGTGGAAATTATAGGACCTTTGGCCATGGTTTCACAGCATATATGAGATAAATTGGAGGCTTGCATATGCCAAAAGGCTAAAATTTTAATGAGTACACAGTGCAAGTCTATGATGTTCTATGATTTGCAACAACAGACAGCTAATGATGCTAGTGGAAAAATATCCTCCAATCCAGACCAATACAATACTGTTCATTAGAAGCTATTCAGAGCCACAGAGATACCAGTACTGGAGAAGTACACTGGAAAAAACCTCTGTGCTGATGTTTTATAAGAACAGAGAACTGTTCATTAAGAAGACATCCTGGAAAGGAAGGAGAACACAGACTACACCATATAACAAGGCTTCCTGTATATTTGACTCCATTAAATATAGCATTTAAATATCATCACTTGCCGCCCCTCCCCCTGTGCCTTTACCAACTGCCAGGTGAAGAAGAAGCCAGGGCAGGATGAGGACCTTGCCGCCCCTCCCCCTGTGGCCACCCCAACATTGTATTGTAATGTAATGTAATGTATTGTCTGTAAGCCGCCCTGAGTCGCCATGGCGAGTGGGCGGCAATATAAATTTGAACTAATAAATAAATAAATAAATGTGAGAAAGGAGAAGAAAGACTTCCATAGTTGCCCACATAGTCATTCATTATGTTATTCATAATACATTGAAGTACAAGAACCTGATAGGGCTGCAGGTCAGAATGGGTGGTGATGGCCCGAAACAAGCCAAATGGTTTTGTCTGTTCTTGTGCTATTGTGCCAGAGCCAGCATGGTGAAAGGGCGGGGGGGGGGGGGAGAAAGTAACATAATGAGTCAGTTTTGTAAGAGAATAGCTGGAAAAACTGTGGTTTTGCTACAATTCAAATGCAACACTTCATGAACAAAGAAGTCATTTTTGCCCAGGAACATTATGAAGGGGAATGTTCATTTAAAGTATCCCTAAGGCTAACCATGTTTTATATCCTCTGCCTTCTAAAGTGACAGGGAGGTAGTGACATCTTTTATTTGAAGTCAAAATCTTACATCTTTTAACACCATAAACAGAAGACTCTGTTAAAAACTGCATCATCTCAGACCTCTTACATTATACACCCTCTATTTAACCAGGCAAAATCGCTAATGCCAGTCCTTGTGGGGTTCTAATAAACAGACATTGAAAAGATACCTGCCCAATTAAATGGGAGAGTGGCAGACACAAGAAAGGAATATGATTCATGAGAACTGGCAATAAGTACATCAAAGAAATGCCTCCTGTGTACCATTCCTTTAGAAAATCTGATATTTCCTGCCCCTCTTTTCCTTAAATACTAAACTGTTAAATTGCTATATAATTTATTAAGTTTTAGCCTTTTCCCAGTTACAATTCTAAAGCAAAGCAATCACACTTACATACCATCCCAAAGCACTTAGTGCACTCTCTGGGTGGTTCACAAGTTAATTAGAATTTTTCTCCATCATGCTGGATGATCATTTTACTGACTTCGGAAAGATGGAAAGCTGAGTCAACCTTCATTCCTGGTCAGGATCAAATTCACAACTTTTTGGTTGCAAGACAGCAGTTTAACCACTGTGCCACCAGGGCTCTTCTAAGTGCTAGCCTTGACTTCTAAAGCTCCAAATTACTTGGATCCAGACCATATTAAGGACCATATATTCCCATACAGTAATACCCGGTTAGCGTTTGTACCACACAACGCTAAAACTGGATAACGTTGAGGAATTTGAAGCAAACATTTGCACTGCACAATGTTAAGACAATGTTGTGTGGTGCAAATGTTTGCCTCAAATTCCCCAATGTTGATCTCTGCCCCAAAGCCTGCAGGGCCGGAGAGCAGCCCTGCAGGCTTTGGGGCAAAGATTTCTGCTCAGTGTGGCAGTTTGCTTGGGGGGGGGGGAGGGCGCACCCTGTTCTCCCCCCAATCAAACCGGTGGTCTGAGCATGTGATTGCCGGCTGGGTCAGGGAGAGAACCAGCATGCGTACACGTTCTCTCCCCAACCCAGGTGGTGATCACATGCTGCGACTGCCAGTTGGGTTGGGGAGAGAATGTGTGTGAGTGTCTCCCCAACCCAACCAGAGATCCCAGCATGCGATCACCAGCTGGGTTGGGGAGAAAACATGCGTGCGCATCTCCCCAAATCAGCTGGCGATCACATACTGGGATCTCCGGTTGGATTGGGGAGATGCGTGCACATGTTTTCACCCCAACCTAGCCGGCAATCACATGCTGGGATCTCTGGTTGGGTTGGGGAGACGTGTGCACACATTTTCTCCCCAACCCAGCCAGCGCTTGGCTCGATCCACCTACCTCTTTGGAAAGGGCAGCGGGGATTCCATGCATAGAATCCCCGCTGTCCCTTCCAAAGAGTCGGGCAGATCGACCCCCTGTTCACTTTCCTCTTCAGAAAGGGAACAGGGCTTTTTTAAACGTTGTGCAATCAATGCATTGCACAACGTTAAAAACTGGATAACGCTAAGACTTGTGGAACCAAGTCTTAGCGTTATCTGAGGTATTAGTGTATAAGTATTTCCAGTTTTTAAGATATTTGTAAACCGATTGTTAAAATGGAGTCACCTTTGTCTTCCTCAGGAACAAAGGATTTGCAAGAAGCCTTATAGGATAGCAAGGGAGGGGTAAGAACCAAGAATCAGAGAATTTTAGAGGTGGACCAGGAGCCATCATTTTTTTGTACCATGACATATTGGTGGTTCATTGGTTAAGCTGCTGTATTGCAGCCCAAATTGCTGACATTGTAAATTTAATCCTGATGGGGTCCAAGGTTGATGCAACCTTCCATTCTTCCAAGGTTGGTAAAATGATTATGCGACATGATGGGGGGAAAATGTTAATTACCTTGTGAAACTGCCCAGAGAGTGCTCTAAGTGCCATGGGGTGGTATATCAGTGTAATTGCTATTGCTATTGTATCTCTGAGAAGGAGACTTTTTGAGGTCAAATGTCACCGTGTCATGTAGAGAGTCATTGCTAGCTAGTGTAACTGTTACCAGATGGAGCACGGAAGGGTCCCAAGGGCAAGTTACTTTCCAGCAGAAGTTACATGGATCTTGAAGATTCCATGAGTTTTGAATCGTGATTGGAGAAAATATCTGGAAAAGGGTTGAAGGTAGCTCTTTTTCTGGGAATGGGGGAGAGGAGACCAGGGAGGCAAAGGCCATAAAATGTCATTCATTCAGGCGGTCACTCAGATTATCTATGACTAGATGCTAGAACTCTTCTATGCCAATGAATTCTGTTTATGCCCTAGAAGTATACTGAAGTAGGTTAAAAAAGATCAGTTAGCTTTGTATTGTTTAATGGTCACTGTTTGGCTTATAATTTACATTAAATGGAGTATGGTAGTTTCATTTACCAGTTATTTTATTTATTTATTTATTTATTTAGATTTATATCACTGCCCACTCGCCATGGCAACTCAGGGCGGTTTACAGTCAGGAAAACAACAACAACAACAACAACACACACACACACATACACACACACACACACACAGCAGAAACAGCTAAAATCCATTCCTCCTCCCGGCCCGAGGATGTTGGTCTTTTCCTTCCCTGGGCAGGTAGGGCACAGGATTAGGAAGTGGAAGCTTCCATCTAAAAACCTTAAAACTGTTAAAATTTAAAATTACAATCTAAAAAAGGTTAAAAACAGATTAAAAACACACCAGATGCTACAACTACTAATTTATTTTGCTTGAATTATTATACCTAGTATTGCAGATGTACAGGGTGTCCCAAAGTTCACTATACATAGGAACAATTGTATAACAACAGATATCTTGGAACATGTTCAGCATGAGTGGGGAAGAAGATTTTGTATTTATGTAGAAAGAGGTGGCCAACATGTGGAGAATGTTTTGTAAATATTTTATAAAATATTGGGATGAATATTTTGTACATAAAGGTGCATATAGGAACAATTTCCCATTTTTCCTATGTGTGGCTGTCATGAGAATTCAAAGAACAATTTACTTCTTTGAAGTACTTTTTTATACATTCAGTTGCAATGTAGCTTTAGTTTGATTTCTATAGGTTGAGAAAGCCTGATTCTCAAAGAAAGCAAGGAAAAATGACAGACATTCCAGTCACATACCACAAACACAGTGTCATTAAGCTAGGTCATTAGCAGACAGACACCTGCAAAAGGATTCCTTCAAGCATGTACATTTGCATAACAAGGGAGGTGAACTCAAACGAACTCAGAGTTCACAACATGTCATTAAAGGACAAGGAGAGAGGAGGAACTCCACCCATTTCAAATGGGAAGGAACTGTTTCATCTGTTTTTTGTTGTTGTTCAGTCGCAAAGTCAATTCAGACCCTTTGCGACCCCATGGACCACCATCCGCCAGGCACTCCTGTCCTCCACCATCCCCTCAACTTGCTCTCTCGGTGCCCATTGTGTCCACAATACCATCTAGCCATCTCATTCTAGGCCGCCCCCTTCCTCTTTTGTCTTTGACCCTTCCAAGCATCAAGGCTTTCTCAAGTGAGTCTTCTCATTTGATGTCCAAAGTACTCTAGCTTCATCTTTACTATTTGACCTTCTAAGGAGCAGTCAGGGTTTATTTCTTCTAAGATTGACCTATTTGTTCTCCTCACTGTCCAGGGGACTCTCAAAACTCTCCTCCAACAACACATCTCAAAGGCATCTATTCTTCAGCTTTCCTAATGGTCCAACTCTCACAACCATACATTGCCAAAGACAAATCTTTGTTTGCAATTTGATGTGTCTACTTTTCACTATGTTCCCCAGGTTTCTCATAACTTGTCTCCCAAGTATCAGTTGCCTTTTTATTACATGGTTGCAATCTCCATCTGCAGTGATATTCGATACTAAGAACGTAAAATCTGTCACTGCTGCGTAAAATCTGTCACCTCTTCCCCATATATTTTCCAGATGTTGATAGGGCCTGTTGCCATTATATTCGTTTTCTTGATATTGAGTCTCAAGGCAGTTTTTCCACTCTCTTCTTTCAACCTAATCAAGAGCTTCTTTAAGTCTTCCTCACTTTCTACCATTAGGGTAGTGTCATCCGCATATCTCAAATTGTTGATGTTTCTCCCAGCAATTTTGATCCCATATTGTGATTCTTCCATCCCTGCATTGCACATTATGTGCTCTCTGTATAAGTTGAATAAGCAGGGTGACAAAATGCAGCCTTGTCTTCCTTCTTTTCCTATTCCAAACCATTCCATGTTCCGTTCTAACTGTTGCTTCTGTACTCATGTACAGATTTCTCATGAGGCATATAAGGTGTTCTGGTATTCCCATCTCTTTGATTACTTGCCACATTTTGTTGTGGTCCACACAGTCAAAGGCCTTGGTGTAGTCAATGAAACAGAAGTAGACTTGTTTATGCTATTCCTTTGTTTTCTCCATGATCCACCGTATGTTGGCAATGTGGTCTTTAGTTCCTCTGCTCCTTCTGAACCCTGCCTGCACTTCTGGTAATTCTCTCTCCACATGTTGCTGTGGTCTATCCTGTATTATCTTGAGCATCACCTTGCTAGCATGTGGGATGAGCGCAATTTGATAATTTGAACATTCTTTGCCATTATCCTTTTTAGGGGTTGGAATTCATACTGATCTTTTCCAATCCTGTGGCCTTTGCTGTGTTTTCCAAATCTGCTGGCATATAGAATGCAGTGCTTTAATTCCATCATCTTTAGGGGTTTGAAAAATTCAGCTGGGATACCATCATCTCCACTGGCTTTATTGTTTGCAGTGCTTTTTAGAGCTATTCTGACTTCACTCTCTAGGATGTCTGGTTCAAGTTCAATTTCCTCATCATTGTTATTATCAGGAGTATTGAGGTCCTTTTTGTAGAGTTCCTCTGTGTACTCTTTCCATCTTTTTAAAATCTCTTCTTACATTTAAACTTTGACAGGAACTTTTACACTTTCACATCATCAAAGTGGAAAGGTAAAAAGTCACAGAATAACATTCTGGTGCCCACCACTCAGGAGCAGCACACCTGTGTGGAAAACCTGACATCAATCTGACATCAGGGGAAAAACATCTGCATGGATAAGTCCAAGTTTCCCACATAACTCTCATTCTGAAGGGAAGGGGGAGCAGGCAAATATAGTATTTAAAGACTCCGAAATTGGGAGCTTGAGGGCAACAAATCCAGAATAGGTGGGAGCCTGATATTGAGATAGAAGCCTAGCAAGAAACTATGGGTGCTATTTGGCCCAACTTATTTTTCTAAGACTTGTCAAAAGCAAACCAAGGCAAAAACTCTTAGACAGATTTTACTTTCTTAGGATCAAAGCTCACTGCAGATGGTGATTGCAGCCATGAAATAAAAAGGCGACTGATTCATAGGAGAGCTATGAGAATTCTGGGGAGCATAGAGAAAAGTAGAGACATCAAATTGCAAACAAAAATTCATATAGTCAAAGCAATGGTATTCCCTGTGGCAATGTATGGTTGTGAGAGCTGGACCATTAGGAAAGCTGAGCACAGAAGAATAGATGCCTTTGAGATGTGTTGTTGGAGGAGAGTTTTGAGAGTCCCCTGGACAGTGAGGAGAACAAATAGGTCAATCTTAGAAGAAATAAACCCTGACTGCTCCTTAGAAGGTCAAATAGTAAAGATGAAGCTAGAGTACTTTGGACATCAAATGAGAAGAGAAGACTCACTTGAGAAAGCCTTGATGCTTGGAAGGGTCAAAGGCAAAAGAGGAAGGGGGCGGCCTAGAATGAGATGGCTAGATGGTATTGTGGACACAATGGGCACAGAGCTGAGTGATCTGTGGGAGATGGTGGAAGACAGGAGTGCCTGGCGGATGGTGGTCCATGGGGTCGCAAAGGGTCAGAATCGACTGTGCAACTGAACAACAAAAAGTCTAGGGTAGATTTAGGATATCCGTCTTGGATCATGATAGATTAGTCAGGGAATAGTGTGAAGTTAGATTTATTCTTATCTTCTTGTGTATCTGATTTTGAATACTTCTGCAAATAAAGCCTTGGAAAAGACACTGCAAGCCTCATTCTTGGAGATGAAAGGACCAGCAGCAGAGGCTTTGCAGAGATACCAGATTTGGGAGTAGCCTAGCCTTGTGGCTACACTTTACACAGATACCTTGACCGGAAGAGAGAAGGGGTTTGTAGAGACAGAGTGAGAAAAATTAGTTTTGTTGCTTTGAGACAAGATAAGGGTTGCCAGAGTGAAATTCTGAAGGAGTTACACTTGCACCCATAGTTTGAGGCTTGGGGAAGAATTGACCGCTTATTTCCCAATATCTTCAAAGAGTAAAATTAAACTCTTGAAGCGGTTTCCCAAAACAGCAGCCTGTTCCACTCCGTATCTCTACTCGGAAGGTGGCATTTAAAAAGGGACTGTTCGTGCCAGCTAGCTATCACATATCGTAGCAAAAAGCTTCATTAGAAGCATTGTCACCCTTCCAAAGCCCTAGGACCCCAAACTGAGGGGTCCACCTAAAAACACCCCTCTAACCCCCATAAACTACCCTTACAGTGGCAACTTTTGGGATACCTTGTATATTCCTAAAAGTCTTCTTATTCTTATGCTTTTTCCTTCAATAAATATAATACATTTTTACCATTTTCATAGTTAATTTTGATGTGGAAGTCTCTGTGGTAGCTACATCCAATCCTAGACTTGGTAGAGCTACTATTTAGTCATCTTTGGGTGTTTGAAAAGTGTGGGAAACAAGGAAGGCAGAAAGATGTTAATGGCCATGAAGCATTAGTCTGCCTGGAACTCTCCCAAACCAGGAGTGAATAAGATAGCATAGCTGAGTGGCTAGTGTAGTTCTTTTTGGTCTCATCACATTAAAGCAGGGGTTCCCAATCTATGGCATGTGGGAAGGATCCATCCCCCAACACCAGCCCATGTCATCCACACCACTCCTGGAAGAAGATGTAAAACATGTCCATGCATGCACAAAATCCTGCTGTAAATGACCTGCGGCTGTCATCAGCACATGGGTGCATTTACAGCAGCGTTTTGTGCATTTTCCAGTTTGGGGTGGGAGGAACCACATGACCAGACCACTCAACCACATGACTGGCCCTCAGCCCAAAAAGGTTGGGAAACCCTGCATTAATGGGATAAATATCTCTAGATCCCACTGTATTCATAGGCATATTTGGTGAGGACTCCAGACTTTTTTGGGTGCTTGTTCCCAGGTTGTGGAACTCCCTCTCTTAAGAAACCAGGTTGGCCCTGTATTTTGTGTCCTTCTTTCGACAGGTCAAAAAACAAAACAAAAGAGTTCTTAGTAAATAACTGACTGTTAATGAGTGGTTTCTATTAGTGATTTAATTTTTGTAAAGTGTGCTTTTTAATTGTTTTAAATGCTTTATTCAGTAGTTTTAATTATTTAAATGCTTTATAAGCCACCTTGGATCTGTTTTTTGGGAGAAAGTTGGGGTATAAAATTAAAAATAAATTAGCACCTTCTGCTTTCCAGGCACTGAAGGCAGTAAAAACATCATTATAAAACTCATTATAATATCAAGAAGCAGAAGAGCAAGGAAGAAAAAAAATCTGTATAGTGAAATTTGAGAGTTGCACTCAAAGTAAGAGCAACAAAACTTTATAGATCATGAAGGGTCTGTAAACCACAACCATTACTGCTCATATTTAAAAAACACCCAACAAATCCAATGTCACCTCTCTTGGAAGGCTGTTAACAAAAAAGGTTGCAACTTGAGTACCAACTAACCTAGCTTCTTTACATAACGAGCCATATAACATGGCTTCCAAACATGATCATAACACTAATGATTATGACAGAAGGAAACCCTTCAGATATCTGAGCCTTATCCTTTCTAGAGCTTTGTACATCAAAACAAACAAACTGGATTGTGTCCAAAAACAAATTGGAAGCCAGCAAAATTCTTCCAAGACAGGTTTTATGTGACCTACAGTAGGCACTCTTACATATAATTTAAATAACAACAATAATGGTGATGTGATGATGTCATGCTGGTTTCCAAAGTTTCAAGTTCTCAGATGTAGTTCACCATTTTCTTCTTCTGATTCTTCTTCTTTCATGTCCTGATCAAATCCTGGACTGTCAAAATAAAGCCACTTTCTTGGCTTTGTCATTGGCCAAACATAAGTCTTCATTGGTACATGTTTCTGGCAGTAATTGCCAGACCAGTAAATGAGCCGGATTCTGTATCTCTCCACATTTATGTAGTGTATTGTTGTCTGCCAGCAGCCCCCAATTGAGCATGTTGTCTTATATTAGGGATTCAGGGTCCTCCAAGTGACGTAGGAAATGTTTTGTTCCTCAGTTATATTCTCCTTTAATGTTGTTCCTTGGCCAGTGAGCTCCTTCTTCCATCTTCTAATTTGGTTGTGCTCTTGTGTACCCTCAAGAGTGCTTGTTCTTGTTATAAACTGCTCTTCCTAGAACTGAGCAGATAGACGTGAGGCACATATCCATTTAGAGAATGTTGAGGGTTATTCTCTTGTTTAGTTCTCTTGGCATCCACTGCTACTTCTCTCCTGATCTTAGGTGGAGTGATAGCAAAAAAGAGGGTATATCTTGCTGTCCCTCATTGCATTTTCTGGAGCAGAAGTATGTCACATTGGTATCTCCTGCACATGTCTGCCAGTTGGAACTCTTCTTACTCAAAAGTCCCTCAATATTTATTGAGATCATTGTTATGATTGGTCTTGACAAAGAGCTTTTTGGTGGATTCATTCTTCGGTTCCTTTGGTTTGATCTGGGGTTAGAAAGATTAGCTGGCAAGGTTGCCACCCATGCTGCACCCGAATGTATTCACAATCTTCAAGGAGGCTGTTTCTGTGTAACACCCCTTCTTCTGATGGCACTGTAGGACTGAGGAGCTTGGCAAAGGCTCATCAGGCTGGCTTTTCCCCCAGCTGGAATGGTAGGAAATCAAATTCTCAACTGCTAGAAACTGAGCTTCTCAGCCAGCTGCAATTTCCAAACAGACTTAAATTGAATAATATTCCAAGAAAGAATTAAGCTAGCTGTCATAGGAAGTGACAGGAAAATGTCTAGACTAGATCTAGTGAACCTGTGGGAACTTGGAGAGTCAAAACATATGTAAGATTAGACAAGGTTATCTAAATTGGGTTTAGGCCTAAATATTTTATTATGTTGTGAACTATCTATATGCATTTTCTGAACAAGCTATCTATGGAAGTTAACAATGAGGTTCACCTCCATTTGCTTGGACTATGGTCTTCATGTCTTCTTCCTGTGGGCTTCCTAACATAATCTATTTGGCCACTGTAAGAAACAAAATATTGGACTAGATAGTCCATTGGTCTAATCCAGTGGTTCCCAATGTGGGGCCCATGCCCCACAGGGGGAACTTCAATTCCCAGAAACCTAAATCAGTACAGTGGTACCTCAAGTTACAAATTTATTGTGTTCCAAGGCATTTTTCATGTATTGAAAAATTAGTAACATGAATTCCCCATAAGAATGCATTGAAAACCAACATTCATAACTTGAAAGATGGTTTCCCATAGGAATGCACTGAAAACCAATTAATCTGTTCTGGAAAAATTCATAACTTGAGCCATTATTTTCAATTGATTTTCATTTGTATTGTGAAAATTTTGTAACTCGAACCATTTGTTACTCGAAGTACCACTATACATTGGCTGATCAATGCTTTGGGGCATTGTCTTAGGGTTTGGGGAATTGAAGTCCATAAACCAAAGTTTGGAAAACACTCAGCCCTGTGGCGGGGAGAGAATTTACCGGGACAGACGGCCGCGCACTGCTGCTCAAAGCCCATATCTTAAAGAGAAACACCACCTCGGCATTTCCCACTTCACTTCCTCTCATCAGTCTGCTTCTGCTCCATGAGAGAAAGTCTGGAGATCTGCCTGAAGTGCTTTGGACTTTTTCCCACAGAGCAGAGCGGAGACTGGCAAGAGGAAGAGAAGTGGAAAATGTAGAGGTGGTGTTTCCCTTTAAGGTATGGGTTTGAGCAGCAGCGCATGCCCATCTGTCCCAGTAAATTATCTCCCACGGGCATGGAAACACTGGTCTAATCAGAAAGTCCATTTGGCATATTCAGCACATCTATCTAGCAGTGCTCTCCTTATCTTCTGTTAACCATAATTAAAAATAACTTGTACAGAATTTAAACTTGTATACGATCAAACTAGAAACTTATCAGCCTTAAAATGTACAAGCAAACTTGAGTCACTTTCTTAGTATATGTATGGCCCTTTGCTGGGCTTTTATTTACTCTTCAACTTTTATATGCCTCTTAAATAAAAGTGCAACTTGTGGAACTGAAAGAAAGAAGAAAAAACAAAATAAAGAACATGCTCTGAGGCAGAACTCCCGATTTAATATATTTTCCATCATATTTCCACCCAAAAGCTGGGCTCACTTGAGGAATTCTATATGTCAACTAAGGAATGATCTCCTTCAAAGTACCCATTTCAAGCTATAAATTTGATTTCAAGGATTCAATGACACTGATAAATCACTCAAGATTTTGCTCTCTGGGTTGACACTGCCATGATCTCTCAGTGGAACCAGAGTCATCTCATATACTTCTGGACTGTACAATACTTCACTTCTGCTCTTATATATTGTATATAATTTAAACAACACCCCCCTCTACTCCTTGTGGGGCAATTTGAAATTTCACAATGTAATCTACACAGCTGTTCTTACTGCATAGTATCACTCTTCTGGAGAGCCCGTCAGATTTTCTTTGTATCTCATGATGCCCCTGAGGTATGCTATTTCTCAGGGACATTACTTGCTCTGTCTTATTGCAATGTGGTAGAAGACTTATCTGTTTACCAGTTATTACTTGGATTTGTAGAGAAGCCATTTGTGATTGACCCAAGGAGTCTAATTTTCTATTTACTGTACAGTATTGTCTTCCTGTCCTTCCTTATAAATGGCCTTGGTTTAAATGGCATTAGGAGGGCTTAACCGTTAACATTCATTAACATTTAGAGTGCTGCCTCGTGTTTCCCCTTCAGGATATTAAATTAGCCAGAGTTATTCAGCAGTAAGCTAGCATCTGTAAAACTGCATCAATACAAAGCAAATCAAATATATTCCAATTTGTACCGTTAGTCTGTCCGTTAGAACTTCTTAGTAACTTTAGGTTTTGTGTCTTGATATTGACAAGATTGGTTGTTGTGGAACAAACCTTTGTCCCAGAGGAATAATAAGTACCTCATAAAAATTCTGCCTTCTTTTCATTTGTCTGGAAAAAGTAAGTTTGCAGCTTTCTAAATGAGATAATATAATATGTTGAAAACAGCAAAGATGCCACCACACATGTGACTGTATTATGAAGAAAGCTCATCTGGTTTGTGCAAGAACTTGTATTCATGTCTTATTTAACAGCACAACAACAGAAATTGTTCAATTTCTAATTTATTTTGGAAGGTTGGTTAGATTGTTTTAATTCTCTGCTGAGAATTTTAAAAAGATATTTAAATGAGTTTTCCAGCCACAAAATCAATTTTTGAAGCTGCTCCTCTTCCCTGCAAAAGCCAGCAGCAGCTTCCTTTTGCATACCAACAGAGGTTCCTCTGAAACTTAGCTGAAACTTCTCATGAGATTAAAGAGAAATTTGAGGAATGAATTCAATGAGTGATCAAGAGTTGTAGCCAGCTAACATTACAAAAAGAAAACATCTGAGGCAGATGTAATTCTCCAAAAGTCACACAACAACTCTCCTCCACCCCAACCCTGTTATGCCTTCAAAGCTCTCAAAGAAAAGATGTCTAGTGATGACAAAGAAGTGTATCCATGAACTATTACAAATACTGAGAAAATACTGTGATGAGGACAGAAAAGTAAATGGGAAATTGCAAAAACACTCCCCCCAAAAAACATTAGAGAACAAAAAATAGACCTCCAACCTAATGTTTCAAAAGTCATTATCACACATTTGCTTTTTTAAATAGCTAACCTTATTCTATCACACAGCCAGTGATTTTGCACAAATGCTGAAATTGTTTCATTTATTTCAATTTATATGCTGCCCTACTGACTAAAAGGTCACACAAGAGAGCCCATGTCAACTTGTGGTTCAGTTTTTCCCAATGAAGGCTTGGTTCAAAATATTCAAGGACTTTGAGCTACCCAGTCCAAACAATATAATGGTTAAATTCAGGAATAAAGATGTATGTTTGATACAGAAATAAAAAACTGAAATTGTCTATTAAAAATACACAGAATTATCCACAGTGGAAGCGTGGATGCTCATAATTATTGTCACCATAGCTAGCTCCTCTCATAACATGTCCAAAAATGCAAGTTGTGGACTGAACCATATCAACAAATGAAGATCAGGTCATTTGCAAAGTTGATGGTTTAACTGCCCAGTCAAGAACAAAAACTCCTTAAATACTTTGCACTACAACAAAGACAGTCTAGAACTGGGGTTCCCAAACTTTTCAAGCCAGGGGCCAGGTCATGCTCTCTTAGTCAGCTCTGAGGGTTGGACAACCATTTTGCCTTGCCTGCATGGTGGGGGTGGCCATTTTTCCCAACAGCTTCAAAGGGGAAGCCATTTTGTTTCTTGAATGCCCTTGGAGGGCTGGGGGGGCACAAGAAATGGCATCGCAGGCTGGATCTGGCCCATGGGCCTTAGGTTGGGAACTGGCCTTGAACAATATATGCCTCCTAGCAGTTACAAGAAATCTGTGCAGTGGATAAACTGCTGTACTGCAACAGAAAGGTTGTGAGTTCGATTCTGACTGGGGATCAAGGTTGACTCATACTTCCATCTTTCCAAGGTTGGTAAAATGAGTACCCAGAATGTTGGGGGGCAAAATGCTAAATTAACTTGTGAACCATTCAGAGAGTGCGCTAAGCGTGATGGGGCTGTATATAAGTGTGATTACTTTGCTTTAGCCTCAAGAGTATGGTAACTGATATCATGGCCCTCACTACTCAGAAAGTCATGAGGCTTTGACCCTGCAAGCCCTGGCTCCATTATAGCATTGTCCACACTAGGAGTAACATCCATGGCCACACTATGTGTGATCCTAAATGTATTTTTATATATAACAAAGAAAAGTGAAAGACCTGCAAATTGCAAAAGGTGTGAGATTATTAATAGATCAGAGAAAGTATTCAGAAGTATATAGGAGTAAGTCTTTGCTCCTCTGATGTGATATTGAAGATACAGTGATACCTCGCTTAAAGAGCATAATGCATTCCACGGGATTGCTCTTTAGGCAAGTAGCTCTTTAAGGGAAACACTTGGAAAAAGCACCACCACTAGCATTGTAAGTGACTAATTGTGACTTCTGGTGGGGGATTGCCAACCTTGATTTAGTTGTTAAGTGAGTTTTTGGTTGTTTCTAGTTGTTAAGGAGGGTGACAATTCAGAGAAAATTCTGCTCTTTAAGTGAGTTCGTCTCTAAGCAAGGAGCTCTTTATGCAAGGTTTTACTGTACTATTTATTACACTGAGATACTATTTATTGCACTGTTTAGTATTCTTTTTCCTGTAAAAAATATATCGTCCATACAGCTGAAAGTTTGCATGAATACTAAGGTGATTGTGTGTGTGCTTTTTAAAAACTGAGTAAATAAAATAATCATGTGCCATCTGAATTATGATGGCCCTTTTCCAGGTGGCTAAGACACTGACTGGGAGGCAGAAGATCAGCAGTTCGATTCCCGAGTATTGCAGGACAGAATGAGTTCCCATCTTTATCCCAGCTCCTGCCAACCTAGCAGTTTGAAAGCAAGAAATTGCAAGTAGATAAATAAAGACCACTTCAGTGGGAAGGCAACAGCATTCTGTGTGCTCCGGTGTCTTGTCATGCCTGCCACATGACCACGGAAACATCTGCAGTGCTGGCTCTTCGGCTTTGAAACAGAGATGAGCACTGAACCCTAGAGTCGGATACGACTGGCTTTCGAACAAGGGAAACCTTTGCCTTTGCCTTTACCTTTACCTTTCCAGGTTTTCCAGGCAAACAACAGTCAGAAGTGGTTTAACATTCCCTTATTCTGTGGGGCATCCTTAAACTATTCTGCCTAAGGCAATATAGGGTAGCTGTTTTTGCAGGACACAGAGTGAAGAACTGAATTCCCTACCTTGGGTTCTGCCACCAAATGCCTACACCACTAAACTATCCAGCCAGCTAATTGATTAATTAATTTTAGTTGAATAAAACCTTACTGTAGCCTGCAAAACTATATTTTGTCAATAGGTGACAGCCTTTCCCCAGTCAGGATAGACAAAAGCTCCAGGAGGCTTGGGAGATGAATTTCTCTCAGGCCCTAAGTCTTGCCTTTTCCCAGTGACCTACTCTGTGAGGCACCCAAACTTTTTGAATACTTCAGGAAGTATGAGAGAGGAGAGAAAGCAATTTATGTGGTTTAGTAGGCAGGGTGGAGACAGTGAACAAAAAGAAAAATGAAATAAAGTTCAAAACATATTAGCACTAAAACAGGGGGAAAGAAAGAAGAAAAATTGTGTTTTTTGGAATTTATTTTCCCCTGACATGCAGGTCACAAGTTGATCAGAGACCATAATGGGCTTACTCAGCAACCTTGAGATTGAAAGGGAGTCATTTAGAGTTTATCTGAATAATCTATTGTTGCTAATGGCTGTGTGAAACTGCATTCTTGTGCTTGCTTGTCTGTCATCTTGCTTGACCACACCCCTTCTCCCTTTGAGCCCCTGAATTTGGTATATAAAGAACATGCCTGTAAGTTTCACTCTTTGTCTGATGAAGTGGACTTGATCCACGAAAGCTAACAATAAAAATATAGCAGTTAGTCTTTAAAGTGCTACAGTGTTTTTTATTTATTTTGTTTTGTTTTCTGATATGCAAGAAAAATGGAGGGAAGTATAAGAGAAGGAGCAGAAGAGAAGCATCTCAGGTTTCTAAGTGAAGCTGAAATTTCTAGATTTGAATGAAGATGTTTGATAATGGAAGCTTAGTACCTCTTTGCAACTCTAGAGCCTTTGACAGCATATATCAGAAGGGATAAAGACTTACCTTTTGAGTAAGCAGTGCTTGCACAACTTGGTTGGCCACCTATAGAAGAAATAAAGTATATTTCAGCAGTGCAGATATTTTAACTCCTTTTACAATCCATTGAATTTCACAGCTGACAGTGTTATTTTCTTGAACAATCTCATTTTGTCTCAAAGCCTATAACTGGTAATATGCAATCCAAGGAGTAGAAATCATTTTGATTCAGGGACCAAACCCTATGGTTCTGTAAATCATAGGACTTGAAAATCAATTCCATTAAACCAGTTCCAAAGAAGATACAGTGGAACCTCATACAACAATCGCCTTGTATAGCAACAAAATTGCATAACCATTAATTATTGGGGGGGGGGGGGATCGTGTCCCGCATAACAATTTTCCCTATGAAAAAAATCATATAACAATTTTTCAATGGGAAAAGCCACTTAGCAAAAAAAAAAAAAAAGTTCTATGATGCATCCCGTAGGGAAAATTTCTATGCAATGCATGAATCATACAGCAATTGTTTCGTACAACAATGAGCCCTGTGGGACGGATTAAAATTGTTGTATGAGGTACCACTGTATTGTCAATTTTGGGCACGCAAAGGATGGAATCTCAGAAACCTATTTTCTTGTTTGATATGAACAAAACAAGTATAATGACAGCTAGATATTGTGGCACAGAAATTTAAATATCAGCAAAAACCTACATATGGTTGGAAGACACTCCTACCCCAGACTGGAAATAAATTATGTCACAGTATAAAAGCACTGACTACGCAACTATGCTCTTTAAAAATAAAGAAAAATGAAAAACAAAAGAACCTTTTAAAATTCTTTCTGATCCACACTTTCATTACAAACACACACACACATACAGAGAGAGAGAGAGAGAGAGCATGGAGCATGAGCAAAAGTTTCAACCTAATTCATCTCAGTAAGCAAATGTTCCTGTGTGATTCATAAATTTGATTTGATTCATTTTCTCATAAAACAGCCCAATACTGTTACTCTTTCCAAAACTGGTGTTTAACCTAAGGCAACAGTGAAACAAATGGTCACATAAAACAGCTCTGGATATGGCTTAACAGGAGATACAGAATAAAACTGTTGTGATTATTACCCACAGGAGTGAATGTGTTATATCTCTGAAATCCACATGTGTTGCCTTTAAGGCTTTTAGAACAGGCATACAGAGGTATTCCTTCTGCAATACACTTCTTGTTTTAATATTGTTTTGTATACCTAAAAACTGAATAAAACCTCTAATACATCATTGCTTTACTTACACACATTGAAAGCCCTTCAATGGCTTTCAAGCCTAGATGTGGAACTCTAGTTAGGAACTTGAGATAGTCAATTTGTGCTCACTGTATATATCAGCATTAATGTAGGCAACTGGATTTCATCATATAATAAACAAAGAAACAAACAAACTCACATGAGATTATTCTTGGGGGTGGGGGGAATGACAACAAAATCTATGAACCTTCAGGACATTTGAAAGAGTTTGGCACAAAATGACATAAAAAGGATAGATATGTCTTTGGATATTCTGCTAAAACATGTAGCCTGAGTTGCAGAAATTAAAGGAAAACAACAATGGATGCTGTTGTTATGGGCCATCTAGTTGTTTCTGAACTATGCCAACCTTAATACAGCTTTTGAGGCATATGAGATGTTCAAGGAGTGGTTTAACACTACTATCATTTTAGTGAATTCTCATAGCTGAGTGATGATCTGAATTCAGGTCTCCTGAGTCTAATCTAATAGTATCCTACTAAACCACGCTGGCTATTCCTATCTAGAACTACATAAACTGCTCCTCCAACATGGTACCTACACATTCAATGCAGAGATCTGTACACAGAACATGACACAATGAAAGCCATTGATTTGCCCACCAGTATCCATGCTTTTCATTAAATGGATAGTATACAAACATTCAACAAATAAGTAAATAGGATAAAAGGTGTAGATTGAAGTGTTCATGGCCAAATCAATAGTTTGTCATCTAACACACTGAGGCTTCCTGACACACCATTTGAAAAGCCTTACATTTATTCTGTTTAAATCATAATTCTTGTAAGTTTCCAAAAGTAGGACATCTGAATTCATCTGAATCATTTTCTACAAAGCTTGACTTTTCCCCATTTATTTAGCTCACTTTTCAGCATAGATACATACTGTTTTTGTTATATATTGTCATGTTCTCCAAAAATTATCATCCACAGATTTACATCCATGAGAAACTACAGTAATATCTCGGATAACACTAAGACTTGGTTCCACAAGTCTTGGTGTTATCCGATTTTTAGTGTTATCCGATCCATGTTAAAATCCTATGGGATGGATCAGATAACGTTAAAGCTCCATAGAGATACATTGTAACCACACAGGCTTTAGCGGTTGTTATCCGATCTATCCCATAGGACCTTAACATTAATTGATGCAATTCTCCTCCCCAGATTACTTAACGTTATGCGATTTTAGCGTTATCCGAGTCAATCGTTATCCAGTGTTTTACTGTATATGATTTTATTCTAAATGCTTCGTGAGTTTGCTAAGCATATTGTGTTTGAATATTTTGGATAAAATGATAAAATGAAATAGATCACATTTTTTGACAACTATTTACCCCAGAGTGTGTAATTTCCAGAGCTCCAGCAACTTTAGTAGAAGCCTCACAGCTATCATACTGTTGATTTTTCTTTTAATTTAAAAATATTTCCCCAGTCCTCTAGCGGTTCTGAAGCAATTTTTGCTACATTTTCATTCAATTATGAGCCTATTGATTATCAGGAGAGGGGGCAGCTTTTGTTCCAAACATGAAACGGTACATCTTTTCAAATAAAAGGAACCCAAGGCCTATACAAGGGGCAAAAATGTCACAAATGTTTTCACCTGATGTTTTCACCCCCAAAGGAATTGAGGAGTCTCTTCAAGCACAATGAAAATATTTGAGAGATAGAAATGCTTGAGTTCCACATTTTTTTTCTTGTTTGTCCATGAATGGAATCACTAATGTTCAAGCAATTATCCTCAGCAATTGCATTTCTGAGGGAAATAGGAACGTTTAGAGGAAACCAAGAGAAGAAGGATTAAGCCCATATTTCAGAGGGTGGTGGGGGGCAGAAGAAAGACTAAAAAACAGAATGTCTGAGTAAAGATTTGACAATGAGCAGTACTTGAAGCAGAAACCTCAGACAGCACCTGAATTTAGACTGTGTGTAAAGACATGGGTTTCCCCGTATGACCTAAGTGTTTTTCCTTTGTAACTGTCCTCCAGTCCTTCTAGAGTCCAACACTATCCAAAATCCTAGCTATATACTAAAATTAATCAAAATATTGTAAAAGGAAAAAATCATTCCATTTGTTGAGGGGGAAGAAGTGTTTAGGGGAAAATTTATTACACACACATGCACACCCACACACACAAAAGCCATACAAGGTTGTGTTCACTTTCCTTTTCAGCTAAAATCATAGTTTGCTTTCCCTGATAATTTCAATTTAGTAGCAGTTGGAGAATGGTTCTATAGGCAATGTACAGATGGAGAACAAAATAGCTTATCAAGTGCATTTTCATCATCATGACATATAAATCCATTACACATGGCAAAGTCTCTACTCAGTAATTAAAAATATGCCAGAACAAATACTTGCTCACTCGTAATATACCTAGTCTTTCTAAATGTACCAGATGACTTAAAATCTAGAATACTATGCCTATAAGAGAAAATTATATTCAGTCCAAATAAGGAAAAACTCCAAGTAATGAATATATTGCTTCCAAATCATGGAAGATGTTTTTTTCTGGACTACATTTGGCTGGGAGGTCTCAGAAGTCATAGTCCAAAAAATAAAATAAAAATAAAACCAAACCCCACACAACAGTTCTAAGATCCACTTACTCGTACCAGACGAGGCGAGTAGAGCAGCATATAAATCTAATTTAATAATAATAATAATAATAATAATAATAATAATAATAATAATAATAATAATAATAATAATAATAATAATAATAATAATAATAATAATAATAATAATAATAATAATAATATCCATCTAAAACTGTACCTCCATGCATTAATAGAAGATTAATGTTTTAATTCCAAAGTAAGGGTTATAACATTTGGAAAAATTGAACCACCCTTACCACTACCTCATTAATTTATAATGATTCATTCCTGAAATATAATCATACTGTTGTGCAATGGCACTAAAATGTTATGGGATGTATTGCTAGTGAGTGACCCACATTCTGGCATTAAAGCATGATAAAAATGGGTATAAATTTACGATTACATATTTTTGCAAAAATTGGCATGGTGGTTTTAACATGCTGTAGTGTAACGTATTGCATTACTCTGAAAGACTAACTTCCAGCCAGACAAAAATCTTTAATGGTATAATAACATGAATAAATAAAATGCTGCCTCTTGACAATAAAGTGACAGACAAATAGCAGAATAGGAAACTAGGATTAACCACAGCCCCTGAGGCAAGAAGGACAGGTTTCACTTACCAGTAACTGTCGTTCTCCGAGTATGTTGTTTGGGGATTCACACTGATGGGTTCTGCGCCTGCGCTGAATCCGGAGCGGAGCTGGAAAGCTGATTGGATAAAGAGTTTTGAATGTGGGACCGCCCACCATGCCCAACCCCTTTAGGCGCCATTTCGCGCTCTCCCCTCAGTTTGATATTAAAGCTGCCCGCTAAGCCTAAGGCCATCTCAGGCCGGCAGCCCTGAGGGGAGGCAGGGTTGGGTTGTGTGAATCCCCAAACAACATACTCGGAGAACGACAGTTACTGGTAAGTGAAACCTGTCCTTCTCCTTCGTGTTGTTTGGGGATGCACACTGATGGGTGACTAACAAGCTCACTTACTTGGATGGTGGGCAGCCGGCGTCCTGAGATGTAGGAGAGCGCGATGGCATCATGGATGGGCGGTCATCAGCGAAGAGGATCGGAGACCAGCCGTCAGGATGGACCTGCCCCGTCTGACATCAGGGGCGGACCTTGTATCAACCCGGTAGTGGGTGATGAAGGTGGAGGACCTGGACCAAGTGGCAGCCTTGCAGATATCCTCCATCGGGATGCCCTCTAGGAATGCAGTGGAGGAAGCCAGTGTCCTGGTGGAGTGAGCCCGGACATGAGGCGGAGGTGGCAGGGATGACATCTGATAGGCCAGGTAAATGGTACCTGAGATCCATTTAGATAGTCTCTGGGCAGACAGAGGCTGTCCCTTAGTCTTGCCACCATAAGCCACAAACAGTTGTTTTGCTCTCCTGAAGGACGCAGTCCTCTGGGTGTAAAACAGCAAAGCCCTCCTGACATCCAACGAGTGCCACACTCTCTCTTGTGGAGACGAGGGATTCAGGAAGAATGCTGGAAGCGTGATGGCTTGGGCCAGGTGAAATTCAGTCAGGACCTTGGGCAGGAATGTCAGATCTGGGTGCAATACTGCCCTGTCAGGGTAGAACTTGAGAAAAGGAGGGTCAGACCGAAGGGCTGCCAGCTCCCCTGCCCGTCGGGCAGAAGTGATAGCTACAAGGAAAGCAGTCTTGTAGGAGACAAATTTAATGTCCACCGAAGCCATGGGTTCAAAGGGTGCCTTTGTGAGTGCGGTGAGCACTGTAGTGAGGGACCACTGAGGGGGTGGTATCTTCACTGGAGGATAGGCGTTGCGTAGCCCTTGAAGGAACCTTTTAACAGTTTTGTCTCTGAAGGCGGAGGACAATACTGAAGAAGGTGGGGCCTTGGCGACCACAGCAGCTAGGTGGACCTTTAATGATGAATGTGCGGATCCCAACTCGGCGAGGTGCAGGAGGTAGGACATGACATCCTGCAGGGATGCGGAGTCCACGGTGCGGTCGCTGGATGCTAGGAAGTCAGTGAAGCGACGGTACTTGGCATCGTAGGACTTCCGTGTGGAAGGTTTCCTGGACAGATCAAGGATCCGTGCTATGTTGGGCGGATAAGCCAGGCCGTCAGGTGTAGGCTCGGCAGATCGGAGTGAAGGATCCGACCGTCTTCCATGCGGAGGAGATTCGGATCGGTGGGTAGGCGGAGACGATCGCAAGCCAGGGTTTGGAGTAGTGGGAACCACGGCTGGCGCGGCCAGGACGGGGCAACCAGGATCGTCCAGGCGTTCTCCGCACGGATCCGTATCAGGACCCGTTGGATGAGAGGGATCGGTGGAAACATGTACAGCAGTTCCTGGTGCCACGGCACCATGAAGGCATCGCCCTCCGATCCGTGGCCGATCCCCGCTCGGGAGCAGTAACGGCGGCACTTGGAGTTGGTCTGTGACGCGAAAACGTCTAGGGTCGGTGTGCCCCACCGTCGGCACAGGCGGTCGAACACCGATTCGTCCAGTTCCCACTCGTGCATCGCCGTCCCTTTGCGGCTCAGGGAGTCTGCATCGGAGTTCAGGGTGCCCTGGATGTGGACACCTATGGGGAACACATGTACCTTCAGGCACCACTCCCACATCTGGACGGTCAGGTAGAGGAGGGAGAGAGACTTGGTCCCTCCTTGCCGGTTGAGATAGGCTAGTGTCGTGGTGTTGTCCGAGGCGATCTGCACCACACTGCCCGCGATCGACGGTCTGAAGGACCTCATCGCCTTCCACACCGCTAGCAGCTCGAGGAAGTTGATATGGTGGTCGGCTTCCTCGGGTGTCCATATGCCGTGAATCCGTAGTCCGCGGCAGCACGCACCCCATCCGTGGGTGCTCGCGTCGGTGGTGACTTGGATGGACGGTGCGGGAAGGGTGAAGAGTCTCCCCGCGGTCACATTCTGGTCCATTGTCCACCAGTTTAACTGGTCTCGGAGTTCGGGAGTCGGTGTGAGCCACTTCCCGAGGTTGTCGTGGGTGCCGTTGAAGGAGGAGAGGAACCACGACTGGAGGGAGCGCATCTTGAGTTTGGCGTGCGAGACCACCGCCGTGGTCGACGCCATGAGTCCTAGCAAACGGAGGGCGTCCCTCGCACGGACCCGACGTCTGCCCTGGATCCGTGCCACCACTGTGCGGATGTCGAGCAGACGTTTGGTTGGGGCGTAGGCTCTTAGAGCCAGAGAGTCTAGAACGGCTCCGATGTATTCTATTCGTTGAGTGGGGGTCAACTGGGATTTCTTGAAGTTGACCCGCAGACCGAGGCTCTGCATAAGGGCGAGGCAATGTGCAACGTCGTCCTTGGCTTTTTGTTGGGTCGGGGAGCAGATCAACCAATCGTCTATGTACGGGAACACCTGGACGCCTTGCAGTCGCAGATGAGCAGCCACCGGTGCCATGCACTTCGTGAATACCCTCGGAGCGGTGGAGAGGCCGAAGGGTAGGCATGTGTACTGGTAGATGTTGCCGCCCACCTGGAATCGGAGGAAACGACGATGTTCCCTCCTGATGGACACGTGAAAGTAGGCGTCCTTCAGGTCGATGACGGTGAACCAGTCCCCGTGGTTGATCAGCGGGAGGATGGAGTGAAGGGTTACCATCCGGAACTTCCTCGCGTCGATATGGTTGTTGAGAAGACGGAGGTCCAGGATGGGACGTGCCCCCCCGTCTTTTTTGTCCACAAGGAAGTATCGGGAGAAGAACCCTTCGTGAGACTCCGACGCTGCGACCGGCTCTATGGCGCCCTTCTCTAGGAGAGCTGTTAGTTCCTCCTGGAGCGGTGGGGATGGATCGGTGATGCGGATCCGTCCGACAGTAGGGCATCTCTCGAACTCGATCGCGTAGCCAGAGTCTAAGATGGTTAAAACCCATCGGTCTGTGGTGATGGCAGACCACGCCGATAGGTAGTCGGAAAGGGGGCGGTAGGGTAGAGTCTCGGTCACGGAAGAGTCAAACACGTTGTTTGCCCTTCCGTTCCGTACGCTTGCCAGTCTGAGGCCGTTGCTGGTAGCGTGGACGGTTGGGTTGTTGGCGCTGCCGGTAGGGCTGGTACCGGGAGTAGTCCCCTTGTCTCTGTGGCGGGCGAGGTTGATAGGATGGGCCCGCCTGAGACGTCGACGGCTGGTCCTGATGGTAACGGCCGGACCCACGGTGTGGAGGGCGGAGCTGTTTTATTGTGGCGTAGTCCCCTTTCAGCTCTCCCAAGGAGGTGTCGGTCTCCTTGGCGAAGAGGCCCTCGCCATCGAAGGGGAGCTCCTCCACGAGCCGCTTGACATCGTCCTGCAGGTTAGCCGAACGGAGCCAGGCGTGGCGACGGAGCTGGATGGCGGAGGCCAAGTTTTTTGCCTCCGACTCGGTGACGTGGCGGCCGGTGCGGATTTGCTGGAGGGAGAGGTGGTTGCCCTCCATGCAGAGTTTTTCAAAGTCCGCTTGTCGATCAGGTGGCAGTAGGGACTTGAACGACTCCGCTTGCTCCCAGAGTCGACACTGGTAGCCTCCCATGGCCGTCGCGTAGTTGGACGCACGGAAGGACAAGGAGGCATTGGCGTAGACCCTCCTGCCCAGTGCGTCCAGCTTCTTCCCCTCTTGGGTCGACGGGATGGGAGTGCTGCTGATCGGCGTCCGGTGTTGGGAGCCCTTGACCACTCGGGAGTTCGGTGCCGGGTGAATGTGCAGAAAGTTGGAATCGTCCAGCAGTCTGTACATAGAGTCCACTCTGTTGGATACGGAGTGCGAAGAGACCGGCTTCTTCCACACCTCCTTGGCCGCTTTCGCAATCTTAGGGAGCAGTCCGAGGCGGACGGGGACCAACTCCTTGCGGTCGGCCAAGCCGCAGACGACATCCTCACAGTCGTCCGGGGGAGCCTCCGCCCGAATCCCAAGTGTGGATCCGAGGCGAGTGATCAGTCCGGTGTAGGTCTTCAAATCCTCCGGCTGGGATCCGTGGACGGCGCCGATGTTGTCGTCCGGGGACTTGTCGACCGCAACCGGCGGTGGCTGATGCTGCTCCTCCTCCTGATCCGACGAGTCGGAGTCTCCTGACCGCGCCGAGACGCTGGGCGGTGGCAGGTAGACCTCGGGGTCCGAGTCCGACCAGTACGGCCTGGCGGATCTCGGATCGCTCCCCGGCAAAGGCAGCTGGTACGGAGGGAGAGAGGCCTCCGACCGCGCCTGTTCCACCCTCTGCCGCTTCGGTGCGGGGCCCTCCTCACGGAGCGGTGGTGCTTCCGTGGCTGGTGGTGAGGGCAGAGGGCGCTCCCACGGTGTCGTCTGCGGGCCGTAGAGCTCGGTGTGCAGTTTCCGCACCATCGCCTCGATGTACGGGGCGATGAGGCTCAACTGGGGCGGCGGTTCGGTAGCCGGACCAGGAACCACGGAAGGACTGCGGAGGGAGGAAGACCTGTGCGGTGGTACAGGTGGAGGAGTCTCCGGCGGCGGTGGAGGGCTGTGGGCCCTCTCCGGCGTGGCGTCCCGGGCCTCGGTCGACATCCTACCCGGCGTAGGTGGAGCTGCGACCGGGGCGGATGCTAGGGAGCGTGGCGGCGAAAGTTGAGCCGGTGCCGGGGTCGGAGGAAGAGAAGACGAAGAGCTACGGCGCTTCTTTTTCTCTTTTTTGTCCTTCTTCTTCTTCTCCTGCTCCTTCTTCCGCCTGAACAGTTCAGAGGCCGAGGGCCTGGAAGAAGAAGCGGAGGTTGAAGGAGCAGACGTGGAAGCGGCCTGCTCTGGAGCTGGGGGAGCCGGTGGTGCCAGTGCGGCCTCCATGAGGTAGGCTTGAAGGCGGTACTGGCGGTTCTTGATGGCGGCCTTCGAGAAGCCGCGACAGACTTCGCAGGTCTGGACCTGGTGACTCTCCCCGAGGCAGCGAAGACAACGCACGTGCCCGTCCGAGCTAGGGAACTTTCTCTTGCAGGACGGACACTGCTTGAACGCTGCCGCTGAGGCCATCCACCGAAGTAGATGGCCGAAGAGAAAAAATTATCCCGGCCGGGAGGCCCCGACACGAGATGTTGGTCTTTTTTTTTTTTTTTTAAACGGCGGCTGAGGGCGAGCCCCAGCCACACGAGGACCAAGGGAACAAGTCCCCTAGTCCGAGAAAAATTGTAAAGTAGGAAAAATTGGAAGATTCTGAGACAATCTCAGCAAAGTACTCACAGCTTTTTTTCCAGGCTCCTGCTTGCGCAGCGGAAAAAAGCAAACTGAGGGGAGAGCGCGAAATGGCGCCTAAAGGGGTTGGGCATGGTGGGCGGTCCCACATTCAAAACTCTTTATCCAATCAGCTTTCCAGCTCCGCTCCGGATTCAGCGCAGGCGCAGAACCCATCAGTGTGCATCCCCAAACAACACGAAGGAGAAGAAGTTAATCTTGTTTCTTGCATTTGTTTTCCTACAGACAAGGAGAGATGGTACAGAATGTATAAAATAAATAAATAAATAAACTCATTTTCTTGTAAAGGTAGACTGCAATGGTATTGACTTTCAAGTGTATTGTAATCAAAAGCATTGATATATCAGTGTTAGAGGAAATGGCAGGGGTAAACAATTAATTTCAATGGTATTGTATTGTTTGTTGATTTGATGTTAGAAGCTCCCACAAATATTCAGTCTTCTGAGCCCTTGTGTCTACTTTTTTCTTCACAGTAACTGAGTTTCACTGGTAGAAATATACATTACTGTATTTGTTTATTTCCAAATCACAGCACAAGAATTCATATTAAAATTAGTAGGTAAGTTTCCTAATAAACACAACAATGTATAAACAGAGATAATGTTAGATTCTGTGATCTTTCTGCTAGTATCCAACAATTATGTGTCTTAGCTTTGCCTCACAGAAGAACCAAAAGAGTTTTCTATCTACCCAACAGCAAAATCAGGTGGTCAAAATGGATTTTGGTTTATGTAGTAAATATGAGCCATAAAGTGGACATTTTACATTTGTGTTTACTGAAATGAAAGATGTGTCCTGTCTAGTAATACAGTTCGACTATCCTGTCAATATTGTCTACATAGATTATGTTTAAAGATTAATTGTGTTATATGTCATCGTGTCGCTCCCAGAAGCGGAAGTGAAATGTGCCTGTACAGAAGTAAAAAGCACCCGGCCGGATGAATCGCAGTAAACCCATTCATGTGGATTCACAGGGGGCTTGGGCTTCTGGGAATTGAAGTCCAAGAACATCTGGAGCGCCAAGGTTCATCATCACGGGACTAGTCTTTCATGCTATCTACTATTTCGCATCAGTTCCCAAAAAATTATTAGTTTAAATTAAACATCAGAAATTGAAAAATTAACTCATACCTGTTATCACAGAAAAATGAATCAGTTCAACTCATAAAGTAATGTTATTAACATGCTAAATGAAATGCTGCTTTCCACAGAAGGAACATGTCTTTCTATATTCCCCCTCACAAAGAAAAAGGGATCTAAACCACCATTCAAAACTAAAATTATACAAGGCATACCGAGTACTCAGGGCCATAGCCAAGGTTCTAGATGTGGAGGGGGCAAAAAAATATCCAGGAGGGGCAAAAATTTTCAGGAGGGGCAACAATGTCACACTCACATATATAGCATTGGCATCATGGGGTGGCTGGGGGGGGAGCAGGCTGTTAGCTCAGGAGGGTTTTTGCCCCCCCCCCGGCCCCCTTGTACTCACCCCTGTGGGTACTCAGTGTGGTGTCATGCACAGAGTAATGAATTAAGACTCAGAAGACCTAGGTTTGATTCCAGCTCTGCCACAGAAACTCACTGGGGGTTTGGAACTAGTAAAACCACTCCTTCAATACCTCAGCATAAAAACTCTATTAGGGTCACTATAAATCAGTTCTGACTGAACACTGCATAAAAATTTAGCATATAAACATATGCTGAGTATAATATACAAAGGTTTTATCTATACAATACAATGGAACCAAGGTTGACATAGTTAATGTGTACTCCAGGAAGTTTCTTACAGCGAAAATTACTTTAACTGAATTTCCCATAGGAATGCACTGAAAACCAATTAATCATTTCCGGGGGGGGGGGGGGGAATCTGTCAACCGGACCACTATTTTCTATAGATTTCCTTTTGTTCTGCAATTTTTATATTAACCAAGCCATTTTTTAACCGATGTTCCACTGTAAGTATGAAAGATTTACACCATAGCCTGCGAATTATGGGAGCTACTGTGTAAACTATTAAGACCCTTAGGTTCACAACTATTGGTCTTCAAAGCACAAATTGGCCACTCCCATTTATGCATTTCTAACACAAGTACTCACCAGAGACAACATACAAAACCTAATGTTTTTCAAACATTATGTTGGGATTATTAATTTCAAAAGCTAACTTACATACACTGTTTCTAAACTCTGCATATATATAACAGCTGAAATCCGTTCCTTAAAAATCTCCCAAACCTAATACAGGTTTAGGGTGACAGGAGCACTAAGAATTCCTGCTACTTAAGGAAATACAAGCAACCACCCATGCTCAGACATGCACATACATAAATGTACACAATCTGTTTCTTTCCATTTAGCTATGCAGCAGTGTGCTGCTTGAATAATTCTGACACAAACATTTACATTCAGAATGCAAAATGCTGCCTGAGTAAATAGGTATAGTTTTGTACCAATTGGTGCATTACTCCTACCTGTGGGAAAATTGAGTCCATACAATTAGAAGACTGTATAAAATGTTTCATCCCACAATCTCCTGAAGGAGATTAACAATCTAGACTCAAATTATTCCCAGAAAAGCACAGTTACTCCAGCAATATCTGTCTAGTGTTAGATTTCTTGTTGGGCCTTTTCCACCATTAATAATGTTTGGTACTTTCATTATGTGATTTTAAGATGTCTTTTAATGTGTTGTTGTTAGCCGTCCAGAGTGGTACAGACCTCCCAGATGGGTGGGGTATACTGGTAAGTGGAATAAATAAATAAATAAATAAATAAATAAATAAATAAATAAATAAATAATATGCACCAGTACCAGTTTTAGTGAAGAGATGTACCATATATATAGTACCTTCAAACCATTTTAATGCATTTTAGCTGAAACTGATTTAAAAGGTGGTTGGGTTCTTCAAACACCAGAATATTTACTCAGTTGTAATGGAAGCAGCAATTTCTTAAACAGACCTACAGCCTAGGTTCTATTGAAATTTGCCCCTCATAGCAGATCTAACAAATGAATAGCTGAGCCTCTTTTCTTGCAGTAAAATATTCAGAATTTCCGGGATGCTTTAATTTTGCAAGTGTTCAGAGAAGAAAATGACTCATATAATCACGTCTGGCTTGAGGCTTAGAATATGCAGTAACAAAAAGTAAGTAGTCGTCATTATCTATTATAGTACTTCAAAAGCTGTAATAGTTAGGCTGTTGGCAGAGGTCTTTGGGGATTAGTATGATGACCCAGCGACTTCTCACTGTTCTATCTTGTACTAAGCGTCACCAAATGTCACTGAAGTATAACTGCCTTTGGTGGATCTACTTAGCTGAAAGAGTGAGAGAAAGAGAGAAAATGAAAGAGAACAAGACCAGATCACCAGCAGACATTGTGTGGGATTCAAAGTAATCATCCCGTTCAGAGATTTATGAGTATAAATTTTTTAAATATCTTGTGTCTAAAATACTTTATTTAATTTCTTCTGGAATAAACTTGTTTGTTGAGAAAATGTCAAATGGAAATGTCTAGAATCCTAAATAAAATGAGGTGTCCTGCTTTGGCCAGCATATTTGGGATAATAGTAAAATAAAATATCTGGATACTGCATATTCAAGAAAAATGAAGACCTGTCCCAAAAGGGTTAAAGGCACTTACTTTGGAACCAGCACTGCTGCATCCACCTTACCTCATCAAGGCACCTTTCATATTGTTCCCTCTGGTTTTCATTTTCCATCACCAGCGCCGAATTCTCTGCCTGCAAGATGTGAAAGTAAAGCAAATTGACCAATGGATATGATGTGAAACATGACAATTCAATCAATACTTTTACTCTATACACCTCCTCGGGATCCAGAACAAATGTACTGAGGGTGATGCGTGGGTATGAAGAATTTTTAAAAAGAACCATATCTATGTGCTCTCATTTGCTGTTATAAACAACAGAGAAATTCCATTAGCATTATGAAATTACCCACCAAACTATATTACAATTTACAGAAAGACTGACATTGCTATTCTATGCATCTTGGTAATCCATTTTTGGCAGGTACAGAAAATAGCCTTCAGTAAAAACATTGCACTGGATATTTTGCACATCAATTTTCTTTTATTCAAACCTGACAAACTTGAATGCCTGAAAATCATGAGGCAGGGGCATTCTTTTCCCTCTCCAAATCAAAAAGCTTAGCACAACATTAAGAGATTTACAGATACAATAATAAAATGTGATTTCTTTTTGTCATTCGGACATTGCAGTGTTGATAGATAGCACAGACATACTTTCAAGGTTTTTTTCCCTTTACCAATAGTGTAAAATCTAGAAATGCAGTACACATTTTCCTATACTGGATGCAATATCATTTTCCAGCACAATAAGTGAATCATATATAAGCTTTTCACCTATTACCATAAAATACAAAAAATAACAGATCTAAGTTAGATAAATTGATATAGCAAAGCCCAGGTATAACCTAGACAACACAAGTCATAACTTGCAAGAAAATGCTACAGGGTGGAATGTCTCTGTTCAGATGCGCCATCCCATTTCTTGCTTCCATCTCCAGCTTCCATCTCAGTAAGTAGTTCCTGTTTTCTTTTGAAGGTTGTCATCAACTGCAACTCATATCTGAGAATACATTTTTTCCTAAAGCAGGAAAAATGCCATTGGTGTGAATTTGTTTAATGTGGAACCCAGCTTGCCATGAAGGGACCCACACACTATGATCACAGAGCCATCTTCCACAGCACGTATGAAATGAGACATGCAGGATTTAACACCGGGACTGCAATGGACTGCCACAGCCTTGAGGATATATATGGACAAGGTGCACCTTCACAGCCAGTCCATCTGGCATGGCCTCTTCCACCTGTATGACTGTTGGGAATCAGAGTTCCTCCTCCACTCATTTTGCTGCTGGACCCAATATGACAGTTTCCAGTGGTATTTCTCCACAGAAGGGACCATCACCACACCTACAGGGGCTCTTCCGCTCATAGCCGTTGGCCCCTTTAGGGAGTCAGGTCATTAACTGCCACCCAACAGTCAACATTCTTTTGAAGGAATCCTGTTGAAACTCTCCCTTAAAAAACAAACAAACCCACCAACACATGTTTCTACTTCACCAACTTCTTAGCAACCGAAGCCTGCTGACATTTCTCTCTTACATCATGACATTGCTATTTGTTAAACATAAAGACCAGGAGACTAAGAAGAATGATCATTATTTGCATGAACGATAATGAAACATTTTTGAAATACCATTCAAAACCATTTTTAATTGTTTCCACTGGGATGGAATACACTTTACCCTCCATATACACACCCAGCATTGTGTGTGTTTTAAGCAATCAAAGAATGGAACAAGGAAGCTCATTATCTGAGGTTGATACCTTCCATTACAAGCATCCTGAGAGCATGCCTACTCAGGCCCCACTTTTTGTTCAGGCACAGAAAGAAACAGCAGCCCCTCTGACCAAACATGAATCTTCTAGACTAGCTAGGTTTAGCATATAGCACTAGTCTAAGTTTAATAAATCCTCGTGCTTAAAATTAACAACACAAAGATCTTGGCCACTCACACAAATTGTGTACAGGTGATCACATAAGCTTGTGTTCTCCACTCTAGCAGCCTCTCTGCTACACCAGACTTCAAAACCAGATAGGAAACTGTAGCACAGCCGAACATGTGAGCAGGAGCCATCTGAAGTGATGGAGTGAGGTGAAGCACTGAATGATTACCTTTTTTTTTTCTTCCACCAATCAAATCTGGACTCTGGTAGGTTTTCTTATTGAATCAATGAAACAGAATCAATCCCTGTTGAGCCAGTTCTCAAGCCCACAGTCCAATTTGGGGGTATGGGATTCACAGATTAATAGTACAGTAGAACCCCGTATAATGAATGCCTCTTACAGGAATTAAATCATACAATGATGAGGATTTGAGGGGGAAAATTATGCCCCGTATAACAAATATAATCGTTATGCAATGCATCTCTCTGAGGAAAATCGTACATCGAATTTTTGTTGTTGTACGATTTTTCCCATAGAGATATTCGTTGTACAATGCATTAAGATGCTATAGACCCAGTGTAAAACTATGCTGTTTTATTTCTCAGTTAAACCACAGTCTTCTGTATAAGACAAAGGAATTCTTTATTCCATTTCTCTTTGTCTGAAAGCAGACTATTTCCTACTACAAACATTACTATTTAAAAAGTCTCTATTACTATTTAAACAGAAGTTTTTACCTACAAAAGCTAGTTTATATCCTAAATATCCATTACTCTAGGAAGTAAGAACAAAAATAAATGTTCAAACAAAAATTAAAGCTAGCCTTGGGAATCCAGGCACGATACCTGGTCTCTTCTCATAACCTCCACATCACCTAACCTTGACACCATAATCAATACTCTCACATAATTACAACCATTACACAGTTTACATAGCTCACGTTTCTTTTTAATGCTCTGACAATCTATGGAAAGCCAATGAATCAAGCATTCTGGTGGACAGGAATTATTATCAAGGGTTTTCATTGTTAACAGACCAAGTTATTTTAGAGTTTAGACATTTAAGCTGCACTCCCCAAAATAGATTTATAAGCAGATGAAGGAACCATAAATGCAACTGGAACTTTCTTTCAAGTTTTCTCTGTAGCAACACTCATTCCCAAAGGGGCATGTAGATATTCATTCAGCATTAGAAAAAAGGCCCACTTCTAAGCATGCAGTCTTCATTTGGTCCACAATGTTTTGAAACCATCCCAAGTGTGTCAACTTTGTTTGGTGTTGAACAGATCTTTTAAAAGTATTTTGTACTCATAATAAGGATGGTTTCATAAGAGCAGAAGGGCACCTGTGACAATGCCTGTTTTTTGTGTACTTGATATTTTAATCTGTATCAGTGATTGCATGAATTAAATGTGGAATATAGTCATGGGTAAACAATTTACTTATATATGATTATATAAATATGAAAAATATGAAGTATGAAAAAAGGAAAGTAATATATAGATAACTCTCAGTTTGTTATTGCAATATCTCTCAGCACAGAATCACATAGACACACTCTCACACACAAACACACACACAAAATTTGGAAAACATAATTTATCAAGTACAGCAAAAACTTTGAGTCAACCCTAATAGCTTGCATCCCAAGACTTATTCTAACTACTGTAAATCAGCTCATTTTATACTAGAAATAAGAGGAATTCTGACCGAGGATCTAAACGTACTCATTTTATTCACACATGATTGCTCTAATCAGTACTTTTAAGATATTGCAAAGGTGGCAGTTGCATACTAATTTAGGCAGAAATATGTTCTATTGAATCAATTTTGGTGATAGTCTTTTGCTTTGACAATCCAAAACCTTTTGGAGCTGAGAAAGAGACCAAAAGAAGTGTCAAAACCCCTCAAATAACAGAAAGGAATCAAGAAGTAGGAGGAAATCCAATTCTTGCTTTCAACGAAGCCCCCCAATAAAAATTTGAAAGGGTACTAAAAACTATTTCAGAGACTGCAGTGGTTCAAGTGGTTAAGACGCTGAACTCAATGACTGGAAGGTCAGAGTTTGATTCCCAACTACTGCATGATAGAGTGAGCTCTTGTCTCTGTTCCAGCTCCTGCCAACCTAGCAGTTTGAAAGCAAGAAATTGCAAGTAATTAAATAGGTACCACTTCGATGGAAAGGTAAATAGCATTCCGTACACTCCAGTGTTGAGGCATGCCTGCCACATTTCCATAGAAACATCTTCAGTTGCAGACAGCGCTGGCTCTTTGGTTATAAACAAATGAGCACTGAACCCTAGAGTCAGATACAACTAGCTTTTGAACAAGGGCGACCTTAAAAACTAATTCAAAAATGAAATGCAGATCCTGTAATAGTAATTTATGTTTTTCTGTCAAAAAAAGTGAGGTATGAGAATATGAGTGTGTGGCAAGAGAGAGAGAGAGAGAAAGGGGAAGAAAAGTGGGAAATAAAGTTTGCATATCCCTGCAATAGGTTTTATTTCTGAAGAGAAAAGTAAATAATTGTATTTTAAAAGATAATCAGAAAATGATAATATGAAGGTTAATTTAATTACATCAAGAACCTGTATAATGGTTTCAGCACTTGGTAAGAAATGAATGAGGTAGCAAAAATGGCTAATTCTATACGCCAGGATGAGGAAATAATTGGAATAGAGGACAATAAAATAAACTTATATGCAGATGACACATCAATAATTGCAAAAAAACCAATTAAGGCAATAGTAAGAATATATGCACACTTAAAAACATTTGAGGAAGTTACAGGTCTGAGAGTGAACTGGGACAAAACAGAGATGATATTTTGTAATGGAAATAAAGAAGAAGAGGAAGGAATAAAAAAAAAATAAGATACAGGTTAAAACCAAAATTAGATATCTGGGGGTAGTAATATCAAGTAAATTCGGGGAACTTAAAGGGTTAAATTATGGTAAACAAAAAAAGAAATTGAAAAGAAAATAACACAGTATAATAAATTAAATTTATTATGGTTCGGTCGGGTGGCTTTAAGTAAAATGATGCTGCTACCCAAATTAAATTTTTTTATTCGACGTCTTGCCGATAAAACATAATGATAAAGAACTGAAAGAATATCAAAATATTATAAATAAATTTTGTAATGGAAAATGTGGGGCAAGGATAGTCAAAAAATTGTGGTATTTACCTCAAAAAGAAGGAGGTTTGGGTATACCAAATATCCATAATTATTATAGAGCTTTCCAAGTAAGAAATGTTATTAAATTATTAAACAGGGAAGAATCAATTTGAGAAAAACTTGACAGGAGGGAATTTTCAAAAATTGGCAAAGCAATGTTCTTAAGTGAAGAAGGGGGAAAAAAGAAAAAGGAAGTGCAGAATAAGATGATAAAAACAATTATGGAAGAATAGAATAGAGTAAAGAAAGATCTTATCCCAGGGATCTCACTTATTATAGAATTAGAGGACTTTAATAACTTCCCAATAAAGATAGATAGAAGGATTAAGGGCATATTAGCAGAAAAAGGGGTTACATTGTTGAAAGATTGGGTTAAGAGTTGCAGAGATAAAGAAAAAAAAGGGAGCTGTTTTCACAATTGGAGTTAAGCTGGTTCAAGATTCTCCAGATAAACAATTGGAATAAAAAATACTTATATGATAATAGCTTAGATAGAGAGGTCACAGTATTTGAAAAACTCTTGATTAAATTAAGGAAAGGGGACATTGGAATTAAAGAGATAGTAAGTAAGATTTATAAGATTTTGAATAAAGGAGGAAAAATACAAGAGGTTTTGAAAAATATGTGGGAACAAGAATTGAACGAGACAATTTCAGAAGAAAGCTGACAGAGAAAGTGGAAGAGAAGGATTATGAAAACTATGTCCATTAGGGTAAAAGAACATAATTATAAATTATTATGGCGATGGTATCTGACCCCAGTTAAGCTGAATCAGATGGATAAAAGGATGAGTGATAAATGCTGGAGATGTAAACAAGTAACGGGGACATATTTACACATGTGGTGGAGCTGTGATTGTTTAATAAAATTTTGGGGAAAAATAGAAAGTGAAATGAAGAATGTACAGTTAAACCTCATATAACACTAAAACCTGGTTCCACAAGTCTTGGTGTTATATGATTTTTAGTGTTATCTGATGCATGTTAAAATCCTATGGGATCCATAGAGATACATTTTAACCACACAGGCTTTAGCGGTTGTTATCTGAAGCATCCCATAGGATCTTAATGTTATCTGATGCAATTCTTCCCCCCAGATTCCTTAATGTTATGCGATTTTAGTGTTATTCGATACTAATGTTATATGAGGTATTACTGTATTAGATATGCAGCTTGAATTGGGGCCAGATACAATTCTGCTAACAGAGGTGGACAAGTTTAAAATGAGTAATGATAATAAAGAATTAATGTCTGTGATGTTGTCAGCGGCCAGACAATGTATTGCGAAAAACTGGAAAAATGATGTATCATGAAAAATACAAGATTGGTATAAAGAAATGTTGGAATTGGCACTTAATGACAAGCTTACATGGGAATTGAATGTTAGAAAAGGTATAGTTCAAGTAAATAGATTCTGGAGAACCTGGAGACCATTTGTGGAACATGTACTGTAATGGTTAAAAAGAAGGGCATTACTCCTGTACCGGATCAAAGCGATTTTTGGAAATTATAAGCTGTTACAATCCCCCGGACATTGTAAATAGCACAAGGGTGACAATAAAAGAGCAAATTACAGTAGAGTAGGAAAGCAAATGTATTAGAAAATTAGTTTGAAAAGTTTGACATTAATGAAGAACTTTGTATTTTTATTTTATTTTTGACCTTGCTTTGTTTCTCTTTATACATATATCATGTGTATTTTGCTTATTCTTGAACATGGGAATGTATGATTTCGTTCATGTATGAGTTTTTTTAATGTATACTTTTTTGTTTTTCTTTGTAAACCTATAAATAAAAAAAATTGAATAAAAAAATGTTTTAAGAGCACTTGCTGTGTAGAAATTTGGTAAACAAATAACTATTGCAGATGAGGGTAAACTTTGTTTTAAAGCTCCTTAAAAAGGGGAAACCTCTAAATGAGGGGTTCCCACCCCTCCAATGGCATTCAAGAAAAAAAAAAGTTGTTGGAACAAAATAGCCACCCCCATCATGCAGACAGGGCAAAATAAGTCATCCAGCATGACCTGCCCCCCAAGCTTGATAAGGTTGGGAACCCCTGCCCTAAATGACATATTAATGTTTGCAGGGGATCCAAATTCATGTTAACAACATATTGCTATTTAGCAATTATTTTGGTCACATACTCCAAATTATTTTAACAAAATCTTAGAAAATGTTATTTTAGTTTCAGATACTGAACCCTACCATGAGTACTTGCAAGTTGCTTTGTTTCTCTTATTATCTTTTTATGGAAAACAATAATTGAGATGTTGAATGTGGCCACATTTTAGCCCTAGTCTTTGCTTGCTTTGTAGTGTAACTACAGGAATATGAATACCATGACTCCTGCATACTAATGAGAAACTGTTAAAAGCAAATCTGATATACTATATCTGAATTTTAAGTCTGAAAATGGATTCGAAATTACACAGCTGGGGACTCTTCTGCATCCTGCTACTGCTGTAATTTAGGTCTTTACATATTTTGGCTGATTTGTACTCCCTGATCAGAAAGACAATGCAGGCAGAGCTTGCTAATATGCAGAATTCTGTTCCCCAAATGTCAATTTTTTTTTAAGAAATAAGAAAATGAAACTAATAGTAAAGGCTACTTATGGAAATACCCATAGGCACTCTTATCCCAGGAGCTTTAAATATGTAGCAATTGGATTTCATCCAGGCTATACAAGTATGGTACCTATACCTCCCTTGATTGCTGAACAAATCTTGCCCATTTATTTGACATTTTGTAATAGGGGCTGAAATAGGAAGGCAATGCTTCAGTAGCTTCATTTAAGATCCTCCTGCCAGTCCTCTAAGGAGGAAAAAAGCAATGGCTAAATGCATTAAATAACTTGTAATATAATAGGCCATTGAAAAAACAAAAATAAATTGTAAGCATTTCACACACACACACACACACACACACACACACACACACACACACACACACACACACACACACAGTTTTGTATCTTGACATAGGCAATAACATTTTATAGACTTTTAGCATTCATTTTTTATCATTTTTCCTACTTTTATTTGAAGTTCATGGTTTTGTTTACCACATGTGGGATATTTATGAGGTGACTTTAAGAGCCAATCTATATATTTCTAGGGAAAATCAGTAGCCTTTACTTTTTCATACAGGATTATAAATGCCAATAATTCTCACAAACTGGGGACAAAACAGATTATGCAGCAAACTAGAAATACAAAGAAACTAGTGGGCAAACACTTTAACTCAGACAGATTTCAAATGGAGGCCACTAATCAGGTCTAGCTTAGGAAATTAGCACGCTTTCTCTCGATCTTATAAAGACAATTATGTAGACTAATCCAGTCATGTGGGCTTCTGTCACCAAATCAGATTCTAATGGCCACCACTGTGATGGAATTAATCACCACCTATTATCTGTTAAAAACCTCCACAACCAATTATTATCCTTCCCTGACACATCCTCCCTGCCAACCATTTTAAGCTTTTTTCAGAGAACAATCACTCCATTCATCTGAAGAAATGTGCTTGGATACACAAAAGTTTGTGAATAACAAAAACTGATCTTAAAGGTGATACAAGACCTATGGTTTCTCCTATGTTATAATAAACCAGGGGTTTGCCACCTACAGCCCATGGGCTGTCCCCGTCCCCTGACGCCATTCCATCTGGCCCATGACAATGACCCCAGAAGCATTTGTGCATGTGCAAACATCCCAACTGTCATTAAGTCTGGCCCATAGCACTTTCTGAGGGGCAGTTGTCTGGCCTGTGGCGCAGTAAGGTTGAGAACCCTTGTAATAAACTAACACAGCTACTGAGTAGTTGACAAAAGGTGGTACATATAGTAAACTGCAGCTTTCCTGGTGGCTTAGTGGTTTAGACACTGAGCTGGAGACTGGAAGGACGGGGTTTGATACCCGAGAGCTGCACTTGGGGACATGAAAGGAGCCTTATTTGGGCGTTCCCTAAAAATCATTTCAACCCAGAGTAATCTCTGACACGAAAACACACACATAATGAAATCAATTTCTAGAGAGTTCCAGGCACGGGAAAACCTTTTTCACATAAACCTTTCCTCATCATGGGGGAGATCATGAAGAGCTCCTTACTCTGGAGCAGGGGTCAACAAACATGGCTTCCCAGATGTTCTTGGACTTCAATTTCCAGAAGCCCTGATCAACAGGTTTTCCTGACTTGGGATTCTGGTAACTGAATTCCAAGAACACATGGAGAGCCAATTTGCTGACCCCTGCTCTAGAAGAACAAACAAAGAACCCTCTGAGAGTTACCTGTGACTCATGACAGGTAATTTGGCTATCTCAAAATAAATGGAAAATGAAGACGCTATTATTATGCAAAATCCAAAATCCACAATTGGTTGATATGTTTGTTACAATCAAGTATATAGACACAAAATATTTGTGCTTTCAAGCACTCTTCATGAGACACAATAGGAAAAAGTAAGAGGAAGGGAGGCGGAGTAATGGAAATCTCAATACAGTAAAACCTCATATAACACTAAAACCTGGTTCCACAAGTCTTCGTGTTATATGATTTTTAGTGTTATCTGATCCTCTATGGGATCCATAGAGATACATTGTAACCACACAGGCTTTCGCGGTTGTTATCTGAAGCATCCCATAGGATCTTAATGTTATCTGATGCAATTCTTCCCCCCAGATTCCTTGATGTTATGCGATTTTAGTGTTATTCGATACTAATGTTATATGAGGTATTACTGTACTTGTATCATTGCAGTCAAGCATCCAGGCTAGAAAATAGAGCTTGAAGAATCAGAGAGTCATGAAATTGTAACATGAATGCTGACAAGGGAAAGTAGAAAATAAGTAGATTTCTCTCCTCCACAAAGACTAAGACAATAATGTCAGGGATTCCCCAAGTGATATGTGTGTCTCGATGACAGAGTAGCACTTTAAGCTGTTGCACAGCGAAAGCTTTTAGGTGCAATGACACTCACATATATGGCTTCAGTGAAAGGTGTGCTTTACTGGTGCATGAGGGGAAGACAGACATACACAGGTCTATATACAACAGTCTCTCTCTCTCCAAGCCCCACAGTTGGTACACAGCTTGGATTCCTCTGATGGCTCCAATCCCAAGAGCCTGCACAGAGTCCTGGTAGTCTTCAGCAGTTCTTCCTTCTCAGTTGAAGAAACTCTCATCAGCAGCACAACCTCCTTCAGCAGTCTCTCTCTGTAGTCTCTCCTTCAGTGTCTCAGCCCTTCTCAGTAGCTTAACCCTCCTCAGTGGACCCTTCCCAGAGGGCCACGGTTATACCCTGGTGTTGCTGGGCAGATTCTCTAATCAGCCACAGCTGTGCTGTTGCTGGGGCACGTACACCAGACAGGCACAGCTGGGCAATCAGTCTGTGGCTCTATTATGAACACCTGTGTTCAAAACACTTGCAGGGCCTTAAAGTTGTACTATTCCACTGGGCAGCAATCTTTGTACAATACCCCACAAAAGAAAAATGTCCTAACAAATAACAACATGCAACTGGATCAGCCATGAACAAAACACACTGGTTATTCTGTAGGGTTTAGCCATTTTGCAGTCTCATTAGATATTTAAGCAGATTTTACTATAAGTTTTCCCCTGTTTTAGACTGCATAAAGCAGTTTATGGATGTAATTTGTTGCATGTTCTTTCTGAGCAAGATCCTTTTGGAACAAAGGCTCATGAAGTCAATAAAGAGCACCTTGCTTAAAGAGTAACTAGCTTAAAGAGCAGAATTTTCTCTGAATGTTCGCTTCACTTAATAAAACCAACCAAAAACTCACTTAACAAATAAATCGGGTTTTACAATTCCCCCCACCAGAAGTCACAATTGGTCACAAATGGTCACAAATGGTGTTTCACTTAAAGAGCAAACTCGCTTGAAGAGCAATCTTGTGGAACACATTATGCTCTTTAAGCAAAGTACAACTGTACACAGATTTCTCAGTACATTCTGTTGAGAAGAAAGAATGATGTGATGGGGGGAAATCTTAATGGGACTTAACCTGTCTATCCAAAGGCAGTTTCTAATGACTTTGAGAAATAATAATAATAATAATAATAATAATAATAATAATAATAATGATGATGATGATGATGATGATGATGATGATGATGATGATGATGATGATGATGATGATGATGATGATGATGATGATGATGTGGCATCAAGTCAATTCTGAATTATGGAGGCCTTTTTCTGGGGTCACCCTCAGACTGTGCAGCCTGCCCATGGCCACACAAGCTGGCTTTGCTGCGTTGCACAGCAGGGATCTAAACTCACAACTGTGGCTCCACAGCTAGATACACAAACCACCATGTTAATCATCCAGCTATTCTGCATAATAACATAACATAATTACAATATAGGTATATTATTTGGCTGACACTGAAGTCAATAGGCATATTGTCATGGTGATAGAGCAGGGAAGATTGACATCAGAATCAGAAGGGGAATGCAGGAAACGTATTTAGAAAGGTACAGGTAATTGACTAATGCATCTTAAATGTTCTGAAATCTCCAGAGATTATTTTTGGTTATTTTTATTAATACAGGAAAATTAAAATCCTTGAATTTCTCCTCAAAGCAAAAGGAGAAGCATACAGAAAGCACACTGGCAATTAACAAGTAACAACATGCAAAGCAGACATGGTAGCAGGCAATATGATGGGAAGTAGTAGATTAGATATTAGTTTGGTACCAAGGGGAAAAGAAATGGAGGTTTAAAGGTCTTGTGTCAAGTTAAACCTCAACCCAGCAACTCAAAAATCTTTGAAAGTATCATAGATAAAGGTCAAGGCAAACAGAATTATGACAATGAACTTTAAAAACACTGACAGAATTTTAGAACACTAGTTGCCATGTACATCTCTTTAGTATTCATACTAAACCATTAGTCTCTTTATAGAGAGGTTTACTGATTTACAGAGACACTCGTTTAGCATGCTACATACAAGTACATCAAATCCCCTGAACATTTTTCATGTCTATGATTTGTAATTCCATGCTGAACTCAGACACTCAGGATTTCATCCAAGGGCTGTGTGAGCAAAAGCAACTTACACAACTAATGCTTCTCTTTCACACTCCCTTTTTTTTTTACAGCCTCCTGCATCCCTCAAAAGCCCCTCAGACATTTGAGGGAGTCTCCAGAAACATGCAGCTTTCTGACAGCAGTGGCTCAAGTGGCTAAGATGCTGACTGGAAGGCAGCAGGTCAGCAGTTCAATTTCTGAGTACTGTAGGATGGAAAGAGTTCCTGTCTTTGTCCCAACTCCTGCCAACCTAGCATTTCAAAAGCAAGAAGTTGCAAGTAAATAATAGGGACTACTTCAGTGGGAAGGTAAAAAGCATTCTGTGCACTCCGGTGTCTAGTCATGCCTGCCACATGACCATGGCAACGTCTGCAGAAGTAGACAGCACTGGCTTTTCAGATTTGAAACAGAGATGAGGACTGAACCCTAAAGTCAGATATGACTGGCTTTCAAGCAAGGGAAGCCTTTACCTTTATCTTGTTGCTTATACTCTTTTAGCACTGTTTTATTATCAATTGTTTTTTGACTTATCTTCTTACGACAAAAAGCTCTGGGATTTTTAAATGGAGAAATTATATTTTAAAAATTCTGAAGTAAACACATTTTAAAAATAATTCCCAAGAGCTGCTGTGAAATGAGGGTAGTGGTGGGCAGCAACAGGTTCACCCATACCAGGAAGGGGGGTAGCAAAATTGGGTGGCCTCAGGGCAGAGGGTGGTGGAGAAACTGGGTGGCCTTTGGACATGGGAGACAGCGAAATTGGGTGGCCATGCCCACCTCTCTGCCCTGCCCCATCAGGTTTTGTCTCTGCAAGTGGTTCAAGGTCTCCCTTGCTCAAAAGCCAGTCAGATCCAACTCTAAGCTGCAGTGCGCATCTCCAGTTACAGCCAAAGAGCCAGTGCTGCCTGTTTGCAGATGTAGACATAGCCATATGGTAGACATGACTAGATCACCCACAACATAGGCTCCACCCTTTATGTAGGCTCCGCCCATGGTGTTGTAGTGAAAATTTTTGCTGCCCACTACTGGATGAGGGGACTGCCTAAACTGGGCAGAAGAGCCTGCCACATATACAGTGTTGTTGTTCAGTCGCACAATCGATTCCAACCCTTTGCGACCCCATGGACCACTGTCCGCCAGGCACCTCTGTCCTCTACCATCCTCCTCAACCTCCCCAGCTCTGTGTCCATTGCTTCTACAATACAATCTAGTCATCTCATTTTTGGCCACCCCCTTCTTCTTTTGCCCTCCACTTTTCCCAGCATCAAGGCTTTCTCAAGTGAATCTTCTCTTCTCATTTGATGTCCAAAGTACTTTAGCTTCATCTTTATTATTTGATCTTCTAAGGAGCAGTCAGGGTTGATTTCTTCTAAGATTGACCGATTTGTTCTCCTCACTGTCCAGGGGACCCTCAAAACTTTCCTCCAACACCACATCTCAAAGGCATCTATTCTTCTGTGCTCAGCTTTCCTAATGGTCCAGCTCTCACAACCATACATTACCACGTGGAATACCATTGCTTTGACTATGCGAATTTTTGTTTGCAATGTGATGTCTCTACTTTTAACTATGTTCCCCAGGTTTCTTATAGCTTGTCTTCCAAGAATCAGTCACTTTTTTATTTCATGGCTGCAATCTCTATCTGCAGTGATTTCTGATCCTAGGAAATTAAAATCTGTCACTGCTTCTACTTCTTCCCCATCTATTTTCCAGGGACTTATAGGGCCTGTTGCCATTATCTTTGTTTTCTTGATACTGAGTCTAAGCCAGCTTTTGCACTCTCTTCTTTTCAACCTAATAGGAGCTTCTTTAGATCTTCCTCACTTTCTGCCATTAGGGTGGTATCATCTGCATATCTCAAATTGTTGATGTTTCACCTAGCAATTTTGTTCCCAATTTGTGATTCCTCCATCCCTGCTTTCTGCATTATGTGCTCTGTGTATAAGTTGAATAAGCAGGGTGATAAAATGCAGCCTTGTCTTACTCCTTTTCCTATTCCAAACCACTCCGTCATTCTGTATTCTGTCCTAACTGTTGCTTCTTGACTCATGCACAGATGTCTCATGAGGCATATAAGGTGTTCTGGTATTTCCATCTCTTTGATTACTTGTCACATTTTGTTGTGGTCCACACAGTCAAAGGCCTTGGTGTAGTCAATGAAACAGAAGTAGACTTGTTTCTGATATTCCTTTGTTTTCTCCATTATCCAATGTATGTTGGTAATGTGGTCTCTAGTTCCCCTGCCTCTTCGGAACCCAGCCTGCACTTCTGGTAATTCTTTCTCCATGTGCTGCTGCAGTTTATCCTGTATTATCATGAGCATCACCTTGCTAGTATGTGGGATGAACGTAATTCTTTGATAATTTGAACATTCTTTGGCATTACTCTTTTTAGGGATTGGAACGTATACCGATCTTTTCCAATCCTGTGACCACTGTTTTGTTTTCCAAATCTGCTGGCATGTAAATGTTCCTGACTTCAATCAATTCCTGCCATGACACATGCCCCTATAGATCTTCTGGAATTGTTTTTTGAGGTTATGTGCAGAAACTGCAGTGGGTGGGAAGGGAACATAAAGATCATTTGCATGTGTGGAAGGTTGCTTGCACAATCATTAGATACAATCTAGCTAACTGTTCCATATTTGGGCAGTAGGGTCCACCAAATATATGCAAAAATGTGCACAGAAGTACACAAATATATGCAAATATTTGAAAATATTATATCTGCATCAAGTAAGATGTTAAAAATAAGCTCATTTGGGGAACAGGAAATGGAAGGGAGGAAAGATTGATCTTAAGCCCTTGTTTCAATGTTGTTTTAGCATAAGCTGCTGCAAACAAAGAATTGGGTTCCCCAATCTAGTTCAAATGTTCATTAGGAACTGCAAAATAAGGAGTTTCAAGCCCTCCATCCTTCCAACCCCTGGTCCCCTTGATTAGAGGAAAACGGAGAACCACCAGGCGGTCTTTACATTTTCCATTCTAGAGTTGACTTTAAATGATGGATTATGTACAAAATATAACTTTAGCCAGGTCATGTAGCTTTACCTGTTTTTCATGATTTCATGAAGTCTCCAGCAAAATAAAGTCCTTCCACTTAGGTCCCACTACTAAACATGTAGGTCCCACTGCAGGAGCTGCAGGAGCTCAGTGGTTAAGAAGCTTGCCTTGTTACCTGGAAGGCTGGCAAGTCAGCAGTTCGAGACCCGGAGTACTGCATGATGGATTGAGGGCATTCCCTGAGTGGAGTTTCTTCCGCAAAAATCCTTTCAACCCAGAATAATTTCTGACATGTAATTATTATTATACTACTAAACAGTTTTACATACTTCAGTAGAGACTTATAGTGAACTCACAGTAGAGACTTGATATATTGGACTTCATAACAAGGATACTTAGAAACTCTTCACTTATAACTACATATAATCAACACTAATTAGCTTACTTTTCAGTCTTACTTTTCAGTCTTATGCTGCTTAAATTGTTATAATGTGCATGATTGTTTAAACTGTGATAATATGTATGAGGAGAGGAGAGGATACTGACGTAGAAACCGGCAAACCAACGTCAGGATTTTTGTATGAGGAGAGGAGAGGATACTGACGTAGAAACCGGCAAACCAACGTCAGGATTTTTGCCAAGAGAACCCTATGGACCAAAACAAAAGGCAAAACAAATGGGGCAAATGAGATGAAATAGGATGCTTAGCACATCAGAGCAGAAGAAGGGGAGGGACATGAAAGGGGGAGGAGAAATACAATGTTGCAAGGAACAATACTGCATAGGGACATGGAATGTGAGATCTATGAACCAGGGAAAACTGGAAGTGGTAAAAAAGGAAATGGAAAGAATAAGCATTGACATATTGGGAATCAGCGAGTTAAAATGGACAGGGATGGGCGAATTCAGCTCTGGAAACCATCATATCTACTACTGTGGACAAGAAAACCTCAGAAAAAATGGAGTAGTCATAATTGTCAACAAAAGGGTGAGGAAAGCAGTAATGGGATATAATCTCAAAAATGATAGAATGATGTCAGTCAGAATACAAGGCAAGCCATTTAACATCACTATAATCCAAGTGTATGCACCAACCACTAGTGCAGATGAAGCTACAACTGACCAATTTTATGAGGACCTAGAACACCTCATAGAACAGACACCAAGAAATGATGTACACATTATCATAGGAGACTGGAATGCCAAAGTAGGAAATCAAAAAGTTACTGGAATAACAGGCAAGTTTGGTCTTGGAACACAGAATGAAGCAGGGCAAAGAATGATAGAGTTCTGTCAAGAATAATGCACTGGTCATAGCAAACACTCTCTTCCAGCAACACAAAAGGAGACTTTACACATGGACATTACCAGATGGCCAACATAGAAACCAGATTGATTACATACTCTGCAGTCAAAGATGGAGAACTTCCATACAATCAGCAAAAACAAGACCAGGGGCAGATTGTGGCTCAGATCACAACCTACTGATTGCAAAATTCAGGCTTAGACTAAAGAAAATAGGAAAAACAATTAGGCCAGACAGATATGACCTAGACAATATTCCTTGGGAATACACAGTGGAGGTGTGGAACAGATTTAATGGCTTGGACCAGATAGACAGAGAGCCAGAAGAATTATGGACAGAGATGCGGGACATCATGCAGGAGGCAGCAAGAAAAACCATACCAAAAGAAAAGAAGCGTAAGAAAGCTAAATGGTTGTCCAATAAGGCTCTTAAAATAGCAGAGGAAAGAAGGGACGCAAAAGGCAAAGGAGAAAGGGAAAAATACAATCACTTGAATATAGAATTTCAAAGAAAAGCAAGGAGAGATAAGGAAACCTACCTGAATGAACAGTGCAAAGAAATAGAAGAAAACAACACAAAAGGTAGGACCAGAGAGCTTTTCAAAAAAATTGGGGATCTCAAGGGAACATTAAGTACATGAAGGTACATTAAAACAGTATTATTTTCATTCCCATACACACGTGACTGAAGGTGCCTTTTGGCACATTATTTTTGTATCTATTACATTATTCCAATAATTGAAAGTACTGTGTGACAGAAAACAACAGGCATAGAATACATGATTTAAGACTCGGTTTAAAAAGTTATTCCCTTTTATTCTTCATTGTGGAACATACTTCAAGAAAATTCTGAATGGCATCTGCAGTGAGTTATGGGTGGCTTAAATGAGGAAGTCGGACTAATCCACTGGTTGTCAATGGAGAGAAATAAATGAAAAGTATATTACACTTAAAATGAAGTATGACTGCACTGATTACAATCAGACTCTTAAAAGACCCTTACTAAAGCAAAAACCTTTTTTCCAGATTTTTTAAAATATGAAGTTCAACATATTCATTACTTTGTCAGATTTTACTCTTAACCAAAAGCCGATGAATGAATAATTTTATTTTAATGTTCAAAATCAATACATGGATAATATATTTCTTAGATTGTAGTAATTGGAGGAATAAATGGCATTTGTCTAATGGCGGTCTCCATAAAATGTTGGGATTTTGAGGCAATGTTAGGTGTGTATGCAGTGCTTTTCTAATACAATAAAACTCTGTTTTACATAAAAATCCCACTCTGTAGCTTTTTATGTAGTATGTTTTTTAAGTAAAACAATGCAAAACCATAGGAACTCTGGGGAAACCGTCATGTAAAATGATTTTTTTTAAACGTAAAACGAAGCAAACCCATAGGAACTCTGGGGAAAACCGTAAAATGGGATGTCCCCAGAATTTCCTTACATAAAACGATTTTTACATAAAACGAGGCATACGTAAAAGGGTTTTTTCTGTACATTTCTGGAAAATATGTGGTGGTCGGATTTTTAAAAGTAAAAACTTAGTACAAGAATCATAACATTCTGTGTTGTCTTTCTGTTGACTGTAAGTTGGCTAAGACTGACAAGCCTTTAAAATTTTCAATATTTTCCCTTCCTAGAATCACAGAAATGTCTGTAACTGACATTTCAAGAGAAGGTTAGTTACAATCTCCAGCAAAACAGAATGTACCAAATGCTTTTACTCTTTTCTTAGAAAATAAGTAATCTTGGCTTCAGCCCCCCCCCCCCCGGTTAATCCACTGTAAAGTCCAATTATTTAAAAAAGTCCACTTGATACAGCCAAGCTTCTAGAATATTCAACAGGCCACTTACTAGTTAGTTTACTTGTTTCTTCAATTTCTTGAATGCTTCAGAAGATTTACAGAGGGGGGGAAAGTGTTTAAATCAGTGGTTCGCAACCTACGACCTGTGGGCTGGATCCAGACCCTGATGCTATTCCACCCGGCCCACAGCAACAACCCTGGAAGCGTATGCATTTATGACAGCCGCAACACACCTGTGCATGCACAAACGCACCCATACATACACAAATGCACCTGTCGTGGTTTACAGCAGTTTTTGTGGCAGGGGAAAACCATGTGTCTGGCCCATTCAGCTGTCTGAGGGGGAATTGTCCAGCCTGTAGTGCGAAATGGTTGAGAACCTCTGGTTTAAATCATAGAATATAAACAGCATTAAAGCCAAATGTAAAGAGAACATGGGTCAATCTAGTGGGCAATACAAATTTCAGGAATCAGTGTGGAACTTTCTAATCACTTTGCACCTCACTTTGTTGCTGAACTCACAATCAGACCTACAAGGTAAATTCTATGGCATCGTTACCTGAAAAATTCTAAATAATGCCTAAATGCTCCTACCTAAATATGCTCATATAGCACAAACTGCATGATTTTTGGAGGCTAACTCAGTGTCTCAGAGCAATCATCATTTACCATGGACAGCTAGGAATCTGACAGACCCAACTGGCTGCTCAACTAGTGAAAAATGCCTGAATAGTCACTCTCAACCATTACTACTATTTTAACTACTACAATGACGGTGACTAATACTAATGCTTGTGGGAAGATCAAAAAGTGAGACGACATGTTTACAAGACAACTGACTTTAAAATTTCAAAAACCAAATTGACAGTTATTGGTAAACAAAGATTTTGGAACAACTCTAGTTACTGGAGTTAGTATGGGGAGGAAGAGGATAACATGAGCTTGCTTCCATATTTTTTTAATTTCTTGCCCTAATGTCTGGTACACTGCCATTTTTGGAACAGAGCAACAGAAAGAGGCACTCAAAACAGTAACAGACAGAGGTGAATAGAAACCAGAAAAGGAGCAACCAAGACAAAGGAGTACAGATGGAGATTTTTTTTCTGAACTTTTTTTTCATGCTAGTTTCTAAGTAATAAATAGAGGAATGTTTCTGGAAGAAATATGCCTTTGGGTGTTTCACTTAATTTTTGCTTATTTCTCCTAATTGCAAAATCCAATGTTTGAAAATGGTCCATGAATCAAAGCATTGTGTTCACAATGATTTAAATAATAGGAGTCAATATATGATGGCTTGCTTTGTGACTGTCACTGGGAACCCATTAGGTCATAAGTGCAGGGTCTGCTGTGCTGGCCAACAACTTTCCTGAAAGACAGGTTACCATATTTTCTGGTTTAAAAGACACACACCATTTTTAGACACATTTTAAAGGAAATTTTAACTATAGGAGGCAGGGAGGGAGGGATTGACCAGGCAAGAGAACTCCTTTGGAAGCCTCTCGCCTGGCTGATCCCACCTCCACTGGCCAACAGGAGGTGGGGATGAAAAGCGGGCAGGTTCACTCCTTGAACAGAGAACTTGCTCAGGTGAGGCCCCCATTCCCTGCTTGCCTTCCTCTCCAGGCATGGTGGGATACAATTGTGATGGGGCCACTTCCTCCCCTTTCTACAGACAGAGTTGCTGCCTCACCCAGCCTAGCGATGGGTATAGGATTGCTCTTCCTCATGGATCCTGCCAGGGGGCTTGAAAGAGCCCTTTCCATGTGGATCTCAACCTCCCTAGCAGGATCCATGGGGAAGATCCTTCCCCCATCGGCCCCTACTGCCTCCACTGGCTGCCTGGCCAAGTTCGCTTGCAAAGGTGATCTCTTCTGGGAGCGAAGTCACCCACTTTCCCTCCTGTTGTGATCCAGTCCTCATCAGACACTGAGGATGGCCTGGATCAGGAGGCACTCCCTATGCCCCACCCAGTTCCCAAGTCTGAGGATGTCTTGAGCCAGGGATCTCAGCTTGCGGCTCTCCCAAGTCTGTTTTCCCCAGCAATTGAGCTGTCAGATAAGGGGTCTGGCTCTGACAGTGATCAGCCCTCAGTCAGGGAAATGTCCAGAAAGTAGCTACAGCTGAGATGCAGGCAGGCTAGAGCAAAGTATCAAAGAAGGCTCTCAGCTGATACCAATTAGCTGGGAGGCTTACAAGCAAGTTTGGTGAAGCCTGCCAGCGTTGGTACAACTCTCGTGCAAAGTCCAACACCCTGCTCGACTCCAGACTGCTTGCCTAGACCCTGACTTGCCTGCCATGACCTTGACTTCTCTGCCAATCCTGGACACCCTTTGGATAGACGCTTGCTCAGACTACCGGCAAACAGGCCTCAGCTTGCATTTTGGATGTTGATATCTGGACTCTCCTCAAACAGACTGTGTAGTGCTGCTATGTGGTGACCGTGCCCTTTTGGGTGGGTCAGCATACCTCCACTCCTCCTGATGGTCATCAGGGGCCAAGAGGGAAGGCCCTGATTCCAACCTGGTCCCAGTCCATGCACATGGCTAGGGAAGGGCTCAGGATTTGATAGAAGCTCTCTCAGAAGCCTCAATTCCAGCCTGGTGTCCGTGGCGTCGAACTGCACCAGCGGGATGGGGTGGGCGGGCTAATACTGGATTATAAAATGCACTTTGTTTTCCCCACATTTTTAAGGGTGGGAAGTGCATTTTACAAACTGGCAAATATGGTATTTTCCATTACAGAGTGCCCCCAAAGTCACCATACATAGGTAAAAATGTGTAACAGATATCTTGGAATGTACTTGCCAAGAGTGGAGGGGGAGAAGACATTGTGTGTGAATGTACAAAGAAATGGCCAAAATGTAGAGAATGTTTTGTAAACATTTTGTAAAAATTTGGGATGAATATTTTGTCAATACAGGTACATTTAGCTACAATTTCCCATTTCCCCTACATATGGTGTATTTTGGGACACCCTGTACTTGTATCCGTTAATGGATAGCCACAAAGGTAGCAGTTGGCACTTTTAAGGCTGATTTCTCAGCTCAAATGCAACAGTAATGAGGTCTGTCAGGACTGGTAAGAACTGAACTTTTCATATATACAGGAGTATTTTTAATACTCTAGGAATTTATCTTATTCCTAAACTGTTTTGCACATCCTGAGTTTTGTATTTTTACACCCTTCTCTGAATTTTTATTTGTAGAATATATCTCCTAGTTATTTCAACTGTTTATCATTGAAATCTGTATTATTTGTTAAAATTTCAGAAATAATTTCAAACCCACACAATATTTTCCATTTCCATGAGGTCAAAAGAGGCTTTTGTCAAGATACATCTGCTAAAATTTCAGGTATAGTTTATGAAAGTGAGCTGTGAAACAGAAGGGATCAACAAATAACTTAATTGTTATCTTCCCTTTCATCTCACCTCAACCCCAAGACTTCTGCAGAGATCTGACTTCCTGCTATTCTTTCAAAGTGCACAGCATTACAGAATGAGAATCCTGTGTGTCAAGAGGAAGAGTCTACACTGGACTAATGTAAGAGAGAACATGTTTCTCCAAATGAAAAAGCTCAAATTTTTTTTTGCTTAAACAGATACAAAGAATGTCCACATGGATCATTGTTTCACTGGCCAACTTGAAAAGTGAGACTATATTTTTCAAAAATTAAGAATCAGATCAAATAATTAACAAAGACAGTAACTCCCAAATATCCTCTGTCTCCCCTAGTAAATCATAATATATAATACAGGTGGAATGTGTGCAATTTACTGGGTCACAAAGATAATAGTCAGTTTTCACTGTTAAAATTATTGGTACAACTTGAGAAATACTTATCTTTCTTGTATCCATATATCTTCCGCAGCCTGCAAAAGACTGGGAAATCAATGGAGATCATACAAGATACAGTCCAGTGGTTTACAGGTGGGAAGATGTTTGTAGAAATGACAGATTTGTGTGCTACATGTGCTTTCCACTTTTGCTACAGTCCTTCCTGCTCTCTGAAAGAATTCCATCCCCATATTGAATAGAGGTGAAATATAATTAATCGGTAACTTTATTTATTTATATTTATATTTACTACCCCGCCCCAATCGGGTATACCTGACTAATGGTCTTTAAACCTTAAAAATACATAAAAATTAAAACAATGTAGCAGCTAAAACCAAAAGTCACAGGGGGTGGCTGTCCTCTTAAATCAGCCAACCTACATGCTTAACAATTCTTAACAATTCTCCTCAGTGAAACATTAAAGAACCAGAATGCATATTCTTGCTTTGCACTTTTGAGAATATTTTTTGCCCAAATTGCAAAATTGCAACATATGGCAAATGCTGGACTTCTTGCATGGATTTTTGAAAAGTATAAGCTCTGGATGGGTTATTTCCACAAGTGCTTGTTCTCTCTCTCTATGCACACATGTTTATCATCACAAAGGTGAAAGAAATTAGTTTTACACAGAGACATTTGTGGGAAGCTGTTCTTTTTCTTACACTGGAGGTGAGAATTCTCATGGAGTGGTTTTTCAATGTCAAGGTAGCTTGTCTCAGCTGAGAATGAGTACATATATGCATATGTCTGTCATTCCATTTGTTTTCTTTGGCAACTGTCAGTAGTCATTTCAGCTAGTGCTTAAATCTGGTGACCTATACAGAGCCAAGTTTATTCAGCTATACAGTACCTAATAAAGCTATCTCCCATCACTCCTTCTGTGCTGTGTCTTTTCTTTTCAGGGCCTGGCTGTGACTAAGCTGCTGCCTGGGCCCACAAAATGATAGATAAAAATTAAATTCATTTTTTAATTTAAAGGGTAATTTCCTTTTTTAAAAAAAAATATGCATATCTCAAAAATAAAGGAATAGCAACTTATTTCTTGCATCGAATAAAGTCTCTTATTAATATTTTATTAATCTTTAAAAGTTCAGAAACCCATTCCCAGTGAAATGCTTCACATACCAAATTTTTAATTGGTAAAATATCTGGATCTAAAAATGCAACTGACACATGGAACAAAGATGTGGTCAGAACCCCTATGCACCATCAAGCTACCATGTTCACACTTTCCGGCAATGTATGTGTTAGTTATGTGTCTTAGTGAAATCTGTGAAGGGACTTTTCAAGTACAAGTAATACCTCATATAACATTAGTATCGAATAACACTAAAATTGCATAACATTAAGGAATCTGGGGGGAAGAATTGCATCAGATAACATTAAGATCCTATGGGATGCTTCAGATAACAACCGCTAAAGCCTGTGTGGTTACAATGTATCTCTATGGATCCCATAGGATTTTAACATGCATCAGATAACACTAAAAATCATTATAACACCAAGACTTGTGGAACCAGGTTTTAGTGTTATATGAGGTTTTACTGTACTCAGTTAAAGAAGTATAGAATGAAAAACATGTACTGTATTTGTTATAATAGTAATTTCACATCAGAGATTACTCTGGGTTGAAAGGATTTTTGCTGGAGAAACTCTATTCAGGGGACTCCGAATGAGGCTCCTTTCATGTTCCCAAGTGCAGCCCTTGGGTATCAAAACTTGACCTTCCAGTCTCCAAGCTCAGTGTCATAAACATGAAGCCACCAGAGGAGCTGCATTTATTTGTTATTGTTCTCTTTCAACAGATTTGTTTCAAATTCTGCACTGAACCTGAATATTTAATCTTAACTATTTCACTGAGACCAATTGTAAACTAAATCAAGGAACTAAAAGTGTGACTACCGTGCAATTGAAAAAAGGTAGGCTTGGATTTTCACATCACATAATTATCATTTCTCTTCAAATCCCTATTTCCTTATCTATACACTATTAAAATGCCCATCATTTTCTTAAATCTCCAGTTAGGTTTGGAAAAGATATTTACATAAACTAATCTGTTAGCATCTTTATTCAGATAGGATCAACTTCTGGTTTTTCACAGCTGGCCTTCTAGAGGTGTTCAGAGTAAACATGCTCTTAATAATATCTCCCATTTATGGCACCCAGGAGGAATAAGGACTAGAGTTGTAATACCATTTTCAGGGTGCACGTCAATTTCTGTAAATAGATCTAAAGTACTGTCTAACAGCAGAAAACCTAATTGCTTCTTCTCAGTAACATAGTTTAGTGAAATATGTCAGCACTATCAGGCCAACAGAAGCTAGTTTGTAAAGCCTGGTAAGGTAGCTCAGTCTTCAGACAGATGATTTCATTTCTGATATCAATGGGAGAAGGGCCGTTTTGGGAGATGTTCAGAAAGAGATGTTTGGAAGTTTCTTATTTACTTATTTATATGTTTGTAGCAGGATATATGCTTTGCTTTTTAGGATGCAGTGTTTACAATACCAGTTCACAATAAATAAAGAAAAAGGTGGAACAACATTCAATAGTTGAAATGCCCCAGATGCATCAGGAATAAAAATTGGGAGCCTGAAAGAGCTTGTGTTAGCTTAAGGCACCGATAAAGGCTTCCTGTATCACTTTCCACAAATCACCCGTACCAATGAAGTATGGGTATAATAAAATTGAGACAGTCAGTCATCTTGAAAAATAGCTCACTTTCAGATATATCATGTGGAATGGCAGAAAATGCAGTTCACGTTATCTTGCAGCAGTAAAGTAGCTCCTGCGCATGAGTAAAGATGAAAGATTATGGTCAGCAAAAGAACATTTGATGAGTGACTTATTTCCATAGGTTTCCATACAGTATCAGTGGGGCAGAAGGGAATACATTCTCTTCTTCAAAGTGGATCCTCCATCACACTGGGAAGTGCCATGTGGTATAGGAAGGGTAAAATGGCCATCCAGCCCCTGAAGCTGTCTAAGGGAGCGTGACCCGGCCCCCGGCTTAAAAAGGTTGAGAACTCCTGCTCTATGTTCTAAAAAATATTCATACACAACTGCCTTTTCTGGTTATCTGACCTACTATTCACTGTGTAACCCTGGGAACTAGACTTTGGATACTAATGTTAACCATGAGGAAATTCTGCAAATATTCCCTGAAGATTTTTATGGGTAACATCAGCAAGCAGTTTGTTGTTGTTTTTCAGTCGCACGGTCGAGTCTGACCCTTTGCGACTCCATGGACCATCATGCACCAGGCTACTCTAACTTCCACCATCCTCCTTAGCCCACTCAAATCTACACCCATTGCATCTACAATGCCATCTATTCACCTCATCTTCTGCCGCTCCCTTCTCCTTTTTCCTTCTATCTTTCACATCATCAAGGCCTTCTCTAGTGAGTCCTCTCTTCTCATTTGGTGGCCAAAGTACAATAAAACCTTGCATAAAGAATGCCTTGCTTAGAGAATAACACACTTAAAGAGCAGATTTTTCTCTGAAGGGTCATCTCGCTTAACAAATAAAACCAACCAAAAACTTGCTTAACAAATAAATCGGGTTTTACAATCCCCCACACACATACCAGAAGTCACAATTGGTCACTTACAATGGTGCTTTGCTTAAAGAACAAACTTGTGTAAAGAGCAATCCTGTGGAACGCATCATGCTCTTTAAGCGAGGTACCACTGTACTTCAGCTTTATCTTCAGTAATTGTCCCTCTAATGAGTAGTCAGTGTTGATTTCCTTCATGATTGACTGATCTGTTTTCCTCGCAGTCCAGGGGACTCTCAAGAGTCTCCTCCAGCACCACAATTCAAAGGTGTCTATTCTTCTTCATTCAGCCTTCCTTATAGTACAGCTCTCACAGCCATACATTACTATTGGTAATACCATTGCTTTGACTATGTGAACTTTTGTCGGCAGGGTGATGTCTGTCCACTTTGTTATGATAGCTAGGTTACTCATTGCTTGTCTCCCAAGAAGTAAGTGTCTCTTTATTTTGTGGCTGCAATCACCATCTGAAGTGATCTTAGATCCCAGGAAAGTAAGTCTGTTACCACTCCCATTCCTTCCCCTTCTATTTGCCAGGAGTGATGGGGCCAGTTGCCATGATCTTGGTTTTTTTGATGTTGAGTTTCAGACCAGCTTTTTCACTCTCGTCTTTCACCCTCATCAAGAGGTCCTCTAGGTCTTCTTCACTTTCCGCCATTAGTGTAGTGTCATCTGCATATTGATGTTTCTCCCATCAATCTTAATTCCAGCTTGTGCTTGGTCCAGCCCTGCATTACACACAATGTGTTCTGCGTACAAATTAAATAAGCAGGGTGACAACATGCAGCCTTGTCATACTCCTTTTCCTATTCTAAACTAATCAATATTTGCATATCTATATAAAAGCAATTTGTTAGCTGGAGAGAAAAACATATGAAGAAGAGATCAATGTATGGACTGCTATACAATATACTGTATTTCTAGAACTGATCATCTTACTGTTCACACAGATATGTGCTAGTGATTGGGAAGCAACCATGCCCATGAAATGTCAGCACCAGGGCAAACATTGATTGTGGGGTGAGGATCATAGTTGTCATTTTATTTGTTTGTCACTGAGAAAACCAGGCTATATTCTACATAACCACAGCTAACATTTTCAAAGGAGCACAAATCAAGAATTTGTATGTTTGCTTTTCTGCCTCTAATTGGAAATATTCAGTCATGCAATGTTACACTTAGAGTTCTCTATGGAGAAGAAAAAGAGTAAACTAACAAAGTGAGGATTAATTTTTTTAGATAACTAAAGTTTGACATTGTTTGTGCCAATAAAAAACTACTGTTTTGTCAAATGTGCTAATGCCTCTTTGGGGTTTATTTTTATAGACAATATTCACACTGTGAAGAAACAGACCCCATAAGGATTAATATCTTGCTAGAAAAAGCAAAAGGGAAAACAACTGGTCTCAAGGTGTTAAGTAATAGAGAAAAGGGAGATAGGATATTGGCTGCTGTTCTCCTTATCTTTTGCTGCCCGGGTCAACTTCTGGGATAGCAAGGCACCAGATACTGATTAAAGAGATGCACCTGGGCTGCAGATGAGAAGGCAGGGTAGGGGGCTGTATTTGGGGGAAATTTCCTCCAGCCTTGGTGTCCTATACCTGACTGGCCAAGTAAGATCAGGTGAAAAGAAAATGGGTATGAGTAGTGGTTAGGATAAGCATGCTGTTTAGTTTTTGGTTATCCTAGCGTGACCAGGTCCAGAGGAGTGGTCTTTCTACCAATGGGATCCTCACAAGTTCAGTGCCCACAGAGCTTAGATTGCTTTAGTAGAACATTGGGCTAGCAGGAAATCAGCTGCACAGGCTTGGAAGTTTCACCATTTCATCCTCTTCTTTCTTTTATGGACAGATTTTGTGAACCCAAAAGTAAGTCTGATGCTCTACTTTGGCTTGATTAGAAATACAGTACAGTCAAACCTCGCATAAAGAGTGCCTCGCTTAAAGAGTAACTCGCTTAAAGAGCAGAATTTTCTCTGAGTGTTCGTTTCGCTTAACAAATAAAACCAACCAAAAACTCGCTTAACAAATAAATCAGGGTTCACAACCCTACCCCCACAATTGATCACTTACAATGGTGTTTCGCTTAAAGAGCAAATTCGCTTAAAGAGCAATCCTGTGGAACGCATTATGCTATTTAAGCGAGGTACAATTGTACAGTATTTTACTTTTCTACCCTGAGTCCCTGTGCTTGTGGACATCAGTGTGTTTTGATTTTTCTGTACCCTGCTTTCCCCTTTATTACTCCACACTTTAATATTTTTTAAATAAAGTAAAATTTTAACAGCCAATTTTGAGCTTTTGGTTTCACCAAGCGCTTCAAGGTAACTAAAACCAGACTTTGGCTCTGAGGCTTAGCCAGAGTGTAAAGGAGGAAGTTAATGTTTGGGTCAATTACCAAGAAGGGGGCAGGGGCACACACAACCTTGCCCAAGTGAGCCTTCCTCCAGCCAGGGAGCAGGGGTATGGGCAGAATGGAGAGAGTATCCCATAGCCTAGGTGCTCAGGTAGATTTCTACACTTCCATATATGCATTTCGTGTTCCATGAGGGCTTCCTTGCCTCCTCATATGGTAGTCACTGGGGGTTTAAGGGGAAGCTTTCTGCTCCCCCAATTTCCTAAAATCTTTAGGAAGATATTTTTTCTACCACTAGCTGGAATGAGAAAAGCAACTTTACCAATGGGATCAGCGAGGATTAAGAGGGGTAAAGACATTTTTAGACTATAGCGAATACCATGGCCAACCCTAGCATTAACCAGAGTGAGGCCCAAGGCAGCAGACTGTTAGTGCCACAAAACAGCAGAAACTGGTTGTTTATTTGATTTACTATGGTTGTAGCTTTACTGTGTGTGATTTACCATATCAGGTGCTAATTTTTTTTTAAAGCTGCTGACTGAGTGCTCTGCACTGAATTGGAGGAAGATGGGTATGACGTTTGCTTCTCCTCCCCAGGAAACAAAATTTCTTAAGAGTAGCTCTGAAGACTGCTGTCTCTCTCCACCCCTACTTGCAGTGGGATACCTATGACACCAGCAGCCTTGGTGAAGAAGAGGAAGATTATTTGAGGCTCACCTGCATGTAAATAAAACACCCATTGAGACCTGTGCAAAGATCTGAAGTTCTCACTCCTCTAGGCAAGGAATATAAGGGCCAAGCTAACATTTATTCCCAGTTTCAAGACTGAAGGCCACTAGATAATTCATTTAAGCTTAATTCTTTTAAGGAATTAGTTTAATTTGCTTCAGCAAAGAAATATGAAACATGCATTTAAGAAAATGGTCTTAATAAAGCAACCATGAGTCTTCTGTAGAGGGGAAAAACTACTTATTTTTGTAGGAACTCAAAAAGATGGCAACTCAATAGTTAGGCACTATACATTTTAGATAAATAGTCTTTAAGATGATTCTCAAGCTGGTAAGAAAAATGCTGCTTCCAGTCCCCAATGTAATGGCTCCTTCCCCCGCTCTCACTTCCCATTCAACTTATTGATTGAATTCTGTACCTTTTGATCACAAATAGTTTCATCATGTTCGATGTTGTATTTGTACTTTGCCTGAAAAAAATTCAATACAACTAGTAACAATAGAAAAATTGCTGCACTGTACATTAGATGAAAATTTTGTGCATTAACTCTTATAATACAGTAGAGTCACAGCTGGATAATGAGATTCTTTTGTAGAAGGAAGGGTCTGGCAGAGTAGCATCTCATAAATGGGCTCAGCCAAGTCTCAATCTCCATAAAGAATTAGCTATGTTGCTGATACCAAGCAGGCTATATGCTTGTAGAGCAAGCTATATAAGTATTCAATACTTGAAAATCTCCCTATTTAGGAATGTTGTATACAACTTCTGTGTCCATAATTCAAATAATCAGGAAAAAGCCCCACATATTTTTAAAATATTATGCCCAAGATGTCAGCAGCAAAAAAAGTTGCCAAATAGCAAAGGTCAGCCTGACTGGTGACAACATCCATGACAGCAATCAAGATCTCAGGATACAAGATCCCAAAATACAGGGTCCTACTTTGTGTTCATTACCATTCAAAAAAAGATATCAAGCATAGGGAAATCTCAGAACCTGACTCCTGTTTTCATCAGTTAACCACTTCTAACCCAAATAAAGAGCAAATGTCAAAACTGTTTTCCAACAAGTTTTGGCATTTTATGTATTAGGAATGTAGTTTCCTCTCCCTCAGAACTTAGACTGCACCAACCCCTAACCACTTTGCTATTTCACCTAAACCAATTATTTTTCTAAATGAGGCAAAGTTCCTGCAAGCACCTCTTTCCATCCCTGGCAGAAAAAAATGGAGCACTCACAAAGCAAATAATTAATAAGCTGTGGCCAAAATGTGTGGAGATATCTCACTCTAACTAATCTGTCCCCACATATGTAGACTTCTCCTCAGGATGGATTTTAAGCTGAGAGCAAAAGGCCTTCAGATGACACAACATAACACATGGATGAGGTAGGAATTTGAACTCAGGAGCTCTTGGGTCCAAGAATGCAACCTCCAACTTACACAGATGCCTCAGACTGGAAGACTGGAGGGAAAAAAGATGGCAACATTATTTGTACTGAAAAACTATAAAGCTCAAGCAAAAATCAAAAACAAAGAAACCTCTGGGTGCACTGAATCACACCAGGTAAGAAACAGTTAAGACGTAAAGGACTTCAGCTAAGACTGAAGATGGTTCAGTTGGCAAAGGACAAAGCCTATCTTGAAAGAAAATCTGGGAGATCAAAATACAGTAGATGGTGCCTGAACAGAACCCTAAGGTTTCCATCAGTGAAAAGTAGGCCATAAATAAGCTTTCCATGTGTAAAGCATCCCTTTTTCTGAGCGCAAATTTGGGACCAGAGGGGGGAACTTTGTGATATTACAGCCTCTAAGGTTTGTATAACAAGAAAGCACCTGGATTTCACCATTGGCAATTCACACATCTACCTTCATTCAAAAGGCATGACAGATCCAAGTGCATGTACTCCTTTGCTCCCTGTTGTGCAGTGGCAATTCATATTTGCATGGCACAAACGAGCCCTGGAATTGACTGGAAATGTGTAGAGTCTAAATGTTATAGTTATGCTTTTAAAAAAAATCTAAGTTTTTTCCTTTTCTAGCATTGAAATCTGTCTTCCCACTCAAGATCCTGGAAACAATAGCAATTCACAGGAATCATCCCCTACCCTGAAATTTACAAATTCTAGCCACAAAGGAGACTCAGAACTTATGTTCCTTTTAGCTCTTTTATTTAATAGTCAATATTTCAGCTGTCTCAGTAAGCAAAATTATTGTTCCCTGACAATCTCAACAGAAATCCACAACTTTGATTTTTCAAGGGACTAGCACAACACGACATGGGAAAAGGAAATGCTTTATCCAATAAGAAATAAATGGAGATAATTTGTGTAGGATTAAATGAAGGTCTGACTGTAGAGCCCCAAGAAACACCCGAAGGCATTAATTGACCAGAATTGTTTTCTGATGAACTAAATGTCCATCTTGTTAAAAAGGAAGAGAGAGAGAGTGGTGCAGATATTCATACACATGCAGCCAGAAATAAGAAGACCTCTGAGCTGCACAAGTGCTTGACCTCTACAGGAGTTTGGTAATGTAATTTCATGTCACTGTTGCAACTAACAGGGACGAATGCACTCTATCACGAAGCCCTCCAGGTGGGAGAATTCACTTTTGTAGGCCAGCTGTTCATGACTCCTGAAAGCCAAGTCACATGGGAAATGCATACAATCTATGCCAGAAAGATCAGAAATACCTTATTGGCCTTTAAGGGAAGTGGCAGGTGCATAGTTCTACCATCCAAAGCGGATGCTGTGCTCAGAGACTGCTGCCTTGTAGCAAGCTAACTAATATGCCATTTGTATTCTCCGGGATGGCAATGAGAACAAAAATGTCCCAAAAATGGGGGGGGGGGAGGGGGGAGAGAGGCAATACACAGAGCTGGGCAGGCTTTTCTGGAATCTGGCCTATCTTTCAAGTCAACGAGAACTGGAAACACATGTGAAAATTAGGGTTGTTTTTTTTTCAGGCCAGTCTGAAAATCACCAAATTCAAACTAATGGTAAAGTAGCTAGTCTGCAGCCTCATCTATAGTATAAAACTCTAAGTATGCCTAAGTTTAAACACATTCTATTATTTATGCTAGAATGTGCTAAATTTATCAAACCCATTCTTTCTTATTCATATTCTAAAATAGACGAAGAAATAAAATTTACATTAAAAGCACATTAATGCTTCACGATTCCCCAAACCCATATATGAGATATGGGAATTACATGATTTTTAAGTATTCAAGTAAATTAAATGGGATTCCCTGGGTAGTCAGCAAAGCATTTAGAGACATAAAGCTCAATCTGAATTTTAACTACAGTGTCTATTAGGAATCTCTGAACTATATGTTATTTATTCATCTGGTTACTAAGCTTATTTTTACTATTAAAAGAGAGTTTCATCCTACAATGTCCTTTTCTTCAGAATTTACTGTTTCCCAGACAATATGCATGCTTGAACATGGCAGCAGAAATTACAAGTCAGAACAATTAAGAGCCTAATAATTTCCACTGATGTATTTAAAACAATATATCAGGATAAGAATTTATCCTCCATGATATAGTGGGAGCAATGAAGGCTGCAGACGAGACAGGAAACCTTTGTGCCACATCTAGCCCACAAATGGAGGTTCTTTATTTCCCCATCTAAGGTTTTAAAGAGTTTTCAAAATATGTGCTGTGTGTTCTGTTCATGCACTGAAAAAATGTGATCAAAGGGTGAGTAAACCTTTTCACACTCCCTGTGTTTTCTGTGGTAAATAGTAATATTTCATACAGTTTTCAGCAAAATACCTAAGACAGAACTAATGACATATAGTATTTATAGGGCTCTTTTAAAGCACATCCCTTCAGGAGTATAGGTAACTGAGGCAGATTTTAGAATGGAAACTAATGTTTTGTCTCCTCCAAAAATCTCAGTGAGTGATGAAACTGGATGATTACTCTATTAGAAAGCACAGTGTGTCCTCTATAAGAAGCTTACTTATTCAATGTGTCAACTGGAATTCAACACAAGACTTCAATATCTGAAGTGCTCACTAAAAAGTTAATCCATTCTAGAAAAGCTATCTGCTTTTATTAATATTCTGAAAAACACTCCTAGCCCTTTAAGGACCTTTCCTCATTTCTGAGGTAAATAAAGAGGTTACCTCTGCTTGACCAGATCTCTCTAAGCTAAATACTATCCAGCTACAGTAAAACCTCATATAACACTAAAACCTGGTTCCACAAGTCTTCGTGTTATATGATTTTTAGTGTTATCTGATCCTCTATGGGATCCATAGAGATACATTGTAACCACACAGGCTTTCGCGGTTGTTATCTGAAGCATCCCATAGGATCTTAATGTTATCTGATGCAATTCTTCCCCCCAGATTCCTTAATGTTATGCGATTTTAGTGTTATTCGATACTAATGTTATATGAGGTATTACTGTACTTTCCTAGTTAACAGTATCTAATTTCACATACCAAATCCTAACTGGCTTCTTTACATAACCTGGAGTTATGTGGCTGTCTTGCTTTCCAAACCATGGTTTAATCCTATGTGACAAATCAAACTGTCAGATTTTCTAAATCTGTCTCTCCCATCTGACTGGCTGTGGCTTCTCCATGATGCCTGTGCTAATAAGCCCAGAGGATCATAGACCTTATCCATCACAAGCATCAGGATTTGAAACTAGGGTCTAAAAGAGAACAGAAGTACTATGGAGATCTTTGAATATTTTGGAATAGTAGCCGTGTTAGTCTGTGGTTCAGGGATATCAGAAAACAAAATAAATAAATAAAAAACAACATTTTAGCACTTTAAAGTGCTACAGTGTTTTTTTATTTATTTATTTTGTTTTCTGATATGGAGATCTTAGAATACCAATAAAGTAGGTTCTCACCAAGGCAAAATCTAAATTATTAATTTCAGTGGCAATATAGAATCAAACCTAATTGAAAATAATTATCAATATCATTTACATCAGGTGTTCTCAACCTTTTTAAGCTGGGGGCCACACACTCCCTCAGACAGCTTTGGGGGCTGGACAGCCATTTTCCCCTTCCTCCACCACATTATTTATTTATTTATTTATTTGTTCGAATTTGATACCCCGCCCCACTCGGGAAGACCACATGGCACTTCCTAGTGTGGTGGAGGCAGTGAGGGCCACATGAAATGACACTGCAGGCCGTATCCAACCCACAGGCCATAGGTTGAGAATCCCTGATGTACCTATCTATATTTCTACCAAACTCAACTCAGAAACTTCAGCAAGTAGTTTTAAAGGGGTACTTTTAAAAGCCACCTTTTAACTGCTTACTAAAATCTTGTTTAGGATCAGGCTTACACTTTTCCTAGCAGCATAAACTGTTAACAGTATAAACAAAGCTTCAAAGCTTAACAATTATGTCATTATCTGTTGTCATTTCCCAAAGCCTGCCTTAGGCCCTAGGTTAAAACACCGCCTTGCCACTGCCATTACCACCACCTCCAGTCTCCTCTCTCGACTGGGCCGGTTCAGGAGAATTGAGAGCAGCTGTGAGGCGCGGATAGCCGGCTACAAAACACCACCTTGCCGCTGCCGCTACCACCACCTCCAGATTCCTCTCTCAACCAGGCTGGTTTGAGTGAATCGAGAGCAGCTGTGTGGTGTTGCCAGCCAGTTACGAAAATGCCACCTCACCACTGCTGCTACCATCACCACCAGACACTTCTTTCAGACTTTTCTCGGCCACTTTCTGTGGTACTCCTCATATGAGTGCAGTGGGACTTAGCAAAAGTGATTTTTTTCTTCTTGCTTCTGTTTTTTTTTTTTTGTATTACTTTTGTAATTGTGATATTGATACTTTTTGATTTGTTACTGTGATACTGATATTTTTGATACTGTGATGATTTGTGATAATTACATGTTGTATTATGATAATGTGGAATCTGTGAATGTAACTGTATATTCTGTATCTTTGTTAGCTGCACAGAGTTGCTCTGCAAGTGGGGCGGCATTTTTGTTGTTCAGTCGCACAGTCGATTCCGACCCTTTGCGACCCCATGGACCACTGTTCGCCAGACACTTCTGTCCTCCACCATCCTCCTCAACTTGCTCAGCGCTGTGCTCATTAAAATTAAATTAAATTAATTCATTCAAGCAACCATTGATACATTTTAGCGAACAAAGACTGAAAATGTAAAATACAAAGACTGAAAAATAAACGCATTACCAAATGTCTAATGCCACAATGATAATGTTCCCACTTTTACAGAACACAGTTTTTCAGGAGCAGATCTAAATATTAATCAGGAATGTCCAGTCATCAAGTATGAAATGCCACACTGACCATGATTTGTAAACTCTGTCTACTATACCAAACAACCACTGTCCTTCTATATCCCCACCTGTCATGGGGCCATGTATACATTATTGCCATAAAATCAATCTCACTCTTATATCTGAAGAAGTGGACTTGATCCATGAAAGCTCACATTAACATGTAGCAGTTATTCTTTAAGGTATAAAAACTTTTTTGTCTTCTTTATTTTACTTTTTTGTTGTTTCTTGTCTGATACAGTAATAAACTAAGAATATCTCAGTAGAGAATGTGCCAGACATTTAATCTAGAAGACAGTTCAAGTATCTGAAAAGGTAAAGGTAATTTTCTGTCACTCTTTGTGGTTTCTTATCTTGGGCCCACAGACTGTACTAATAATCAAGAACCATTGATACCAAGCCATCATTGTGTTTGAAACTTCATTGTCCTGTGCAAACGCAGATGGAGAAAATTCAAAAGCACTGGTTACATGTACCAAAGAAAAAGTACACAAAAGAAGCCCTAAGAGCCAATGCATTATTTTGGTTGTAAAGCTAAGAAAATACTGCTGAGGCAGTTCAGGAATTCTCTGGTAAACGGCAGAGCCCTTAATATAATTCTGGCAAGCTGTCTGAAAAATAACCCTTCAAAATGTTTCTTCTGTTTTTGTTTCAACTGTTGGCTATTGTTTGGCTGACAATATACTCAGGTAAAATAATAATTGATACACTTTGCGTTTTCCTATATTTTCCTGCACAATAACAGGACTGAACATTTAATAGTTTTCATTAGGAATCAATGAGACACGAACAGCATGGGCATCATAGACTCAGAGGCCTCAGCTATAATCCAAAGATACTGTCAGAATAAAGAATGCTAAAGAAAGAAAATCTTTTTATAATGGTCCATCTCCTGTATGAGAAATAAAACAGATTTAATTTGCACTGTGTGTCGCCGAATGTTTCATGTAAGGAAATAGAACTCAAAAGCACAGATATACAGTATCTTTTATTTTATGCTTAAATTACTAGTTTATACATCCCCAGTAACATATAACTGATTTACTACTACCAATTACACCAGCTGACTAATAAACAAAAACATTATTTAACTGTGACACCAATAGAGTTTAAGAACACCTCATTTTGTCTTGAACTGTGCCATTAATTATGACATTCTGGAGCTGATTAATTCTTTAGTTTGTACCTTATAATCTCAAGAAAGGATCAAATTTAATTTAAACTTGAATTTGAACAATTAATCCCCCTGTTTCCAGATAGAAAGTGCTGTTCAAGGAATTAAGCATAAGATACCAGCAGTAATTGTTCATTGATTAAAAACTTAAAAAGTGTTGCTCTAAGGATATGTAGGACATGACAAAATCCAGGTCCTTTTGCTACAGGACAACTATCAAAATATATAAACATGCACAAATCACCAGAGGGTTATTTTATATAATATTTTATCTACTTCAGATGGCCATGTCGACAGAGGAATTACTTTTATTCTGTGGAAACTATAAGGGCTTTGATTGTAGCTGTAGAAGTAAATTAAATGGGATTTCCTAAACAATGCGTTTTCATGACACAAGGGACTTCCACTATCCAAATAATTATAATTCAACAAGAATTCCAGCTACTGAGGGAACATATATAGGTACGAACTATTTGTTAATTATCATCTGTTTCCCTTGATAGCAAATGTACATTTATCACACACTAAATGAAAAAAAGAATTGGCAGGGAAAGATAAAGAAAAAGACAACTGACTGAATTGCTAAGGGCAACTGAGGGACTGAAATTGGTTAGACTTTCACTTTTATCTATATTGCCTGCATAGGAGTCAGAGGGGGAAATAACCACCTTTTTTTAAAAAAAAAGCTCCACAAATTCTTTTTGGGGAAATTAATCAGTAGCTTTTTGAATGCTCATCTGAACACTCTGCCATGAGAAGCATTATATACTGTATTTACAGGCATATAAGATACACTTCCCCCCTTAAAATACACTGGAAAAACTGAGTGTGTCTTATATGCTGATAACAGCCCCCTGCTGATGTGGTTCAGCAGCTACGGAGGATTGGTGCCCTCCCCGCCTCCTGATGCTCAGCAGCAGTGGGATGGGCTTAAAGGACCCTTCTTTTTTCCCCATCCCACTCTCCTCGGCTCCTGATGGCCAGTGATGGTGAAATGGTGGGGAAATGGACTTCAATGGCTGACTACCTGCCTGGCAAAGGAGGCTCCCCCCCCCCCAAAAAAAAAAAAAAGCTACGGCTTCACTTGTGGTCCACCTCTCCCAGGCTATGGGTGGTCAGCTGTGGCTGCAAAGGATCAGCAGCTGGAGATGGGTAAAGGGCTATTTTTAAAGCTGTCCCCACTAATGAAATACAACTCATTCTAGAGGACAGTGTTAATTGTTGCCCATTGCTTTTTGTGGGGTAAAATGCATATTATTAGGTAGGTGGAGTCAAAACTGTGACAAAAGTGGGTATGCATACCCACACAGACAAGCAAGAATATAAATAAAATTACACTAGGGCCCCTGACTCAACACATACAGTGAGCAATTAGTCAGGAATGGACTCCTGGAATTGTCATGAGCCTGAGATAGGTCTGCTCCTTATTTGCCCCAGAGGACCACCTCCAACTGCTTGAAGACTTCAGTCCTGCCCATGTGGGCCAGCATCCAATACAGTGCAATCACAAAGCTAATAAAAGCAGATTCTGCCCATGAAAAATTGGTCATTTTCCTCTCCTTTTTTTAGTTTCCAAACACTATGCAAACCTGCTATGGTACGATTAGGAAAATCCAGTGGGGGACAGCCAAAAATTTTACTACCACACTGTGGGTGGAGCCAACATTGTGGGCAGAGCCAATCTCATGATGTTTGGGGTGGAGCCAACGTCATGACATCATGGGTGGAGCCAATGATGTGGGCGGAGCTAACATAAATACCCCATAAGAATAAATACACATAAAAATACAAATTAAATAGACATAAAAATACATAAAAGTACACATAAAAACACATAAAATACATACTAAAATAAATACACATTAAATAGACATAAAAACACATAAAATACAAATTAAATACACATAAAACACATAAAAACACACATTAAAAATAAATGCACATTAAAAACAAATTAAATAGACAAAAACACATAAAAATACAAATTAAATAGACAAAAACACATAAAAATACAAATTAAATACACATAAAACACATAAAAATACAAATTAAATATGCATAAAACACATAAAAATACACATTAAAAATAAATACACATTAAATACACATTAAATAGACATAAAAACACATAGAAATACAAATTAAATATGCATAAAACACATAAAAATACACATTAAAATAAATACACATTAAAATACACCCACCCACCCCACACCCAAAGTGAGTCACTTACCCTGGGGAGCAGGTTATAGGGAGCTTCTGGCTAGCAGCTTCTTTTCCTCCTCCCCACTTGGGAGGACAGCAAGGAGGCCACACATGCGTGCCAAGTGCTGTAGGCGTTCATGCACACCAAGTGCTTGGTGTACATGCGCAGTGGGGCAACCAGTGAAAAGGTAAGCCCCCAAGGTGGTTCCCCCCAAAAGCCACTACTGGTTCTCCAGGACACCGGGAAAAGTTACTACTGATTCTGGCAAACTGGTGTGAACCTGTTGCTTCCCATCACTGGGAAAATCTCTAGCAAATGTTTTCAGTGCCTGTAAGGGATGCGGTGGCAAAAAATCTTAATGCTACCATGAATGTCACACTGTATTTAGTGCCAGTTAGCACAGACCTATTTAACATAAGTCACTCATGAGTACAACTTCAGTCTAAATGTAGGTGGGACTGCACCTGAACTGACACCCTCCAGCTAAGCAATTTTGGATTTTAGCTTGCCTTCTCACGTGTCTTGACCTAAGTCCCAGCTGTAAGTAAAGCAACACATAGGAAAATAAACTACTCTAGTCATCTTCATGTCTTTTAAAAGTATATTTCAGCAAAAGTTACAGATTTCTTAGTTTCAGGAAACAATAAAAGCCTGACTATGTGTGGAAGCCCAAAGGACTTCTCCCTCCGGTTTAATAGACTACATATTTGCTAAGTTTTATGCAGAATCCAGAGAACTACTTACTAAGCATGGCAAAGAGCAACAAGAGAGAACTTTCTCCTCACCCTCCCTTTTATTTCTTCCACCAAGTTCCACCCTCTGGCCATTTCCTTAAAGCAGGAATTCTCAACCTGCTGCCCGTGGGACCGAATGTTGCCCAAGGCACCATTTCATGTGGCCTCCACTGCCTCCACCACACCAGGAAGTGCCATGGTAAATCACTACACAGTATTACAAGTCTATCAAATTCTAACTTTCATTTCCTCCGGAACAAAAGGCTAGCATGTTTTGACTATAAATCTTTCTCTGGAATGCACCATAACTCCCCCACACTTGGAAATCTCCATTATAGATTCAAAAAAAGCACAGACTCATTTGCATTTCCATGACACCTGCACCCCGACAAGGGTCAGAGATGTAAATATTTAATAACAGTTGGTACCATATTACAAGTTGGATAAGCCACTTTGTGCCTGTGAACCTTCTGCAAACAAATCCAAGACCCATACCAGAGAAATGTAGGGACAAATATTTTTATATTGTTTTTTCAACTCTACTAATGAAACACAAAGATAAATTATTCTCTGAATACCAAAGGATTAAACCTCACTAATTGCACAACTAATAAAATGCATCTCTCTTGATTAATAACCCTCAGAGCTTCCAGCATCTGACATAAAGAATTATATCTCCAAAGCGCAAATACACAAGGGTAAGGATATATAACATTAAACCAACATACAATTAGGAACACTTTATTTTAATTATCTTTGGATACTATTAATGCTGCCCTGTAGTTCATTTTTCTTCAAGGATTACTCTTTAGACTGCTTGTGTAGATTAGTTCTGGAAGTATTGGCACACTCAGTTGTTGATTTAAAAAAAAAACTGTAACACAAAACTCGAATCAATGAAGAAATCCTATCTGCTGACCTTCCATGGCCAGGTTTACCTGCCATAACATTTCTTTCCTCTTCAGCACAATTGACAAGAACTGATAAAAAGCCATGGCTTCATTAAACACCTCTCTGCCATCAGAAAAGGAATGGTCAAAATGCAAATGGCTCCACAGACCAAAATTACCAGAGCTCGATATCTAGAAAGTATATCAGAAAGAAAGATCTGCATGCAGTGTTCACTGATTCAACAACTGATTAAATTGGAAGTGCAGTGAAAAACATCTCAAAGATGAACACCATAATGTATCCAACTTTCATGATCTTTGGCATAAACGCTAATGGCGTTATATACAGATTATAATGAAAATACAAACAGAATAAAATGCTACATGACATTATACAAGGAGAACAAATGTTCAAACTGACTGCACATGTGCCCAATCAACTCACTTTACTCCGTAATATTCTGTATCAAGGAGAATGGTCTAGGAATGGTCACCTATCATAAACTATATCAGGAGTTCTCAACCTTTTTAAGCCACGGGCCGGGTCACACTCCCTCAGACACCTTCAGGGGCCAGGAACAGTGATGGGATGTTACCGGTCCGGTCCGGTTCGCCCGAACTGGTAGCGCCCAACATGAAGGGTTTGCTGGGGGGGGTCGTAGAACCTCAGGTGACCGGTTCAGTCACCTCCCTGGTTCAGCCCAAACCCCTTCCTGAATTTTTTTTCCGGGCAGCCATCATGGCTGCCCGTAACTGTGCATGTGTCAAACCTCTATTTGATGTCTATAGAACTACGGATGCGTCAAATTGAGGTTTGACACATGTGCAGTTACAGGCAGCCATTTTGGCTGCCCAGAAAGGAAGCGCAGACAGCACTTAAAGTGGTGGCGGTCTTTCCTTGGTGCGGCGCACCGCCAGGCCACTGTGATGGTTTGCCGACGCGCCGCCGTCTCTTCTGCTCCAGAATGAGTCAACTGACTCAGGGTAAGTGACCCAGGGTTTGTGTTTGGTTTTTTTATTTGTATTTGGGGTGGGTGTGTGGGTGTATTTTTATTTTTTATTTAATTTTTATTTTATTTATTTAATTATTTAATTTATTTATGGGTTTGTGTTGTGGTTGTTTGTTTGGTTGGGTGGGTTGAGGTGTGTGTTTGTGTGTGAGAGTTTATGTTATTTTAATTTATTTTATTTTATTTATTTATTTTGGCCCCACCCACCACTTCATGCCGTCGGCTCTGCCCACAACATGATGATGTCATGACATTGTCCACACCCATGATGTCCGTGACATCACGGTGTGGTAGTAAAATTTTTGTCATCCCATCACTGGCCGGGAGGCCATTTTGCTCTTCCTCCACCACATGGCAATTCCTGGTGTGATGGAGGCAGTGGGAGCCACATGAAATGGTGCTGTGGGCCGCATTCAGCTAATGGGCCACAGGTTGCGAATCCCTAAACTATATAAATAATAAAGAAAAGAATCAAGAGTATGTTAAAGCTTTTGAGATATATGGCACTTGTGAAGGAGATGAACATAAGACTTATATATTCTAATAGTGAATCAAAGAATTATATGAAGTAATATACGGAAAAAGGAAAGTATTAATGAAATAGTAATAACAATTGCATTAACTATATTAACAGATATAGTCAAAGTAATGGAGTAAAGATGAAAAAGCTAGTTGAAATAGTTAAGTGTGTGTATTGGTGTATGGATGGGAAAATAAACCTGCTATGAAAAAGAGATGAACACCATAACGTATCCATCTTTCATGAACCTTGGTTTAAATGCTAATGAAGTTATATACAGATTATAATGAAAATACAAAAAATACAATGCTACCTGACATTATACAAGGAGAACAAATGTTCAATCTCCTTTAACCATCCAAAAAGGGATTTGGATGAATATATGAAAATATAAAAACTGGTGGTGGAATGTCAGACACTCTTTGGGATGTCAGTTCAATATCTTGTGTTAGAAACCTTTCTTGGAGATCGCAAAATGGACTGTCTTTAAGAATTTTAGCTCTAGCTTAAGAAAGCTGCTATAGCACTGAATCATTTTACTAGCAATTAAAATTTACTAAAAGCTATACACATGGGGGGGGGGAGACACTGCCAACCTCAATATTCAGGCAGTTCCTCATAGAAAAAGGAACATTCTTGTGGCACCTTAAAAACCAGCCTGTTCTGCTATGACTAAGCCTTAAATGGCTGCAGTCTACTTTATCAGAAGTATCTGATAAACTAGATTCCAGTACTGCAAGACTGATGGCAATTCCCCTAAAGGGTAGTGAAGACCTAAACAATTTTGAATAATCAGCAAATTTTGTTCTCTCATTTTTCAAAACTAACTTTCAAAGTTTAGATCAACAAATTATCATTGTTACGTGCTTTCAAGCTGGAACTAACTTATAGGGATCCTAATAGGGCTTTTAAGGTAAGTGAGATATTTAAAGAGTTGCTTTAACAGTTCCACACCCTCGGTGAGCTTCCTTGGCTTAGCAGGAATTTGAACTGAGACTTCCAGAGATCCATTTCTTCACTCTATCCACTACACCACACAAGATATCTTCATCAAATTAAGTTATAGATAATCAAATATTACTCTTAGGAGCCCAGTCCTCATATCTACTATGCAAATCAATCCATAGAAAAACTTTGTGGAATCACTGTCCTAAAATTTTCTATGACACCTTTCCCTCAAAATATAAGAATACTGTATTGTTACACAATGAAAGACAAAATTCCTCTTACTAGTCAGAGAAGCTGCTATAACTCTTAACAACTAATCACAAACCAGTTTGATTTTGTTATTGCTCTAACCAGTAGTCAGTAAACCTGGTAATTTGTTGCACGCCAATTAAGTTATGTGATATTCAGGCATGGACATATCTGTAGTTTTATACTCTTTCTAATAATGGAAGAAGAGAATACTGTAGCAGTACAATGGGGCCATTTTGTGATTTGTGCCCTAAATGTACACCTGAAGCTGTATCAAAAAAGACTACAACTTCTATATTATAGTCTCTACAGGTTTCATCTAGCCTTAACTTTGAAATAAGTTACATTTATTTATGAAGTTTCTTTTTAAGAATATATGATCCTTGACATTAGAGAAAGATTGTTTCAGTGGTTCCAAGACAGAGCATTTCACTCATCCTGGTTTAATGAATCATGATCAAAAATACATTGTAACAAAAGCCTGGGTGAACTGATAAAGATTTATAGTGCAGCAGAATTCAGTACCAATAAAAACTAGAGACCTCTTATGCAAGAAGTTCCTTTTTTTTTTACCTCCAGAGCCTTCAGCCGTTCCAATAGTAATTTTGTTTCTTCTTTTCCCTCTTCTGTGCTGTTGTCTTCATTCCTTGACTCTTTTTCTACTGCCAAAGAAATGTCTTCCTCACTCGTTTTACATCTCTTGCCTTCTTGTGTTAATGTTTCCTAAAACAGTAAAAATGAAATACATTTTTTTTCAATTGAAGGGGAAATGTGTTAATCAAGGGCTCTACATATATTATCTCATTCAAACTAATTATAGACATACATTATGAATATACAACACTTGTATGAAGCATAAGAAGAGGTCTTACATCTACAGTTCGATGGGTCTAAATTGTTCTGAATCTTTATTGAGAACCCCCTGTTCACTACTTTTTCTTTGCTGAGCATTAATCCTGCTCATCCTAGCATAAGGCCAGAAAATACCATGGGTTATCAGCAAAAGCTGCGTCAACTGTTCTCCTGTAATGCTCAGAAGGTGAAAATACATTTCAAAACATTGAACTTAACAACATCCTGCTGAAAACTTTGCCACCTCACTTCTACTCCATTCTAATGTCTGCTGTTTGTTGGAATGAGGAACTCACAATGGGCTGGTATTCCATTAACATTCTGGATTTCTAATTGCGTTACCAAAGGAAAAAAGAGAAGCTGCTTCTTTCTATCACTATGAAAAAAGTATTTTAAAAAACATCACATCACTATATCCAGAAAGGCAGATAATGTAACAAGCAGGGCTGGCATAAAGATTTACTGTTCCCCATCTGCTGACACTTGTGACTTCAAAAGAACCCATTATCACTTCCTGCCTTCATCCCACCCTGTAGGTCTCCAACAGATTGCCTGTGAGGACAAGGTGCTTTGGGCTCAGAAAGAATTCGCCTTACTTACCTGCTGCTGACATCTACTATAGAAGATGGGGAGCTGAATGAAAGGAGGGGAGACTGGGAACAGTGGTTTCAAAATCCCACAGTTCAGTTGACAGAAATGAAAAAGGATCAAGGAAATGAGAAATACAGAAGGATATCAACAAAGGTCCATCTGTTTATATTGTCCCCTTTAGACTTCATTATTACATCAATCAAGGAGGCAATCACTCAGAAAAATCTCTTGATCTATTTACTTGTATGCAAATACTGTACTGAGCATTTATAAATGCTCATATATGATCAGCTGCTGCACACAATTAAAATATTGCAAGAACCTGTAAACAAATAGTGACAAAAATGAATAACTTTTAGCTTGTGTATTTCTGAATATTACCTATGTAACATTACAACTGTATGATAAATGCATTGCCAACTATAACCTACAAGATTATTTTTATAGTCACAAAAATACGGCTTAGGAAATAGTAGAGGAGGAACAGTGTTGGCTTGTAATGGTGCTTTACTCATACTGTTGTCCCTTACTATGTACTGGCTGTATGAAGGGCTGATGAGGTAAGAAGAGAGGAGGATTAGTTTGTACCAAAGGTCAACAGCTTACAGTATTCATATATTTTTATTGGGGGGGGGGGGGGGAACTAAAAAGTATTTGCTTACTTGAGAAATGGGAAATTAACTGGGTTTAAAAAAAAAAGCTTTATATACAATAGCAATGAACTCATTTTGAGTTCCTAAAAGTAGCTTTGCAAATAATATAATTTGATTGTAAGATCTCATTTAGAAAGAACAAGATTTTCTGTTTTTAATGCCATCCTCTGTTGTGAGCAGACCTTTCCTACCTAATGACAAATGCAGGAAATATTTACTCCCCCCCCCCCCAATTGATTTCTAAGACTACACATGACTGAAACAAGAGTCCACATTTCTGCACCTGGCAGAAATAAATTAAAGAGACAAACTGAAACCAGACATTCAAGGTACAGTAATACCTCAGATAACATTAGTATCGAATAACACTAAAATCGCATAACATTAAGCAATCTGGGGGGAAGAATTGCATCGGACAACATTAAGATCCTATGGGATGCATCAGATAACAACCGCTAAAGCCTGTGTGGTTACAATGTATCTCTATGGATCCCATAGGATTTTAACATGCATCGGATAACACTAAAAATCGTATAACACCAAGACTTGTGGAACCAGGTTTTAGTGTTATCTGAGGTTTTACTGTATCCATGTCTAGATTATATGTTTAGCAATTGCTTTAGATTAAAGTGGATAAAATCCAAAAGGAGAGGCCAAAGAGGAAAGATATATGGTCAGAGGTGGGGATAATATATAGGGCTCACAGATTAGTCAAAAAGACAGGGGTGAAATTAAAGAACAGCACCTGAGGAGGCCTACTAATGGTCAAACAAATCAGGAATCTGAATGCATATTCCCTGCAATTAACACATATCCCCCGCCCCCGCCCCCACACACACACAGAATGTGATCTCTTCAAGGAATATATGTGTCCGGTAAAAAAACACCCCTCAGATTAGGACCCTGTTTATTTTACAATGATCCATTATTGGAAGCATGCAAAATGCAACATGCATGTTATTCAGGAAAACCAATGCTATAAACAGTGAAACACCTTCTACCACTTGAGGGTATATTGCTTCTTAAAATGGGTTCAGCATGTTATCTACTTTGATCCGGACATTATCCCAAATACCCAAACTTTTTGATGGAATTCAACATTATACAATACAAAAGGAAGCTAATAAACATGCTTACGACTGTGCTACTCATCTTTCTGTCATCTAAATTCTTTCTTCTATTTTCACCAAGCTAGGAAAGCTGGTCCAGTAATTTATTCTACAGAAATACAGCTTGTATGGCAGAAATATTAAACATCAAGACTACTATTAAACTATAAGAAGCTCAAAACACAGAAACACTACAACGTGAGTACTGAAACAGCTATGTCAAAGCAATGCATAAAAACCTAGTTATACCTATATATCAGTGATGGTGAACCTTTTAGAGACTGAGTGCCCAAACTACAACCCAAAACCCACTTATTTATCCCAAAGTGCCAACACAGCAACAGGAGAGAAAGGAAATGCTCCGTCATTCCATTTTCTGTCCTAACTGTTGCTTCTTGATTCATGTACAGATTTCTCATGAGGCATATAAGGTGTTCCGGTATTCCCATCTCTTTAATTACTTGCCACATTTTGTTGTGGTAGACACAGTCAAAGGCCTTGGTGTAGTCAATGAAACAGAAGTAGACTTGTTTCTGATATTCCTTTGTTTTTTCCATGATCCAGCTTATGTTGGCAATGTGGTCTCTAGTCCCCCTGCCTCTTCTGAAACCAGCCTGCACTTCTGGTAATTCTCTCTCCACATACTGTTGCAGCCTTTCCTGTATTATCTTGAGCATCGCCTTGCTAGCGTGAGGGATGAGCGCAATTGTTCGATAATTTGAACATTCTTTGGCATTACCCTTTTAGGGGATTGGAACGTATACTGATCTTTTCCAATCTTGTTGCCATTGTTGTGTTTTCCAAATCTGCTGGCATATAGAATGTAGTAATTTGATTCCATCATCTTTTAGGGCTTTGAAAAGTTCAACTTGGATACCATCATCTCCACTGGCTTTGCTGTTTGCAGTGCTTTTTAGGGCATCTGCTAACTCCTTTCCATTTTTGTCCTTTATCATGGTCATTTTTGCTTTAAATGTTCCCTTGAGTTCCCCAATTTTTTTTGAAAAGATCTCTAGTTCTGCCCTTGGTATTGTTTTCCTCTATTTCTTTGCACTGTTCATTCAGGTAGATTTCCTTATCTCTCCTTGCTTTTCTTTGAAATTCTGTATTCAAATGACTGTATTTTTTTCCTTTCTCCTTGGCATTTTGCATTCCTTCCGTCCTCTGCTATTTTAAGAACCTCATCGGACAACCACTTAGCTTTCTTACGCTTCTTTTCTTTTGGTATGGTTTTCCTTGCTGCCTCCTGCATGATGTCCTGCATCTCTGTCCATAATTGTTCTGGCACTCTGTCTATCTGGTCCAAGCCATTGAATCTGTTCCACACCTCCACTGTGTATTCCTCAGGAATGTTGTCTAGGTCATATCTGTCTGGCCTAATTGTTTTCCCTATTTTCTTTAGTCTAAGCCTGAATTTTGCGATCAATAGGTTGTGATCTGAACTACAATCTGCTCCTGGTCTTGTTTTTGCTGACTGTATGGAGGTTCTCCATCTTTGGCTGCAGAGTATGTAATCAATCTGGTTTCGATGTTGGCCATCTGGTAATGTCCATGTGTAAAGTCTCCTTTTGTGTTGCTGAAAGAGAGTGTTTGCTATGACCAGTGCATTATCTTGGCAGAACTCTATCAGTCTTTGGCCTGCTTCATTCTGTGTTCCAAGACCAAACTTGCTTGTTATTCCATTTACTTTTTGATTTCCTACTTTGGCATTCCAGTCTCCTATGATAATATGTACATCATTTCTTTGTGTCTATTCTATGAAGTGTTCTAGGTCCTCATAGAACTGGTCAGTTGTGGCTTCATCTGCACTAGTGGTTGGTCCGTATATTTGGATTACAGTGATATTGAATGGTTTGCCTTGTATTCTGACTGACATCAATCTATCATTTTTGAGATTATATCCCATTACTGCTTTTCTCACCCTTTTATTGACAATTATGGCTTCTCCATTTTTTTCTGAGGTTTTCTTGTCCACAGTAGTAGATATCTAAGTGGTACTTTTCTCAGTAATACACGAATCTGTGTGCATACTGACAAGATCATGAAAAGCAATTTATTGATAAATACAGGCATGATGACAGAGATACAGACTGCATTTGGAACACCAAATCCCCCATAGCAACTTGTTATGAAGTGCAGAAAAAATTACAAAGGAAAACATGCCAGAAGTCACACTGGGCAGGGACTGACAATTGTACATCTTTTTGAAATGAATTTTCTTTCATAAGGTTTGCTTGACATTCAACTTGCATTACTTTGATAATATATCCAAAAAGCATTAAAGAGCAACTCGCAGCAAGCACTAGTCGAGAACAACCCACACTTTTTAGCTACAAAATCCTTCCTCTTCATGCCGTATAGAAACAATATGGATTAAATTCCTATGATTTTCAAAGAACATTCATACCACTGTTCCATCACCCTGAAGTTGTGACAGTTTTCCCCAACCACCCAAACTTGAGCTGAAGGTGGCTATGAATTAATTTCATAAACTAGGGGGTGGGGAAGGAACAAAAACAACCATACAAGATTAACTAATTAATTTCATTGTGAGTTTTCATGGATTATAATCTACATTTTCAGGCTAATGAGACACAAAAGTAAAAATCCTACTGTGTTTTTATGTTGGTGTAAGATTATTAGCATTGCTCCCAGCAGCAAACTACCATAATTTAAGACACTAATAGACATTTCCTGCTGCCCATCAAATTATATTACTCAGTACACAAGAGCAAATCTTATGCTAACTTTTTAACTTGGGGCAATCTGTTGCCAAGATGTATGTCAACTACATTACTCCAACATGCATAACGAATTAGACTGTGGTTAATATCGGTGCCACATATTTTATATGCAATGTACATGCTGGAAAAATAGGAACAAGATCAAATGAGGGGAAGAAATTATAGGGATAAAATCGAGTGGAATGACAATGGCATATTAAGACCTGCTAATGAGCTTCTGAGGTAACAAATGGCACCATGGACACAGTGAATTTTCAAAGTGTTAACAACATTAGCATATTGGCAATAGGAAGAAGGGTACCACAATAATATTGTGGGCATTGTTTTTATTTTATTGTTGCTGAATCAGACTAGCATGCCTGTCTTTCTGAAAACTACCTATAGTGCTATAGAAAACAATTTTTAAAACATAAATACTGTACAACATAAATGTAAAAAGTGTTTGAAATGGAGGTCTTTCTTTCTGAATTCCACCCTTATTATTAGTAGAGCTTAAAATTCAAATAGCATATTGACTAAAAAATATATTGGGGTCATAGAAGACATGAAAATAATGAAAGGCAAGTTAATACTCAACAGTTTGTTCCCTGTAACACTGAAAAGATAATAAATTCTCCTTTAAATAAATAAAATGAAAAGACATAGGTAAACAACTAGTTTTCATAGCTACTCTTCTTCTTCCCTGAAATTGATGGAAGGTGGGCAAAGACTCCAGAAAGAATTATGTACTTCTGTGCTGAAATCCTGTTGCACAGTTACACTAAAAGCTTAGGTTTTGGAGATGAATTGCTGTAAGTGAAGAAAATTCTACAGACACCATCCCTTTCCCTGTACGCAGGATTTGATTGCTCTGTGACAGGTTCATCATAATTAGAGAACAACTCAGTAGCCCCATAAGGATGTCAAATTTCCAAATTAAATTAATCAATTAGATTTAATTATATGAAAAATAATTAATTAGACTTAATTCTGAGAAAAATGCAGATGATGGAGTATTTGCTAACTCATAATGCTCTAAAATAAAAATAATACATGTGGCCTTAATATCAAATGTTAATATTTCTACAAGAATATTCTACAGTCATCAGTTCTCTTCACCATCAACTGTCTTTTACTACTTCAAAGAGTTGATGGTGCCTCCTCTTTCCAAAAGTTTCCCCTAGACCTAGGCATTTGTGTCAGATATTATTCCACTTGCAAAAACATCACTCTTGGACAAAGGTGATTGAAAGGATGTTGCAAGAACTCTTGGCTCAAGCTGATTATCTATTTTCTAGTCTCACTTTGAACAGGAAAGTGTCTCAATTGTCCTGATTAATGACCTTCTTTTGACAAGAAAATGAGGTTTTAACCTGCTTATTTTCTGTTCGTGGCTTTCAGTAATTTGACCATATCTTCTTTCAGCAGCTCAGTTTGCTGTAATGCAGAACATATGTGCAAAAATTGGAAGAACAAACAAGTAACTGACTGCTGCTTTCTCTTATGTATTTTATCTATTATTTCTGTTTTTTAATAGCCAGCAATTTTGAATTTTCAGAGACTTGTAATTTAATTTTATAGATACTTGGAATCTATATTTCTAGATATTCGTGATATGTGATTTTTACTATATGCTTTAGATGTGATGGAGTGACTTTCTTACAAACAAGTAATATAAACCATGCTGAATCAACCAGTTCTCCAGAAAACAATATTCTTTCCTTATAAATCACTAAGCATATTTAAGAAGGGCAAATCACACTTTCATTTCAAATCAAAATATAGTTTCACAATTAGCATCCTAACTGTATGGATGCTCTAACTTTCACTGATCTTCATTGCTATGATTTACAAAATACAGTTATACCTCAGTTAAAGAGCATAATGCATTCCACAGGATTGCTCTTTAAGCGAAACACCATTGTAACTGACCGGGGGAGGGGGGGATTGTGAACCTCAATTTATTTGTTAAGTGAGTTTTTGGTTGGTTTCATTTGTTAAGCGAAGCGAACATTCAGAGAAAATTCTGCTCTTTGAGCGAGTTGCTTTTTAAGCAAGTTGCTCTTTATGCGAGGTTTGACTGTACACTCTTTGGACATTATTGGGAGGGGGGAATGCAACAATTTCGAGAATAAAATATATCAGGAATGCAGATGGGAGTGTGTGCATGTGATTGTAAACATTGAGCACCTGTGAAGGGTGACCAATTCTTTGATTTTTTTAAAGTGATCCTATAAAGGTGTCGGCTTCCTCCTGCATCTATTCCTGACAGGCAACTAACTATGCAACATGTGTTCTGCCTATCTATTTTCTACACTGCACAGATTTGCACATTTTAAAAGTTTGCCCTTCTTTATTAACTTGTAACATTTCATTATTCAGTACCAGATGGCTATAATTTATATTTTGCCTTTGGAGAAGAGTGTAGAAGTAGTTGATATCTATAGTTGAAAAGATTTTCAGAGAGAAAAAACTACAATGAATGAAGTGATTTGGTTTTAAAGGGATCACAATGGCTGAAAAAGATAAGGAACAGGTGTCTTACATATGTTGCTACTAATAAAATCCCAGCCCTGTTAGCTTTTCCATATCACAACCCTTTCACAGTGCATTTTTGGGTGAAAGTAAAGTCAAATAACAAAAACAAATGCCTTATGACTAGTGAGGCTACTGATTCCATTAGTTTAGCACAATCTTCAATGAAAGACAGTGCCTCCCTAGAATGTTAGAGAATGGATTCCCATAGCAAACACTCATTCTAAATCTGAGCAATGGCTTCTCCTGGTGATGAGATGGGGATGAGCTATCAGCAGCAACTGGTATACAGACCTGTGTGATATCGCCTTCCTTTTCATCATCCATCTGAGTCCCCATCAGCAGAAAGTGCCAATGAATCAATGTTAAAGAAGGGAATCAATGTTAAAGGAATCAATGTTAAAGAAGGTATTTTCTTTTTGGAATCACAGTCTTTAATGTGCTACAGTGTTTTTGTTTTGTTTATTCTCTGAGATGAAAGAAAGGAAAGTGTCTGTGTATCAGGAGAGGAACATTAAACCTCCTCCTTGCCACTTTTCCTAATCACCCCATCCTATCCATGAAGAAATAAAAGGAAAAACACTAGTCAGTACAGTTGACAGCTCTCCCTACCCAGGCTGGCATTGAAAAGGTTTAAACCAGGAGTTCTCAACCTTTTTAAGTTAGGTCACACTCCCTCAGACAGCTTTGGGGCTGGATGGCCATTTTGCCCTTCCTCCATCACATGGCACTTCCTGGTGTGGTGGAAGTGGTTGGGGACCAAATAAAATCATGCCATGGACCACATCCGGTCCATGGGCCACAGGTTGAGAATTCCTGGTTTAAACCTATCTGTGACCTAACTGGTGTTACTTATCCAGACTGCCCCCTCATGGTTATAGGGGAGTGAAACAGGAAAGTGAAACTCAGCGATACACTTCCTACTGAATGTGTTAGCTCTATGAGAAATGATTCACTGGTAGTTTAGTCCATTTTCTTTAAAAAGGCTAAGAATAGTTGAAAACATAGTCAAGCACTACAGAAAAAATAAATAAACCAAATAACATAACAGACTAGTCAGGGAGAATAAGATTTCAGTAAGGAGAAATGTGCTAAAAACTCTAGAAATGTTGGGGAAAGAGCTAAACAATAAAGAAATAGTAAGTAAATAACATGCAAGTCAGAGGATGGATAAGAAGGGGAAAATACTGCAGAAAAGGATAAGAAAAATAAGAGAACAAGGGAGATTAAAAAAAATAAAGTGGCTATTTATACAGTTGTAACTCTCTCCATTTTCTTATTTTCTCATTAAAAATGAGATTAGTTATAACACTGGATGCAGTAATAATACACAGCTTCTTATTCATGATCCAAAAATTAAGTTCTGAAGGGAATAATAATGATGAAGCCATGGTGTATTAAATGAAATTGTGTTGTTTGAACCAAAACCAGTAAACACTAAGTGTACCCTTGTGTGAAATGCCCACAATTTTGCTTGCTATGCCATCTACCTTTGCAAAAGGGAATATAATACATAGGATGTCTAACTCCTTGTACAGTATTGAAATTATGATTTGTTTGGTGCATAGGCATGTGAAGCAAAGTATCAAATTCTGTGTGGCAAACATGACATATCACTGTGGTAAATTTTGCATACTGATCTAAAGAGAGACAAAAAGCTTTACGATAACAATTAAGTGTAGTAGTCTGCTACTGATTCAAGTCTTCCATTACTTTTAAAGACATCAGTCCCCTGCCCCCCACGTTTTTACTGACGTTAAGCAGAATTTAAATTAGTCTGTTATGTAATGATACAACATTTACAAGTCCAGACATTATTAAAACATACTTCCTTAGAGTTACAATCACCATCTAATCTCCTTTTTTTTAACTTTGTTTGACTCAAAGACAATCAATTTGGCAAAAAGGCATTTTATACCTTAACATCAATGCTACAAATTGGAATTTTTCAATGTATTTTGGACCTGACTTCTGTTCAGATTTATATGGAATGTATGATAAAGTTTATGTGCCTATACCAACTGCCAGGGGAAGAAGCCGGGGCAGGATGAGGACCATACCGCCCCTTCCCCTGTGCCTATATCAAGTGCCAGGGGAAGAAGCCAGGGCAGGTTGAGGACCTTACTGCCCCTCTCCCTGTGCCTATACCAACTGCCAGGGGAAGAAGCCAGGGCAGGATGAGGACCTTGCCGCCCCTACCCCTGTGCCCACGCCAACATATTGTAATGTAATGTATTGTCTGTAAGCCGCCCTGAGTCACCAGGGCGAGTGGGCGGCAATATAAATTTGAATAAATAAATAAATAAATAAAATGTAATCTTGGTGCTTCTTTTTTCTGATTTGATTGAAATAACTTTTTCCTTACTAATGGAAAATCTTTTGGCCCACTGAGACTATCACCTGTGATCAAATAGGTTGTTTTTACTAAAATGTTAAGCAAGTTACAATCTGAACAAACTAATTATGAAAGTAAGCTATTGCTCACTGTATGAAACTACAAATGTTCTTATTTGATTTGAAACTTGCATGTGGAGATGTCTAGTTTTTTAAATGTTATCACTATTCCCTTTGTATACAGATGGCAACGGCGCGGAACAGAGTCTTTGCTTCAGACAGTCTATCAACAAATTCAAGAATAACACTGTGGGTTTTTGTTTTGTTCTTTGGTTTGGTGGGGTTTTTTGTACAGCTAAAAGTAAGCTGGCCAAAATATAAAGCAAAAGAAAAGGATTCAGATAAATCATAAGGTTTTCTAGCAACAACCTAAATTGCTCATAGTTTAACATTACAGGTGTCAGGCAAGAAAATTCCTCTTTTTCATCTCTGCATTTGAGTTACAAAGTATAGAGCCATTGAGCAGTAAACTCTCTTAAATTAAACACTAGTGATGGATAAAAGAGCATAGTGTTTTCTTTATGTCTCTAATATGAACCTACAACCACTGGCATGTCAATTTAAATCTGTCTCATATTAGTCTTCACTCAAAACACTTCTAAATATTGCATGGTATCATCCTTATTGAACAGCTCTGTAGAGCGACGTTAATACATTTTATGATGAAGCTTTTATTGCTCCTTTCATCTATCAGAAACATTTGTTTCTGGTGAGAAATGTTCAGTCCTAAGAGGTCTTGTGGATAAATAGAAGCTACAGAGGAAAATGAAATATTGAGAAACACTTAATACTGATGTTAATCAAATGCTTTTAATGCAGAAAGGCTCTTATTAACATTGGTAGTAAAAAAAACAACACCTAGACACTCTGGAAATCAGCTCTTCAAATGCAGTCTGCAGTAGCAGTTTACATGAACACTGGCCCAAGTGAACTGTTTGCTTCCTGATTATGTCCTCTCTCTTCCCCACTGAGAATTATTCACATCTGGGGAACTGCCATTTGGTATTCTGTGACTTTGTAATTACTATTAAGACAAAATGAAAAGCAAGAGCAAAAAAATGATCTAAACGAGATCCAGACATGAGAGTTTTGTTGTTCAGTTGCACAGTCGATTCTGACCCTTTGCAACCCCATGGACCACTGTCCACCAGGCACCCCTGTCCTCCACCATCCTCCTCAACTCGCTCAGCTCTGTGCCCATTGTGTCTACAATTGTTGTTGTTGTTGTTCAGTCACACAGTCGATTCCAACCCTCTGCGACCCCATGGACCACTGTCTTCCAGGCACTCCTGTCCTCCACCATCCCCCTCAACTCGCTCAGCCCTGCACCCACTGTCTCCACAATACCATCTAGCCATCTCATCTTGGGCCGTCCCCTTCCTCTTTTGCCCTCAACCCTTCCAAGCATCAAGGCTCTCTCAAGTGAATCCTCTCTTCTCATTTGATGTCCAAAGTACTTTAGCTTCATCTTTATTATTTGACCTTCTAAGGAGCAGTCAGGGTTGATTTCTTCTAAGATTGACCTATTTGTTCTCCTCGCTGTCCAGGGGACTCTCAAAACTCTCCTCCAACACCACATCTCAAAGGCGTCTATTCTTCTGCGCTCAGCTTTCCTAATGGTTCAGCTCTCACAACCATACATTGCCACAGGGAATACCATTGCTTTGACTATGCGAATTTTTGTTTTCAATGTGATGTCTCTACTTTTCACTATGCTCCCCAGGTTTCTCATTGCTTGCCTCCCAAGAATCAGTCGCCTTTTTATTTCATGGCTGCAATCACCATCTGCAGTGAGCTTAGATCCCAAGAAAGTAAAATCTGTCACTGCTTCTACTTCTTCCCCATCTATTTTCTACAATACCATATTTTTTCTATGCAGATTTATGTGCAAATATAAAACTATTATTTTATTTCCCATCCGTCTTTCACAGGCATTTTTCCTGATATCTTAAAACTAGCTATGAACACTAAGTAGAAAGGTGCTAAATTAACACCTCTTATCTCCATGTGTATATTTACTTAATTCAAAACTGAATGCATGCTCATTTACCTTTCTAAGTTCTCATTTTCACTTGAAGTTGTTTCAGTGAATTTCAGAAAATTTTGCATACCACATCAAGCTTCTGTAAAAAGAGTCACTTTTCATGTTCATAATGGAACATCAAAGCCTCAGCAGTGAATTTATTTTCACAGACACTAACAAAAATTCCCTTTTTTTCCTACTCTGAGATGTGTGAAATAGTATTGTCTTCAATTTACAGGGAGAGACATGTGTTACAAAGAGAGAAAAATTGCATAGCTTGTCCAAGTTCACAGTGGGAAAATGCACTAGAATGAAGAATTGTTTCTGTAAGTAAGAGCTTCCAAATTAAGCAGAATAGGTACAGGAAGGAAATAACAAGTAATAGGTCCTCTTGCAAAGGTACTTGCTTCTCCTGCTTCCCATGCAGTGTAACTCATACGGAATCCACCAGCCAATAGGTTTAAAGCTTTAAAGGTCTTTCATTGTGGCAGGGAGAATGTTCCAGGAAGGCACTCTTTTAGAAGAACAACTCAAAAAATCTGGAGTAGGTTCTGGGAATAGAATCTGTTCTTTAGTAATGAGTGGAAACAGTAAAGATTTCTTCCCTTCTTGGCTCCTTCGCTTTCGAGGAATATTGTAGTTCTAATCCAAGGGTGGCCAACCTACGGCCCACAGGCTGGCCCTGGCCCATGGCACAATTTCATGTGGCCTGCCACTTCCCTCATTGCTACTGGAAGTGGAAGTGACCACGTTTATGACAGCCATAAAACATGCCCACGCATGCGTAAATGCATCTGCGCCTGCCGTAAACACTGCCATAAAAGCACCCGCAGCTGTCATAAAGATGTTTACGACAGCTACTGATGCATTTTATGCCAGCGTATACAGTGGGAGGAGCCACATGACTGGCCCGCTCAGCTGTCCTGGGGTCGTGGTCTGGCCCAAGGCATGAAAATGTTGGGAACCCCTGGTCTAATCAAGAAGTTGGGCACAACAAATTATGTTTCGCTTGGTTGCTACTCAGTTTCATTTTTGTTTCTCTGCCTAACCATGTACAAAGTTGCCACACAATCTCACAGTGCCACCATAGTTCAACTTTTGGAATGAAACAGAAGACATGGTAACAGAAACTGAAGAAAAGATGAGTATTTTTAATGTCATTGTATGCTTTCATGTTCATTTGTTTTACTGCTGTTAACCAGCCATTTGATGGATGGATGGATGGATGGATGGATGGATGGATGGATGGATGGATGGATGGATGGGAATAAATAAATAAATAAATCCTATTATTGGATGAGGTCTTATGAGATCATTGAGTCCAACACCCTGTTCAATGCTGGAATCCAGGTCAAATATATATCTGATGGGTAGTTATTTAATTTTCTCCTGATTTCCTCCATAACTGAAGCACTCAACAGTGTGAAGAGAGTTGTTGTTGGAAGGAAGGAAGGAATCAAAAGATGAAATGGAAAAGTAGAAAGGGCTGTGTTTCCTAACCTGCTGGGGTGTACCAGAGAAATAAAACTAAAGCCTTTCCTGATATCAGGAAGCTATCCTGCAGATGACTCCGCTGGAAAATAATGTCATCTACTCTGTTAAACTGTTTTCCTTAATTCTATGCCACTGTCAAGACTGTCAGTTGCCAGATGAAAATGGAAATGCAGTCTTCACATGTTGAGAAGCACTTACACTGTACTGTATTATGGTTGGCTAAGAAAATTGGGTTTTGACAATTAGCTATATATAGCCAGAAGGAACTAAATCTAATAGGTCATTGTGTCTCCCACTTGCTCTTTTGCATCTATACATTGCATGCTTCATGCCATCTTTGAACACACATAAACGATAATAACCTAGTTGCATAGTAAGCAGTTAGGGTGGCCATGTATCTTACATTACAGAAGATAGTCCTCTGTTTAAAAGCAATCTGTATTTGAAGAGCTGACAGGTCTATGTCCAGTTTAAAGATATAATATCATCATAATGGAGAGCAGGGATTCTGACATGGTTTAGATGAAGTAGCTAAAATGCACTGTGGATTCAGCAAGGACAAAAGTCACCTGCCCACAGTATACCCATTGTGGTGACATGTACTGTTTTTATTTAAATGGAAGTATTTCCTTCTCCCTTTGCATGTCCACAAATCAATAAGAAAATGCAAATTTTATGCAAATCTGTATTCTCTTTTGTACTCCCAAGTGGTTACCCTCTTCACATTTCCTGCCAGTAGTCAGCACCTTGCCCCATAAAGTCGCCACTGTCAGGCTTGGATAATGTTTGATGAAAACATCTTGCACCGAATTTTTAAAATTGTGTTCCTGTTCATGTAGCCTCATCCTTCGCTACAATGCTGTACAAAAACAATCCACAAGTAATGAGGCTCATTATTATTCTCCATCACGACACAAAAATTTATTCATATGGCAGAGGTGTAGAACAGAAACTAAACTTTTACAGCTAGCATACTACAAGCCCTCAGTAAACCAACCTTTTAAAGTACAAACAACCTAACAGAATTTAATGATAAAACACACATGTTTTGATCTACATCTGATTACTATTCCACTGACATGGTTACTTGGCAACATTTGAGGTTCTTTAGCAGCAATATTTATTCTGGAGTCAGGGATATTGATATTGTAATAAGAGCTTGGTTTTATATATCCCTGAACAATAATTAAGTTTGAAGAGGGGATGAAATGCAGACAGTGGTCAATAGATCAAAAGTGTTTATTGCAAAGTACTTTTTATGACTATTCAAATATTAATTTGAACAGGCTGCACAAAGTAACATGAAAGAAGAATGCAAGATAGTTTAATCAGTTCTTACTTGGACACATACCCAAGATGATCATTGCTTCCATACTGTCTCCTCATGATATTGTATCAAATCTTCTACTTTGTATTCATCATGATTTGAATTAGGCTCAAGGCCTACTGAAAAGCTAATGGCCACCCTAATGATACTTATCTCCAAAATGTTTGTAGTTTATGAAAGGAATAGTCACAATGACTAAAAAGCTAATGCATAGATTCACTTGCAGCAGTGAAATGGCTAAACTTTCAGTGGCTTTTAATTGACCATTAGTAAATCCCTGCTTGGGTGTTTGAGCCTGCCTGCTAACTTGGTGAAAACCTGAAAATAAGGCAGTGACTTGTTAACTGCCAGTAAAAAGCCATTGGAAATTATGCCACTTGCCTTCTGCAAGTGTAACTATGCACAAGGTTTTTAGCCAATCAAAGGTAATTTACAACACAAAGGTATTGATGTATTTTCAGCAATAGGTTCACAGTATATAAAAGTACATGGGTACATAGAGGATGCCTCCCTGAAAATCATGATTACTAGTCAGTTATACCCCAGGCAACGTTGAGGGAAACCTGAACAACTGAATTTTCCACTACCAAAACATTATACAGCATGTATATATTTGGCATAACGACTCACTCAAAATGGCATTTTACAATGCTAGCTCTATTGGTAATCTCTATTAATATCTCAGCAGAAAAGGAAGCACTATTATCTGACATTTGCATGCAACGTAATTGTGATATATTCCTTGTTCAGGAAACCCACAGAGGGCCAAACAACCTATGACCAAAGGTAAATAGAAAGGAACTTGTTTTAGAAAAAACAAATGAACAATACGAGAGTACAATTTTTACTAAATTGAACATCAGTATATTGCCTACAGATATGACCGATGTAGCTGATCCTGAAATTCTGACAATTGAAGTTCAATCTTGCAAAGTCACACCTGTTTATAAGCCACCAAACAAGGAATACAATTTTTCAGAAACTTGTAACTTCCAAGCTCAAACAACAAAAATGATCCTGGGTGATCCTAACTGCCACAGTACTGCTGGGGATATAGAGAGACAGAGATAAATGGAGGAAAGCTTGAAGATTGGGCCATATGTATAGGCTTAAAATCAATACATGATCCAAAGCTGCCCCTGTTCTTTAATAGTGGTTGGTGGAGGCGAGGATATAACCCGGAAAATATTTTTGTCAGTGATCATATTGCTTGTCAAGCCAAGAAAAATGTTTAAGAAACATTCTCAGGAACATAACATTGAGCTACTATTTGTACTATAGAAGCAGCTGTCAAGTCAGAGATAGTTGCATTTAAAAGAAGATTCAACTTTAAGACAGCCCAGTGGGACAATTTTGCTTGAGATCTGGATAAAGAAATGACAAAATTCAACCCTCATCCAGAAAATTATGGAGATTTTTTTGAACTGATGAAGATCATATCTTATATTTATTAGTTCAAATTTATATTACCGCTCACTTGCTGTAGAGACTCACGGTGACTTACAAACAATACATTAGGTTACAATAAAATATGTTGATGGGGGCTCAGGGAGAGGAGCAGCCAAGTCCTCAACATGCCCTGGCTTCTTCTTCCCCTGACCATTGGTGTGGGCTTAGAGGGAGGGGCGGTGAAGTCCTCAACATGCCCTGGCTTCTTCCCCTGGCCATTGGTATGGGCTCAGGGGGAGGGGTGGCGAAGTCCTAGAAACATTCCAAGGGGATGCTGAATATCTTATATACCTGGATTGAATAAGGACTTGAAGGGTCTTCTAAAGAAGTATGAACATTTTTTAAAAAATCAATCTCTTCACTGAGAAGACAATACAAATGGGTAAAGTGTTTCTCCATTTCATATCAACATCAAAAAATTGGAGATGGGGCAAAGTCTCAAGAAATTTTGACCATGACATGGAATAGTTGCTTGGAAATTTCTAAAGAACCTTTAGGGCAGGGGTGGCCAACCCTGGTGCTCCAGGTGTTCTTGGACCTCAATTCCCAGAAGCCCTGATCAGTAGGTGTGCTTACTTGGACTTCTGGTAATTGAAGTCCAAGAACAGCTGGGGCACCAAGGATGGCCACCAGGGCTCTAGGGTGATCCAACAGCTCCCTCCCCCTAGGAACTGGGTAAAATAATTCCTGACCAAATTGCACATCAACTGTTATTAAATGGGAAACCTACAAGAAGACCCAGAGAAATAAAATCCCAAAAGTATAAAGAGGAGAAAGACCATCTTGCTAAACCTTTCACATTCAAAAAACTGAGAACTGGAGGCTTGGATAATATAAGGTTAGAATAAATGAAACATTTTGGCCCCATAACTATTAATTGGTTCCTAAAATTGGTGAATAGCATGGATAGGATTCTGATCCCAAAGATACGGAGTAAATTGAAAGTTGTGGCCCTACTTAAGCTAGGAAAAGAGCTGACTGACCCAAAGAACTTTCCACCTGTATTACTCTTCTGCCATATTTTCAAAGTCCTAGAGTGGATGTTTATGAACACAATTTATGATCATTAAAGAACAGACAAGCTTCAGATCAGGAAATTATGCTTTGGTCAAATACTTAATTTAACCCAACATATAGAGGATGGATATGAAATAAGGAAGATTACTGGAGTTGTTTTTACTGATCTCACAACTGCATATGATACAGTAAACCATTAAAAGATTGATAAGCAAAGTGTACACAACTACTAAGGACTATCGACTGACTAAGCTCATCTGATGCCTATTGCAGCATAGGTTTTTTTTGTCACTCTACAGAGCAAACAGAGCTGTTGAGGAGTTCTGCAAAGTGGCCTTCCCCAAAGAAGTGTATTGGTCCCTATGTTATAAATATTTATTTATTTATTCAGATTTATATTACTGCCCACTCGCCAAGGCGACTCAGGGTGGCTTACAGTCAAAACAGCAACAGTACAATAAAAATTATAAAATATAACCTCACAAAATACAAAATTCAACCAAACCAGAACACAGACTAACTCTCCTCAGGCCGTTGTAATTGGCCCAATGACCAACCCATTAATACTGGAACTAGGGCCTTCCTTTATGAAGATGAAACAGCAATCACTGCCCAGGGAACAATGATTGAGGAAGTAAAGACTAAGCTGGCATCTGCTCTTGAAAAAATAGCTGCCTATTATGACAACAATTGCCTTCAACCTAATCCAGAAGAAACACAAATACAATATGTGCATTCCATTTATGAAATAGGGAGGCAAGAAGGATGCTGAACATAATCTGGAAAGGCCACAAATTAAACAACTGGGAGTAAAACTGGACTGTGCTTTAATTTATAAACATTGTTGTCAGAATTTAAGCAGAAGGTATGTGTCAAGGACTGCAGTTGCTCAAGTGGCTAGGATGCTGACTGGGAGGCGGAAAGTCAGCAGTTCTATTCCCGAGTACTGCAGGATGGAATGAGCTCCTGTCTTTGTCCCAGCTCCTGACAAGCTAGCAGTTAGAAAGCAAGAAATTGCAAGTAGATAAATAGAGACCACTTTGGTGGGAAGGTAACAGTATTCCTTGCGCTCCGGTGTCTAGTCATGCCTGCCACATGACCACAGAAACGTCTGCAGAAGCAGACAGAGCTGGCTCTTCGGCTTTGAAACAGAAATGAGCACTGAACCCTAGAGTCAAATACAACTGGCTTTCGAGCAAGGGAAACCTATGTGTCAGGAACAATCTCATCCACAAACTTACAAATACAACATGGGGAGTCCAACTAAAATTCTCCATACATCTGCCCTTGCCCTGTGTTTCGCTGCTGTAGAGTATGCTGCCCAAGTCTAGAGATACTCTGCCCATGCTAGTCAAATTAACTTTATGAAACAGGCCATGTAGTTACAAGCTGTTTACAACAGACACCTGTTAATAAAATCATCTCATTCGTGGGTGTGACACCTCCAGATGTTAGAAGACAAGTAGCAGCAGACATTGAGAAGAAACAGCAAGAAACAGACCCAAGCCATCCAATGTTTGGACTTCAACATCATTCGACAAGGTTGAAATCAAGAAAGAGCTTCCTAAAAACAATGGCAGAAACATCATCTACACCTGAGATTCATCGAATGGAAAATAATATTACTTGGTGGATAAGGGGCAATGAAGGAGATGCCAGCAGCGGGTTACCATCTCCAACAGAAGACATGGAAGATGCTGAATAGGCTAAGAACTAGGGTGATAGAATGCAAAACAAACCTGAAGATGTGGTGTCACTCTGATAAGGTAAATATGGCAAGAGACAACACCTTTAACATCTGCTAATCTTCAGCAACTTTACTCAACTGTATGATAAGTTGCAACATAGTCAAGGTAAGTATGTGTAGGATTGCTGCCTTAGTTTATTGACCATGTGGTTGGAAATCAGGTCAGTTTACACCTTAAATGACAATAGCTCAGAATAACAAAAGCACAAATACACATGCAAGCACTGGCAATATGAATGCATATGCACAACCTTCCTAATAACTTGCCCATCCACACAAGTAATTCACATGCATGTAGATGCAGGTTCACAGCACATATAAATGAATGTGCCTGTGAAAGGTGGGGCAGTGGAAGGAAAAACGCTTCACAACAATCTTCTGTTGTCCTGCAGTCCCTCCATTCCCTTCTCACTACCTATTTGCACCGATGCCTTCTCCCTTTATCCCTGTCTGATTGTGTTCATCTCTCCTTGTCATGCAAAGTCACAAGATCAAGAGGTTTGGTAACTCTGGAAAACAACATTTCAGAAAAAGGTAAAGGTCAGAAATATAACCATACGAAATATCGTTTTGAATTTCCCCCTTCATCAATTGGTTTTTGTGGAACTTTTCTTCCTTGGGTTTCTCTGGTTTTCATGGTCTTTTCACTCCATATGACTATTTTCATCCGGCTTCAAGTATACTTTTCAACATCACATTTATCTTGTATCAAGTATCATATAGATAAACTACAGCATCCACTTATAATACCAATTGTTAGGGAATAGGTATGTCATAATCACTACTACCTGATACACCTTTATCATGGCAACAGGTTCTTCTCCATTTGTTTCTGAGGACCCTTGACTTCGAAGTAGATTCCTCACTGTCTCTTCCATTCTGGAAACAGAAGAAAGGCATAATAAGCAAAGAGCAGAATGTAAGTACAAACATTCATTCTGTGAAGGAGTCTCATTTGACGGAGAAAAATCAAGCACCGATTCTCAGTTAAGAGACCGATTCTCACCTATGCACATAGATATACATAGACATAATTTCAACAGAAAGAAAAATGCTGCATTTAATTAATTTATTATTGCTAAATCAAAAATATGTTTTCTAGATATATGCCAGGAGCTGACAATGTGCTCCAGTTACCTACCATGGCAGAATTAGAACTTTCTTTCCCTCTCCCCCAGTTGTCTTTCTTCCTGCCAAACATGTTTCAGATGATTTTCTTGCACTTTACAATCAGCATTAAGGGTACATGACACATTTTTTATTCTTAGGGATTGGGTGTCCTAATCTTGAGGACTACTAAAATAACTGTAGAAGAATATGGGATCCTGGGCTAATTAGTCAAATACAATTTTAGACTTTCCAATATTTTGCTGTGTACCTGAAGTAAGCAATGATTTGGGGACATATTGATTGCTTTCTTTATGCAGTCAAATTAAAATTCACTGATTTTAAGATAATTACATTTGCTCCTAGTCAATTGGTATGTATAGAACAGTGTTTCCCAAATGCTGGTGTTTGGACTTCAGTTCCCAGAAGCCTAAGCCAGTATATTGACTGATCAGTGCTTTGGGGAATTGACTTAAGCTTCTGGGAATTGAAGTCCAAACACCAGCATTTGGGAAACACTGGTATAGAAGACTCTGGTTGTTTCAAGTGTTTTTTGTGATACTATAAAGACTATAAACTATATAAACTATAAACAATAAAATTCATTAAAATAATAAAATATTATTGTTTGTCCCTTTTCTACCTTGTCTAGTCAGATTATCCTGTTTAGTTAGATTGTGTATCTTGGTTTGCCAGGCTTGTGACACTTATTCTATCCAGTAACAGCTCAGTTATTTTCAGCATAATTTTTATTTGATATGCACGTTTCTCATTTGCCAAAATGTGCCTCATTTTCAGACAGAATTTCCATTTTACCCTCACGTAAGTTTCTAATAGCCTCAGGGAATGTGACTGTATAAAACTAAGGATAAGAAATTGTAGTCCACCAGATGTTGACAGACTGCACATTGCATGAGTACCCACCATCGGATATGCTGACTGGTCCTGACTACAGCTGCAAGTCAACAAAACCTGGATAGCTACAAATAGCAATGGACTTCTGTAGACTAAGCAAGGATTTGAGTCTGTGTGTTTATATAAGTGTCAGACACTATGTTCACGTTGGTTTTCTCTATAATCTTAAAAGAAAAATATAAAGATTATACTAGAGCTAAAACTGTGAGAATTGCCTTGCTGGATCAGCTTATGGTCTACCTCAGGGGTTCTCAATGGTTTCCAGCTGTGGGCCAGACCACACTACCTCAGACAGCAGAGCAGGCCGGACTGGTGCTGTAAAATGCATCCGTGGCTGTTGTAAATGTGTTTATGATGGCCATGGGCTCATTTACAGCTGTAATAAATGCATTTACGATGACTGCAGATTCATTTAAGACTGTGTAAACTCATTTAGATGGCTGTAAATGAGTCTGCGGCTAATTCTGACAGTGGGGGCAGCTGGAGCAAGGTCAGGGGCTTGATTATTTGGTGCCATGGACTGGATCTGGCCCATGACTGTAGGTTATGAACCCCTGGTCTACCTACTCAAGCATTTTGTTTTAGAGACAAATGCATTGGGTGTTCACAAACAGGCCATCAAGATAATGTCCTTCCACTCATCATCCTCAGCATATGGCATGCTTTGGGATTTTATTCTTAAATCTAGACTATCAAATCAGAAATCATTACAGTTACTTCTTTGATGTTAACATCCCAGTTTGTTTATTAAAAATAAAAATTATTCTAGATAATCAAGGAAGAGTCATTATAAGAGATTCACGTTTAGCCTGCTGCCAGGCCCTTCCTTTTGCACTTCTCTAGGGAAAGTTCCAAAAGACACCAATGACAGAGACAAAATGCCCCTATGACACTGGTGAAATTGAAACCACGGAACACATTCTCTGTGGCTGCCCTGTTTATAGAGACAGCAGGAATAAGTTCATATCTCTGTTGCTCTGCAAGTATCCCGGCCGGTGAAACAGCACATGCACCTACTGGCTGCTATTTGATGAAAGACCAACCTTCACCCACGACACTGACAGGTTCTGCACCACAGCATGTAAGATCAGAAGAACAATCCTGGCAGGATCTTCAGCCAATTAAACTACTAGTGTCACAGCTTAGTAATAGCTGTAACATTACTCATTTTAGTATTCCTTCACTCTGAACAAAAATGCTCCTTTTAAAGCACCCGCCTTTTAACTTCTGTATCTTGATGCATTTCAAGTATTGCCATTTTAACTTCTGTTCCCTTTGCTGTTCTATGCTGGTCTTGGACCATAATAAAGATTTGATTTGATTTGATTTGATTTGATTTAGTCAGATGTCCAGAAACAGTTCAGTTATTTTTAGTATAATTATTATTTGAGACACATGCTTCTCATGGGTCAGAAATTGTACTAGGTACAATCATTCCATCTGTTGACCAAATGTGAACAAAAATAAAGTATAATCCTCAATTCAGACAGTATCACATAACCTCTCAGCAACAGATTGGAAACATTTGTGCTTAATCTGTGGACCTCAATCAAAAACTCTTTTTATTCCAAATCTCTTACTCCCTTTTGTATTTTTTCCACAAAAGAAATACTTTTACATAAAATGATGAGCATAAATAATAATTATGTGCTGCCAAATCAATTCTAATCTAAAGCAATATTTCACCAGTTTTCTAAGTACTTAGAAGGGCTTTACCGGCCCATTATTCGGATGTCACTCTGGAACTGGACAACTTGCCTGAGGTGGCAAGGCACATTACCTCCTAGCCACATGTACTCTCAGGAAACACATTGGAAATTGTGCATGGAGCCCTGTCATTATGCTGCTGCTGCTTCCGTGTCTAGGCCAGATGTGCAACTGCCAAAATGAAGCCACCTTTTGGTAAATCCATTCTGTAGCTCCTTTTGCCTGACCTAGTGTGAGAAAGAAGTGCTAGCACAAGGTGGCCATTGCCCAGGATAAACCTGATTGTGATTCAAAAATACAACAAACTCTGAGGAGGCTCTACTATGCTGACAAGACTGAACTAGAAGGACCAATGATCAGAAGGCAGGTATCTTCCCACAGCCCTGTGTTAGTTCTGAGGAGACCTTTCCATTTCATGCCATTTGCAATGATTGCCTCCCCCTCAAAAAAAAAAAAAAAACCCCAACACCACCAAATCCTATAGAAGTCTGTTTTTAAAAACAACCTTAGATAAACATATTCCTCATTCAGATCAAATACCTCTGACTAGCTTCATTTTCCATGTTGTCCAAAGACAGTGCACATGCTTTTGTATATTATGACATATGTTTATCTTTTAGGAGAAAGAGATTTATATCCAAGGCAGTTTAATAAGTCAGCAGTACAGCAGCATAGAAACACTAGATACTTTTTCATTTGGCCCATTTTTGTCCCTTCTGAGTGACAGGGTTTCTTTTAGACATCTCGGGCAGAATTCTTTCATATGATCTTGTACTTTCTACCTTGTTCTTTTTTTTTTAAGAGAGATGTTAAATGTTGAAACTGGGTGCATCTGAATTCAAACATGTGCTATTCCACTAAACTAAAATATACTTACCATATCATGTTCTTTCTGACTACAGTATTTCCTGATCACCACTAAGATGAAATTAACCTTGGCTTTCAAGGTTTTTGTCCGCAATGCAATAATTTCACCAATTTAACTAAATAAACCCAACTATTCTGATTGAACAGTCATCCCTCAAACTGTCACAGCAGTAGTAGTGGTGGAGTGAAGCAAATACTTTGTAAAATTATAGTAAAGCATAATAGCAGCAAAGTAATAATGGCAATAGCATACAATAGGAAATACAGTAATAGGAAAACAGCAGTGAGTGGGGTGGGACGGGGTAGGGCAGGGAAAAAATCTAAACACACTAATCTGGTGAATTAAAAAAGGAGATTGTATCAGTAGACCTTTGAACTTCAAAATATACAAAACTAAATTGTGTGTACAAAACATTGATTTAAAAAAAAATCAACTAAATTCTTATGTGTTCTGCATTTGTTCAAGAAATGAACATTGCAAAGAGGGGCATAATTTATGGGAAACATTCATACAATGAGACCATGCTACATCAAAGTAGAATGTCATAAAAATTGTGAATATTACATATGCATGTAATATATGGGGATGTCTGAATTATCCCTGTAATAGGCAAAGTTGAACAATTCAGACATGATGTTTCATAACCAGCATTACAGCCCAAAGCACATTCTTTTTTGGAAGGTGGGACCTTTTTCATTTTGGGCTTTTCATGCAAAAGAATTGAAGGTAAATTCTCCTTTACTGACATTCAGACAAGCAATTGCCACAGATGTTGAATGATTTGACCTCAATTAATCTAAATGACACCCTAGTGAATATCAGCACAAAAGAACCTCTTTAATTCACATAAATGACAGGAGAAAACATTGTACATTGCTAAATTTTGCAAATGAATAAACTGAATGAACACAAGTAAAGGGGTGAGGATGATCTATTACAAATTGTACTTCATTTACTTGACAAATGAAATTTGACTGTGGTTAACTGCTATTAGGATTCATATTCTAGTAAATGGAGCATAGAATTGTACAGTGAAATGTAGGACAGCCCGGGCCACCCTGACTATGGCAGCATTTATTTATGGTAGGCAGAAAGTCAGTTGTGTATTTTAAAAGAACAAAAATCTGATATTTTCATAAAATAAAGGTCAAATTAAGGCACTTTATAAACTTTCACCAGAATAATTACTGGTATAAAGAAAGAGCTCCACTTTTTACTTCTGTCTTCACCATCCATCACAAAATATTCTGACCTCATGAGTAAGACATAAAAAATTCCCCTTGCTACTGTAACATATGGCTATTTGCATTCTCTGGGCATTTTTTACCCCTTGCAAGCTCTTCACGCTGAGCCTGAGCAGATTAAACTTTAAATGCACAACTGACAAAAGATACTGCAATAATGAGAGACACAGGCTTTATGACCTAAAATTAGAAATCCAGAAGAAAACAAATCTTGAACTTCATGTGCACAGAATAAAAGAAACACGTGTGCTTATGGCACTATGTTTTGCCAAAGTTACATAATGAGGAAATCTTATTATTCACAGAATATCATTAAGCTGTGGGGTGCTTTACAGAATAGCCACAGAAAGACAATGCAATTCCTCCAAAGTTTCTAAACAAAATGTTGATATAGCAAAGGTGAGAGAAGGAGGAGACGAAATGGAAGTAAGAATTGGTAAAGTAATGTGTGTTCAGTTGAGTTACACATTTACAGACTGTAATGTCAGACACAAACTATATAGCCAGCCAAATACAAAGTTCAGTCTTGGGCATACAAAGTAAGACAGAAATGTCATTTTCTAAACACTTACCAATCTTGTGAAAAGAGATTATTTCAAAACATTGAGTCACCCCCACCCCAAAATGACAACTAGTGTAAGATTGTTTTGTTCTGCCATCATAGCTAAAAGGGCAGCACTCCTTCATAAGCAGCAGCATTAGTCCCACTCGCACCAAAAAGTCAAGTTTATGCAAAAACACTGAACTCTGCACAAAATACTGTAAAGATTTGTTGCACCAAAGGCCAGGTTTGCTGCTCAAAATGTGCACAAAAACTTGCCCAGTGAAAATAAAACCTCTGAAATGTAACAACTGAATGTTTTATATTTATTTATTTATTTATTTATTCTTCAAATTTATACCCCGCCTCGCTCAGGCGAACCTGACTCTAGGCGGCTTCCATACTAAACAAAACAATATAATACAATATAACAATATTCCACCAACCCCCCCCCCATTAAGTCCTCTATTGCCGCCCAAGACCCCCAAGTTCTCTCCCTTCGAGGCCGGATGGCTGAGGGAGAGTCCAACAAAGTCCAACAAAGGGGAGCGGCGTCGGCGTCTTGCACGGCGGTGGCGTTGGCGTTTCTTCGGGCCTCCCCTAGCCAGGGAGGCTCCTCTTATCTTCTTCCCGGCCGGTGACGGGGGCGGGGGGGGCGCAGCGGTGGCGGCGTTTCTTTGGGCCTCCCCCGGCCCAGGGAGGCTCCTCTTATCTTCCTCCCGGCCAGTGACGGGGGCCGGGGGGTGTGGCGGCGGCGTGTTGCACAGTGGCGGCGGCGGCAGCAGCGTTTCTTCGGGCCTTCCCCCAGCCCAGGAAGGCTCCTCTTATCTTCCGGCTAGTGACGGGGGGCCGGGGGGCGCGGCGGCGGCAGCGGTGTCTTGCGCGGCAGCGGTGTTTCTTCGGGCCTGGCCAGGGAGGCTCCTCTTATCTTCCTCCCGGCCGGTGACGGGGGCCGGGGGGGTGCGGCGGCGGCGGCTTGCGCGGCGGCGGCGGCGGCGGCGTTTCTTCGGGCCTCCCCCGGCCCAGGGAGGCTCCTCTTATCTTCCTCCCGGCCGGTGACGGGGGCCGGGGGGGCGTGGCGGCGGCAGCGTCTTGTGCGGCGGCGGCGGCGTTTCTTCAGGCCTCCCCTGGCCAGGGAGGCTCCTCTTATCTTCCTCCCGGCTGGTGACGGGGGCCGGGGGGGCGCGGCGGCAGCGGCGGCGTCTTGCGCGGCGGTGGCGGTGGCGTTTCTTTGGGCCTCCCCTGGCCAGGGAGGCTCCTCTTATCTTCCTCCCGGCCGGGAAAATCTACATTCATGTTTGTTATTCCTGTATATGTGAGAGAGACACAGTAACATCTCGTTGATTTCAGCCTCCCAGGGCTTAAGCCAAATTTGCTGCCCCCCTGGTGGACACTGGCACCCACTCCTGCTAGTGTTTCTGGGAATTGTAGTCCAAGAAAACCCATAGCCCAAAAAGTGCCACCCGGGGCGGGGTGCCCCCCAGGGATCCCCCCCACAAGATGCCACTGGAGAGAAAGAGTTTTGAGAAGGTCTTCCAGACATAATGACAGTTAATTTAGGTATCACAATTCAATAAATTCAGAAGGTATACAAATTGCAACAGCTTTGCAGTCAGAATAAATGGCATTGTGCTTCATCATTTTTTGATGTATTTGTTCACAGATAGTATATGACAGAGCAGTTATTTAAAACAATGAACAGTCTAAAAATTAACAGAATGGACTGTGATTTATGCCTTAAGTTATATCCCATGTGGACTAATGTTCTGCGTTATGCATTTGGGTGCTGTTGGAAATTGTTTAGAAATTTAAGTGGGTCCACGATCCTGCAGCTAAATACCTGAACAGAGTTGGTTACAGAGAGAACACCCATTACAAATGCTTCAGTAGCTACTTTTCACTGTGTGGAGGACTGGATTTCTCCAGGTTGCCTGGTCTTTAAGACCTTTGGGGAAGCCTTTCTCTTGATTCTACCTCCCTCATAGTTCACATTTACAGTGTAAACATGGGAGGCGGCCTTTTCAGTGGCTGCTCCATCTTTCCACCAGCAAACACAAAAGTTCATTTTCAGGCAAGCTTTTCATATGTAAAGATGGCAGACTGCTGACAGAGAAAGGATAAGAAGAGATGTGTTCTTTTGTCCAAGTACACAGTTTGGTATAAAGTGTCCTGAAAGCATTTACTCTTAAAAGCAATGCAAATTAACCTACTTGAGTCAGCTAGAAGAGAAAAAACTGCCAACCATCCATTATTGATGAAAGGAAAAACCATAAGAGGAAAAAGAAGTGGGAGGGGGCACTTTCCAATCCGACTTGAAGCAAAATGTTCCCCAGGGTCTAAGCAAAATTTGGCTTGATGCAAGAGTTTGGACTTGGGACAGAGGCTAATTTGGTCCCTCTGAAATAAGTGAATGCAAAATGTTTACTGAATATCAACAGATGCCCAGCAACTCTTTGTATAATTACCCCTAAATTTAACAAAATGTTTAAATAGGAAGAATAGAAGATGGGAGGGCAAGTGTAAGTGATTCACTCTTTCTTTGTTGTTTTTTGAACAGCACAACAAGCAGAGACACAATGTACATTTAAGGTAGGCAGAACAAAGGGAAACAGCACATTAGATGACTCAATTGACTCTTAAATAATACTGCAGTTTTTAATATCTTCCCAAAGCATTATTGGCTAATAGGTAGATCGATCTTAAAGGGGCAATGACACACTTTGATTTTGATTCCCTAAACAAGACCAAATGACAAGCACAAGTCTTGGGTAGTCAACATGATTTACCAGGAAACATCTCTTTAAGATATCTTTCCCTGAACTGTCCCATTTTATTTATTTATTTATTTATTTATTTATTTATTTATTTTCATTCAATTTGTATAGCCGCCCCAATCAACAGGCAACTCTGGGTGGCGTACATAAAATCCCCAATGTTTAAACCAGTGGTGCCCAAACTAAGGGCCGGGGGCTGGGTGTGGCCCCCGACGCCAATTCATCCGGCCCACGATATGGCATGAGAAACTCAGCTTTGGGAGGAAAGGAATGGTTAATCTGAAACTATCAGAGACAATTCCATGTACTGTATCACCTTCTAATGCAAGGGGCATCTTCTTGTCAATGCAAAGCCACTGCTACTAACAAGCAGTTGGAAATGTGATTTCTCACAGAAGGTAACTGAAAATCCTCAAATGCTTAAAAATTGTATGAACACACTTTAGCAATAAGGAGATGAGGTACATTAAATAAAGGTGATGTTCATTAAAATAGACATTTCTATACCAAATTTAGGGATTGCAGTGGCTCAAGTAGCTAAGAAGCTGACTGGAAGGTGGCAGGTCAGCAGTTCGATCCCCAAATATGGCAGGACGGAATGAGCTCCTGTCTTTGTCCCAGCTCCTACCAACCTAGCAGTTCGAAAGCAAGAAACTGCAAGTAGATAAATAGGGACCACTCCAACCCCCCCCCTCTTTTTTGAGACAGCTATATTTCTGTTTGCATATTTTATGTGGGGTTTTGTGGGATTTAAGTTTTAATCTGTAAACTGTCCAGAACAGTGCTTGCAGTAATGGAGTGGTGTAACAAACAAGTAAATAAATAAGCCAGCAAACAAACAAACAAACTCTGCAACAGAAGTTGTGTGCTTAACAGAGGTTCCTGAAACCAATTTGACAACCTCTTTTCAATTTTATGAAAAGCTCTAGTTAGTCCTGTTAGGTCCAGATCAGTGTTTCCCAATCTTTGGTTTTTGGACTTCAATTCCCAGAAGTCCTACGTTAATTCCCCAAAACAATGATCAGCCAATGTACTGACTTAGGCTTCTGGGAACTGAAGTCCCCCTGTGGGGCATGTGCCCCACATTGGTAACCACTGGTCTAGATACTACCCCATCTGAAACAGAAAGTGCATCCACGAAGGCTTTTATTTGTGAACAGTACAACAATTTTTTTAATCCCATTTAAAAGAAGATGGTTTCCCATTGCTTGTTTTCTAATTGAAGACTATGTTTGATAAGCTTCTGATGAACACCATGCTTCCTAGAAAACAAGATCTTAAAACTTCTGCTACAAAATTAAAGAATGTACAATAACAAGTTGTAAATAAAAAATTAAGGAATGGGAAATGTAGGAAATGTATGTACTGTAGTAGCTACTTTGTAATTTTGAGGTAAGCATAAATTCTTTCTTCTCTCATCCTCGCAGTCAAAGATGACAAAGTACATATTTTTTTCCCTCACTCCTTGTCCTGCAACAGGAAGACATATTTTCTGGTGCTGGCAAGCTATGTTTCATGCCAACTCACTCCTTAACTCTGCCAAGCTGCACAAACTTGTGATAGGCACTGCTTTATTTCATAGACTTTCCAAAGACCCTCTGCATCTTTTTTTAACAACCCGCTCCTCCTTCTGTGCTTGCCTTTTCTGTCCCACATACTTTGCTTCTAAAACGGAAAGGTTTTGTGTAAACTACCACACACGCACCTAAGATGGATTAGTTCAATAAGCTTGAAAGAAGTAAGTACAAAACTTTGACAAGCAAATAATACTCCTTGTTCTTATACTGGAGGGAGGGATCTCTCAAGGATTTGAAATTCTTTATTTAGGTGTCTTGTCATGTCTATAATCAACAAAGAAGAGGAATTTAGCCAATACCATGGGCTAAAACAGACAAACAGACTGAAGGGAAACTATTTCTTTTTAAGCAATAGTGTATAAAAAGAATAGATGCCTTTGAACTGTGGTGCTGGAGAAGTCTCTTGAGAGTCTCCTGGACTGCAAGGAGATCAAATCAGTCAATCCTAAAGGAAATCAATCCTGACTGCTCCTTGGAAGGACAAATACTGAAGCTGAAGCTCAAGTACTTTAGCCACCAAATGAGAAGAGAGGACTCACTGGAGAAGGCCCTGATGCTGGGAAAGATTGAAGGCAAAAGGAGAAGGAGGCAGCAGAGGATGAGATGGCTAGATGGCATCGTTCATGCAGTGGGTGTAGATCTGAGCAGACTGCAGAGGATGGTGGATGACAGAAGAGCCTGGCGGACAGTGGTCCATGGGGTCACAAAGGGTCGGAATAAACTGTGCGACTGCTGCTGCTGCTACTACCACTACATATAAAAAGGAATTCAACAGCACAGCAGAACAAAACAACATTTCTGGATTAAACATTTTGTTTATTCACAGCAAGTTTCAGTACATTTACTTTTCAGAAAAGGGAGTTGGTCAAACAGAGGATGATTTGTAAGGAAAGCCAAGACGAAGGAGGAATAGTCTTAATGACAACCCTATAGTGGGAGCCTCGTCATCCTTTATTTACTTATGCTGCAATCACTTGTACTCAGCATCTATCCTCAGCACAGTGAGAAGTACATCTTCCAAACACTGTGTGGGTTTTTAGCTATAACACACCCACTGATCCTAATGGGAGTCCTGTAGCTTGAACCCCACGCTAACCTTAGAAAATGGACTCCAAAATGTCGATAAATAATTTAGAATTTGAACATTATTTTGTTAACTAGTGGTATGATTTTTTTGGAATAGTAGCCGTGTTAGTCTGTGGTTCAGGCATCTCAGAAAACAAAACAAAACAAAACAAAACAAATAAAATAAAAAACACAGTAGCACTTTAAAGACTAACTGCTATATTTTCACTGTTAGCTTTCGTGGATCAAGTCCACTTCATCAGACAAGGAATGATGTGACCCAATGAAAGTAGGGATATTTAAAGCCAAATGGTTCTAATATTGCATAACTCTAGCAGGGGTCTCTTAAAAGTTTACCTCAAATTAATCTTTTTTGGGGGGCTGTAAATATTTTACCCCAATTCACCATTATGAAAATTTGTTTGCTGTTATTGTTAGGCTTCTTTTTTTATCACAAGCTCAGTCAACACTACTAAACTTCAGATAATCATTTCCAAGTCTGTCAGGTGGTAGATAATATTTTGTAATAAGAAAAAATATACAGTAAAACCTCATATAACACTAAAACCTGGTTCCACAAGTCTTGGTGTTATATGATTTTTAGTGTTATCTGATCCTCTATGGGATCCATAGAGATACATTGTAACCACACAGGCTTTCGCGGTTGTTATCTGAAGCATCCCATAGGATCTTAATGTTATCTGATGCAATTCTTCCCCCCAGATTCCTTGATGTTATGCGATTTTAGTGTTATTCGATACTAATGTTATATGAGGTATTACTGTATAAGCAAATAGTTTTAATATTCAGAGGACTTTATACGCATGTGACATCTAGTAGTTATTATTAGTGATGATCCCACAGAAGTGTGTAGCCTTCTTCTCTTGTCAGGGAAGAGATACATACATGCATACATGCAAGGAAGGGGTGGAAATGAAATTACATTGTTGAGAGTGGGGCATTCATAGAATCCTAAAACTACCAAACTGAAAGAGATCCCAAAAGTTACTCAGTCCAATATGTTACTGATGCAGTATCTTCACAACTATTATATCTCTGACTGATGGCTGACCATTCTCCACTGAAAAGCATCTACTAAGTGAATTCAGGAGGTCCCTGAGCTGACTCTCTCCTGACCCTTTTGTTTAACTGCCAGTTATCAAAGAAATGTCACTTCTATCTGCCATCTTTCTTTTCTAGCCCTATCCAACTGTTAGACACTGTGCTTTCTGGACATCACTGTTCTCGCTCAAAGAAGGAAGAATCCTTTTCCTTTATCCGCACATCCTCTTCTGTTCACATATTGCAGGCACAGTGCTAGATTAAAACATTTTGTTCCAAAAGCTGAAGGAGTTCGTACTCACAAAAGAAGTCTTACCAAATACAGTAAAGTACTTATAGCCAAACCACAGTCTGGATTGCTGGATAACTTTAGAAGAGAGAAAATGGCCTGATATATCATGAATTAGTGCTCTGTATAGCAGAAGACCCTGCAACATTTCCTCTGTGATGAAAAAGCAAATGTAACACATAGACAATGCTCTCTTTGACTTAACCATAAAATATGAATATTAAAAGAGAATGAATGGATCAATGTAACACAGGTTTGCAAACAAGTCATAAATGTAAAAGAAGCCATGAAGCACAAAGAACTGTATATTGTAAATGTTTGTCGGTGTTTTTTTTTGTTGTTGTTGCTTTGACTGTTCATTTATTTTGTTGGACATGTTATGGCTTAATTTGCATGTGGGAGCCACCCAGAGTGGATTTGTCAGATGGGCAGCATACAAATGAATGAATGAATAATCAAATTCTTTACTATCTTTTGTCACAATGTGTTTGCCACTTTCATAGTGACTTAATCTTTTCTTGTTAAAGTTCTCAGTGAAGGAGGTGGGGAGAAACTTTTGGGAGAAGCCATAGTGTGTTCCTTGCAGAGGTAAGGGGTGAATTCCAGAACTATAAAATATTTTATATACTTACTTGGAAATAAGTTCTGGCCAGAACATAAGTTTTCATTTCTGAGAACCAAGAAAAAATTCCACTGGACTGATGTGTCATTTTCTTGGTTACTGTGCACTACTCAGTAAAATAAATAAAACTGTGAGACGTTGACTATGATCAGTTATGCTATTAATTGCCACCTATTTATTAATTATCCATCTATTGTTTGTGGTTTCTGGGGCTAGGTGGTATTTTAATGATTTGGGTGGGGGTTAGTGGGGATTACTGTTTCCATTTGATCATCCAGAGTAGTGGCCTGCCACTAAATCAGGTGGTGTGTGTACAGTTGTACCTCGCTTAAAGAGCATAATGTGTTCCACAGGATTGCTCTTTAAGCGAGTTTACTCTTTAAGTGAAACACTATTGTAAGTGACCAATTGTAACTTCTGGTGGGGGGGGGGATTGCAAACTCCGATTTATTTGTTAAGCGAGTTTTTGGTTGGTTTTATTTGTTAAGCGAAGCAAACATTCAGAGAAAATTCTGCTCTTTAAGTGAATTACTGTTTAAATGAAGCACTCTTTATGTGAGATTTGACTGTATCTACCAGTATATCTGTATATTTAAGAGAATAAGAGTGAGAGAGTGTATAAAAAATTAAATTTCTGCTACTCATGGTATAATTTAAATCTGTATACTCTTTCGCACATCAATAATTACTCTTCACAGGAACAGCCTTCACATGCTTTAAGTGATAAGGAGAAACAGATATTATTCTATAAGTAGCAGCACCCAGTTGGGTAAAGATAATCAGCAAAAATAACAAATTAGTAGAGATGACAGATTAAAGAATAATTTAAGATCACCACATAAATTTATGTTCATACCCCTATTTTATATTTTGTTGTTCAGTTGCACAGTCGAGTCCGACAACCCCATGGTTGCAACCCCATGGACAACCGCACAACAGCCTCCTCTGTCATCCTCCGTCCTCCAGAACCTGCCCAGATCTACACCCACTGCATCAATAATGCTGTCTAACTATCTCATCCTCTGTTGCCCCCTTCTCCTTTTGTGTCCGATCTTTCATAGCATCAGGGCCTTCTCCAGTGAGTCCTCTCTTCTCATTTGGTGGCCAAAGTACTTGAGCTTCAGTTTCAGTATTTCGGAAGTGTTTATTCTTCTGCACTCAGCCTTCCTTATGGTCCAGTCCTCACAGCCATATATTACTACTGGGAAAACCATTGCTTTAACTCTGTGAACTTTTGTTAGCAGGGTGATGTCTCTACTTTTTTATTATGCTGCCTTGGTTTGTCATAGCTTCACTCCAAATAGTGCCTTTTTATTTCATGGCTGCAGTCAATCTACAGTTATCTTAGATCCCAAGAAGGTAAAGTCTGTCACTGCTTCCATTTCTTCCTCTTCAATTTGCCAGGGAGTGATGGGGCTGGATGCCATGATCTTTGGGTTTTTGGTATTAAGTTTCAAGCCAGCTTTTGCCCTCTCTTCTTTCACCCACAGCAAGAGGCTCTTTAGATTTTCTTCACTTTCTGCTATTAGTGTAGTGTCATCTGCATATCTCAGGTTGTTGATATTTCTCCCAGCAATCTTAATTCTGGCTTCTGCTTCATCGAGTCCTGCATTATGCATAATGTACTCTGCATATAAGTTAAATAAGCAGGGTGACAATATACAATATCATACTCCTTTTCCTATTCTAAACCAATCAGTTTTTCAGTATCTGGTCCTAACTGTTGCTTCTTGACCCACATACAAGTTTTGTAGAAGACAGGTGAGGTGGTCTGGTACTCTTTAAAGACTTGCTACAGTTTGTTATGATCCACACAATCAAAGACTTTGGCATAGTCAATGAAACAAAACCAGACATTTTTCTAGTACTCCCTTGCTTTCTCCAGCGAATGTCAGCAATTTTGTCTCTTAAAGGTAAAGGTTTCCCTTGCTCGAAAGCCAGTCGTATCCGACTCTAGGGGTCAGTGCTCATCTCTGTTTCTAAGCCGAAGAGCCAGCACTGTCTGCTTCTGCAGACGTTTCCATGGTCATGTGGCAGGCATGACTAGACACCAGAGCGCATGGAACACTGTTACCTTCCCACCAAAGTGGTCCCTATTTATCTACTTGCAATTTCTTGCTTTCAAACTGCTAGGTTGGCAGGAGCTGGGACAGAGACGGGAGCTCATTCCATCCTGCAGTACTCAGGAATCGAACTGCTGACCTTCCGCCTCCCAGTCAGCGTCTTAGTGACTTGAGCCACTGCAGTCTTACCCTCTTGTTAATTGGGAAAAACATACTACTTATTTATTAGATTAAATCAGGTGTGGCCATCTATTTAAAAACATTTAAATTATGATATTCCATGGCTGCATGCAAATGCTGAAAACGATCTGCTTGATTCTCTTGTTTCATATATATATGTTTTAAACTTAAAGGTTCACTGCTTATTTGCCTCTCTCCTCAATTTATTTCTATTTCCATTTTCTCTATTAAGAAACTACAGTTAATCACAACTAGAATAGAAATTGTGAAGTGGAAAATCTTGTACCTTAACTGGTGCAGCACTTGAGATGTTAACTTATTGCCATCTTGGGGATGGATAATGATTTGAAGCATTTGGAGAGAGAGAAAACACCACCTTCCTTTTCTTTATTTGGAATGGAGTGAAGTTCGAATCATCTAATACAGGGGGTCAGCAAACTTGACTCTCCAGCTGCTCTTGGGACTTCAAATACCAGAAACCTAAGTCAGTACACCTGCTGATCAGGGCTTCTGAGAATTGAAGTCCAAGAACATTTGGAGAGCCAAGTTTGCTGACTTCTGATCATCTTATTAATTAGCAATTAACACAACACTGCTTCTTTAGAAACAAAGTGTAGTGGTCAATCTAAAAAAGATTTTTACCTGGATAGTGAATTATTAAACCTAATTTTAAATAACTAAGCAAGCAAACAACATTATCTCATTTTTAATGGTTTTTAATGGTTTTAAAGTTTTAAGGTTGCAATTTTATGTGAATGAGGTCTGTTATCTGGAAGCCACCCAAAGTCGTTCGTGAGTGGGTATCAATAGAAATGTAAATCATCATCATCATCATCATCAACATCAACAACAACAACAACAATTCTCTTTATGCAGGATAGGTCTATCTACAGATACCAGCCATGCATTCTTGTTCAGCAACCAAACACTTCTAAATGTCAAGAGAGGTCTTACCTTCAGAACATGTCTGTGGGGGAGCCAGAAACATCTAACCAACAAGCAGATGGGTTCTTGCTCTGACCTATCAAAGTTTTTATTAAGTACAGTACTCAATATACTGAGTCTCTTTCACTGTGAGGACTATGCTCTATGGTGGAATTCCTCGCCTTTCTTAACCTTCTATTATAGGAAAAATTAATTTGAAAAAGAAACAGCAACACAAAAGAAGAAGAGGGCAGAGTAGTACCACACTACGTGTGTATATCTTACTGAGAGAACCAAAGAATTTTGGAGGAACCTTCTGGTCTTATCAATAAAATCTGCTGCACTTACACAATGGTCAGTTTTACAGTACAGTACAGGTGTAAAATATTCAAAGGCACGGATTTACAAATATTACTAAATTGTGCAAGCTCAAAACATGTTATTTGAGGAAGACAGAATTTAAGAGAACAATTGCAAAAACTCAGCTCCTCTCTGTGATAGAGATGGTTGAAAAGCAGTTTAAGTGAATTTTAGAAATTGGTGGATTAGTAGTACTATGAGATAGTAGCAAGGGTGCCACCATACTATCATACTTTTGGGAAAACAAGGACATTTAAACTAGTATAAAGTTCCTATGCATACAGCAGGGTATTATTATTATTATTATTATTATTATTATTATTATTATTATTATTATTATTATTATTATTATTATTATTATTATTATTATTATTATTATTATTATTTCAAATTTATATTGCCGCCCACTCGCCGTAGCGACTCAGGGTGGCTTACAAACAATATGTTGATGGGGGTCAGGGGGAGGGGTGGTGAAGTCCTCAACCTGCCCTGGCTGCTTCTTACCTGGCCGTTGATGTGAGTGCAGGGGGTAGAAAAATTCTTGATTGCAAATCAAATCAAAAGAGTCACAATTTGGCCAACTAAATGCTCTCAGCCGACCCAACCCTACAGAAACCAGTTTTATGCTCAGACAGTCTGACTGATTCCAGGAGTTCCATGAAGGTGCCACATAGTGATTTTTGGCTGAGTACATTGTTTTGTGCATGATCTTTCACACTTGCACTTTCTTTTCATTTACTCTAAGTTAATATCACAGTTCTCTTTCCACTGTAAAGATTATCTCTTTTAAAATATATATTTATTTATTTACAGTTGTACCTCGCTTAAAGAGCATAATGCATTCCACAGAATTGCTCTTTAAGCGAGTTAGCTCTTTAAGCAAAACACCACTGTAAGTGACCAATTGTGGGGGGGAAGGGAGATTGTGAACCCCGATTTATTTGTTAAGTGAGTTTTTGGTTGGTTTTATTTGTTAAGCGATGCGAATATTCAGAGAAAATTCTGCTCTTTAAGTGAGTTACTCTTTAAGCGAGGTTTGACTGTAATTTTAAACATAAAAAGATATACAAATAATGCATAAAAATCACATACAGTAATACACCGGATAACATTATGACTTGGTTCCACAAGTCATGATGTTATCCGATTTTTAGCATTGTCCGATCCATGCATCGAACCAAAAAAAAAAAAGCCCTGACGTCAGGGACAAACTGCGTGGTTTGTCCCTGAAGTCAAACTGACCCTAGGATAGTGATTGCTAGCCTAGGGTCAGCTTGACTTCGGGGGCAAACAGCACAGTTTGTCCCTTGTGGCGCGCAGTCGGGAAACTCTTCTCACCACCCAACACAAGCCTTAGCGCTTGCTAAGGCTCATGTCAGGTGGCGAGACAAGGCACCCGCTCATGTGCTTTGTAGCACACAAGCGGGTGCCCTGTCTCGCCACCCGACATGAGCCTTAACAAGTGCTAAGGCTCGTGTCGGGTGGTGAGACAAGGCACCCGCTCGTGTGCTACAAAGTGCACGAGTGGGTGCCTGTTCCCCCCACCCCACTGGCCCCTTAAGGGGCCAGTGGGGTGGGGGGAACAGGCACCCGCTTGTGCGCTACAAAGCACACAAGTAGGTGGCGAGAAGAGTTTCCCGATCACGCACCACAAGGGACAAACTGTGCAAGCGCTATGGGGTCAGTGGGGTGTCAGGAATAGGCACCTGCTGGTGTGCCTTGTAGCGCACCAGCAGGTGCCTCTTCCCCCAATCCTACTGGCCCCTTAGTGCTTGCTAAGGGGCCAGTAGGATTGGGGGAAGAGGCACCTGCTGGTGCCCTACAAGGCGTGTGAGGGGGTGCCTCTTCCTCGCACCCTACTGGCCCCTTAGCAAGTGCTATGGGCCCAGTAGGGTGGGGGAATAGGCACCCGCTCTGTGTCCGAAGCCCAGCGGCTTTGGACACAGCCCACAAGGGCTTCGGAAGGCTAGCCCAGCCCAGCTGGGCTGGGCTAGCCTTCTTCCGAAGCCCTTCCATGCTGTGTTCGAAGCCCAGCGGCTTCGGACACAGCCTGGACGGGCTGTTGATGAAGCCTAGCAGCACTCGGGATAACTAGCCCGTGCGCTGCTAGGCTTCATCCAGCAATCGCTGCTACAGAACTAGGGTCAGGAGAAAGGCAGGCACCTGACTGCCTTTCGCCCAATCCTAGTTCTGTAGCAGCGATCCATTGCTTGGGGTGGTGGATTGGGTAGATGTTCTACCCAATCTAACCCACACACACGTGCGCGCGATTAGCTTGGATAACGCTTAAGATCGTTGAATAGAATTGTTATCCGGTGCAAGGTGTTTCCAAAAATCTTGCATCATTATCCGATTCTAGCGCTATCCGGTCCAATCGTTATCCGGTGTATTACTGTACATTTAATAAAGCAATCCTAGAGCAAGTCATATTCTAAGTGATAGTATATTATTTACTTCTTCCAAAACCTGCATCCATGTTTGTTTCACCTCCTTGCATTCCCACCATAAGTGGAAAAAAAACCCCCAGGATATTCTTTGCATCTCCAACACTCTCCTTTGTACCTGGAATCATAGTGACTTAATAGAATTGGGGTAACATGCCATCTCCAAATAAATAAATAAATAAATAAATTTTCCTAATGTTCATTAACAGAGAGATTCCTGGACATAGATCTTTCTTAATTACTTGGCATATTGTTAAACTATTTCTGCAAAATATATTTTGCATTTTCTTAATAGCATTTAGAGTCCAGTATTGAAAAAAATCTTTTCTTGTTTAATATTTCCTTCTTTATATTCTATATCTTTTCATATTGTGTCTTCTTCCAACATTAATCTTAATGTTTCTTTAACTTGGAAAGATATATAGTTGCTTCTAATGTTTGGTATTCCTAAACCTCCCCTTTTTTGGGCAATATACCACAAATTCTTATTTATTCTCACTCTTCTATTTCCATTACAGAATTTATCTATCATATTTTGCCATACATAACCTTTTAGTAATTAGATAATTTATTAGAGGTAAAACTTTTATTTTGCATATTGCTACCATACCAAACATGATAAATTTAACTTAGTATATTTATCCAATAAATGTTCTATCTCAACTTTTTTCTTATCATAATTCAATTTCTTTAAGCCCTGTATTTTTAATCCTCTAATAATACCCAAGTATTTAAAGTTGGCTTTAACTTTTATGCTGTGTTTTTCTTATTTACACCTATATAGCCTCTTTGATGCAGTCGAGTCTACTAGATCAAAGAACCTTCTTTTAACAATGGAAACACACATGAGTACAGTCTCATGAGCATTTTCAGTTCATTTATTCTGAGTTTGCCACAACAGGTCTTATCATGAAGCACAGATAAACAGTTTCATACCAGATTGCTTAGCTGAAATTAAAAGGAAATTCTTAATTATGTGCATGCATACACATATGCATACGCACAAATGACATGTGCACACATATAGAAACCTGCATCACCTCAGGTTTAGGTAAGAAATGCAATGTGTTCTCTTGAAATCAGTAAGATTTTATGCAGTGTAGTGAAATCAGTCTGGAAAAAATTGGCTGCAGTTAATTATTGCAATTTAAATAAATTAAGCCCAGATTTCATTAAGCTCTTACCACCAGGTGAGGCAACTTTTTAAAGTCATTAATTCTGGAAGCAAAATTTTAAATGCCAACTCAAAATAATTTGCAGTGAATAAATTCATAACTCTAAGGTAAAGGTTTCCCTTGCTCGAAAGCCAGTCATATACAACTCTAGGGTTCAGTGCTCATCTCTGTTTCAAAGACAAAGAGCCAGTGCTGTCTGCTTCTGCAGACGTTTCCATGGTCATGTGGCAGGCATGACTAGACACCAGAGCACACGGAACGCTGTTTACCTTCCCACCAAAGTGGTCCCTCGTTATCTACTTACAACGTCTTGCTTTTGAACTGCTATGTTGGCAGAAGCTGGGAAAAGACAGGAACATCTTTAGATTTAACCCTCTGTGGGTCAAACTGTTTTGACCACTATGAAAAACTATCCAACTACAGTAATACCTCGGATAACACTAAGACTTGGTTCCACAAGTCTTGGTGTTATCCGATTTTTAATGTTATCCGATGCATGTTAAAATCCTATGGGATGGATCGGATAACATTAAAGCTCCATAGAGATACATTGTAACCGCACAGGCTTTAGCGGTTGTTATCCAATCCATCCCATAGGACCTTAACGTTATTCGATCCAATTCTCCTCCCCAGATTACTTAACGTTATGCAATTTTAGCGTTATCTGAGGTAAACGTTATCCGAGGTATTACTGTACTTACATGTCCTTACATTTCCCAATGCATACATTCAGACATTATGCAAATTTAATTTTGAATCAGAAAGCCATTAAACCTCATTGAGGTGCATGAAATTGGGGGGGGGGCTTTTACGCTTCTTCCATATTCATATGCTTTCATTCCTTTTTTTAAAAAAAATCCGATTTGCTGACAAGAAAATACAATCCAAAAAACTGCTTCTTTTTGCCATGTTTCCTCTAGTGCAAGACTGGGGCATTTAAAGTATTGACCACAGAGGGTGTTTTCTTACAGGGGATGCTTCTGTTTCATCGCTAGACGGCCATAGAAAACTAATTATCCTACAGTTATAAGCCTGTGTGCAAGTTATTTCATTTTAGAGGTCAATTAATTCTTGCAAGTATATAAGTATGGCCATGCAGACAATTAGGCTAATACTCAATGAATGTTAATTACTCTCCAATTTCAAATGGTCACCTAATCAGCAAGTGAGGCAGATGGAAGAAAGTAAATGTGTATAGCTGTAATCTAACCGAAAGGGACTGAGGTGGCTCAAGTGGCTAAGATGCTGACTGGAAGATCGGAGTTCAATTCCCACGTACTGCATGATGGAGTGAGCTCCCGTCTCTGTCCCAGCTCTTGTCAACCTGGCAGTTCAAAAGCAAGAAATCGCAAATAGATAAATAGGAATCACTTTGGTGAGAAGGTAAACAGCATTCTGTGTTGAGGCATGCCTGCCACATGTCCACAGAAACATCTGCAGACGTAGACAGTGCTGGCATTTTTACTATTAACAGAGATGAGCAATGAACCCTAGAGTCGAATATGACTGGTTTTCAAGCAAGGGCAACTTTTACCTTTACCTAGTCTAACCAACACTTTAACAGTTTAAAAGCCCCATCCAGTAGACACTACCTCAAAAGAAAGCCTCATTGAGTTCAGTGTTGTTTATTCCCACATCAATGTGTATAGGCAGCAGTTTAAGTTTTTCCTTTTAGTGGGAGAGATTTAAATCTAACAGTGGGTATTTTAAAAATGTGCCTATTTTCTCTCTTTACTCTCTCTTTTCACTTTAGAAGGAACTGTTTATGCATACTAACGTATGTCACTGAAACCTTACGATATCCCTCATAAAATGAAATTTAGTAACCAGGAAGGGAGACTGTCAAAAAAATACACACTTATATTAATCCTAAATATTTTTTAAAATATCAAGGATTGGGTTAAGTGCCTATTAACTTGCAAGAGTGCAAATAATGACAAATATGGGTGCAAAACTTAGCAACTATGTGGAATCTTCGTAAGATGAGCAGAAATAATAAAAATGTAAAAGGTATAGCCAAAAATGCTGGCCTGAATCAGCTGATATTCCCTATTACAACAGAATCATTGAATCGAGATTTTTACATGCTACTCACATTTTAGGAACTGATTTGAAAAATATACTGTATCTGGGATCAATAAATGATTTTTTCCCAAAAAAAGTTATTAATAAATTCATTATTTCATTGAGTTGAAGCTGTTAATATCCTAAGCATTGAGAATAGACATGCAAGATCAATTAACGTGATTTAATTTGCATGAATAATTTTGCAACATTTAACTAGTTTGAAGCATTCAACAGAGTATATTTGCCTACTTTGCATCTGCACACATAGGATAATCCACTATGGCTCATATTCACTTTATTTCATTGTGTGGAGAACATCTAGTTTAAAAGTGCTTATGATTTATGAAGATAATACTTCAAGATCACTTCCCTGAGGTTTTTTTGACGTTTTTCTATTTGCTCCACACTAACATTTTGCATCTGTTCATAAAAAGGAACATTATAATACAAGATTGATCATGCATACATTGTCCTGAAACAATAACATTATTTGACTACATGCCACATAAAAGTGACTGTAAATCTGAGAAATAGCTACATTTTTCTTTATCTTGACTTCTTTGAAACATAGGAAAGTATGCTTTAAATAAAGATAAAGCAAAATGTAGCTATTTCTGATTCTATCTGTATTTATCACAATGATCAATTGTTTAAAATATCAATCTTTCACCAGAAAAAAAATGAAACAGTTTCCAGTATTACTTGACAGTAAATAATAATTTTGTGTCAGAAATTATTCTGGATTGAAGGGATTTTTTCCCATTCTCTTATTGCAAAAGGCATTAACATTAATAGCAGTTAAGATTTTTTTTTTGGGGGGGGGGAATCAATAAAAATAAATATTTTTAACTCTTCTCTAAAGAAACATATGAGGAAATTTGGCCTTGAAGAACCCTAAACAAGGATTCTTCCTTTCCAATAAAATCATGTGTATGCCTTTCTACCCATCTGATTGTGCCCTTAGTTATCTTACCCTGAAGAGCTAGATTAAATGAGTTACCCCAACATCTGACCTACGGTAATTATCTGCCTTAGTCTGGTTAAGTTATGGTCTACTGGTCACATTCCTAAGAAGAACACCATATGTAGCAGATTATGTGTAAAGGTATATTCTTGACAAGTTATAGCCATATTCTATGCAAAAGGAATACAAAAACTGCTCAAAAACCATCTTTCAAAAGAAGAAAATTACAGGGTTAATGAAATTCAGAGCACAAATCAGAAGTTGTGAAATTATTACCCAAGGAAGAGATACCTGTTGGAAGGGTCAGAACAGAGGGAAAGACAGTGCGGAAAAGACTAAGAATAATATACACTACAAAGCATCGCTGCAATTTACACCTTGCCTGGTGCGAGGAGTAGGTGCCCCCAGAAGCAAAACTGAAAAAAAGAAACACACTATAATATCATTCCACCATACGATGCTTCTAGCCGGAATTATCATCTCTTGTAATGTAAAAACAAGCAGGAGACATTAACTGCAAGGAAGGCGCTAAAGAAAATGAAAACTCTATACTATGGCCAATTTTGTGCATTCACTGAAATAAAAGTCTCTCTTGAAATAAGAGAAAAGTATTATAAGAGAAAAGTATGAACTTCTACTTCAAATGGGGTAGCTGTCAGTGCAAGCTAGACTTGTTGAAATTTCTTCCTCCATACAACCAATAAAAGCACAGGAACCCTATTTTATTTTTCACTTATCATCCTATACCTCTGAGTGTTTACTTCATTCATCTCTCACTAGTGCTCACAAAGATCTGTGTGTCGGCCACAGTCATGGGACTAGTTATCAGCAGTACAAATTGTAGTAAATTTCATACAACAATTTTTCAAAGTTATATTTAGTGCATCAGAATTTCTGATTTTTTACTTTAGGCGAGAAAAGTAATGAGCACATAAACAATTGTTTCAAACCCAGTGATTTTTCACATTTCACCTTGGCTGGAAATCACTCTGGCTCTGGGACTTCCATAGAAAGTAGGAGATGTCTCAGACTAGTAGTGCAGAGAAATGCTGAGTGCTAGATACTGTTGCCTTTCTCCCCAATTTCCTATGCAAGACTACCTCCTGACAATTCTGCACTCCTTTTGACTGAACTGCATTCCTTCACAGGATTTTTCTGTCTCCTTGTTGGTCTCATCAATTTCACTTACTGTGTCAAGTGGGTGAAGTATCCCTGCTCCTGTGATCAGTGGCTCCCAAAGTGGGGCCCATGTCCCACAGGGGGACTTCAAATCCCAATAACCTAAGTCAGCAAATTGGCTGACTCAAGCTTCTGTGAACTGAAGTCCAAAAACCAAAGTTTGGGAAACACTGCCTTAGATACTACAAAGGGCACCTCCCAAAGAACTACTGACTCCCAGGAATCACTGTGGCAACTTCCTCATTTTGTTTACAATAGCAAGATGAAGCAAAGGTCCAAAAAGGCCATGCAGCTTCAGAGAAAGGCCTATCCCTCTCCCCAATACTCCCCAAAATGAAGAGACAAGAAACAATTGTTCTGCTTGTATGACACATGGTTAGCCCTGCATTCTCAGCCAATTCACCCAATCAAGCTAGGCATACAAAACCAACCTCATCGCATCTACCACTCTCATCCAGCACTACCCACCAAATCTAATTGTTATCTATTTAAAGACAACCGCCCTGATTGCCCCAATGTCCTACAGGTAACAGTGGGATAGGCAAAAAATGACTCAGCTTCTCTGATGCCGATATAGTAGCTGAACCCAAAATTTCCTATGGGAGACAGTGAGTGAGGCGATCCCTTGCATGGAATTCCCTCACCCCGCTCTAAAAAATGACACATTCCTGCATCATCTGTCTAACTGTCCTATTCTGATAGGGGACAGTGCTAGGTGTGTGGTATATATGTGACTACAGGGTGTGTAGTTTGTGAGCAGACATTTCCAGAATTCTGCATTGGGCAATTTTTAGAGGGATCTGGGAGTTTGGATCCAAACAAATGAAAGAACACACTATTGCTAAAGTGTTCATTTGTAAAATAAGGGCACCTTCAATGTTTCCTATTCTGTTCCTACTAGCCAAGTAAGGCCCACATTATCAATGCTCAGGCAATATGATTAATCCTGGCTTTCAGAGCAGTAGGTAAATTATATCTAGGTGCTTATAAGGAATATTTCAGAGAACAGCACCCATATCCTGCAAAGTATTAGCAATAGCAATTATACTTATAACTCTAGTGCTTAGTGCATTCTCAGGGCAGTTCACAAGTTAATTACCATTTCCCTCCAAACATGCTGGGTACTCATTTTACCAGCCTTGGAAGGATGGAAGGCTGAGTCAACCTGGATTCCTATCAGGATTGAACTCACAACATTTTGGCTTCAGTACAGCAATTTAACCACTGTGCCACCAGGGCTCTTCAATATACAGTACAAGGAATTATGTGCAGGCCTTTTCAGGAAGAAACTGAGAAATATTTTGCTCGTAGGAAAGGAAAGGAAAAAGGTAGAAAGTCTCACAGAAAGCCATAGAACTAAAAAGCATTCACAACCCTTCTCCAGGCATCTGCTGAATAATAATGTTTTTTGTTGTTGTTTATTTGTTGTAATATTAATGCTTGTATTTCTAGTTTGATTTTACACTTCAGAAAGCCATACAGTTAAAATTGCACTGTAATAAAAACCCAGAGCATAACAAAATTACTAGTAGAAGAAAAACAATTTTTGAATAGATTCCAGAGCAAAATGTAGCAGAGCCTGTCAAAATAAATCAGTTTTGGAAAAGTTACTTTTCCAAAATTAATCTAACCTTGGAATTTTATTTTATTTTTTGCTACATTTGCTACATTTCCCAAACTTCCTTAGCTAATATTCCAGCACCATCCTCCTCCGGCCAGTCTGACTGTTATGTTTGCTAGACTTTTTCTAGGCTGGGGTTTTGTGGCAGCACCTACATGTCAGATGGACACATTGCCTTTCTCCTTTCTCTTGGACAGAAGGAAGGGGAGTAGTCTGTTGGTGGCCACCAGCTTAATGGGTAGGATCCAGGGTGAGTGGGGTGGGGATGTCTTTTTGTAACTTTGTTTCTTTGTAAGATTGTGTAATGTTCCTATGGGTTCTGTAATATTTTTGTAACTTTATGACGTATATTGGGGTTTTATCTTACTGTACTGTATTTTATGATATTCTATTGTTTGAATTATTGATGTATGATATTTCATTGTGTTGTGACATTTTATTGTTCTATTGAATTGTTGCATTGTATTTGATTGTGTTGTGAGCCGCCCTGAGTCGGTTTTCGCTGAGTAGGGCAGCATATAATAATAATAATAATAATAATAATAATAATAATAATAATAATAATAATAATAATAATAATAATAATAATAATAATAATAATAATAATAATAATAATAATAATAATAATAATAATAATAATATGGCCAACAATAGTTATAGTTCATAAAAGTGATCTGAAGATAAAAACACATATGAGTACTGTGGTCACATATAAACTTCTAACTATAAAAGTAATTTCAACTGCTGCATAAAAGAAGTGAATTAATCTCAATATGTTGCGTGTGCAATTTATTAATGCCTGGATTAAGTTATGCAAAAGGAAATTAATCAAACTAATTAAAAACAAGGTGCAGTGGCCATGCTGATTGTGCAATTCTGCAAGTTATGTTCCACATAAAATAACTTTTCTATAATCTGGTTTTGAAATACAAAAGATTGTATGGTGAGGGACATAGAAATTGTTGGGATATAAGCAGCCTTGCATGCACTAACATCAGATATCAATTGGAGGGTTGTTTACAGCTTAATATATTTGTTCTTTGCCATTAACTTGACTGGTAAAGTTTTTTAAGCCCCTGCCCCCTTGTCCTGTTTGTTCTTTGTTTTCCTTGTTTTGTTGATATGCCTCTCTTCTTTCTCTGACTTCCAAACAAACAACAAAGAGTTTATCTCCACATGTTAGAGACTCCATTTTCCTTATTTTTTTTCTTCTGACTGTAACTACAAATGGTAACTGTAAGTAAAGATACCTATTTCTGGCTGAAATTGTAATGGGATGGGCCATCTAACCAAAGAATGTCAATCCCCTGATACTTATTAAGGTAAATACAGTCAAACTTTGCATAAAGAGCACCTCGCTTAAAGAGTAACTTGCTTAAAGAGCAGAATTTTCTCTGAAAGTTTGTTTCACTTAACAAATAAAACCAACCAAATCTCGCCTAACAAATAAATTGGGGTTCGTAATCCCCCCCACCAGAAGTCACAATTGGTCACTTACAATGGTGTTTCACTGTGGAATGCATTATGCTCTTTAAACGAGGTACAACTGTATAGCAAAACCAGTTCTAAGACAAACGTTCAAAGGAAACTTGTAAAAACTAATTCTATTACATAGACAAAGGAAAAATTAGCAAGCTTTTTAATCATTGAGCTTACATGACTTATAATTCTGAACAAAACTCAAAGGAGTAGATCATAGATTCAGGATATACCAGCAACTCCACAAATATGGGTGAATTCTTTAATACTGTAGATGGGAATTCTGGTGGAAATATAAAGTGGTGACTCTATGAATATAGAAGGAACTGAAACTGCTGTTTTACAATGTGAATTTGCCAGTGAAATCAAAATCCATACTCCTAACTGATGTTCTATATGTTCCTGATTTGTAATGCAACATGGAAAGTGCTTCAGCCTTGTATACATTGAAAATAGAGAGTGCATAGTAAAGGGAAAAAATAATTGAAGCATATTTTCAAGTGCCTAAATCTAGTAGTGTCTACAAATGGGGTCTTTTTGGCTGCCAAATTAACGCAGCATGAGCTCAGAGAGAGAGCAATACCAATCTGGAACTCTGGCACCATCCCTTTGCACAAAGATTCAAAGGCAATCCTCCAGCTGCAGAACCACAGCCTAGCCACAAGTATCAAGGTAAATCCATGTGATGCAAATGACACAGCCAGGTGCATTGCTGTATCACAGAAAAAGGTGTTAGGCACTCATTCCCACTAAGGACTGAAAGAAAAAGCACAAGGGTGCTGGATCTATGTGGGCAACTTAATGTGTCATCATCAGAACACAACAGATACAATTTTTGAGGTTCTGTATCACCTACCTAATGAAGAAGAGTAAGACACATGAAATGCTCTAGAACAGTGATGGCGAACCTTTTAGAGATTGAGTGCCCAAACTGTAATGCAAAACCCACTTATTTATCGCAAAGTGCCAACACAGCAACAGGGGAGGAAGGAAACACTGTCTTTGGGGTGCTGGGCAGAACGAATTCTGTGCTGTGGGGAGGAAGTGCTCCTATTGCGCTTCTGGGCATAGGGGTAGGGTGAACTCTGTGCTGGGGGATGGAGGAAGCACTCCCATTGGGCTGATGGGCAGAGCAAACTATGCTGGGGTAACTGCACAGATGCCCACAGAGAGGGCTCTGAGTGCCACCTCTGGCACGTGTGCCATAGTTTTGCCACCACTGCTTTAGAAGTATGTGGTTATGGTGAGCAAAAAGTTTGAAAGGAAACCCTGAGAAGCTGAGATCTCTTTTAGAGAGAAGATACATACTCGCATATGCAGAATTACCTGACAAATTCTAGGGTGATGCAATTATGACTAAAACATATCTTCAGGACATATAGCCAACCAAAGTGATGACAAAAACACAACTTAAACTATGGTATGGTGGATTGCCAATTGTGGAACACATATGAGTCTTTGGAAGCCTGACTTATGCCTAGATATCAAAACAGTAAAGGCACAAACTGGACCATAGAATAGACATACTATTTTGCTTGATTGTGCCCCTGGCAGCAAAGGCTATAAGGTACTAAACTTAAAAACAGATAATTTCAGCATATATGTGGTTCATTTTGATGAATGGAAAAGAGCTGACAAAAGAGGGACTGTGTTTGATATCTCTGAAGGACAAGACCACTATGTTAGACCTCTACTAGGCAAAGTACAACAAATACCTACACCAGTGGTGGTGAACCTATGGTACACATGCCAGAGGTGGCACTCAGAGCCCTTTCTGTGGGCATCTGTGTAATCACACTAGCACAGAGTTCATCCTGGGAGTGTTTCCTTCCTCCTTGTTACTGTGTTGGCACTTGGAGCTAAATAAGTGGGTTTTGGGTTGCAGTTTGGGTACTTGGTCTCTAAATGGTTCACCATCACTGACTTACACAATATGAGTCAAAGAGAAAGTAGGAAGATGATGACACACAGAATGAGAGCAGTACACCAAGAGAAAGGGACAGACATAGATATGTTGAGGCTGTTAAACTGGAAGAGGAATTTTTGCCTAAGATTTTCCAAAGCCAGCCATCATGACCCAACAAAAATGTATAACCTCCATATCTCACCTGACTCGTAAAGTTGTTGCTGATGAATGAACCAGTGGCAAGAGAGGAAGCTGAACAGATGCCGGCAACTGAAGCCACTAGATGGAGTGAAGCTGCAAGAGATGGCTCTTGTTTGCTGAACTAGAAAGAAAGATTATTGAACTTGTGGAGATGCTACACATCAGCCATGGCAACAGATTTTCTAAAAGACAGAGTTCCGAGTGAACCTCTGCCAGACAAAGAGCACGTATAGAATAGCTAAAGGAAAGCTTCTTTACCTAAAAACTACTCCTAGACTTGAAATAGCTACTGCTGCAGGGATACTGAGCAGAGAAGCAAGTTCACTAACACAGGGAGACTGGACAGCTGTCAAAGGAGTAGCTAGAATCAGTACTTGAAAGGAAATATGGACTTTAAACTATGACTGCCAGCTAGCAGAAATCTAAAGCTTTCTAGATACACAGATGCAGATTGGCAGATGACAGCACAGACCATGAGTTCATCAGTGGATTCCTACTTTTATTTGGTAATGGGCCTATCTCATTGACTAGTCATAAACAAGATGTTGTAGTTTATATTCCACATGATCAGAGTTAACTGCCACATCGGAAGCAGGCAGAGAACTCTTATAACTAGAGAAACTGCTAAAGGACATTTGGAACAAACGAAGATGCCCATCCAGTGATGGAGCACAACATGGTATATGTCCTGACTGAGAATGGGACCATCCAGATGATCTACTGTCTCACTGCAGAGATGAAAGCAGAAATCCTGATAAAACCCTATCTGGAGGTTGCTTCAAGAATCTGTAAAGTAAGATGAGACTTGAAGGTTCTTGTATGGAAGCTTAATGTACTTGCAATGGATATCAGTGGAAGAGGGGTTTACAGCCTAATGTGATTCTCCTTTAACACTAATATGATTGGTAAAGTTCTTCTCCCTCCCCTTCTGGAATTTGAGGCAAGCCCCCACCCATTTTTCCCCGCTTGTTCTTGCTTCAACTTTTTTACTGATAGTCCTCACTTCTTTCTCTGACCTTTGACCAAATAATTAGCTTGGTGATCCTCTTCCACATGGTGGAAATTCTATTTTCTTTATTTCCCCCCTGACTTTAACTACAAATAGCAACTGTAAATAAATGTACCTTTTTCTACTTTAAATGCTTCTAGGGTGATTTTGGCAAACAAATTGCTAGTTTGTGGGGGAAAGCATGGGTTAATTTTTCCATGTTTTTCTCTGTGCTTTTATTCTTTTTTTCCATCTAACACTTTGCCAACTAAGCAGCATATTCAAAATTCCACAATGAAAATCTCACTCCAAGAGGAGGAAGACAGAAAAATCAGACTTCTCCATCACATAATAGTCATAACCATGTACCCGTCAGAATCTCAAGACCTGCTGAGGTAGTCAAGAATTCTATCAGAATGATTCCATTCCATTTTAGGTAAAGGTCACTCTTGCTCAAAAGCCAGTCATATCCAACTCTAGGGTTCAGTGCTCATATCTGTTTATAGCCAAAGAGCCAGTGCTGTCTGCATTTGCAGATGTTTCCATAGACATGTGACAGGCATGCCTCAACACCAGAGTGCACAGAATGCTGTTTATTTTCCCACCAAAGTAGTATCTATTTATCTACTTGTAATTTCTTGCTTTTGAACTGCTAGGTTGGCAGGACCATTCCAGTTTACAGCATCATAAACTGGTGATATTGTTGAACAGAACCAGCAGATATACTGCACATTTTCTGATTTTGACTTTCTGGATTTTACACTTATTCGTTTCAGTTATCCATCATAGTTTCTCTCTTAACATGAAGACCAGTTCCAGATCAGTGCTCTTGAGCCAAAAACCACAGGACCTCACTTCCAGTCCCTGGAAAAAAGATGGGGAAGAAGTAGAAGCAGTGACAGATTTTACTTTCTTAGGATCCAAGATCACCACAGATGGAGATTGCAGCCATGAAATAAAAAGGCAGCTGACTCTTGGGCTCAAGCTATGAGAAACCTGGGAACATAGTGAAAAGTAGAGACATCACATTGCAAACAAAAATTCACATAGTCAAAGCAATGGTATTCCTGGTGGTAATATATGGTTGTGAGAGCAGGACCATTAGGAAAGCTGAGCACAGAAGAACAGATACCTTTGAAATGTGGTGTTGGAGGAGAGTTTTGAGAGTCCCCTGGACAGCGAGAAGAACAAATAGGTTAATCTTAGAAGAAATCAACCCTTACTGCTCCTTAGAAGGTCAAATAGTAAAGATGAAGCTAAAGTACTTTGTATATCAAATGAGAAGAGAGGATTCACTTGAGAAAGCATTGATGCTAGGAAAGGTGAAGGGCAAAAGAAGAAAGGGACGGGTGAAAATGAGATGGCTAGAATTCAGTGTTTCCCAAATGCTGGTGTTTGGACTTCAATTCCCAGAAGCCTAAGTTATTTCCCCAAAGCACTGATCAGCCAATGTACTGACTGAGGCTTCTGGGAATTGAAGTCCACTAGTGGGCTGTGTACCCCTTGTTGGGAACCACTGGGCTAGATGATATTGTAGATGCAATGGGCACAGTACTGGGCAGGTGGAAGACAAGGGTGCCTGGAGGGCAATGGAATATGGGGTCGCACAGGATTGGAATCGACAGTGCGACTCAAAAACAATAACTCACTAATATAGCTATTCTGTTCCAGACATATATTGGAACCTTCTCCTAAACAATTGGGGATAGAATTAAAATGCTAATCCCTGAAAGAAGCACAGTTACAGCTTCCTAGACGTTTAGATTACTTTTGGCAGTAAACTTTGGTATCTTATTTGGAACCCTGCATTAAGCAGGGGGTTGGACACAATGGCATAAACGGCCCCTTCCAATTCAGTTGTTCTACAATTTCTTAATTTTGGATTTGTGAACAATTGCATTGTAGGAAATTTACAAGAATGATTTATGAAGGGGGAAACAATGATAACCAAATTAGTATCTTTCTTTGTTAAGCTAGCAAAAGTACTAATCATTCAAATTCTAATGTTGGATTCTCCCCCCACCCCACCTTGAAATGACCCTTGAAATCTCTTAAACAGAATTGTCTTTAGGCCCCAACTGATGAAGAGTTTAGGATTCAGGGTCAATTCAATCATTTGTAACTCAAGCAACTATAACTGTCCTTTTTCCTAACCTTTGTAAAGAAAATAACAGGTATCATACATTCAGGAAAAAACAAAGATAAAACTAATTTATTAAATATAACATTATACAGTAAATATAAGTTTTGAAGGATACAGAAACAGTTTGGCATGGATGCTTTATGCTTCAGTCAGAATAATATTCAAAACAATGACATTCAGAATTACAATCCAAACTGCCTGAAGGCTTTTCTGTGTTCCAAAAATGTACCTTTAAAAAGTTGTCAAACTAGTAATTGTGTGAAACTTCTGTTCAATGACCCATCAGATTAGAAAACGGAAGACCAAGAATAAATGCTTTCTAGAGCCAACAGGATTACCTACAGGAGAAAGAGCTTGTTCCTGTTGATTAATGGGTTTAAAGATGATTTTGAGCAAGTATATTTTTTTTCCTGGAGATAATGTTACTGTTCCAAAGGCACTTGTTTAAAATGGACTTGCCCATCCCTATATATGGAACAACTGAAATAATCCCAAATTACATATTAGAAGCAATTCAAAATGCCCAAGGCATTTTTCAAAGACTAAGTACAGTAATTTATTATGCACAGTCACTGTACATGTGGTTTCATGGGATGTATTCAATTAGTATTCTGATTAAAATATAACTGAATTAACCAATTAAACACAAACCAAACAGCTTTATAATGAAAACAATATACATATGTCACAAGATTTATCTCTTAAATGTCTTGCTTCATTCCATTTGTGATTTTAAAGTCTCAATAAAGAATCCAGAAGGTGCCCAGTAATGTTTCATCTGTGAAGGCTGATTAGAAATTGTGAATTATATGGACCTATTGTTGTTGTTATGTGCCATCAAGTCAGAACTGACTTATAGGTAGAGTTACCATATCTCCTGAGATATGGTAACCCTACTTATAGGACCCTGATAGAGTTTTCAAGATAAGTGAAGTATATATAGAGTGACTTCCATCCCACTGTGAGCTTTTATGGTAGAGCCAGGAAATCGACTCCAGGTCTCCTGAATCCTAGTCTACCACACCAGGAGTCCCCAACCACCAGGCCATGTACTGGTACCAGGCCACAGGCTGTCCTGAACCAGACTGTAGGGATGCATGGTGCTGGGAGCCCCAATGGCTGTCTTCTGCCCTTAACATGTTCTGCCGGGTCTGCTCGGGGAATGGAGCAAGAGCATGGGCTTCAGAAATAGCAGATAGGTAGGTGGTCGGGCTGGGCCCCTCCTTTACACTGGTTAACTATGGTGGGGCTCTTCCCCCTCCCCCACTTGCACCATCCAATTCCACCTCCCCAGTTACCAGTCTGTGGAAAAATTGTTTAGCATGAAACCAGTCCATGGTGCAAAAAAGGTTGGGGATCCCTGGTTACACCACACTACCAGGTGACATATTTTATGTTTTTGTAAACAGCTGTTAATTTTATGGAGCTTTTTTTTCTTTTGCTGAAAAATATTATTTAGCAGATTGGTTATTGGTTGGGTCACAGCTGTCTACAGGTTTTAACATTTCCTTGCTGGCATGTAAAGGAAATGTTAGTTTTGATTTAAATTTCCCAATAATTTTTACAAATTCAGAATCATCTGCCTTGAAGAGTAATTAATCTTGACAGTTACCCTGGGGGGTTGTCATGTAAATGGGCTAGTGGTTCTGAAAGTGTCCTAATTATTTCTTGAATGACTAGGTCATTACTACAGTCATTTCTGAAAATTCTTAGCTATGTCATAGTGTCAGCTGAGCTTCTTAGTAATTGAGTGCAGTGAAATGGTGAGAACAGAAACTAGGAACAGATGGTAGAGTGAATATGATAAAAAAAGAGGTTGGACACTACATTAGAATCTACTCTGTGGTTGTAATGGCAGCAAAAAAAGCTTACTTCTAAACTACTGACTACACGCAACATTAGTCAACTAGCTCTTTCATAGAGTGCAGCACCTGCTTAGTATAAGCTCTACGGATCCTCAGAGGCATACTGTGCTGAATTTGGAATTCGTTTTTGATGGGAAATGGAAATTCATATATCCAATTTTTTTACTGTATTACATTAAGAAATTGATGCAATGCTACCAAGAATTGTTTTTAGCTAATGCAACTTCAAAACAAAAAAAAAATCACAAGAGCTGGACTATCAGTAAGGTAAAAGCCAGTTGTATCCAACTCTACGGTTGACTGCTCAGCTCTATTCATAGCCAAAAAGCCAGCACTGTCTGTGTTTGCAGACGTTTCCATGGACATGTCGCAGGCATGACTAGACACTGGAATGCACGGAATTAGTACCTATTTATCTACTTGCAATTTCTTGCTTTTAAACTGCTAGGTTGTCAGGAGATGGGACAGAGACGGAAGCTCACTCTTTCATGCAGTACTCAGGTCTTGAACTGTTCAACGTCTTAACCACTAGGCCACTGTAGTCTCGGGGGGGGGCCTTGGGACTTTCAGTACAGAAGTTGAAATGATTAATGAGTGAATTATACATTCCAACCATTGTTAAAGCCATGCCTAGATTCATCAGCTTTGGGGTATCATTTCCTGCTCTTAAATTTAAGCAAGGTGTTAGAGAAGACATGGGCAAATTGTGGCCTTCCAGAGGTTGCTGGACTGCAGTTCCTATCAGCCCTTGCCAACCAGGGCCATAGCCAATCTCTCTCTCTCTCTCTCACACACACACACACAGATATCTCTCCCCCCACTTTCTCAGCAGCCGGGAGTTTGAGGGTGGGCAAACTGTTAACTCAGGGTAGGTAACGCCCACCCTGGCCACGCCCTGGCTATGGCCCTGTTGCCAACAGAGCCAATAGTGAGGATGGATACAAACTGTTGGTCAACAATACCTGGAGGCCACAGGTGCCTGACCCTTCTACTACAGAGTTTTGAGACTTCCCCAACCAAGGATTTTTGGAGGATACTAATACAGTATTTAAATCCATTCCATGCTAGTTTTAGCTCTGGATTCTGGACTAGAAGTGTCTTAATTTCCTAGTGCTTCAGTTATAATAAGGAACACATGCAGTGAATGCAACCTTGTTAGTAATCTTGGGTCTGTTAGTGGCTTTAAATATTATGTCCACCATATCTTTCTACATATGTATATATCTCCATGTGATAACTTGAAAGACAAGTAACTATGTTAGCTGTCATCCTTTCAGAAAGTAATGCTCAGTAGCTACTTATGAACTTGAAAGGCAGTTTGTGACTCAATAAATGGACAAATTAATAAATATAAGGTGGAGAGAATTTGTTCTGATGACATCTGAAAAGAACAAGGATGTTTGAGAAATGAAATTCTTCTTTACATTGCCTCAAATTTACCATGATATAGTGGACAGAGTTGTGGACTCAGACCCAAATCACTCACTGCAGTATTAAATCGCACAAAAGATCAGGAAGCAAATCAATACATTTCAATTCAGGCTTTGACCCAACTTTGTTTGTATCATAATATAGAATGACCCCAAAGACAACATTCTGAATTCCTAGGAGGAAGGGCACACTAAATACCTAACATACATAAAATGAAATCGTTTTTCTGTTTATGAGTAGTGAAGAGCTGTGACCTCTGATACAAAGAATCATTTGTCATGCTGCTTTTAGATAATCAATCTTGCCTATTCTGCATACTAAGTAGGTTTTTTACCTCTTTCTCAAGGTCTTTGGGAAAATAAACATTTTGAAAAATATCAGCATATATACAAATGCTTAGATATCTTTAAAACCAAAATGTGTATCCTTCCTGAACTCCATCTATGTAATATAGGTTACAACAAGTAAAATAAATGGGAAGATGTGCTTATACATGGAAATAAATGCTCCTCTAGTGTATCACACATCCTGTTAACATTAATTCACTTAGAGTAATACCATTTATTTTGGAAAACATTAACAATAGGGTTGCAAACTTTAATTGGTTTGATGGGTTAATTAACTGAAGCATTAGCTGGTATGAGCCAAATCTCAATTGCCAATGCTGTACTTGACACAGTGAGACTGCACGTTATCACAATTTATTTTTGTTCCTCTGTGTTGTAGGAATTGAAGATTGAAAAAGAGAATATTAAACCTACTTTTTGATTGTACGCGGCAGCTTTTGTTTATGTCACTGCCTACTTCCTTCAATATTTCCCCCCAAAAAAAATTTTAGTGGGTGTAATGTGCAAGTTTACTTACAGTTACTTAATTTTTAGACTGTTAAATCGATTTTAAAAGATGATTAATCAGCTAAAACCTCTTTGACTAATAGTTTGCAAAACAGTATACAGTGAAGGTGGAACTGATATGCTACAACAGCTTTGAAAATTATATACTGTACTGTGTTGCCATTTAGTTTATGTGTGATAAGAAGCCTGAAAGCATCCTACTTTCAGAACCTGCACTCCAAATACCTATGGCACACTTCTTTAGAGTATGTTATTCTTCAGCATCTTACAATTTCAAACACAGAAGGAGAAGGAGGAGAAGAATTCATTCCTTTGGCCTGGAAATCCAAGGAAAAATAGCTATCCTGTGATGTCCAAATCTTATAAGATTTCCTGGAGTCAATGGGAAGGGGTGTTAGAATGGAGTAAATGACACACTGAATAGTGAGCGGGCACTAAGACATCATCTTCCAAACACCCCAGGTTTCAATTTACATTGGGTTTGGCTGAAATCTTCACAATACTGTACCTAGTAGAGAAAGAGCTTCCCCCAGGAAGAGTTTATTGCTTCAAGCTATTGTATGGCAAAGTAACTCCCCCTTGAAAATAGATCAAAAAGACATCTAGCTTTACAAAAGAAGTGTTCCTCATTTGATATGGAACTGTCCAACTCCCTGCATTTTGGGACCACACTACTGTATATTTTCTCAATAGTCATAATTCCTGGTGCCATTTCTTATCGCTAGGTAGGACAAAGATTGGATTTAGTACAATTATCAGGAAAAAAAACAGAGACTGTATGGCTGATTAGCAGTCTCCAGAAGATAATTTCATTGGCCTGTGCTTTTCAAAATGCACAGAAGTACTGACAGTGTCTGAGATGGGAAACAGTGTCAAAAGTACATTTTGTCACTTAAGTTAATATATACACATGTAGCTAAATGTGAGTATACCTGAGAAAACCAGAAACAAAAAGAGAAGCAGCAGTAGCATACCAATCAACCTTCTTTTTTTTCCAGAAGAGACAAAGTTTAAATAAAGAGGAATAGGAACCCGTACTACAAGTGTGTACTAAGCCTAGAGAAATGATTTGAGGAGCCCTAGAGGAAAACATAAATTATAAAAGTATATAACTGTAAGAGCTTAGAGAAATCCCAAAGACAACGTTAAAAGCTTGTCCAGCTTTTCTAACAATCAGTTTAATAGCTGAGCTGCTGTTTTAATTTAAAATAACATAGTGGAAAAGTCACTCTGTCATCAACAATGACGACGACTCTGCATGGTCTCAAGAAGGTAGTTTGCCAGCCCTACCTGGAGATCCAGAGGATAAAATTTGGAACTTCTACACACAAAGCATGTGCTGGACCACTGAGCCACATCGTTTCCTTGAGAGTATGACCTTTCCAACAGCTATCAGTTGGGAACAGAAATTCAAAAAGTGCTCACATAAAATATTTGATGGATCTCAAACAAGGAGAAAAAGCATAATGTGATTTTATTGAGCATGTTTGGATGCAACAATGGACCTGATTTACCAAGGTCATGGCAATGTTAATGCTGCATACAGTCCTCTCGCTCTTGCTGCAAGCAAGATGTTTGTGGTTTGTCTATTATGACATGTAACACAGCAAATGTAGCACTCTGTCTCCTCTATCCTCCAAAAATCCACAGTCTGCTTTTGTATTACTACTTTCATTTGTCAGGGAAGAGAGAAACCAGAATACCTGTTAGGTAATTCCTTCTGTAACATCTGGCTTCAACAAATTACCCCCCAGACAATACACTCAGAACAAACTAAGAAGGAATCTTATAAACACATTTAGAGCCAAAAGACATTTGTGGTCCACTGTTCTACACAAGAGACATACTGATATGGCTACAAAAATGAGGACTACATGACCCCATGCTTCTTTCATGTTATCTCTATTAAAGTGAATCGCTGTGTAATTACAAAATGTACTATTTACATATTTCTATCTCACAATCTCCCAACAAACTGAAATAGACCTAGGCATAATCTCTGGACAGCCTCTATCAATGCAAAGGTCACTGTTACTACTCAATTTATCCATGTGGTTGTGCAAAGACATATACTGAAACTTTTTAGCAGATATTGCACAAAACTGCAAGTTGCAAGAGTGGAGCTGTGGCAGGTAAAGTGGTGTGAACAGCCATAATTTTGTACTGCAACACACCTTTAGATCAAGAGAATTCTAAGAGTGAATTTCCACTAACCTACCACCATCCATAGCCATTCAAGATGCATCGTACTGTATGTGATGTACACACAGAGAGATCCAGGAGCCCTTACACATCAACAAGTCCGGCTTCTTCTGCTCTGGTGTTGGAACAGTTTACACACTCATCACAGAAGTCTACCAAACAATGTGCACTTGAGACAGGAGTTAACAGAACAAGCATACAATGCACTCTTAAAACAACAAAAAGCTGCAAGCTGCACAACTATACAAGTGGACACTTTGGTCAACATTGCTCAAGCAGTAGTTTGCCATAATCAGAAGTGTCTGGATTCTGATCGTAACCACTTTAAGTATATCTTCTAACCGTGGGAGGCAAATGTGACTTGTATTCATCTTTTATTATCAATATATATATTGAGCATTACAATTTTAATAGTTGTCCTTTTCTTAAAATGTATATACAAATTGAGGCACTCTCTGTATATGTGCAAACAAGCCGAATACTACAAACCAGACAAAACAATATTATGATGGAATAATGTAGATTTGCCATTACAGTGCTTTGTAACAGAGCATTGAGGGTTTTATCCGGTGTTTCAGGAAATATCTTTTGAATATCTCTTGAGTGTATTTGTATAAGTAGTGTAGAATCTATTTCCTGAAACACCGGATAAAACCCTCAATGCTCTGTTACAAAGCACTGTAATGGCAAATCTACATTATTCCATCAGAATATTGTTTTGTCTGGTTTTTAGTATTCGGCTTGTTTGCACATATACAGAGAGTGCCTCAATTTGTATATACATTTTAAGAAAAGGACAACTATTAAAATTGTAATGCTCAATATATATATATTGATAACAAAAGATGAATACATGATCCATTTTTCCTGCTTCAGTTGATCATCTATTTTGTACTGCTATTTAACTAATCTTTTGAATATCTCTTGAGTGTACAGTAATACCCCGGATAACGTTATGACTTGGTTCCACAAGTCATGACGTTATCCGGTTTTTAGCGTTGTCCGATACATGCATCCAACAACGCTAAAAATAAAGCCCTGACTTCAGGGACAAACCGCTTTAAAGGCAGGCAGGGAAAGAAAGAGACCTCCCTCCCTTTAAAGCCACCCCCACATGCAACAGTCTCTGCGACTGCAGTAGGGTTGGGGAAAGTGCCATTCCGACGCTACTGCAGGGTTCCCTCTGCTTACCTTTCTTTCCTTCTCCGACTCCCAGCTGATTGCAAAAGGCTTGGTTTTTTTAAACTGCAGGGAAGGGGGGGAAGCTGTTCTTGCTTTACTTCCTGAATTGAAAAAAATACAGAGATGTGATTGGTTCTCTAGATCAGCTGATCTAGAGAACCAATCAAACAGGAAAGGGGGAAAATACAGAGATGTGATTGGTTCTCTAGATCAGCTGATCTAGAGAACCAATCACATTTCTGTATTTTTTTCAATTCAGGAAGTAAAGCAAGAACAGCTTCCCCCCCTTCCCTGCAGTTTAAAAAAACCAAGCCTTTTGCAATCAGCTGGGAGTCGGAAAAGGAAAGGAAAGTAAGCAGAGGGAACCCTGCAGTAGCGTCGGGGGAAGGCAGGCGGGCGCTGGGTCGATGTTCTACCCAATCCAACTCCCCCCCATGCACATGCTTGTACCGGATAACACTAAAAATCGCATTATCCGATGCAAGATTTTTCCAAAAATCTTGCAACGTTATGCGGTTTTAGCGCTATCAGATACAATCGTTATCCGGGGTATTACTGTATTTGTATAAGTAGTGTAGAATCTAAGTTAAATAGCAGTACAAAATAGATGATCAAATGAAGCAGGAAAAATGTATCATGCAGTTCACTGCACTATACTAGGTAAATGAAAATTAAAAACTACTCATAGATAGTGTTCATTATAAACTCAGAAGAATAAGTGCCCTTGTTCATGGCTGTCTAAAAATAGATATACTCTATGACTGGAATGGACAAGGAAAAACAACCAATTGTGGGAATATTATGACAAAATAGCCAGACCAGTTACCTTCATACTCAAAAGCTATTTATGAACATTTCATCGCCATCTGTCACAATCAGCGAGCAAAACCCAGGAACAAAGTAAAAGGAATGGATCACCTTTTTGCCTTGAAACTTAACATGAAAACTTTGTAACAAAGCAATATTGTTTTAATAAAAATGATAGTAACCAACAGCTTGAGAGAGAGAGATCATACCCTGTGTCCCCAAACATGCTACAATCTACATCCTCACACCAAGAAAGACACTATTTTCTTTAGGAAATAGTTTCTAATTTCCTAAGAATCACTTTACTCTTCAGTTATTTAAAAAAATCCAAGTCCTTTGTGTGTTTAACTTTTTACCTGTTATAAATTCTAACTAACAGTGTGTTGAAGAGTAATGGAGGAAGTGTCAGGTATATTTATTTATTTTAAAAGCAAACCAAAACAATGCCTAAATGGACTTCCATGGGTGCTCTGAAAGCATAGAGCTTTCTAAAAGTGAAATATTTCTTTGAACTTTCCATGTAGTCCAAGATTCCTTCTCATGACCAAATAACTTATAAGAAAATAGGAAAACCTTTGGTTGATTGATTTGATTGGCTCACCTCAGGATGCAGTCGCATCACATTTCTTTTCTTTATTTGCATCAGAGCATTGCACAATTTAAAACCAGAAAAATACTGTATGTGAGCTACAGGAAAAATTCAATGATAAAGGGTTAAAATAATTAGACTATTGTTGACCAGACGTGGACTACTTCAATAGTGTTATCTTGGTTGTTTACTAGATCTTCTTTTGTACACATGGTGGGATATAAATTGCATGCATATAAATGCTATATTGATTAAATTTCTTCACATTCAGTGGTTATAAAGTTTATCTTGTTAGCTGGATGGCCAGCAAGTCAATAATTCAAGACCTGGGTACTGCATGACAGTTTGAGCACCTGTCTCTGTCCCAGCTCCTGCCAACCTAGCAGTTTGAAAGCAAGAAATTGCAAGTAGATAAATAGGGACCACTTCAGTGGGAAAAGATTTTGAGGACATGAGTGGAGCCTAATTCGGGTATCCCAAGTGGAGTTTCTCCAGCAAAAATCCTTTTAACCCAGAATAATTTCTGACACAGACTTATTATTATTATCCCACATTCATACAAAATTAGTCCTTCACCTACATAAACCAATTTTACAGGATTATTCTCTGACCTTCGTATTTAAGTTTGAAATCCATCAAGTGGCTTCCAGATGATCCAACAGAAATCTTGGTGGGAGATATATTTCAGCATTCATCAATGCAGAAAGTGTGTCGTTTTTGCTCTCCATGGGTTTAGCCTATCCTATTCTAATATTTAGAGTTAGAGAGGTGTGCAGAAAACATTTCCTTGATTTTAACCATCATCTAAGGGAGGTGAATGGGTTTTGTGCTGTATTGCTAGCACCTCTCAATGGATTTTCAGAGGGACAATGTCAGCATGTTTCAGGAAGCTGACAATAATCCTGCATGATTCACTTGTTTGGTTGGTGTGTTCTGATTTATGCTACACAGCCCTAACACATTCTATTGTGGCGGAGCACAGGAACAAAGCCATTGTTCATATCATTTGTGAGCCATTGTTCATATACTTTGTGCACCCCAGTCTCGTCCAGCCAGTTTCCTAAGTACTGTATATACTTGAGTACAGTAAAACACTGGATAACGATTGGATCGGATAATGCTAAAATCACATAACGTTGGGGAATTTGAGGCAAACATTTGGATCGGATAACATTATGTTAACCATTCTGTTAACATTATCCGATCCATCAGATAACCTTTGCCTCAAATTCCCTGAGGTGTGACTGTGACTCACCAGTTTCTCTTGGGAGAAAGGGAGGGGCTGCCTGCTCTCAAGCTTGCCACATTTGAATAACAAAGGCTTGCAAAAACCAGTCTGACTAGTTTAGCAAAGCAAAGGCTTAGGACCCTTTCCCCAGTGTAACCCAGAACACTTTGCAGAAAAATAATTGCAAAGAGACAATTTGACCCAATTACCTTTATGAGTTTCCCCTTTAAATTCTAAACAACCTGAACCCAAGATTGTAGCTCCGCAAGCCTCATGCATTGTCAATGGAAAACAAGCAGACTGAAACCTTTCACCTACAAAGCAATTAAGCTTTTCACACCCTGCAAAGCCCTGAGGGAACTTCCTTTATTACAGCAATGGTAGGTAGGCTGATTCTAAATGGAAACATTTTCCTAGCTTCTGTTCAGATCTTTTAAAACAGCACTTTATAAAATTTTCAAAAATTTAAAAATGCTGTATGGCTTTGTTCCCCTAAAGTCAGGGTGGTCTGGCATGTTTTTGTAATGTATTTACCCTTTAGACAATTATTTCTTAAAGTTCTTTATGTTTCCAGCATGTTTCCTTGACTTTCCCTTGAAGCCTCTGTTGCTTATCTCTATGGAGTTAACGTTATCTGATCCACCTGAATAGGATTTTAACGTTATCTGGTGCATGCATTGGATAAGGCTAAAAATCGGATAACGTTAAGACTTGTGGAACCAAGTCTTAACGTTATCCGAGGTATTACTGTATAAGTCTAGTTTTTTAGCCCCCAAAATGAGGTGCAAAAAGGGGACTCAGCTTATACTCAGGTCAATTACCCTAAGGGTCCCAAAACCGTGGTGGTGTAAATTGGAACATACAGTTTTTTAAAAAAGGACGAACACTACAACAAAAACTCAAAAACAGACCCACACAAATATCTAAATTAATTAATTTTACCATATTTCCATGTATTTTAATTATTGAAACTCACTAGCAGCTGCTGCATTTTCCACCCCCAACTTATACTCGGGCCACTCTATTTTCCTAGTACCTCAACTAATATTCGAGACTACTTAAAGTCAAGTATATATGGTATGCTATTTCTGGTGGCAATTTTCTGTTTGTTGATTAGACAGTGGGCTTTTTGGTTTTTTGTAGGCCAAGATTGTATTGTATTGTATTGTATTGTTAGTTCTGTTCTGAATTGCCTTTGAAATGTTTTTGTGATGCAATATCTTGTAATCTTGTAACTGTGCTGTATTGTTTTTTCTGTTATTGTATACTTTGTATCTTTGTTAGCCGCCCAAAATCGCTTGGCGAGTGGGGCGGCATATAAGTCGAACAACAACAACAACAACAACAACAACAACAACAACAACAACAACAACAATCATCATCATCATCATCATCATCATCATCATCATCATCCCCACTGCCCTTTCCAAAGAGGCAGGCGGATCGCCCCCATGTTCCCTTTTCTCTTCCAAAAGGGAATAGGGCTTTTTTAAAACATTGTGCGATCAATGCATCATACAACGTTAAAAACCAGATAACAATGAGGCTTGTGGAACAAAGTCTCATCATTATCTGAGGTACTAGTGTACAATAAAATGAGCATACAGCTGGCAACAGATATTGAGGAAGAGATTTTTTTATCCAACAGCAGAGTCTCTCCTTTAATGTTTCAATCAAGTATCTTTCTTGTGGTCGTTATCTGATTTCATTATGTTCAGAAATTTGTTTTCTTCCTGGCTAACAAGCCCTCTCAGATACAACACACAAATTGTTCATTTTTCTTCTCACCTCCAACATAACTATTTGCCACCGGTTTCTCAAGACCATTTCTTATAAACATAAACATTACCATGAGGGTTGGCAAGTCTATTCACATCATTTTAACCTATCATAACACCTTTGTTTACACTTTTTCCTCATATATAATAATATATTGCATATGAAAATTTGTAATGAAAAATTTCCTCACATATTTTATATGAACATTTGTAGTGAAAAATTGTAATGAACATTTTAAATCACATTTCATATGTTACAGCCATTGATTGCTTTCCTTTTTATAGCATTCAAGTAGATATGACAGTGGAAAGCACTGCAAATCCTCTCAGGCACTCCTAGGCAGCTGCATGCAGCTGGTTAATCCTTTCCTTCTACAGGGTGGCCTGTAAGTCCCTATTGAATCTTTCTCTAAATTTGCCACCCATATTCTTGCACTCATTTACCCACATACTTGTCACAATACTTTCCTCAAGTGTACACATGGGCTTAAATCGCCAATATTTCTTGGGGGGGGGGGGAGTAAAATACATATGGATGGGAGGGCCACCCTATAGAACCATTGCACCATAAACTGCTATCAACATAATCTAGACATGCAGTAGAGGTTTGTTTTGTACTATTCTCATATCTAACATTTTCATGCACATCCATTATAAAAAACAAGTTGTTGAACAATAATATAACAAGAGGCATGAGAAGACTTAACAATTAAGAACAGAATTATACCAAATATTTCTTTACAATATATATAATGGCCATCCAAACAGTCATAAGCAGAAGGTAGCCCAAACACATCCTGGCTACAGTCACACCCCAAGAAGAGAAGACCCATGTATGTATTCTTTGTTCTGTACCTGAGAAAATTAAAAGCTTTTGACTTTTAAACACAGTGGTTTCAATTAAATTAAACTGATAGTGAGATCAGTTTGTTGAATCATGTCTGCCCGTCATCTCGACAGTCATGCAGCAACAGCAGTAGCTGCAGCAAGTGAAGGTATTAAGAGTTCCCCATCATTTGGTTGCCAGAAACACTGCTCCTTTCTTGTAGAGAGGCAGAATGACCCAGGTAGGCAGGGAATGTGTGGCGGAAGGGGTGAGACACGTGATCTTGGCTCCATCATTTTTGAATTTGGCCTACCTCATCATGGCTGTTCAGCCTCCATTTTTGGGATGTTTCTTCAGCTTTTTGCCAGCTTAGAAGCAGCAGGGTGGTGATGAGGGGGAAAATAGCTGACTTGTGTGTCATTACCACAGCTGGCCACGAGAGGGTGCAAAGCGTGGTTTCCCATAGGAATGCATTAAAAACCCATTTAATGATCCCAAGTTCAGAAATAAGCCAAAGAAACCATTTTTTTCTGTTCAAAAGTCATTATGAAGTCCACTTTGGAATTTTTTTCCATGTTTAAACAGAGTTTTGAACAGATAAAAACATTTTTTTTCTGAGCTCTGGAACACAAGATTTGATTTTCAATGTATTCCTATGGAAAACTACACTTCGCTATAGGGAATAATTGCTATAAGGAAAGCCCCACATAATGGATTAATGCCTTAAAGTGGGGGTTCACTGTACAGTAATACATCGGATAACATTAAGACTTGGTTCCACAAGTCTTAACGTTATGTGATTTTCAGCCTTATCCGATGCATGCGTCATTTTCTGATCTCTTGCATTGGCGCTCGGCTGCCTCTGCCTGCCATGAGGCATAGCTCTGTGCTCTGCAATCGGCTGGTCAAGCCTGGCTCAGTCGGAGCAAAGAGCAGCTAAGCTGACTCCACATGGGCGAGGCTAGCTTGATCGTGCACGCTACCCTTGCCTGGGCCAGCCATGACTTCCAGTGCAAAGGGCTGCCTGGGGAACCTGGTGGGAGCAGCAGCTGTGGTGGCTTGAAGGTAAGCAGGGCCAGGGCTGGGCTGGATTCTCTCGGCAGTACGGCACCCCATTGCTGGGGGTGGGGGGAAGGAAGGAGGGAAGTGGCAGAGAGAGGAGCTTTGGCCTCCTTTACTTCTTTATTACGATGCATCAGATAACGCTAGAAAGAACATTCTCCGGTGCAAATCTTCCCCCCAAAATTTGTTGTCGTTATGCGGTTTTAGCGTTATCCGGTGCAATCGTTATCCGGGGTATTACTGTACTTGGTTAGGAAACTTAAACAAACTATCCAAAGTAGGAAGGAATTGAAACATAGCTAGTTTTTAGTATGGGCGGAATCTGTACTGTGCCATGCTAGTTAGGATTTTCTAAGACAAGAAAACTACATGGTTCAACCTATTTATAGTAATTCATTAATATTTATTAATTTATTTAAAATGTTTTTTCTATTACAATGCAAAGAGAAGCCTTTTTAAGATCACTGGCAAGACAAAAGTTGAAAACAATAATACATGAAATATAGTTAGCTAGAAGTGTATTGTAGCATGTTTAAAATAACAGAAACTTTTTTGGTACAATATTCTTTGTCCCAAATCCTGTTGTTTAGCATAGTACAGTGTTTCCCAAATGCTGGTGTTTGGACTTCAGTTCCCAGAAGCCTAAGCCAGTATATTGACTGATCAGTGCTTTGGGGAATTGACTTAAGCTTCTGGGAATTGAAGTCCAAACACCAGCATTTGGGAAACACTGGCATAGTAGGTTGCAACTAGAGTAGGCTCATTTTAGTCAGTGGAACTTATGGAGGAAGTGACTTACTAAATCACCACTTATATAGACTGACATTGCTGCAATTTACTGTGCTAAGCAACAGAATTCTGACCACTGAAAAATAAATTGGAACATCAAACATTCTAAGAATTATTTATAAAAATTTAAGAAATGGGATAATGTGTACATCTTGTGGATGTATCCACAATAGGCCCCAAGATTGCCTGACACACACCCTCCCCCCAAAAGGCCTTATCTTATGCCCACCAACTGATAGATGCTGCAGTACAAGTCCTCCAGGTTGAAGGAATTGAAAAGTTTTGGATATTTAACAAGGTTAAATATTTGTACATATCACCTGCCATGCAAGATATAATGGGGCAAACAAGGTTGCTTCAAATTCCAAAACTACATCAAAAACCACACTAGAATGGATCCAAATTATCAGTACAGTAAAACCTCGGATAACGCTAAAACTTGGTTCCACAAGTCTTAGTGTTGTCCAATTTTTAGTGTTATCCGATGCATGTTAAAATCCTATGGGATGCATCGGATAACGTTAAAACTCCATAGAGATACATTGTAACTGCACAAAATTTAGCGAATGTTATCTGATGCATCCCAAAGGATTTAATGTTATTCGATGCAATCCCCCCCTCCCCCGATTGCTTAACGTTATGCAGTTTTAGGGTTATCCGATGCAAACCGAGGTATTACTGTATTCCTCAAAACAACCTTCTGAGGTTGAGAAGCAATCACCTTCTCTGCTGCCACAGTAGACTCTCAAACATAGTGACCAAGTGTTCAAATAAACTTAATAGTACCACAAACATCATGTCCTCAATCCTGCAATGCATGCCAACATTATAGTGTCAAAAATACTTTAAAAAAATTATCTAAGTAAATCTTATTTTCATCTGTATGTTAAGAATGGGGAAGGAAACAAAGGATGTGATGATATAGAAGTTCTGTACATTTCTACTTTATCTGTTAAACATAAAAATATCTCAATATTTTAATAGGATTTAAGAACCTTTACATTTACAACAGCAAATGTAATACAGAAAAGTAGCATTTAGGCTATAACAATAAAACATGATCAAAGAGCACAGTATTGCTTCCAGGTAAAATATTACTGGATAATAAATAAAAACTAAGTTACAAAATAACATTTTTTCTCTTCAATATATTTGTCCAATAGCAGAGCAACTACCGTAATCATATCTTGGGCCTCAATAATCACACATTACTCGTCAAATAATTGTTTAGCCTCAAGTTTCAAAAATTAGTTTTCCAAAGAGAAATACCACAACCTTGAAGGCACTTGATACAGGTCTGATAAAAAGGTTAATTGTGCACTCTTATGGGATCACTGACAGCATCCGTGAATGCCATTTGACAGGCAAATTTCACCTTGGTTTTCTTTCCCCCTTAAATTCTCCTTGGTTGAACTGTTTTATTTTAGTTTTCATCATGAATGCTGCCTACAGGGTAAGATTTCAAAGGAAAGTTCTATTTCACATTATTCTTTTGCTTTAGTGACTCAAGGAGTTTTCTTGCTTAATGTAATCTTTTAATTCCCACTTCTACTAATTCTAAATAACCCATTTAAACAACAAAACGATGAAGCACTTCTGTAAGTAATCTGAATGTATAAAGAGTCAATCTAACAGAACCACAGTAAATAAGATCAGAACCAGTGACAGAAATACTGAGGCATATAATTTCATTGTTTTAATTTTAATAAAAATTGTTTTAATACAAATAGCACACACACAAATCTGTCTAGATAGATGAATAAGTTTGGTATCTGGCTGTGAAGCCAGAGATTGGGAGCTCAATTCTCCACCCAGCATCTACAAAAAGCCAGCCTATATAGTCAAGGGAAAGCTGCACAGTTCCAGACTGACCTCCATAAAATGGGAATGGTAAACCACCTCTGAGTATTGGAAAACATATGCATCTCTTGCAGTTCTAAAACACTGTGGGGAACTGTTTTGGGCTGAGGTGGTCCTGCCGCCACCAGTGTTGGTGGGAGTGGTAGGGGCTCAGGGTCATCCTGCCGCTGGAGTGGGTGGGTGGTTTGGGGGTGGTCCTTCCATACTGGTGGCAGCACCCATCTGACCCACCAACAGTCTCAGGGGCCATGATCTGGCCCACAGCTTAAAAAAGTTGAGCTCTCCTGCTCTAAATATTTATCAAATGAAAACAAACTGGTATTATAGATAGTTTCAAAACAAACCTTTATTTGATATAAATAATCATTCTAGAAAAACCAGAGGTGGGGAGGTGAGTGATATGTAAAGTATCAGCCATCCTCTAGTAAAAAGGATCACCTTCTCATGCTTTATCCACTATAGCAGTGGTGGTAAACCTATTGCACGCATGCCAGAGGTAGCACTCACAGCAGAGTCCTCTCTGTGGACACCCATGCAGTCACCCCAGAACAGAGTTTGCCCCACCCCTCTGCCCAGCAGCCCAATGGGAGCATTTCCTTTTTCCTCTGTTGCTGTGTCAACACTTTGTGATGATTAAGTGGGTTTTGGGTTGCAGTTTGGGCACCTGGTCTCTAAAAGGTGCACCATCACTGCACTATCGTGTTAAAGCCTCAGGTTGTGCCAGTCAACACTCCCAGATGCCACTGGCTATGATGACAGAAACTTTGAGTTGTACATGAAAAAACATATCTAATTTTCCAACTTTGAAACAGAGAATTGCGTGTCATCGCAGTTGCTGCTCTCTTTACGTGTGAAGGCTATGTGGAAAGGAATTGGAAAGCAATGTTAAGAGGAGTAGAAGCAGCAGTGGCGGTGATGGTGGGTAGGGTTAAGTATCTCCTCTTTCTTTCTTGCTTCCCAACTGCAAATTACTGAAACACTCCTTTTGAAACAATCTTAGTCCTTGACTCCACAGCTCCTCCTCGAGAACTGTATGCTCTGGAACCCAGCCTTTTCTCCCATCAGCCACCAGGTGCAGCTGCTCAGCACATAATAAACAATTCACTCCATCCTTGAGTCTCTGATCTGAACCCATTCCACAACAAACCCCTGGCAAGCTCTGCCTACTTTTTATTTCCCTTAGAAAGACCATACAATGTATTAGCAAGGGGAAATAGAATGCAAAAGGAAATAATGGCTTTGAATCAACAGTTTTTAAAAGAGAGAGAATCAGAAGGAAAGTATATTTTTTTGTTTCTGACACAGAAACATCAGAAAACACAAAAGTATACCAAACTATTTAAAATAATCCATGTGAAAATTGGTCCATGCAATTATCCTGTTTATAAAGCAAAATCCTGTCAATAACAATAGCATTCCCAAACATTTTGTTTTAATGATGGTAATTATTTGATGAGTCCTAATAATTCTGAAAATGCATTCAGTTCTTTGTTTGAAAAATAAAGCAGTAAACAAAATAAAGGAGTTCCGGAGCATGATCACATAATATAAAGTCAACTGGACTTTCGTATTCTACATTGAGTTGTTATGTAGTGCTTGGCAAGTCACCATTCATTACAAGTGCAAAGCATTCCTAACAAGCTTTCAGGCAGTATGCCGCTCAATGAACCATTTCAAGTCTCATCACAACACATTAGGCATCCCAATTATAGTAGTACACACCTTAATACAAGTATTTGTTACTCTTCTAGAGGTAACACTTTGCAAATGGAAAGAAAAAGCTAGCATTGACTTTAGATATCTAATCCTAAATACGTACAGGGATAAGTTAACTCTTATGCTAAGCATACTGTGGCACATAATGTCACAATTGTTGCAGAAGTCATTTGTAGTTACTTGCTTGAGGAATTAATCTGTATATGCTTAAATATTTCCCCCCTTTCAAGTCATTTTAAATAGCACTTGTGGAAATAGGACAAGACTAGCTTATGAAAACACACTAACAATTTAAAAATGCTTTCTCACCTATGCTTGAAACTTATTATTTGTGGATTTTTTGAAAAATGGCTTAAATGCAATTTTTGTGCAAATTTCCTCTGAACCTCCTACTTATTCAGCTTTCCAAAAACCTGCATATCAATAGCCTGAAATGATCCTCGCATCACTCAGCCTTCTCTGTTAATTCATGTATACTCACACTGCCCACTTGTTATGGACCCTGATAAATGGCATCACTTCTGCATCAAGAAACTACAAAAAAATTCCTCACACAGTGACTTCATCAGATGACAAAGAAGAAAATAGTGTGAAACAAGGGTTTTCTGTAACCCCTGTTCCCTAAAGCATTTCTTCAGATACTCAATTCTTCTTCCTCGGATGGAAGAAGCCACCTTCTCAAACAACAGGAGGTAGCAGGCATGCCAGTACTGTTGACATGGATATCTTAGTACAGAGGTTCTCAACATTTTCAGGTCGTAGGCCAGACCACTCCTCCTCAGACAGCTGAGCGGGCTGGTCATGTAGTTCCTCACATATCCTCATGTGTTTTCATGTATTCTCATGTGTTTTCGCATGTTCTCATGTGTTTTGTGTACAGTAATTCCCGGGATAACAATTGCACCGGATAACGCTAAAAAAAGTCATTTTTTTTTACCAATTTTGGGCTCCCTGACCCCCCTGCTGGGTCCAGGGAGGTGGGAAGACCCGATCCAAGCTGTTTCTGGGCTTCCCCGACATCCTCAGCAAGTCAAAACATCAGGATTCAAATCCCGACGTCCTTGCTTGCTGCAGCCTCCAGGGAAACAAGGCTTTTTTTAACGTTGTGCGATCAATGTATCGCACAACGTTAAAAACCGGATAACGACGAGACTTGTGGAACCAAGTCTCGTCATTATCCGAGGTACTAGTGTATTCTCACATGCTTTCAAGTGTTTTTGTGTGTTTTCACATGTTATTGGTGCATTTTCAGTGCTTCTGCCACTTGTGGCAACAGCGGTGGTGGCAAGAGTAAGAGCGGCAGGCCACATGAAATGGCACCATGGGCTAGGTCTGGCCCATGGGCTGTACAATGTGAATCTCTGTCTTAGACGAACAGCTCTATTTCTTTGAAAGATAACTAGAACACATATCTCAGTGAGAGTATTTCAGCCCATAGCTGTCTTCAGACCAGTAAAATGACAACAATAAAGGCGACCTCCTCTTTGGTAAAGTTGCTCCTAGTTAACCAGGGTATTTCCTATATCTACAAGATCTATTAGCCTAATGCATCATTGCCGATCTCTGCAAACAGTTCAAGGCTAGACTGTCTTTGAATAATTGATCTGCAAGCTTTTTTGAAAACCTTTTTCACTGATCTCCCTCTCTCTCAGACACACACACATATATGTATGTGTATACACACATAGATTAATCGAATTGATTAACTAGATACTGTAGCAGTAACATATGCATCTCTTGCAGTTCTAAAACAAGACCACATTGGATTGTCTGGGTTTCTGTACCTTCAGGATTAAATTATTTAATAAAATTTCTCTTGATTGTCTTTTCCACCCTTCCAGCTCACCCCCTTTCTTGCTTTTCTTCATAAATCTTAATATCAGATCAAACCACCTCTAGCAGTAATTCGTTAATTCTTATTTATTTCATTTGTTCCATGTAGCTTAAAATACTCACTTAACATGAATTTGTTTCTCTTTTCCACAGAGAAAAGTGAATGTTCTGTTTTTAAGAACAACTAACAGAGTTATGCAGACATGGTAGTATATTATTAAATTACTTCAACCTATGGCTACAAAATTATTTTTATTTCTCCCCTTTTCAAATAGTTATATGCCTTCAGTTTTAACTCTAGGGTACACAGAAAGGGCCTCCTTGAGGATTTTGAATACAATTGGGCATGCCCTGGGTGACAACCTTGCCAGCTAATCTTTCTAACATCAGATCAAATCAAAGGAACTAAAGAATGAATCTACCAGAAAGGTCTTTGTCAAAACCAACCATAACAAATACAGTAATACCCTGGATAACGATTGCATCGGATAATGCTAAAACCGCATAACGACGACAAATTTGGGGGGAAGATTTGTACCAGATAACGTACTTTTTAGCGTTATCCGATACAGTCGTTCTTAGCAGCAGGGTGGCTGGCTCCGTTCAGCTTCCCAGCCACCCTGCAGCTACGGAGGCAGGGGTGGGGAGGCTGGAAAGTTGACGGGGGGCTCCCCCGTCGGCTTCCCCAGCCACCCCACAGCTGCAGAGGCAAGGGCGGGTGGCTAGGGAAGCCGACAGGGAGTCCCCGTCAGCTTCCCCAGCCACCCTGCAGCTGTAGATTGGGTCCTCTGATCTCTCTGGAGCAGGCAGGTGACACGATCCAAGCTGTTTCTGGGCTTCCCCGACGTCCTCAGCCAGTGCAGCAAGACAAAATGTCAGGGTTCAAATCCTGATGTTTTGGCTTGCTGCACTGGCTGAGGACATCGGGGAAGCCCAGAAACAGCTTGGATCGGGTCTCCCCACCTCCCTGGACCTGGCAGGGGGGTCAGAGACCCCAAAATTGGTAAAAAAAAAAAAAACAAACCTGGACTTAGCATTAAAATCCTATGCAGATGACTCAGATAACGTCAACTCCATAGAGATACATTGTAAACAACACAGACTTCAAGGGAAAGTCAAGGAAACATGCTGAAAACTTAAAGAACTTTAAGAAATAATTGTCTAAATGGTAAATACATTACAAAAACATGCCAGACCACTATGACTTTAGGGGAACAAAGCCAAACAGCATTTTAAAATTTTTGAAAACTTTATAAAGTGCTGTTTTAAAAGATCTGAACAGAAGCTAGGAAAACTTTTTTCTTTTCAGAATCAGGCCCCCCACCATGGCTTGCTTAGGGGGTTAGCTGAGGATCAGTTGCTGTAATTAAGGAAACCTCTAGGCATGCCTCAATATCGAAGTGTTACAACATTGAAAAGTACAATTTGAAATATAAACAATAAAAGAAAACATAACAATACTAACCTATAAAGTGGTAACAGCTATAAAAATAAGTTAAAACTTTAGGTCCAAAATTAAAATTATTTACCCAAGGGAAATATATCCCTAAATAAAATTGTTTTCAGGAATCTTTTAAAGTTATCTTAGGAGGGAATTTGTCACAGCTCCATGGACAAGTCACTCCACCATAGAGGTACCACCACCAACCAGGCTATTTTCCTACTTATAGTCCTCCTTGTCATTCTTGGTGTTGGCATTTCATGTTGCATATTTTGAGAGAAACATGTTTTGAGAGAAATGCCTGAATTGGAATTATTCCAATAAATTGGAACTTTGGTTTCATATATGAATTTTCTGAGTTGACACACAGGCCAAAGTTTCCCAAATGCTGCAACACAGTGGTTAACTGACAGATGAAAAATCCTGGAAGCCACAGACTGTGATTATAAAATAAAGTAATCAATGGGACCTTCAATTGCAAGTATAATTCATATTTATGAGACTACTTCCTCGTCGAAATAGGATTTTTTAAAAAAAACATTCCTAGACTTGATTAAGCTCTTCAAATCCTAAAGATCCAGGACGGATCACTTTCCTTCTTTTATGCAGTAAGAATAATTTGAATAGAATTCTGTTCTGGTTTGGACCTATAGAGATTGGACCTGCAGCCAAGGATCATCAGCACTACTGCCACCTTTTAGGTGAGTTCTGAAATAGGCAAATGGAAGACAACTTTACAGAGCCTGTCCACATATAGAGAAAGGATAACTCTGTTCTCTAATTTATCTGGATGATGACAAATACTCATTGGACTGAGATATTTTCCTCTTATCTACTAAGAATCCCCTGAGGTAAGAGAAACTAGGTAGGAATATTAAGGTAACTAGGTTGTAAATGAAGGTACGATAAACAAAGATATAACTTTATGATCAGGACCTTGAGTATAATCAGTGACAGAGGCTTGGTCATGAAGAATGCCTTTTCCCATAGTAACTGAAAAGTTACTTGAAGCAAAGGATACTGTATGGCCTGATAAGGACCAGTGCCAAGTGTGTGGCAAAGATTAGGACACTTACTGATTTATGATTCGCATTCCATGGCAAAACCATGCAACTTCAAATGAATGAATAATATATAAAGTTCCAACTAGAAAGACTGAGAAAATAAAAGATAGAGAATGCAAAGTATGAATGAACAAAGATAAAAGAAGAACCCTCATACTTGTTTTTGTTTTTTCTCTCTACACAGAGCTAAAGTTCCCTGAAGCAAGGGGGAGGTTAAAAAAGCACTAAGATTGCAAAAGCTAAAATTCTAACCTAACGATAAAAGATGTTCTACATAGGTCCAAAACCCATATGGCAGCCATACAGAGACCACAAAAAAGCAACTGGTAAATTGTCAGTGTTTTATTTCTGGCTGCAGGTAGTTAAGCATCAATTAATCTGTTGCCCATGAGAACAAAACATTTGCTGTGCACTACAAAATGTTATATCTGTGTGGAAAAGCAATATTTTTTGATTGGAGAGAGGAGGGATGAATCATAAACAATGCACTATTCCTAAAAGATTATACAGTGGTACCTCGAAAACATTTGCATTGGATAGCGCTAAAATCGGATAATGTTAGGGAATTTGAGTCAAACATTTGCATCACACAACATTAAGATAACACTGTGTGATGCAAATATTTGCCTCAAATTCCCCAACCCTGAATTGCTTGCTGTAAAGTTTACATTTCTCCGGCCAAAGGCAAAGGCTAACAGCAAGGGATTCACCCTGCTCATCCTGTTGTTTCAGCAGGGGAGGCTGGGCAAATCTCTCTGCCTTTGCCTTAGGGTTGGGGGGTTAACAGGCACCCATGTTCTACCCCCAACCCAAAGGCAAAAGGCAAAAGCTAATAGTGAGGAGGCAGGGCAAATCTCTCTGTCTTTTTGCCTTTGGGTTAGAGGTTGAACTGGCTTTTTTTTAACATTGTGGCCTCAATGTATCACACAATGTTAAAAACCAGATAACGTTAAGATTTGTGGACCCAAGTCTTAACGTTATCCAAGGTACTAATGTATTATCAATTTGTTATAGAACAAGGAGAATGATTTGATCATCAAAGTGCCCAGACTCTGCCAGAAGAATTCTTCATTAAGGACAAACCAGCAATCTTGGAATATTAGAGAAGAATTGCCAGGTCTCTGAAATCCTGGACTCTGTAGGAGGCAAAAGCCTAAACCCCCATAGTCCCTCTATAGTCCCATTCAATCTGTGAGAACAAGAAGGGCTGAAGGTGAAAATTCAGGTAACAGTTCATGATGAAGCATCCAGCTGCAAGGGAAGATTCCTCAGGAAAAAGTCTTCTTGTGAGTCAATGATCTCTTGAGGGTAAAATTATTTTCCCTGCTGGTCAAATCCCAACAGCTAACCACAGAAGCTATCGTCTTTACTGGTTTCTCCTTTTGCATCCTTTGTAGCTGGATCCTTGTTGCCGACTCATGGACTATGGATTGTCTGACTACACCTTTTGGATATTATCTGTTGATTGGTGGTGGAGCTCATTTTTTGCCTTGATTCTGATTTTTGTCATTGTTGACCCTGTGACTTCACTGAACAAGACTACACCTGCAGATCTAGCCCACCAGAGAAATGGATACCAGTCTCCTTCCACAAAGAGAAAGAAAGGATATCCTAGAAAGGATAATTGGCTAAAATATTTGAGGTTCATAAATCTACCAGAAGGGTTTGAGAAGAAAAGCTGATCTCCACAGACAAAAAAAAAATGCCTCGGAAAAAACAATTTAATCAATAAATAGGACCCACTTTAGAGAAAATAAGTTTGGGATAGGATAATTAAAGGAAAATTTATTATTTTAAAGGTATGTTCAGAACACACACAACTACCTTGCATCTTGTGCTGTCTAAGAAAGGATACCAAGAGATACTTGATTTGCAACTACATGAGACTTCTGTTCATATCTCTCTGTCAAATATCTCACAGTCCACAAGAGTCCATCTGATACTCAAATATGAATATGTATGTGTCTGTCCCTAAGGTTAATGAGACAGAAACATGTGTGCATGTGTACCTAGATGAAAAAATTGACCTTAAGCAGACCACTATAATCAGTACAATCAAAGCAACCCAGTCTAAAAGAAAAAATACCACAAAGTATTAGTCTTCCTTCAAAATTAATTAATCTCAGCAGGAATGACTTCATTTACCGAGATCACTTGTGAAAATTCCTGAGGGGAAGAATCTAATCATACTATTTTCCTAAAGTTTGGAATGAAGAACTGATTCCAAATGTCATTTCTTGAGCTCATACAAACTACATTTTTATTATAAGAAAATCCTTGAGAGTACAAATGATGTCCAAATAATTTTTTGGTAAACCATTCCTGTTTGTGCAGTTGTGATTTTATTTTATTTTTTAATCAGAAAAACTGGCAGACCAGTTGAAATTTTTAGTGCTTAAACACAAAATATCAATGAACAATATAAATCAAATCTCACTTGCAGGCTGTGATCATTCTCTCTCACTTTTATCCTATCATTCTTCTAAAGATAAACTATGCAGCAGATGCAGGAGAAAGGGGAATGAAGGTGTAACCCCTGTGGACTAATTGGTTCAGCCCAATGAGTAGGAAAATCCTAGGAAGAAGCTGTGATTTAGGATTTGAGTTAGAAAGAGCAGGAGTTGCTGTTCCCACAGAGGAGGGTAAAGCTCTTGACACCTTGGTTCAGGTGGAATGCTTTCATTATGTTTGTGCTGGAGGAGCACTAGAAGGACAAATTCACATAGTGATCTTATACATTTGTATTTATATTTTATGTTAAGGTTTTAGATAAACAAAGGCCTCCCAAAGTCCAACCCCGTGTCCACATCGTGAGAGGTGGTAACAGGCCCAATTATAGGATTGCTAAAATAGGGTGAAGTATGATGTAGCCTTGCAGCCATTAGTTGCTACATTTCAGGTCATCTAACTAAATATACAACACATAATTATTATGGAGAGTTCTTTATGGCAATTCACCAATAAATGTTATGCCTTTTGCATAACTGTACAACAGGGTTTCAGCCAATGAGTCTCCTCTGGCTAGGACTAGCAGCTGGATTTAAGCCAAAAGGACTTTATTTTGACTAGACATGCCTATGATTGCAAAGCATATCAGACACTAAAGAAAACCAAGGACAAAGAAAATATGGGCTAAATATGCTTTAGGTATATGATTTGGAGGGATGAAACAAAGTACCCACCAGTGTGTGAGCTTTCAGAAAAGATTTGAAAGGGAAAAAAATAAGTGTTTATCATTTAATATTTATAACTATAATAAAGATCAGTTATTATAATTCACAGACATACTTAGGTTTCTCTATCTCTAGGACATTCAGGCAATGTCTCCTGTTCTTAGCCTCTCATACACAGAATAACTGGTTGTTCATTATTTAGCAGGCCAAGTTACAATGCATACTGATTGTTTCCTTTTAGCAAAACTTTTCAGCACACCTCACAGCACAGGAAGGATATTTTATTGTCTGTCCATGAACTCTGCATAAGACAACAATCCTCTCCATAAGAGTCTTTAAATCAGGGGTTCTCAACCTGCGGCCCATGATACCATTTCATGTTGACCACCACCACCTCTATCACACCAGGAAATGGCATGTGGTGGAGGAAGGGCAAAATGGCTGTCCGGCCCCTGAAGCTGCCTGAGGGAGCGTGACCCAGGATCCGGGTTAAAAAGGTTGAGAACTCCTGCTTTAAATGATTGTAACAACGATAGCAACAGTTAGTACACCGACATGTGAAAAAGTAAAAGATGAAACATACTTTTCAATAGTAAAATCTCACATGGGTCTCACATCAAGCCATGTAGCCCTAGAAGGGCTACACCAGAAATTGTGAAAGAATGACAATTACTACCTGGCACCTGAATTCTAAACACAGTTAATCAATTTAGTTAATTTATAATGTGTTACCTTTCTCTCCAGTCGGAAAGAAGTTTATAGCTCATAACAAAAGCCAAAATGATACCTAATATCAGACTTATATGTAAGACAAAAGGAAAAGCCAAATAGAGCAGATATCTTGCCATGCAATGCATTTCCACACATGTGTGTTTAGACATAAAAGCACATCGGAATGTCTACTGACAACCAGAAGAGAAAGGAAGGGAAGCTGGAGAAGATTATCCCCATCATCTTCTGCATACCCAGATAATCTGAGGAATGTATCCTAGGGGCAAGGGATTATCTAGGATGGCAAAAACCAGGCATTTTGCTAATATAATTTGGGCTGATTCCCCAGTCATCTTACCCTCCTTCATCTATATCACACCTCAGGAGACACCTGTGGAGAAAGGAGAGCGAGGAGAAAATAGGAAATGCACCTTCATTAAACTGCATCCCTTCTGCATCCAGACCAGTTGTTCCCAGCCTTTGGTTTTTGGATTTCAATTCCCAGAAGCCTAAATCAATTCCCCAAAGCACTGATCAGCCAATGTACTGACTTGGACTCCTGAGAACTGAAGTCCTCCTGTAGGGCATGGATCCCATGTTGGGAACCACTGATACAACCCATTTCTTTGAGGTGGTGGTGGGGCACAGGAATTAAATACAGTTTCCCTATCTTTTTTCTGACACGAATAAAGGAAATGTAAGAGTTCAGTGAAGAATTTTCCAATAGAGGAAAAAAAATACATTTTTTCAGTTTAATAGGGTTTATCACTACAGAAGATGGCAGAGCTAAAAAGTTTTGTCTAAACAGTTATATCTTGAAAAAGACTATAAAATGTAGCATTATAGAGAGATAGAGATACAAATAGGGATACGCACTTTCATGTATGCTAACTCATACTAATACTCTATACTTTTTAATGAAAGTTCTGGACCTAGATATGATTTCATAGTTTATTCTCTAAAATGCTCTTCCTTCAATGGATCTGCCTGGATTTATAAAAGTCTATTCATATGTAATGAAGAAAAATGACCTAGACAGCTTAAAATATTTCCATGGCACTTGCATAATATTTAAAATGTTGTTTCTAAAGAATAAATATTGTGTTTAAACTTGCTATCATTTGGAAACTACAGTTTAAAATTCATTTCCCAAAAGGTAACATTTTAAATAACTTTCCAATCTATGTAGAATCCTTTTGGACTACAGGGACCACTAAAAATACCATGAATGAGCAAATGAAACCAGGAGTATCCAGAAGTCTCCTATTTTAAAAAAAATGGGGGGGGGGGTTGTGCCATAAAATGGTAGAGCATTTAAGATCTCTGGTGGTGCAGTGATTAAACTGTTGTACTGCAGTACTGCAGTCAAAACTGCCGATGTTGTGTTTGATCCTGATGAGTTTCCAAGTTGAATCAGTCCTCCATCCTTCCAAGATCAGTAAAATGAGTACCCAGCAGTTTGGGGTCCAAATGCCAACTGCCTAGTGAACTGCCCATTAAGCACTATGGGATTGTATATAAGTGCAACTGCTATTGTTATTGCTTAGAGTAGGGCTTGTTCTAATTAATTGTTCTTCTTTAAAATTAAGTGGCAAGGGACCACAAAATGAGTTTAAAGATGCAAACGTGACAGTGGACAAACTGCTACTAACTGTGTAGTGCAGATGCATCTCTGCAAATAAAATTGAAGGATATCATTTTCAATGCCTTCTTCTTAGCTTGAAAGCATGCCCCTGTCACTACCACCCTCATAGTTCTATAAATGGCCCTTTAATCTTCAAATTTGTTTAAGGGTGATAAAGAAGGCTACAGAAGAGGAGTGAAAACCAGTAAAAGTCAAATTCCCTCTCCTTTAATGAGACAAAACTAGGCATAACCCTTGATTTATTTCCTTGGAACATTAAAAAAAACCTTGATGCTCAGATAATTAAAATACAAAAATTAAAAGTAATATATAAGCAGGAATTTAAAGATTATTAAAATAAGAATCATTAAAATTATTATATAAAACAAGTTAAGAAATAAATATATTTATAAAGATATATTAGGAGCAAACATATGGCAACAGGCTATGTTAAAATTAGATATTTATCACGAAAAGCCTGTTGGAATAAAGATGTTTACACTTGCTGCCAAAAAGAGAAGAGAGGGGGTCAACCTAGCCCCCTGGAAGATGGCATTTCATAAACCGGAGGCATCCACTAAGAAGGCCCACTCTCAAGTTTCAACTGTCAACTGTCCAGAAAATGTGATGGGACTAAGAAAAGGGCCTCTCTAGTTGATCTTAAGACCCAAGGAGGATTATATAGGGAGATACTATTCATCAGATAGTCGAGACCAAAGCCTTATAGGTCTTTATACTTAATAAATGACAATTTGAATTTGGGCTCAGAAATGGACTGGTAGTCAAAGAACCTGTTGTAACAGATATACACTCTCTATAATCAACCCCAGTCAATAGTCTGGCCCCAGCATTTTGCACCATCTGAAGTTTCCAAACAGTTTTCAAAGGCAAATTCAGACAGAGCACTTTGCTGAAATCCAAATGGGATTTAACCAAGGCATGTGTCACTGTAGCTAAGTCATATATTTCAAGGAATGGATGCAGCTGGTGCTCTAGCTTTAACTGGGCAAATGTATTCCTAGCCACCACCAACACCTAAGATTCCAAGCTTAAATATGAGTCAAGGAGTACTCATTTTAGGGGAGTGCAACCACATTCAGCACAGTTTGAATCCTATTTTCTGATCAGATTTTTTCTGACCAGCACACCTCTGTCTTGAATTAATTAAATTTCAGTCTGTTTGCCCTCATTCAATCCACAGGCAGTAGTTTTGAAGAGGCACAGTTTCCTTTGAGTTACACGGAAAATAGAGAGAGCTGGATGCCATCTGCATATTGGTGACACTAAACTCTAATACTCTGGACAACCTTCTTCAGCAATTTCAAATAGATATTAAATATCAATGAGTTAAATCCAGGGTAGCTGTGCATAAATTCTTTTTTTTCACCCAATAGCACAATTTTCACTACTCACCTGAGCCCCTGCACAGACACCAGACCCCAAAGACCATGCTGAGGGTTATAAAATGAAGGAAAAACTGGCAAAAATAGCATGCTTATTCTTACTCAAGCAGAAATTTTTTCCCAACTCTATCAACAGAAACAACCTAACACTATTTATTTTACATCTTGATGGCTTTAGTGATTTTCTGTTTCATAGAAAATGCAAGTGTGCACGTACACACACACACACACACACACACACACAGCAAAAGGAGAAGAAAATACTGAGGTGGGACACTCTTTCCAAGAAAAACAATTTAAACTCGGAAATAGGTATGGACTGTACTTCTGAAACTTAGACCTAATAAAATGGTCAATGCCACACAGATCAACAACAAAACATTCAGTGAAAGAGAGGTGGACCACATGGTGTCATTTTACACCATAACTTCACTACCAACAACATTACCAATGCTGCCCACACTGATATGTTTAATTTCCCATTCAGGCAATGGAGTATGTTCTCAGACAATATGTTCTGATGAACTGGAAATGGATATTCCCAGTAATCTAGACATGTGAATAAATTTCTTGAGGAGACAGCCTGTTGAGACTTCATTAACCTCCATGAAATGTCTTGCCTCCAGCACAAGAAGAAAGCAATAAATGTTCTTCTCCTGTCAAGATTTTCACTATTTGTGCAAAATATGTCTACAGAAAACTGATATTTTCCCTCTCAGAACCAAAGCATACACAAAAGGGTAGGAGGAAGGAATCTCTGTATTATTAAAAGATGTAAACAAGCTATCAACTGCTTCAAACTTTTAAAAGTTTGTCCAAGCAACAAATGTAACTTACCTACAGAATTTGCACAAAAGTAATTCTTACAAGTGCAATGTTCTAAAAAAAAAAAAACCCAACAGAAAGCATCATGCCCTCTCAGAAGTGAGAAATCATGGCTGGTCAGCTCCTGTACCCCAAAGCCTTTTCCTTTATCTGAGACAGGGATGACATGTTTGGTCTCATTAAAAATAATTACTTAAAATTTTCAAGAGTGTTTTAATGATTTTCATCCTACTATCAGTCTGAGACTAGACTGTAACATACCAGGTATGCCTTCCAGATATACTTATATAACTGTGCAATGGACACATGAGTACCACTCTTTATACATGCTTACCACTTCCATCCAAAATAGACAATAAAAGCTATTGTTTACATTTAAAGTCTCTCATACAAGCTCTGTCAAATGCTCAGATCCATGTGACATAGACTAAAAACTCATGGGTTTATTAAACAAACTTAGCTTATATTACAATATCCATTCCATAACAGGAAAAAAGAAATTGACAGATCAAGACTGATACTGAGGAGCAAGCTACTACAAACCACATTCAAAAAAGAACATCACAGTTGTCAGCTGCATCTCTTAGCAGCTGACAACTGCTGACAACAGCTGACAAGTTTCAGTGCTGAATTATGGAACATTCTAAAGGGTGGTACTTCCTTCTTATTTATTTATTTATTTATTTATTCAAATTTCTATTCCGCCCTATTCACCAGGGCAACTCAGGGTGGATTACAAAACACATCATATAAAAACATATAAAATCACAAATTCAAATACAATTTTAAAAATCTAAAAACTATTTAAAACAACTATTCCTTCATAAAATAGAGACAGGGTGGCTATAAGATTAAATAAGCCAACCTCTTTTAGGTTGAGGGTTGTTGACCTATGTTTGCTTGCAGGCAGTCCCTATAGGTCATGGACACATAAAAGGCCACATTCCCATATCTTCCTTAGCAGCATCATTACAGGTCCCAGTTATGCCAGTCCCAGCATCTGAGGCTCTTTACTTTTATATTTTCTTACAATACATATGCCACCTGTGTCATCAGCGCCCTATCAAGAAAAGTATATACAAAACAATACAAGGATAAAATGTGTTATCAAAATGTTCAGCTTCCCAGGACACACAGTCTCTAATCCTACGGTACTTATTGCAAAAATAGAGAGAGAAGCATTTCAAAGGAAGCTTTGAAAGGGAAACAGCTGAAGTGTGTTATATCTATACTTCCCAGTGTTTACCTACATACTTCAAAAGAGATCTGCTTGTCCTGGTTCACTATCCATTGTCAACAGCTCCTTTTCACTGCTGTCTTGTGTACAATTCCTAAGCTGTTTTCTTTCCCAAACTCTGATTATATCAAAAGATTGGTTGTACTATATCAGAACTCACTGCTTCAGCATTTCAAAGACTAAAGCTTAACCACTGTGGATGAGTTAGCAGATGTTTTGCATTAATTACTCTACTCATCACTAAGTAGATTAATTAATGTTGATTAAAATGTTTGACATTAATTATGCTACCTATCATTAGGATAGTTTTGTAATGAAAACTTTGAACATGTTCATTACCAGTGTTTAATAATGCAGTGCGGTGTAGTAGTTCTAACATCTACAGTCCTGTTCTGGTTTTCCTATATGAAAAACCCCAACTCAGCCATGAAACTTATTGGGTGATCTTGCACCAATCATAGTCTCTGAGTCTGGCTTACATCACAAAATTGATGCAAGGATAAAGCAAGGAAAGGATAGCTATATACACCATATTCCACTTACTGAAGATTTGTGTGTGTAGGGGGGTTCTTTTTAAAGAATTTTTATTATACAGAACAAAAACATCCAAAACAATAAGAAAAAGTAACCCAACTCACACATGAATGTATACAATCCATAACAACTTTTTGTGTCTCTAACCACCAGCAGGATAGTTCCTTATACCAACCTTTCTTGCTTCATATTGATGTTTTTTATTTTGTCCCATACCCCTTTCCCTTCAAAAAAGCAATCTTCTGTTTTAGATGCTTCACTTTCCCTTTTCTAAAAACATGTAGCACGAAAATATCCCATATGTTTTTAAAGAATCTGATCTCAATGCCTCATTATTTTCATCTCGGTATTCAATTTAGCATTAAGTGCTATATCCTATATTTCCCTGTGCCAATCCACCATTTGCTATTTGAATTTAACCTTCCAGTTCTTTGCTATTATTAGTATCATTACTCTTATAGAGATAAGTACTGAGTATTTTCCCCTCCAATTAATTTGGTCATCTCCAAAGCTGTTTAACAACATAATCTTGGGATCTTTATTCAATTTCAGGTCAACAATTTCACTATTTTTTTTTTAAAACCCTCTGTCTATATTTTGTCAATATCTTTACATTTCCACCACATATGGAAATAAGTACCAAAGGCCTGTTTACATTTCCAACACTGAAATGGAATCTCTGGCTTCATTTTATTTAGAAAAGAAAGATTTATATGCTATTGATAAGTAAGTAATTATAACAGATATCACTTTGTCTCTCCAACACCAGCCAATACTGTATATGCATCATGTATATAAACTGTAGTCTTAATACTGTACTTCATATATCCAAAAAAATGGATAGCAATCCATGAACGTTCACACTGAAAGATGTACAGTATGTTAGTCATAAGAACAATGTTAGTCATTTTTACATACTCTTCAGTTTCTGAAATATTCATATTGGGCAAACATTTCCTACCGGAATGGGGCCTTGTTGTCTCTCTTTATATATTTGTTCTTCTGGAATTTTATTTTTTGCACCCTTATCAGTATGTTTTGTACATTTCCCATTTTGCTATAGACACACTTTTCATTTCACTAAAAGGTCAGACAAGTGCACTATGCCAGTAAGTTCATTTCTTCACAATACAGCAAGATAAACACATTAAAACATTAAAATATTAATTTTCCCAAGTTAACCTTCTCCCTTTGATTCCACATGCTTCTTCTTTTTCTATTTCTCTCCAAACAGTATAAAGAAACATTTGCAACAGCTTCAATACACACAGGAGGGACAAAGTATGTATGTAATTCTCACACTTAGTTAAAAGGCAGAATTGTCTAAAATGCCTCCCAACCAAGTAGACTGCAAAGTCCTTGACCTCAAAGACCAGCAGTCATTTAATATAATGCTGCTATCAGAGGAAACAGTTTTCATTAGATTCAGATGAGTATCTTCACATGGCAAACTTTTTTAAGCATAAGGACTGTGAAGCATTTTTTAGTCCAGCACTGTGGAGAAAAATTAAAGTCCTTTTCAGGGTTTCCAAATCAATAGAGAAATAAATGGAGAAAGAAGAATGCCCTAACTCCACCTTGTTGTTGTTTGTTGTTGTTGTTGTCATCATCGTTGTTCAGTCACACAGTCGAGGCCAACCCTTTGAGATCCCATGGGCCACCGCACACCAGGCTCTGCTGTCATTTGCCATCCTCCACAGCCCTCCCACATCTATGCCCATCATGTCAACAATACCATCCATCCACCTCAGCCTCTGCCGCCCCCTTCTCCTTTTGTCTTCAGTCTTTCCTACCATCAAGGCCATCTCCGTTGAATCCTCTCTTCTCATTTAGTACCCAAAGTACTTGAGCTTCAGCTTCAGTATTTGTCCTTCCAAGGAGCAGTCAGGATTGATTTCCTTTAGGATTGACTGATTTGATCTCCTTGCAGTCCAGGGGACTCTCAAGAGCACCACCTCCTGTAGAGGATAACCTATGTTGTCTCTGGATGTTCTGTACATGTTTGAAAACCCAAAAATGGAAAGCGACTGGAATTTGTGAGAGAGGAAGCATGGCCAGCACATTCTCCTTCCTCATGTGTTTATCCCCATACATTCAGAATGCTTCAGTAGATCTCATGATAGTGATTGTTCCTATAAAAATGTTTATCTGTGTGAGAGAGAACAGTTCAACCTCTGCACACATGTATCATTTTTGTATGACAGTCGGTTTCTGAATAGTCTTGTCCTGTGTCATTTTTCTCTTACTAATTTCTGTTTTATGGCTCATCCTTAACAAACAATGGTTGGTATTATCATAATCAACTATATCACCTTTTAAGTGCAGGGAGAAGAAACCCAAGGGTAACAATACTAATGTTGCTAATGCTATAGTTTAAGAATTAAAGATTAGAATAGACATTAATCATAACACCAATGACAGTCTTGCTCAGGGCATTATAATAATTTAAAGATGGGAATATTTTGTCGACTAATTAACAGGTGATTGTATTACTAGTATTTCCCTAAAACCACTCTAAGTCTGTTTAGAAAATTATCTTCAGGACTATTATCAAGCCTTTGCCCACCTATCATATAAGTCTGAGTAGGTCTCCACTGTGCTACATATTATTTTACTTTAAAAGATAGCTTCATCTTTCAAAGGCAAAACATAACAATTGCTAGCATCAAATCTTGCACAACCTGTAAAGCACAGGATATACAGATCTTTACAGATCTTTTTCAAAAATATAAAAGGGGTTCGGTTTTGCATACAATCTTTGAAAATGGAAACATTTTTATGACATTCGGATAAGAAAAAGAGCAAGAAACCTTTCTCAGGGAAAAAACTTTCAGTACAAAGCCTAAACCAAGAAAGCATTAACTAAACGTGAAAAGTGGATTCACATTTTTTAGTTTGTTGTTGTTCAGTTGCACAGTCAAGCCCGAACCTTTGCAACCCCATGGACCACTGCACACCAGGCTCCTCCGTAGCCCACCCAGGTCTACCCCAACTGTGTCAACGATGCCATTTAGCTATCTTATATTCTGCCACCCCATCTCCTTTTGCCTTTGATCTTTCCCAGCATCAGGGGCTTCTCCAGTAAGTCTCTTCTCATTTGGTGGCCAAAGTACGTGAGCTTCAGCTTCAGTATCCATCCTTCCAAGGAGCAGTCAGGGTTGCACTCCTTTAGGATGGACTGATTTGATCTCCTTGCAGTCCAGGGGACTCTCAAGTGTCTTCTCCAGCATTCTCAAAGGCGTCTAATTTTTTTGCGCTCAGCCTTCTTTATGGTCAAGCTCTCACAACCATACATTACTACTGGCAAGACCATTGCTTTGACTATGCGGACTTTTATTGTCAGGGTGACGTCTCTACTTTTTATTATGCTGCCTAGATTTTTCAGTTTGCCTCCCAAGAAGTAAGCATATTTGTATTTCATGGCTGCAGTCATCATCTGCAGTGATCTTGGATCCCAAGAAGGTAACGTCTCTCACTTTTTTAGTACTGGCATGTATTTCTTTAGCTCACATCAAATTTCTAATACCCATTGAATGTTTCTGGACATTTTATCTGACAATCTGCTTTTAAAATACCAACTGTCAATGACAGATGATGTGAAAGATTTCTGATGAAATGCCAACTGTACAATTACGTTTCCTTTAGGAAAAAGAAGAATGGTCACTAAATACCTCCTGGTGAGTTTGACTGTCTTTATCTGATGGGAGGCATGGAAGAAGTTTTTGACAGTGAGATTGGGAAGAGCTCTCCCCTAAAGCATACAGTGATGCAAAAGACTTTCATTTGCTTTTTCCTCAAAAAGCAAAGCATTCACACATAGCAAGGACAGAAGAACTGAAAAGCACAGATGAAACCAAACACAGCCAAGGCTTGGAACTGTCAAATACCCCTAAAGCAAAAGATACGTTATCCTGGATGTGCACTATCAATTTGTACAAATTGCTGTGGTTAGTCCAAACAATAAATCACCCTCACATTTGACAAGCAGCAAGAAATCATGAGCAATCCTTACAGGTAAAGTGGGGGAAGGACTGATTTCTCTTTCTCATCTGTGAGGAAAAGACATGTTAGGATTTACATCCCTGTTGTTGTTATGTCCCTTTAAGTCAGAATTGACTTATAGCGACCCTACAAGGGCTTCCAAGGTGAGTAGGATATTTAAGACATGGTTTTACCATTTCCACACCCCTAGTGAGCTTCTACAACTGAGCGGTGATTTGAACCATGGCCTTCTGAGTCTGGGTCTATCACTCTATCCACTACATGGGGTGTATCCTAGCTGCATGCACACATGAACACACACACACATGCATTTTCATCTAATAGTAAAAGGACACAGGAATAGCTAAACCTTGGTCTACAAAATACAGACTTTACAAACTAGAAGAGAATCTGCTGATTAGTATCAGTGGAATTCAAACACATCTCAAATAAAATTAAACTGTGTGGTTTGTAGATAAGATAAGTACAGCTTTGCTAACATTTATTGGGGTGGTTCCCTGATTTCCTGAAACCCTACATTTAACTAGGAGTTCTCAAATTGACTTCCTGCCACAATAGCTATTACTTTGCTTTACTCAGTTTCGGTAAGAAGCCTGCTATCTTTTGTTTACCTACTCAACAGGAAAGATCCTGCATAAAAATTTGTTATTATTATTCAACTACCTGGATAACATGATTAGCCCTTGTATATTCTGCAGTTACAAGCCAACTGAATGTTAAACAGTTTGCAAATTAGGTTATTTAGCATACAGAAGACCAAGGACACAAACATAAAAAAGCAACTAACAGACAATTTCCATAGGATTAAGAATGAAATCTATTAATGAAGGCCAAAAACTAAAATTATGCCTGAGTGGGATCAGGTATCAGAGTCTGTAAATTAATAAACTATACTACAGTATATGCACATAATTGTAAATGTACAAAATGGGTTATGCTTTAATGATCTAATCTGTATTCTTTTATAATCTAGATAAAGCTATGAATAGTCATCTTATATGTACCAAACAACTGGCATATTAGTACCAAAAAATTGGCACATGCATACAAAAATACTTTTATTTACATTAGAATGGGAATTTGATTTAAAAAAAGAAAAAAAGTACAGTAATACCTCGAATAACGTTTACCTCGGATAACGCTAACATCGCATAACGTTAAGTAATCTGGGGTGGAGAATTGGATCAAATAACGTTAAGGTCCTATGGGATGGATCGGATAACAACCGCTAAAGCCTGTGCGGTTACAATGTATCTCTATGGAGCTTTAACGTTATCCGATCCATCCCATAGGATTTTAACATGGATCGGATAACACTAAAAATTGGATAACACCAAGACTTGTGGAACCAAGTCTTAGCGTTATCCGAGGTATTACTGTACATCATTTCTGGTTCCTGGAGATAAATATAATAAAACCTTGCATAAAGAGCACCTCACTTAGAGACTAACTCGCTTAAAGAGCAAAAATTTATCTGAATGGTCGCCTTGCTTAACAACTAAAACCAACAAAAACAAATAAATTGGGGTTCGTAATCCCCCCCACCAGAAGTCACAATTGGTCACTTACAATGGTGTTTCGCTTAAAGAGCAAACTCGCTTAAAGAGCAATCCCGTGGGATGTATTATGCTCTTTAAGCGAGGTACCACTGTACAAGGAAGAGAATAACACTATTGAAACACATGTAAAGGGCAAAATGGTATAAAATAATGGGAAAAGGCAGGACTTTCAAGGTGGTCAATCCCAAACTGTGGAATCCTTTGGTAAAGAAAGCTAGGTTCATTTCGTGTAAATTGTCTTTCTGCAAACATACATAGCAGGGTTTTTTTAAAAAAAATACAGGCAAGATTTTTGTAAGATGCTCTACTAAAGAAGGAGGTCTCACAAGTTTGGCTAACTTTTACTGTGGAGAGTTTAATTCTGATCTTAATCAATCTGTGTTTCTTAGTTATACAGTCAAACCTTGCATAAAGAGTGCATCGCTTGAAGAGTAACTCGCTTAAAGAGCAGAATTTTCTCTGAATGTTTGCTTCGCTTAACAAATAAAACCAACCAAAAATTCACTTAACACATAAATTGGGGTTCACAATCTCCCACCACCAGAAGTCACAATTGGTCACTTACAATGGTGTTTTGCTTAATGAGCAAACTCGCTTAAAGAGCAAACTCGCAAAAAGAGCAAACTTGCTTAAAGAGCAATCCTGTGGAACACATTATGTTCTTTAAATGAGGTATTACTATACTTTTTAAAATGCCTTTCTTTTTTACATTGTAATAACTATGGCTACATTTTGGGGGTTAGGTGCTATGTATGTTAACTATGTACATTAACTAACAAAATAGCTAGCTAGGTATTGGAAAGAGATTTGAAGGAAAAGAGAAATAGCATAGTGAATATGTTCTGGGAGGTTACCATATTTAATACCATTAAGAGAGGATAATCAGAATCCAAAGTTAAAGGCCTTTGGGTTCAGAAGCTTGATCTTTTCAAAGAGGAAAGCCATTTGCAACATTATATCATAAAATACAGACAGGGAATAATGGCAGAGCAATGTAAGGTCATGGAGAAATTTAAAGGTACAAATAAGGTGTTCTGGCCACTGGGAGCAATGCATATCAGGAAAAGTATCAAATGGTTTTTGTGACAAGAAAAAATATTATTCTGGAGATGAAAGGACTAATGAATCATATGACTAGCCCACAGCCCAAAAAGTTTGGGCACCCCTGCTGCATATTGAGTTGTATGACTCATTGAGCAACTGAGAGTGTCCAGCTTAGGGCAACTCACCTCCAATAGTTACACCCTTTGTGTAGCTAATCAAGAGGATTTGGGGTATGTAGTATATTTGTAAATGCACACTATCATATTTAACAGTTTCCACATACTAGTTCTCATTTTAAGAAATAGTACAGAATATTCAGTTATCATGGAGAATATGTGTGTGTGTGTGTGTGTGTGTGTGTGTGTGTGTGTGTGTGTGTGTGTGTGTGTATATATATATATATATATATATATATATATATATATATATATATATATATATATATATATATATATATATATATATATATATATATATATATATATATATATATATATATATATATATATATATATATTCTCCATGATAACTGAATATTCTGTACTATTTAGAGTCATGCTGAGAGAAATAGGCAGTTTCTACTTGTATCCTAACTTTAGCTCTCTGGCTCCCATAGGAAAAACACCATTGCCTTGGGCGATGTAACATACTGTTAGCATCCTTCAGGCACTCTTCCCAGCATAGCCTGTCAACAATTATTATTATGCTGCATGATTGGTGGAGAATGTCAGCTTATCTAAATAATTAAATGCTTAATTAATGATATTGTCAGAAGCAGAACTGCTGCAAAATATAAACATTGAGGCTGTATGGTGGGATGAGGATAGTGAGAATCACAAATGATACAAATTGAAATTATTTCCATAATAATATGGTTTTAATCACAAATACCGCTCTGCATTTTTGCAGTACCTGTAAATTAATGTACACTGCATGCTATGATCAAAATAACAATATTAGTGGGTGCTCCTTTTTTCGCTCCTGGAAACACATTTTAATAAGTGGGCAGTAATTACTGTTAAATTGTAACCGAATCGCTATGGAATTAGATATTACATCCACATTAGGGTCAAGTGACTTCAACATGATTAATATCTGTGAAAACACAACCAGAAGAATGAAAATGATTAGCTGCTTAAGGACAGATTTGCATGTCTCATGATAGCTACAGCAGAATGAACAAGGTGATCGCCTTCTGACCTAGAAAGTGCCCCTCTTTCTTTCACTGGTTAATCATCAAAGAAAAGCTTAGAAGTACACAGCAACCAGGGAAGCCACATCTGCCAGGCAATTAGCTGCCATGCAGCTGCTGACATCTTAACAGCCCATGCTGGGTCCTGGCAATAATGTAAAATGGGCAAAGTGCTCCTGTCAGACCTTATGTGCTCTTCTTCACCACACAGATAAAACACAGCCTCTTCTAAGTTACCTTTCCTTTTCCACACTGTCTGAAAATACAATGGAGAAATCTAGTTTAAACATCAATTCAGAGGGCCCCAAGTTACTCTCTCTGCTACTTTTTGTTAGCATATGGCCTGCCTGAGAGAATTCAAAAGTCTGCCTGTCTTACTATCTTCTCATAAAGGTACTATCCTGACAAAGATTTTGGAATTTCTTACATAGCCAAATATGGGGTTTGATACTCCACCCCACAACCTTTTGCTATCCCTACTTTTTAGGAATTCTAAAGGTTTCTCTAGAAACACACAGAATTAGTTAGTTAGACAGAAAATTGCATACAGAGATGTTCTTCCTATATTCATTGCCTCTTTCTCCTACTCTGATGAGAGTTGGATAAGCGGCCACATCTACTTGCTTTATGACAACCTTTCCCAACCTGCCTTAGTCCAGGGGTGGCAGCTTTATGCTCTCTGGAATAAGGCATCATCCCATAAATCAGGAGTTGCCACCCTTTTTATGCCATGGTCCTTACCATGCCCCCCAGACAGCTGAGCGGGCCAGACTATGCCTCCCAGAATTGGAAGCAGGTGCACTTCTGCCCACTTCTGCATTTACAGCAGCTATGGGCACCCTTGTGCATGCATGGGTCCATTTTACAGCTGACATAAATGTGCCCACTTCCACTTCCAGGTGTGGCAGAGGCGGCGACAGGCTGGATGGAATGGCGTTGTGGGCCAAAGGTTGGGAATCCCTACCATAAATCATTAGACAAAAAAAATGTTATATATCTGTGGCTCTCCAGTGCACTGACAATGGCTTAAGAATAATGTACAAATGATTCATGGAGAGAACAAAGAAGAAACAGAAGTTACAGACTTGCAACATTGTTTATTGCTAAAATTTTGCATGGCCAATCTTTATGGGCTCAGGAATTCAAAACCTAATCTTAAAATGCAAAAGAAGAGAACCTTCATCTCACTAATGTTCAAGATTTTTTTTTTTCAAATATCAAAACAAAGTAAATTTTTGCATGTAAGATTTACTGCATTCAATGAGACATGTATTAAATAATTATGGCTTAGATCTGCTGTCATAGAATAGTCCTTCCATCATGTTCTCACTATGTAACAGTGGAGCAGGCACTTTTTCCTGACTCTTCCCACTCTTTGCAGACTCTTAAGCCCTTTCAAAAATCTGCTATGGTGAATTGGGGACCCTCCAGAACAAAATGGGAAGTAATACTCAGGATTGTAGAGCAAACATGGCAGTAGTGAAGATTGTTTCATGTCCTCCCTTTTCTCTAACCAGCATGATGTGAAAAGTTCAGCTCAAGAAATTTTCCTTTTGGTAGGACAAAACCAATACTTTGATATTAGTTCACTGATTGTGTTTCAGTTTTATTTAGATTGTACTTTTTAAAAAAAATTCAGTAAATAAAAAAACTTTTAGAGATTTTGAGAGTAAACACAGTGCATCTTATCTGCTGTTATATTATCCCAACAATTTTCATACTGTAGACTTGGCTACTTCAAATATTTAATTAAAATCTTTTAAAATTGTTCCTGCCTTTCAAGATTTATACTGGAAAAGGAAAAAAGGTTAGCTATACTTCCTTATTTTTTACTGTCCAATTCCAAGCACTTCTTCAAAAATCTAGCATACATTATGCTACTACATAATACTAAAATAGTACTATAAAATAATTACATGTTCCTTGGCAATATTTAAATTACCATAATAATTCTTGCAAAAAGCAATGTAAAATATGCAACCAAGAGAAACTGCTATTAGTTTCAGAAAGATGCATATAAAAATGTTCCCAAGGCAAGTATGATAAATTATTCAATTTTTATTGGTTATTTTAAGTACTTAAAGGATTGTACAAAACAAAATGATAAACTGATCACATTTAGAAAATCTGAATTGGCTGCATTTAATGTAAAGCTCATTCATGGCAACTAAAGGGGAAAAAATCATGAAGGAACCGTAAGGTTCAAAAGGAAACAAATTATACTGATTACAAGGCACCAGTTAAAACCTTGAAATACCCAATGGCATGGGTTAATTTTAGAGTGTTTCTCAATCTTTGGTTTTGGACTTTAATTCTCAGAAGCCTAAGTCAATTCCCCAAAGCGCTGATCAAAGTACTGAGTTAGGCTTCTGGGAACTGAAGTCAACCAAGGTTCTGCAGAACATAGTTTGGGAAACGTTGCATGAAATCTCAACGAACTTGTAGTTGCAATACATCAACTTTCCTACTACAAAAATATATGCATGACTCAATAGAATAAGAGAAAAAGTCTAACTTACTTTAAATGCACTCTAGAATAATGTCCATTCAATGTGCACCCACATGCCCCAAGCACCATCATTATCTAGCATTTCACACTCAAATATGAATACATATGGTGCATCTTTCACCAGATATCTTTACCATAAAATGTATTTACAAAGCTATACAGCACAGTCCTCTTTTACTGAAATATTAAGTAGCTGTAGCATTTATACAGTTATATTGTATGTGAAGAAGCTTCATTACACAGACTATATCCTCATGCACAGAATTAAGACTGAGTTCGTATGTAAATAGTTCAATGTACCCATGCATATTATAGCTACCTCATGTCCAATAATGGCTACTTTCATGTCTTCCTTTATGGAGGCTAGAAAACATGGCTACACTCCACACTCTACATCCACCAAAACATATTGAGGAGAAATGGCCATCAATACACTATCGAGCAACAAAAAGTATCAGAAAGAGAAGGATAGCATCAGGCTCTTCACCCCTGCAGCTAGACCTCAGGCCAGACAACACTTTCTAATATTCTTCAGTTTGCAAGTGCTTGCTTCTGTATTATACAAAGGAAAATCTATCCATCATTACATTAGCAAACCTATTGATAAAAGTTCGCATTCACCTTATTTGTATAACAGAGCAGAATCAGAAGATTTGGAAGCAGCCCAAGTGTAATGCCTAACAAAGAGTTCTTCTAGCTGGCATTTGTACTCCTTTAAATTCCTCATCAAGCACAGCCCTGGTGGCTTTCTCCCACCATCAAGATAACACTCACATTATTCTGTTTATTTTGTCTTTGTTTTTGTCATGCTTCTTTTTTTCCCAATGCCAGCTTCCTTCTATTTTCCTTCTTTTAAAAGTGGTCCTAGTCCTTACATCCAAAAGAGTAGAGGGTTGTGGTTTCCACTTTGAATTTCCCCATCCAGAGGGAAAATTGGGAGAAAGGTGGGGGGGGGGTAAAGAACAATGGAGATACAAGCTGAGTAGACAAAGAAGATGAGATGAAGCAATAGCAGAAAAGGGAACCTGTGGGGTAGCTTGCAAAAGAAGCTAGTTTTTTTGAGTTGTGCTGAAAGGTACAAGACAAGGCAAGGGCAAAAATATTTGACGAAATGGCAGGGATATATTTTCAGAGGACTCACTGGGAGGAACTGAAAGGCATAGAATAGCTACAGATTGAATGACACTCCTGGAAATTGCAGGTAAAATCAATGGAATGGTTTTATCGGCAATGGAATGATTTTACCGGTAAATGAAGGTACAAACACCTATTTTGGAAGAACCCAAAGCCATCATGGAACCTAACAAACTCATATGTATTGAGCCATACATTTTGCAAACTTCATAGGTTTGTTAATAACTGTTTCTTCATATCTTTGACAAATTTTGCTTTGCTTCAACAGCAAAATATTTGTTTTGAAATAATAGAGAACTATATCCAGTTTTGTATATTTATTTGCAATAGTGTACTTTAGAGTGTTTAGTTTCCCCTTGAAAATATTTTGAAGATTTAATTTGTATGTCATTCAAAGGCACTTCAGTTTATCTTTGAAATGCTGCATCTTCTTATTACAATCTAAAGGTAAGTTAGCCAATAATCTTCCATCATAAGAGCCAAATCCAGAGTTTGGAAAAGTAAATTTCTTGTACTATTACTCCCAGAATTCCTCAGATTATCACAACCATTGTCTTCAGCTAGGAAATATAACAGGGGAAACCACATTAAGTTTATTCACATATCTGCCCATTTTCCAAAGAAGAGTTGTCTGCTGATTTTGGTAACCAAACCATCTGAAATTTCCTTTCCTACATCTTGTACTCTAGAGGCAAGAAAACATGATGAGGAACCAGTTTATCCTTTCCTCAGCTCTCAACAGGCCCCACTGTTTATGGCAAAATGGTCATGTCTCACATCACCAAATGGCCAACTCCCACTAGTCATCCTATGTGTTATGATACAATGCACACGATGCCCCTCAATGTACACTGAGGAGGATCTTACGATGGCAAGAGGGAAAGCTGTTGATATGGCCCGATATTGAGCGGATTTCATCTAGCCCCTTTAAATTCTATTTTGTTTTTAGATGTGTTAATTTAGCTGTGTATGTTATTATATGCTGGTGGTGCATCTGACATGAATAAAGAAATATCCTATGTGTATCACTGGATGGCCATTCCTCATCAACTATTCTGGGCAGAAACAAAAGTTGATTCTTTCTGGACTTTCTTGTAGAGAGAGTAAAGCACTCCAAAATGGACTTGCAAGAGCTGGGTTGTGAGCCACTATTTTCACTCCTTCTTTCCCAGTGCCTCAGCAAGGAAAAACAAGCAGGGCAAAAACAAATCTTCAAATTGTTTAATTATCTGCAGTCACTGACTGGAAATAACAGTGAGTTCACTGCTCATTTTCCTCATGGGTAAAACAAAAGAAACCAAGAGGAGACCCATATTATTTCTAGTCACTAATTGGAGGTAACATGAGGTTGCTTAACCCAACAGAAGAGACTTGGGAGAAAACTGAGACATCCAGGGATTGGGTTGGCTTTCATGTTTATACAGAAGACAAGAACCATCACACAAAAGATGTTTTTTCACAAGACTGCAGAAAATAAAATAAAAATATTGATGTCAACTGGTCAGAAAGGGGTTCTTAAATAAGAATGATTCTTGTTTACAAAAGAGGGGTACACAAAAGTTTTATATTTTTTTCATATTCCCTTTGTGTGTGTGTAATATTTTCACTCTTACCTGACCTACTGGCGATAAAGAGAAGTGAAGAGAAAAGAAAACCCTTTCCATAATCTAGTTTTGGTTTGAGGATATTTTAATTTAATTTTTGCCTTTATTTGCTTGTTTTGAGTATTTGTTCTTTAGGGCTATATACTTCGGTGAATTTTACCAGACTATCCCCCCTCCCCTGCCAATGATTCTTCTTTCTCATGTATTGATTCTCTGTTGCCTTTTCTCTACTTTTCCAGATCAGTTTTTAAGGGTTTCTCTAGGGATTCTGAAGCATCAGGAAACATTAATGGGGAAAAACACAGATGGGAAACTTGGTTAATTTCTTAGCTAGAGGTGCAAAGCTGACAACAGATAATGAGGATGTAAGATTGGAAAAAAGGAAGGCTAGATATCAATTTGTTCACCTACTCCTCTTGACGTGAACCACCCACAACATTTTTTAAAAAAACCTGGAAAAGTTCAAAAAACCATTCATCATGCTTTGAATTTTACCTTGTTTTTGTATGGCAACAACATAATGGTTTCTTCGAATTTAAAATAGTCTTCTATATATAGTATGTACAATAAAACCTTGTATAACGATTTAAATTTATTCCATGGGTCTAGTCACTATGTGATTTTGTCATTGTATGATTTTTCCTATGGAAAAAACTGTACAACAATTTTTCCTATGGAAAAAATTATACAATAATATTTTTTTGCTAAGCGGATTTTTCCCATTGAAAATGTGTTCGATTTTTCCATAGAAAAAATTGTTATGCAGTGCACCACTTTCTTTAAAAACCTATTCGTTATGCAATTTAATCACTATAGGGGGTGTTCACCATATATGCAATTTTGTTCTTTCTTCTTTTTTTGGTAGCATAAGTGCCATTCCATATTTCTTTCCATAAGGTTTCTTTTCTATGGTACTTGATACATAAGTATCACACTGAAGACTCTGTTAACTCAAATGTAATCTTCTTATTCTTCATATCCAGTGAAACCCTGTTTTGAATTATGGTCCCTTTTATATCATACATATTATTGGCTATGTGATCACCTTCAGGATTTTTGTGATACCTCAAGTCTGTGGGCATTAAATTGCTTTCTACATTGTTCTGTACCCTTGTATTTAACTCTAGATATTGCTTCAATATAAGCCACAAATGTGCTGTTTCACAATTTTATATCTGCAAGCCTTCCTACACGGTAGCAGTAACCTATTTCAGATATAACAATTTTATTTTATCAATTTAAATATACTTCCTATAAGTTACCTCTGTGCTATTTTTTTAGTTCCCAAGAGTGGTGCCTCTAAAATTCATATAAGTTTATCTGCTGATTCTGTAGCCAGGGTCTGCTTTAAAGTGGAGAGAAAGGTGAGGCATGATTCACACAGTAGAGTCTCTGCATTTTTTATCATTAATTCTACATAGGACCAAATCCCTTAACATCTGAATCAGTTTCATCATAATTACAATGCGAAGAAAGTTTCCACACTTCTGCCACTTCTTTCTTAGTGTCTCCCTAGACCTTCCTGATCATGCATTAAATTTTAATCACTCAACTTTTTCACTGCTAGTGGAGTTCAGAATGGCATCTCATCAGATTTGCCAATTTGTTCCTTGGCAAATTTAAATTGCACATGGAAGATCCTAGACTACTGAAAATAACTGGTACCTTTTTTTTTTCATTTCTGTCTATAAGGACCCCTACTACCATTAGGAGTGAAGGGCCAAATGTTAAGCTTAGTTGGAGGGATGAGGGGAGGGAGCAAATTCAATGAGAAAAATATCTACAATGTCTGTAACATTTTGGGAGGAAGCAAGGGAGTCAGCACACTGAAGTTGCTGGTTTTTATTTATTTTCCTTCCCTGCCCTTAACAAACCTAATCAACTTATCTGGCCCTTCCTGTGACAATGTGAACCAGGGCACCCTCCCTAAATGATGGTACTTGATGACTGAGCACTCGTCTGAGGGCACCCTTGAGAATACAAGTGCCTATCTCTGCCTATGGGCCTTTTTGCTCATCTTCCCTGGTAAAGTCTTCTTTGTGGCAATCACTTTAATTTCACTCTTCTGTGCAATTTCTGTGGCACTGTAACCCAAAGAGTTGCAAATCATACCCTCAATGTTTCATCATTTGCCATGTAAACATTTTGCCCTGATTTTTTAAGAAACAAACATGTTGCAACAAATCTGTTGCTACTGGGGTACATTTTAGGCTCCAGACCATGCAATGCATTGGTTTATAAAAATATTTGTGCTGATTGTTGGCTAGAGATAAAAAATACAAAGACCATACAATTAATCCTTATCATAATCCTATTTATCTGTCTCTAATATCAGTCCTAAGCCCTCTACTGATTGCTAGAACCCCACTGACAATTAATGCCTTCAGGGAAATGAATGTTATTAATCAATTGCACCCACTCCTGGACCAGAAGGCCCTCCTCATGGTCACCCATGCCCTGGTCATCTCCCATTTGGATTATTGTAATGTGCTCTACATGGGGCTGCCCTTGATGACCATCTGGAGACTGTAGTTGGTCCAGAATACTGCAGCCCGTGCGGTGGTGGGATGTGGTCATTTCACCTGTGCCTTGCCACTGCTGCAGGAGCTGCACTGGCTCCCTATATGTCTCTGGGTGCAATTCAAGGTGGTGGTTATCACCTTTTAAGCCCTTTATGGTAGCGGACCAGGATACCTCAGAGACCGCATTGTCCCTAGGACATCAACCTGTCCCACGAGAGCAAACCGAAAGGGCACCCTCCATATATCATCCGTTGCGGAGGTGTGCTAGTATGAGGAAAAGGACCTTCTTGGTCATAGCCACCACGCTATGGAACCTCCTCCTGGTAGAATTACACCTCCAGGCCCAGTTGCGACCATTTAGGAGAGAACTGAAAATGTGGTTAGCGAAGCAGGTCTGGGGGGCGGCAGTGTCAACATGCTCCTCTTTTTGGCTCATCAGAGGTTCCCCCCTCTCAAAATTGGTTTTTAATTATTTTTAATGATTTAATGATTACAGTAAAACCTCATATAACGCTAAAACCTGGTTCCACAAGTCTTCGTGTTATATGATTTTTCGTGTTATCTGATCCTCTATGGGATCCATAGAGATACATTGTAACTACACAGGCTTTCGCGGTTGTTATCTGAAGCATCCCATAGGATCTTAATGTTATCTGATGCAATTCTTCCCCCCAGATTCCTTGATGTTATGCGATTTTCGTGTTATTCGATACTAATGTTATATGAGGTATTACTGTATATATTTTTTTAATGTCATGCTGTTTTTATACCTGTTTTAAGAGATGAATAAAGGCACAGCGGGGGAGGGGGTAGCATTGTTATGTTGAAAGGGCTTTTAACTGTTTTTATATTCTCTTTTAATTGTTGCTGAGTGGCCAGTGAGGATATAAAGGATGCTGAACAATTCACAGGGAAAACTGTCACTTATTAACAAGGTCATTAACAAGGTGCTGGTTATGTTCTTGGGTTATAAGCCCAACCCTGTAACTGGATATAAGATAAATAATATAATCGACCCTTGGCTTGTAAGCAGCAATTTGTTATCATGACTCACACAAGTTCCCTTACACAAGTGTAAACTGGCAATAGGATTCCAGGTGATGGAATTTCTCAGAAAATTCTTGCAATTCTTGTCACTTCCTTCTAAAATGACATGCTGATTCCTTCTCAGGAAGGACGGGGATAACAAATCTAGTTTAACAAAGCTTTCTTCCAAATTATAGAAGCAATTACTTTTCTTCAAACTACAGAAGAGCTAACTTTCTCAGACAAGTTCTCTTTTATTGAGTTAATCTCTTCCCTAGCACAGGACATAATAAGCACTTAAGTACTTCTAGTATGCAATCTGCCACCTGCCAACAGCAATAGAATTGCCATCAAAATATGCCCACAACATGGTACACCATGGGATTTTTTATATTCTGTTGACTTCAGTGGCATATAACTATGTGCCAGGTTGCATGCTTTATCCTTAGTAATAAAAATTTTCAATTCTTTTTCAAAATGTCATACTTTCAACATTAGTTGTCTTTTGGACTTGTTAATGCTACAACCCTGCAGATTTCTCCTCATCTTTATGAACTAATTTGAGTAGTTCCCAAACATAAGGGGCATATTTTTTAAATATTTCTGCTAATAATTCCCAATGTATTTCTTCAATTACTAATTTCCCTGAGATAATTTTTTTACAATTAGCCCTAAATATAACACTGCTGCCCTTTAATGTACATGAGTTGCTTAATTATGGTAGCTATTACACCCATTTGAATTAATCTCACTGTCTTGGATAATTACTCTTTGTTTTTTTGCCTTGTAAGTAGAGAAAATCTCCTACTTCTTTTGAATATTCTTTGCATTACTTGCTGGTCTGCAATTACAATTCTGCTCAGTCATCTTTAATCCAGGCTAAACATACCCAGCTGACTTATTTCTTTCTAAACTGTATTTTTATTGTAATGATTTGACATCTCTCAAGCCTATAAGACAAAAGAGGAACATTGCTTCTCTTTCTTCCATGTTGACCTCCAAGGAGTGAAAAGGGCTGGAATCAACAGTGGGAGTGCAACTTTTAGAGGAAAAATTATTCAATCCTCATTTTAATACCTTTTAGATGATCTGTTTAAGAAGGAAGGCTGCACATCTTGTGACTGCATACAAAGTACAAGGGATAACCACATCTTAGTGATACTAATAGCCCTCCTATCTGGAGACCATCGACAACAAGGGCACTATGAAGAACACTGCACAGTATAATGGGCTTGAAGACTCCCACAAGGAATGACACAACTGCTAACAGAACACAGAGCCACAAGTGAAATAATACTTCATTTACTTTTCAACTCCTCCTAGGCTGGGTAACAAACCAGTGCAATGAAAACAGCACATAAATGTTTTTCAGTCAATTAAATGTCCACACTATGGAAAAAGATATAGAACAAAATGTGAAATTAAATGACATCCCTTACTCCCTATCTTGTAGTCTTCACCAAAGTGGTGCTCCCTAGATGTTTCCGGCTTCTACATTTATGATCCTTCATCACTGTACATGCTTACACTCTGGTGGTAGGAGCTGTAGTACATATCACTTTCCATAATTTTTTTAACTCTAACATACCTCAACTGAAGCCAATGTAAAATTAATGATCTTAAAATGTTCTTCAAAGACAGTCCAGCAAAGTTTTTGTGCAATACATGTGAAATGATTAGAAGGCGAGAACCATTCCCCAATGAAAAAAGGCAACAATGATAAATTTTGGCTTTTCTACTTTAAAAAAAAAAAAGCAAGTCTGGTAGAGACCTGGTGGAGGTTTATACTGTATATACAAAATGTAAAGATAGACAGAAATATGCATCCATCTCCCCGGGAACATGAGATTGTCTAACAAAGATGAATTGTGGTAAACAAAATACAGAAACAAAAAAAAATACTACTTTCTGCATCAGGCAATGTGACATCAAAATGGCCTATTGTTGAGCTGGCTGGCTGGCTGGCTTAGGAGACATCTGGTTGGGACCTCCATCCCACACCTACAGCTGATGTATTCGGGCAAGCTGCACAGTTTCAGTACAACCCAAGAAGGAACTAGTAACCATTTCTGAGTAGTCTCTGCCTGGAAAACCCTGAAAAGGACCATAAGGCAGAACTGTCTTGATGGCATGCAATAATTATGTTGTTCTTGAAATTATTAAAGTGGAAGTTATTGTTGCTTTTATTTAATGGTATGTTGTAATTCTATTTTGAATTGTTTAATGTTTGTTTTGCTTATTTTTTGTATTTGTATTTTTATTTAAATGTTACTATTGTTAGCCACTTAGAATCCTATTTTTCTATGAATAGCCTATAAATGTATTCAAATCATCAGTAACAAAATGGTTGAAAAAATGGTTGAACTACAAATTAACTTTCAGGTTGTGGTGTTGGCCAACAGCATGGACGATTTTGTCTATCTTAGTGCAGTGATGGCAAACCTTGGCACTCCAGGTGTTCTTGAACTTCAATTCTCAGAATCCCAAGTCAGCACTCCTGCTGATCAGGGCTTCTGGGAATTGAAGTTAAAAAACACCTGGAGGACCAAGTTTTTCCACCACTGATCTAGTGCCTTTGGAGATGAGTTAAGACAAATTCAGTAGAGAAACAGGATTCTAGACATGACAGGCCTTTGTCCTGATCTATTTGGTATACCTTTTAAATATCCTGGAAAGTACTTTACAAAGAAAAGCAGCCATCAGGAACTGCATGAATGTTTTAAAATTAAATAGATTTGTTTATTTGTTACACCACTGAACTAGTGAGTACACCCTATTCTGATGAACAAACCTACCAATTCCCACCTACTACATTCACTAAGCAATATAATCAAGTGGCAGTGTAACCAACTCTAATGCTGTAATTTACAGAAACTTAAAATTTGTACATTAGAGGATAAATATAGGAGGGTTCTCTGGATTGATATCACATATACTTTAACTGTTGATAGACAAAACTAAAACACAAAGAGTTGGATTGACCACAATGAAGATTGGTAATACCTTTTTCATGGGGGTGGCTTATTGACCACTGGGCATCATCAGCCACCACTGATTTTTTAAAAATATATACAGTTGTACCTCGCTTAAAGAGCATAATGCGTTCCACAGGATTGCTCTTTAAGTGAGTTTGCTCTTTAAGTGAAACACCATTGTAAGTGACCAACCCGGGGGGGGGGGGAGATTGTGAACCCCAATTTATTTGTTAAGTGAGTTTTTGGTTGGTTTTATTTGTTAAGCAAAGCAAACATTCAGAGAAAATGCTGCTCTTTAAGCAAGTTACTCTTTAAGCGAGGCACTCTTTATGCGAGGTTTGACTGTATTTCAAACATTCATTCATTGACTTTCTGCCCACACCTATTTACAGTAAGATAACAGAACCCTGAACAAAAGTTTGAACTCCCTGCATTGACCCCTCAATGAGTTAAGAAACCAGTGCAGATGGTAAACCACTGAGATAATGCAGAAACAATGTCATTTCTAGCAGTGATAGTCAAGTACTCAAGCCTCACCCGCAAGCTATGCAAGGAGATAGTAATACTTAGGGAAGGCTCTTTATAATATTAATAATAATAGAGGGTTGTGTTGAATTTTCTGTTAAACTATTTATTAACAGGTTAAAGTAAATTGCAACTCTTTTGAGATGTATCTCACCGACAGTGAGAAAAAATCCTGCCATTCAAATCGTCCTTGTTAATTGTATTAATTGTTTTTCAGTGAGTTGCTTCAATCCAAATCATAACCCAAGCCAACTCCAGCTAGACTAGGAAGATCTGACAAGAACATAATAGCCCTATGATGTTATGCCTGCAGGCACTTTCCATATATCCATTTTTGCAGCAGTTACAAAAGCCAGAGAAATGTGAGGTTGTCCCTTGAGAATGTAATGGGGCCAAATCAATTTCATGAATAAAGTCAAGCTATGCTAAACATATCACATATTTCCTTTGTTTGTTAAACTCATTTACACAGTCAAAAATGAGATTAAGTTGGTTTGGAATGATTGTAAATAAACCTACCACACCATGTCATCCATCTTAATTTTCTTCCAGAAAACTATAAAACACATTGTTTTTCCTAATTTATGCCAGACATATTTACTCCATGGGTACAAGGAATGTTTTTACCTAGACCTTGATCTTTCCCATAATTCAACAAAAATCACCTCTCTGTTATATTGAGGTTTGGGGAGTATCACCCATCCTTAAACATACTATCAGCTAGAGATGCCACAGTAATCCATTTCTGATAGAGCTGTTGTTCCGCTGGTACAGGAATAGCTGAACCCTTTTTACAACAAATTGAATCAAATTTATTGGGGGGTTTTTGGGGGAGGCTGTGCTATTATGCAAGGGACTGTGGTGGCCTAGTGGCTAAGACACTGAACTTGACGACTGGAAGGTCAGCAAGTCAGCCAACCTAGCAGTTCAAAAGCAAGAAACTGCAAGTAGATAAATAGGTACCACTTCTGTGGGAAGGTAAACAGCATTCTGTGCACTCTGTTGTCTAGTCATGCTTGCCACATGTCCACATGTCCACCTTTACTACTGTATTATGCAGTCAAATGTTATTTTAAGGAATATGTCAAATTCTATGCCATTTCTTACCAATTCAAAGAGAGAAGACAAGTACTGTATTGTTTTGCTCAGTTTTCTGTAGTTTTGTAAGCACCCCTCTCAGCTATCAGAAAAAACAGTAAGTCCTTATACTCTCATATGATCTGAACAATTCAGTACAGTTCACCCACTTTATCCATGGGGAAAATATTCCAAGGTCTACTGTGGATACCTGAAACTGCAAGTAACAATGAACCCTATAATGCAGACTGTGGCCTCTAGTAGCCAAATCTGGTAATGCAGGAGAACTACCACTGTCAGGATCTGAGGCAGTTCCAGAGCTCCAGCTGCTAGGAGGGCAGCTCTGGTTAAAGTCACAGCCTGCTGCAGCTGCTAGGGCCATGATGAGCTCCACCTGAGAGCCCTGGGAGAGGAGCTACATAAGTATTGATTCTTCCGCCCGGAAGCTGCCTCAGCAACAAACAGTTCTAGACTTGTTGTGCCTTATATGGATCTTCTTCCTGTCTTACTCCAGTCTTGAAGGTATCCTGCTTTGGTTGTTTCCTTGTTTGTTTAACTCCTATGTCCAGACTCTGACAATTACACTTGTACAGCAGAAAATTTTATTTTCTGGGAAAGCTTCTCTAATTTCCCATTAGCATCTAATGAAGGAATTCACCTTCCCATATTGATCCCAGTTACAGACATCTGGCCCTTTTCTGTTGGTTTAAAAAGTGCTTGTTTTTGATCAGCTACACTAGACAGACCAGGTTTCCTTTGGTAGAACAAAGTTAAGGTTAGATAGCATTGTCTGCAGTTTATTTACTCTTGCCTGCTTATTTGACCTACAGAAAACCACATTCCAAAACATTTGTTTTACTCCTTGAACATGGAGAAGTAGTCTGCAAACATACAGTATTTACGAATATATGTCTCAAACCACCAGGGAAACTATGCCATTTACTGGTCTGCCATTTATTTCTGTCTTACAAACTCACAGATACACAAATTGTTCAAAAACACAAAGCTATCAAAGACAATCTATGGATTAGAAGGAACATGACTAGGCAAATTAGAATATTTCAAGGAAACAGAAAGGCTATACATATCCAACTTGTTCTTTAGCTACCTCAACATATATACTTTCAGCACTTTAGAAATGAACAGCATGCTTGACTTGAATACATCAAAGCTACTGAAGCATCTTTACCATCTGTCCAGAATTTACTTTATGATCATCACATTATCATGTTAAATGTAGGAGTTGTAGCATAAACACAAACATATTACAGTAAAACCATGGCTTATGAACACCCTGGTTTATGTTTGCCACGGTTTATGATAGCAAATTCCTTGAAAATAATGTCCCAGTTAACAATGATTGTTCACCTTATGACCAGGAATTAGACCACCAGCACCATTTTAGACTCTAAAATGGTGGCCCTGTGACATTTTAGACTCTAAAACTGTGCCTGCCCACCATCACCGGAAGTCGCGATTCATCACTTACCATGGTGGTGGCAGCGGCAGCGGCATTTTTCACAGTGCCCACCGCTTCTACCAGCAGCAGGAGACTGTAGGGACCATATCTGCTTGCTTCTGGTCTATGTCCGAGCTCCCTGTACAGTGCTACAGCTGGGAACACAAGCCTGGGCCATAACCAGGAGTTCCAGAGAGGCTGTAGCACCACGCAAGGAGCTTGGACAAAGACCGGAACCAAGAGGATATGGTCCCCACATTCTCCCACTGCTGGTAGCGGTGGAGACTGGGCTCCCCCAGTGGCCATACAAACAGTTCAGGAAGAAGCAGCAGTGTGGAAAAGGTAGGGAAATTGCTTCATCCCTTTTGTTTCTCTCCCCCCCCCCCCCGGCACCTCGATCAATCAATCCTTCACTTCGATCGATTGATCTCCACCATTGGCGGTCAGTTGGGGGGGAGGGGTACTCCTTAGGGCTTACCCTTTCTTTTCTGCACCTCAAGAATTCTCCCTCTTCTCCACCCCAGCCACTCATCAGCTGGGGAGTTTGATCAATCGAGGTATGGAGATGCAGGATAAAAAAGAGGAAAATTCTTTAAGAACACCCCCTTTTCTCCACCCCAGCCACTCACCAGTTGGTGGGATTGATCAAGGGGTGGTGGACGAGCATGTCTGGCTTTTTTTTTTTTTTTTTGCGGGGGTTGCATTTTCATTATTATTATTATTATTATTGGTCTGGTTGGGGCTGCTTTTTTACATTTTCAATGCATTCCTATGGGGAAATGTGCTTCGGTTTCCAATTGATCTGGTTTCCAACAAAAGCAGTCAGAACAGACCACAAATGTAAACCGAGGTTTTACTGTACTTAATTTTTCCTTTCAAGGGCAACAGAATTTAAAATACATTGCTTTGGCTGGATCTGTTCCCTGTATCCAGTGGGGGCTTTGCAGAAACTTTTTATACTGTATTCATTATGCATGATTTTTTATTTGTAAGCCGGCTAGAGTTGGGTTTCCCTGAGTAAGGAGGGATATAAATTTAAATAAATAAATAAAGTAAACAGGAAACACCACCCTCTCTCTGGTGGTACAGTGGTTAAAATGCTGCATTGCAACCAGAATGTTGTGAGTTCAATCCTGACCAGGACTCAAGGTTGAGTCACCCTTCCATCCAAGGCTGGTATAATAAGGACCCAGCATGTTCAGGTCAAAATGTTACACCAGAGAGTGTACTAAGCGCTATGGGGTGGTATATACCGTATATGCTCGAATATAAACCAAGTTTTTTAACCCCAAAAATGAGGTCCAAAAAAGGGACTCTGCCTATGCACGGGTCAACAACCTTGGGGCTAAAAATATGTTTTTTTAAAAAAGTTATTCTTTAAAAGCACTTTAAAAGTAAGTTTCGGGACTTCTATGGCAAAAGAATCTGAGGTGAAATTACACAACTGACCACAAGAGGGCGCAAATTGTGATTCCCCCCTCCCATTAGAATACATTGAAAATCAAGTTCTCCTATTCTAGTTTGTTTTCAATTAATTCCTATGGAAAACCGCAAATGAAGAAAGAAGCTCTACAATGCAATTGTGTCCCCCTTCCAAACTGGTGTGGGAAAAAAAAGGATTTTACTTACCGTACATTCATGGCTTTGTTCCTGCTCCATGAGTCCAAAGATGGAGGGAGGAAGCCATTCTCCTTCCTTGCAGGGGAAGCAAGAGGCTAGGCTACAGCAACACTTCCTGCCTCTGTGCAACTGATCTGCCCACCCACTTTACCTGCAGTGCCCCCACTGGTGGGTGGTGCAAGTACACTTCTAAAAAATCAATAAAATTATTAATATTACTGTATTTTAATGTATTTTAATTACTGAAACTCACTAGCAGCTGCTGCATTTCCCACTCTTGGCTTATACTCGGGTCAATCTATTTTCCTGGGTTTCAAGGTCAAAATTAGGTACCTCAGCTTATATTTGCGTTGGCTTATATTCACGTATATATGGTAAGTGTGGTTGCTATTGTTAATTCTCTCTCTCTCTCTCTCTCTCTCTCTCTCTCTCTCTCTCTCTCTCTCTCTCTCTCTCTCACACACACACACACACACACACACACACACACACACACACACACACACACACACACACACACACACACACACACACACACACACACACACAGTTTCTGGTCATTTTTAGCAGCTGCAGCTCTCTATCCAATATCTCATACTGTTCCCAAGAACTCCTGAACTGCAAAAACACTTTTCAGGAGATAAAAAGAGGTCTCATGGGAAGGGACCAAAGAAAAATCAATTATTTGCCAAAGCAGAATTACTCTCTTCCAGCACAGAGAGCCATGCCATTATAGTTTTAAAAAAATCTAAAATAAATCACCACAAAGCTATTTCAGGCTCCCACCACCGCCACCATTCCGGTTTGCAAGCTTCTTTTACTCTCTTTAACAGGAACACTCTTATTTTTCTTTATTTCTTCCTCCTTATATGTTCAACTGGTATCTCCTACTGCATTTCTAGATGCTGAGCATGCCTGGCCATGTTCACAGAATGCTATTACTTTTATCAATGTTCTGTTTTTCCTTCTCCTACAATTTCTCTACTTTTTAAGGTCACAAAAATCCCCTAAAGCCATAAAGTCTATCTACTGCACTTGAAATTGTTTGTGTATCATGACAGTCTTACAAAACTAACACAACATTTATCTGGAAATACTAAAGCAATTAGTGTAGAACGGGGTGGGCAAACTTTTCAGGCCACCATGGGCTGGTCACATGGTTAAGTGGGGCAGTCACATGGTTCATCCCACCGGAAGTAGAAATAAAACATGCATGTGCAAAATGCTGCCATAAATGCACCCATGGCTGTCATTTACGACAGCCACGGATCCATTTATGGCAGTGTTTTGTGCATGTGTGGGCATGTTTTACTTCTGCTTCCAGGAGCAGCAAGGGTGGTGCAAGCTGGATAATTAGGTAGTGCGGGCCATAGTTCGGGAACCCTTGGTATAGAAGATTAAACAAGAATGTGTCTGAGCTGTGCTTAATTTGTAATATGAGATTTAAGACTTTATTCCAAAACTTATTTTTGCATATTTCCTGTTCCATTAGCAGAACATATTTCTATCAACCAATTTTCAACTTTAATTCATGAACAGATGAAGAAACTTCTGAAAGGCCATTTAAAAGATAATGTAGGCCCTAAATACATTTTTTCCATATCATTTACTTGTCCTCTCTAGCATCCAATGCCTTCCCCCACAAGCAAAAGAGTGGAAAGGAAAAGAAATGGAGAATTCCATCCCTTATTCTTCTGCCTTTGTGCAAATCTTTAGTGCAACTATATATGGAATACTATATGCAGTTCTAGTCTCCACAACTGAAAAAGAATATTTTACTGCTCTAAAAGGTGCCTCAAAGAGCAGCACTAATAGCCAAATAGCTGCAGCAATTCTCTTATGAGTAATCATTACAATGCTATGTTTTAGCTAAGAAAAAGGGTGAGCCAGAGAGGATGTGACTCAAGACAGCCAAAAATAAGTACTTCTTCACAGAGAACATCATTAAATAATGTAATTTGGTAGAAAAGATGTAGTAACTGCCAGAGAGCTCTAAAAAGGATGAGATAAATTTATTGACAATAAGACTATTAATCAATAGACTGAAGAAAGCCTTACTGTTCTTGTACAAAATCCAAATACCAAGAATATATTTAGAATAAATTCATGATTTCCAAAATGTTCCATTAAAAGCTCTACATAGACTTTCTAACCTAAAGGATATTTCCATTACAGAATCAATCCATTTCTTGCTAAGTCCTCCTTTTTTGCTCTAATAATACCTAACTAGTTAGCTAATATCTCTTTATTAGTACACTAAAACTGTCTGGCAGGACATCCCACTATGGTAATGGTGCAGACTGTATAGCCCAGTGGTTCCCAACAAGGGGTACACAGCCCACTAGTGGACTTCAATTTTCAGAAGCCTAAGTCAGTACATTGGCTGATCAGTGCTTTGGGGAAATGACTTAGGCTTCTGGGAATTGAAGTCCAAAAACCAGCATTTGGGAAACACTGGTATAGCCAGTGACTCTTGAGTGTAGGGTGGTGGTAAATAACCTGACTTCCTAAAAGGGCCAGTGGCTACAGGTGGATGAGCTCCTCTAGGTGGGGTGATAATCCCCTTAGTGGAGGAAATGCCACTGGAAACCATCATATTAGGCCTAACAGCAAAATGAGCAGAGCATGAGTCTCTTCACTATCCTGATTCCCAACAATCATGTCGATGGAAGAGGCCATGCCAGATGGACTGGCTGTGAAGGCATAACTTGTTAATATCCCCAAGGCTGCAGCAGTCCATTGCAGTCCCTGTGTTAAATTCTGCATGTCTCTTTTCATACATGCCGCAGGAGATGGCTCTGTGATCACAGTGTGTGGGTCACTTCATGGCAAGCTGGGGTCCACCTTAAACAAATTAAGAGTAACAGATTAAGAGTAACAGATACCGCCAATGAAAGCACACTAAAGCATCAACAACAGTTGACCCTTCAAGTTCTTCAGGAATCTCTTTCAAAGTTAGCCATTGTAGAACTAGCTTGTGGAGAAAGTGCAAAAATTATCATGGCTAGATTTTGACGCTTCAGAATCTGTAATGAAAAATCCAAAGATTCCTCAACCATGTAGAGATAGTCCAAAATAGTGGCTTTCATCCTAGCTCATGATCACACATGCTTTGGTCACCTCCAGGCTTGATTACTGTAACGCACTCTACATGGGGCTGCCCTTGGTGACCATTCAGAGGCTGCAGCTGGTCCAGAATGCAGCTGCTCGGGTAGTGATGGGGTGTGGGCGTTATGCTCGTGCCTCACCACTACTTCAGGAGCTGCACTGGTTGCCAGTATGTCTCCAGGTGCAATTCAAGGTGTTGGTCATTACCTTTAAAGCCCTATATGGTAGTGGGCCAGGATATTTAAGAGACCGCGTCACCCCAAGAACATCTATCCGTCCCACCAGGGCAGATCGGAGAGGCTCTCTTATACCATTAGCTAGAGAGGCACATCTCTCTAGCATCAGAAGGAGGGCCTTCTCCCTGTCTGCCCCGGCCCCTTGGAACCTCCTGCCAACTGAGTTACATCTACAGACAGAGCTCCTGCCCTTTCGGAAGGGCCTAAAAACCTTGGCTGGCAGGGCAGGTGTGGGGCTCCAGTAATATGGGGTCTCATGTTGGGTGGCTGATCTAATGGGACAGCCACCTCTCTCTCGCTCTTTTAAAGTTTTTAAACCTTTTAACCTTTTAAATCTTTTTAGTATTTTGTAAATTGATAGTTTAATTTTTTTAAAATTAATATTGAATCTTATGTTTTAATTCTGAATTTAGAGGGGTATAGTGGGATTGTTTAGTTTGTTTTGCACTCATGTGTGATCTTTTTCTTTTTGTAAGCCGCCTAGAGTCAGGTTCGCCTGATTGGGGCGGGATAATAAATCTAAATAAATAAATAAATAGCCGATATAAAATCAATTTTCACTCCCTGTGGGGAAGACAAAGGCTACTACCATGTATGGGACCATACAGCTCCGGTTTGGCTGAGATATTTGCCAAATTGAATATACTTATAACTTTAATACATACCTAGAAAATCCTAGGTGTCTGGTCACATTATCCTGCTATAGTAAAAGAATAGACAATATTGCTAGCGATAAAACACCTTTGGCAAACTCCACAGGGAAGGGTGATGATCCCCAAGTGGGTTAAATCCCACTTGAATCCATCTTGATGGAGGGGAGCAGTTTCATCAATACTGGACTGGGGTTGAGTAGGACTTTGTGTTCCAAAAGGGCTCAGGACCAGAAAATGACTCACAGAGCTGAATAAGTGGTATGGGTGTCACAATGCAATGCAGAAGGCAGAAGAAAGACCAAGTCCTTATATTCACAGGACAGTGTTCATGGCTGATCGGCATGATGATTGCCAATATTCGGAATCAGATACAGCATAAGAAGAGGAAGAAGGTATATTATAATACGGCCATCAACTGCAAACTGCCACTAAATAATGGCCTCGTTACTAGGTGTGTACCTTTTTTCCTACCGGAAGTATCGTCTCCCCTCCACCCAATATGTTTTCTGCTTCTCACACAAATGCTCCTGTGAAAAACTATCAACTTTCTTCTTATAGAGCAAAACATTCACATAACACCCACAAAAGGATTGGCTCACTATTAAAAAAAATATCTGATCCTTTCACTCCTATTCTCCCCACTACTAAAAACTAATTCACCTTTCATCTGCAATACAGTAAAACTCCGATTTACAAATCCCCCTACTTATGAATAATTTGACTTACAAATTGGTTCTGCACTGAAATCCATGCCTCAAGTTACGAACATGTCCCGATTTACAAATTAATTCTTTTCCCTCTGTGTTGCCTCCAGTGAAGCAAAAACATCATTTCCCCTATGGGTTTGCTTCAGGTTACATAATCTGATTCCGCAGAGTGCATTGCACCCTAGGAGGTATATATTTTATTCTCATGCAGCTTTTTTGAGCCCTGTTGGTGGCAATAGAGTGTTTGGAGTGATTTCTTTGTCTGGAGTTTCGGCACCAAAATGACTGCCTGTTGCTACATTTTCTGAGTTTTCTGTCCATTTTCAAAGCTTCTTTAAGGTAAGGAATAGTGTTTTTGCTCATGCATGCTTTCCTTTCAATGTTGCTGTTGTTTTTGGGTGGTTTGATTGATTTTTGGAGGGGGGGGACTTTATCTTTATCCCTATGGGGATGCCTCAAGTAACAAACAAATTTGAGTTACGAACAAGGCCATGGAACTGATTTTATTCGTAACTTGAGGTTTTACTGTATTTCTATATCCTTTTCTGGAAGCAAAGGACAATTCTGAGTAGAAAAAATTGACAGAGAAGGAAGAGGTAAGCTTATGCTGTTCATATGTGTTATTACTCAGTTGTCTTTCATCTAAACTAACCAGGAGATTCACTCATATCTTCTGTGTTATATTTTCTAGCTGCAGGTAAGAAGTATAGTAATGCCTTGCATAGCGAGCATCTCGCATAGCGAAAAACTCCTTTAACGAGCAGACCTTTCCCCAAAAGGTCTGTTTCGTTGAACAAGCAAAAATTCACTTAACGAGAAGCTTCGCATTTGCGAGGTGTTTTGGAATGCAACAGGGGAATCCCCCGCCGCATTCCAAAACACCCTGCAGACTAGAGCGTGCTGGCTGGGTGTTTTGGAATGCAGCGGGGAGTCCCCCATCCGTGTTCCAAAACGCACAGCTGACAGGTGGCTTGGCTACATGGTGTTTTGGAATGCAGACGGGAGCTCCCCTCTGCATTCCAAAACACCCTGCAGACGCACGGCACGCGTCAGCTGGGCATTTGGGAAGGGTGCGGGGCAATTCCCCGTACCCTTCCCACCTCACCCCCACCCCGACTAAACAAGCGCTTGCCCATTCAACCCGGCACCCAAGCCCCCATCGCAGAGTGCGATGGGGGCTTGGGTGCCAGGATAAACAGGCGCGCGCCCGTTCAACCCGCCACCCAAGCCCCCAGCGGAAAGAGTGTGATGGGGGCTTGGGTGCCGGGTTAAACAGGCGCGCGCCCATTCAACCCGCCACCCAAGCCCCCATCGGAAAGAGTGCCTTGCGCATCAGCAGGGCATTTGGGAAGGTTGTTGGGATCTTTCCCGTACCCTTCCCAAACGCCCTGCAGACACACACATGTCAGCCGGGGGGGGGGTTGGGTTGGAAGGGTATGGGAAAGATCCCAAAACCCTTCCGAAACACCTCGCTGATGCGCGAGGCACAGAGGCTGGGCGTTTTGGAAGGGTGTTGGGATCTTTCCCATACCCTTCCCAAATGCAGTGCAGGCGAAGATAAGCGAAACACATTTCCCTATGGGAAATGTGTTTCACTTAACGAATAACTCGTATTTTATATCCTATAAAGTGTTATAGGATATGTAGCTATGTTACATAAATACCCCAGTGAGCTATGCATCTTGTTCTGGAGCCAGAAACTGGAAGTTTGATTCTCCACTGTGCCTTCCTGGCAAAAGAGCCAGCCTATGTAGCTTTGATCAAGTTGCAGAGTCTTTAAGTGCCACAAGAATTAGGGGATGGTTTACCTACTTCTGAGTATACCTTAAAAACCCTAGAAGGGGTCACCATAACCTAGAGCTGACTTGATGACACATAATTACTATTATGTTACATACATCTCTGCTATATATAATCCAAATCCATTTTGTAATACAGTATAAATGGGAATTTGTATGAACATTAAACTACTGGTTGGTTCAATTAAAAAGCTATCTTTAAAATGTATTATATGCATTTATAAATATTTATATTTATAGGTATTATCAACTGATAAGCTTACAAGTCTTAATGTTACAGAAAGAACATTCATTCATGAAACTGGGCCAATAGTGAATTACAATGTACTCAGAGGAATAAGAAAATAAAGAGACAATCAGAGACCAAAGAAATAAATTATTATGGTTTTGCCCATGGCAGACACAAATTAGTTATTTCCCTCCATCTATTTAAAGAAGCTTTCTGAGCTAGTAAAGAATTTCAGCAGACTGGTAATGCACATTATTTACCAGCGCTGTCCCTGTACAAAAACAAAACTTGCTATTAATTCATCCTTATTTGCCTAAACTGCCTAAGGGTGTTTTTCACAAGATGCTTGCTCTATTAGCTGCCTTCTTAACTATACAGTCAAACCTCACATAAAGAGCACCTCGCTTAAAGAGTAACTCACTTAAAGAGCAGAATTTCATCTGAATGTTCGCTTCGCTTAACAAATAAAACCAACCAAAAACTCGCTTAACAAATAAATCAGGGTTCGCAATTCCCCCCACAATTGGTCATTTACAATGGTGTTTTGCTTAAAGAGCAAACTCACTTAAAGAGCAATCCCGTGGAACGCATTATGCTCTTTAAGCGAGGTACAACTGTACTTGATGTGGGGGATGATTCAATTCCCTAAAAGCAACAGATAAATTCCAAAATGTCCAAGGAAGAAATCTTATAGTTACAGTTGGTCTTCTGATTTCTTATTTAAACAGCCTTCTTACACCCTCAGGTGTTTTAGACTACAATTCTCATCTGCCCCAACTAACACTGCTTATGATCAGAGATGGTAGCAGTTGTAAGCATCTGGAAAGAGCCAACTCAGGGAAACAAGCCTTAGATCAGTGGTTACCTACGTGAGGCACATGCCCCACAGGGAGACATCAATTCCCAGAAGCCTAAGTCAGTACATTGGTTGATCAATGCTTTGGGAATTGACTTAGGCTTCTGGGAATTGAAGTCCAAAAACCAAAGGTTGGGAAACACTGCCTTAGATTATAATCTACAGACAATGAGATATATTCAGCAAAATAAAGTTATACTATTTGAATTATTTACAGAAACATAAATGAGTATCTATGAGCATAGAAACCCCCAACACAGCTTATGAGAGCTGTAGTCCAAAACACAAGGGAGAAGCCATGATGGAACATTTTCATAGAGAAGAAACAACAGCATTGACCTTCATTTTCAGAGTGAAGTTGGTGAGGCCGGTCTTGATAGGATGTGGAATAAAGTGTCAGAGGGAAGCCCAATAGTAACACTACTGTCAGCAGGCAGAATGTGGACAGATAATCTGAAGAACACCACAGGTTGCCAAACTTATTAGAAAAGTTCAAAGGAGAAGCCAAGCATGTCAAACCAGCCCCAAGTCAGTACATAAGAAAGATGCAATAGAAATTGTTTTGAGGAGCACTCAAGTTACAAGTTATTGACCTACATTTGCCTCTATAAAGGAAAAAGTCAATGGAAACCAGAGAGCCAGAATCTGAAGTGGTTCACTTGACTTTAACACAGTGTGCCACCTTCTGACATTTTCTCATGTTTTGAAGGCAGTGTTCTACAGAGTCAGAAACCAGCCTCTCAATGTTATTGAATACATTAGGCCGGTAAAGCAATCTGTCTCTTCCTCACTCACATTATACTTCAATAATTATATTTTAAGAATTAACAAGAAGAAATCAGTGGCTTACTCCAAGTAAGGAGCAATTATTACTTGCTTTAAGTGGTGGTTTGTGAGGGGAACCCTACAAAACACAAAAGAAACTCTAACACCTAAGGCACAAAGCAATTTATGTTAAATTCTGTTGCTGTACAATAAGAAATGGGAATGCAGTGACTCAAGTGGCTAAGACACTGACTGGAAGGCGGGAGGTCAGCAGTTCGATTCCCGAGTAATGCAGGATGGAATGAGCTCCCGTCTCTGTTCCAGCTCCTGCCAACCTAGCTGTTCGAAAGCAAGAAACTGCAAGTAGATAAATAGGGACCACTTCAGTAAACAGAGTTCTGTGTACTTCGGTGTCTAGTCATACCTGGCACATGACCACAGAAACATCTACTCTGGCTCTTCGGCTTTGAAACAGATGAGCACTGAACCCTAGAGTTAGATATGAGTGGCTTTCAAGCAAGGGAAACATTTACCTTTACATTTTCAATAGGAAATACTATTGTACAGGAGTAGTGATGGCAGGTAAAGGTCAGCCTTGCTCGAAATCGAGTTGTATCTGACTCTAGGGTTCAGTGCTCATTTCTGTTTATAGCCAAAGAGCCAGCACTGTCTACATGTTGCAGACGTTTCCATGGGCATATGGCAGGCATGCCTAGACACCGGAGTGCACGGAATGTTGTTTACCTTCCCACTGAAGTGGTCCCTATTTATCTACTTGCCCACACCACACCTCCACATCTAAGCAGCCCAGTTTGGCATCTAAATCTGTGGCACTAGGATAGGAACAAGAAACCTACTACTTCAAAATGACAAGGTCTGCAGTTAGGCTTAGTACAGTGAAGCGCCATTTTCCATGCAAACCTGAAGTACTTGATACTCCAGATAGATGTTGTATCTCAGACCTTGGTTTCTTCCTTGGGGGGGGGGGGAAATGGGGGGGCACATGGCCACTGGAAAGAAAGAAAACACCAGCCTCCTCTGTAGAGGAGTACTAAACCACCCAGCGCGGGGGGGGGGGGGGAAGCAAACTGTCTCTTGATCATTTCTTTTTCTGTATCTAGGCCAGATGTGAAACTGCCAAAATGAAGGCACCTTTTGATGAGTTCATTCTGCAGTTCCTTTCGCCTGACTTAGTGTAAAAAAAATTAGACGGCAAAACAAGGTTGCGGTTCCCAGGCTATGCCCAATTGTGGTTCAAAAATACCACAATCATCGAGGAGGCTCTTTCTGTGTACCTCCTCTTGATCACAAATGATATGGGATTGATTTCTCAGTTCTTCACTGCTAGGTTGCCAGGGTGTCACCAGCATCTCTAAACTAAAGTCAGCAGAGCAGGTCAGCATTAAAACAGAGGAAAAATTGAGGGGGTTCAGATTTGCTAATGCGAACTAACATTGTTATGTATCACATTACCAGTTTCAAAGGGGCCATGTTCACACTTGTTGGAAATGACAATTACAACCTCCTGCATAATACTTTGTGTGAACAGGGGAAAGCTGAGGTGTACAGAAAGTGAAATTACAATGCATTTATATCATATGTCGAGCTCTTTATAATCCCAGCATGAATAATTTCTAAAGTTTAAGTTTGTGCATATTGTTAGACTACAAGCCAATGCACGCTTGCTAAGCCCTACCATGTAAAGTAGTATCCACAACAGGACTTTTCTATGAATAATAATCCACAGAATTGTGTTGTAAGGCTACAAGCCTATGTCCATTAAGTTGGAAATAAGCTCTACTGAACACAATGGATCTTTCGCTGAAGTTAAGTATGCACAGGACTGAGTTTTCCCTCCTTCACACAGAACTCTAAAAGCAGTTTCAGATGTTTTATCAGGAAGATCATCTTCAATGACATGCTTTTTACAGTTTTATGTTTGAAGCACTAATACGAAAAATCTCAGTAACGGTCTGCAGATGGACTATTACATAATAATGTCTTTTATTGCGTTTCATGGCCGAACATAATCGAAATAATAAAAAAAAACCAAAGTTACCCCTGTCGCATCTGATCATTAGCCTGGATCTTGCACAGCATGTGTTCATTCAACAGGCACTTGGTACAATACAGTTGTACAGAAAAAGAGAGATATAATCAATTTATATACTGTGAACAACTTCACATTCTCAGGGGAATGACACTATAAATCACCCATGCTTTTTTAAAATTCTTCCACATTACTGCCAATATGTCTAGATAGCAGGCATGAAACAGCATACAAAAGAAAAACAAGAAGGATTGCAAAAGAATAACTCAATTGGCTAAAACCATTTAGGGAAAACGTCCTGATACCATTTGAGGAGGAGAGAAGAAGCCATCTTTTCAAACAACTGTAAGAAACAATTTTGTTCTAATTGAGGAGAAAGGGGAAAGAAGAAGAAATAAAAGAAAATATTGCATTGTACATCAAGCTTTAGAAATAGAGATAAGTAGGTATTTAATGCGAGGTAATGAAAACTCATTAAACTAACTCACAAAATGTATTCCCTTTCTTTTTTTCCCATGTTTTACATTAGAATTAGATGGAAGGATAATCTATTTCACTTATGTACAGAATCTAGCATATTGTAGGCCCTATAGAAGATAATTGATGATGATGGAACATTAGGCTGCAGAATACAGTTTAATACAACTGACCTATAGGGGTGGAAATGTAGGAGGATGTGAAGAGTATGGGTGTGTTTAATTCAGAATGAAGATTTTTAAAAAGTTTGATATCAGGCAGAAATTGATACACTGGTACAACTGGGATGTGAATCAAAATGTGGGGTGGGGAATATGCCCTTGGTTTCATATATTCAAGAGGACCTCTGCATTCAGATTGACAGCTTATATCAGTGTTGGCGAACCTTTTTGAGACCGAGTGCCCAAAAAAGGAGGGGTGATGAGTGGTAGCTATCTCAGGTGCCAGTGCCCCACCCCATTTTTACTCGTGAGTAGGCACCCACACCCCGCTCTGATTTTCCTCTCAAATCATAAAATGCGTATTTTGGAAAGCCAGTCGTATCTGACTGTAAAGTTCATTGCTCATCTCTGCTTATAGCCAAGGAGCCAGCACTGTCTGCATCTGCAGTCAGTAGGTCAAAGACCAGCAGAAATGAGAAGAATTTTAGAAAGCAGCAGCACACTAGGGCAAAATGATCTTAATGCAGTCATGCCAATGTAAACTAAATCTCAGCACATCTTCTCCCATAGTAAATGTGAACAACTGCTCCACTAGCAAAGGCTGCCTCTAACCCCCACCCCCCACCCAAAAAAAACTTTCCTGGGCAAAACAAATGAATGGGAGGAAAAAGTTAGAGATGCCTATTACCAGTGCAAGGCTCGGCTCTCTGCAGCAACTACCTTTATTTTTATTTTTTTATTTATTAGATTTGTATGCCGCTCTCCTTGCCGAAGCAACTCAGAGCGGCTAACAATGTTACAGCTGTGCTATAAAGTCAAATATAAATACAGCTCAGTATAAATAGAAATACACTAGTACCCCGGATAACATTATGACTTGGTTCCACAAGTCTCGTCGTTATCCGGTTTTTAACGTTGTGCGATACATTGATCACACAATATTAAAAAAAGCCCTGTTTCCCTGGAGGCCGCAGCAAGCCAGAACGTCAGGATTTGAATCCTGACATTTTGGCTTGCTGCAGCCTCCAGGGAGGTGGGAGAACTTTGGAAACAGCTTGGATCGGGTCTCCCCACCTCCCTGGACCTGGCGGGGTGTGTGTGTCAGAGACCCCAAAATTGGTTAAAAAAAAACATCCTCTTTTTTTTTTTACCAATTTTGGTGTCTCTGACCCCCCCTGCCGGGTCCAGGGAGGTGGAGAGACCCGATCCAAGCTGTTTCTGGGCTTCCCCGATGTCCTCAGCCAGTGCAGCAAGCCAAAATGTGGGGGAACGCACAATGCGCCAATGCGCCAATGCGCGCTATTGAGCCAATGCGTGCTATTTTTGAAGTTCCCCCACCCTCTTTGAGGCTGCAGCAAGCCAAAATGTCAGGATTCGAACCCTGACGTTTTGGCTTGCTGCACTGGCTGAGGACGTCGGGGAAGCCCAGAAACAGCTTGGATCGGGTCCCCTGCCTGCTCCAGAGAGATCAGAGGACCCGATCTACAGCTGCAGGGTGGCTGGGGAAGCTGACGGGGACTCCCTCTCGGCTTCCCTAGCCACCCGCCCTTGCCTCCGCAGCTGTGGGGTGGCTGGGGAAGCCGACGGGGAGCCCCCGTCAGCTTTCCAGCCTCCCCACCCCTGCCTCCGTAGCTGCAGGGTGGCTGGGAAGCTAAACGGAGAACCCCGTTCAGCTTTCCAGCCACCCTGCTGCTAAGAACGACTGTATCGGATAACGTTAAAAATCGCGTTATTCGATACAAGATTTTTCCGAAAATCTTGTAACATTATGCAGTTTTAGCGCTATCCGGTACTCGTGTTATCCGGGGTATTACTGTACAATACAAACTGGAAATGGAAATACAATACAAAAAAAATCAGCAACAAGACCCCCAAAGCAAACAAACCCACCACGTCTCCGATGGAGCCTGGGGCTTGACGTCTGCGACGGAGCCCGGGCTCAACATCTTTGGCGGAGCTCAGGGCTCAAAGAACAATTGTTTCAAGCAAGCAGGGGGGTATAAACCTCAACCTCCCATTGCACTGCCAGGTGCCCCCAAACAACCACAGCAGCTTGGCTTTTGGATGCGTATTCGGTGCGGAGAACGTTGCCTCACACTAGCAAAGGCCGCCTCTAACTCTCCCCACATACACACACACACACACAACTTTCTTGGGCAAAACAAGCAAATGGGAAGGAAAAGTTAGAGGCAGCTGTTGTAAGGCTCTCCAGAGTAACTACCTTGTGTAAAGAACAATTGCTCCAAGCAAGCAAGGGGGGGATAACTAAGAAATGACTAAAATCCTCAACCTCCCATAGCATCACCAGGTGCCCCCAAACTACCACGCAGATTGGCTTTTGGATGGGTCATCAGTGCGGAGAACTTTGCCTCGCACTAGCAAAGGCTGCCTCTAACTCTCCCCCCCCCCAACTTTCCTGGGCAAAACAAATGAATGGGTGGAAAGAGTTTGAGGTGGCTGTTGCCAATGTGAGGCAAGGCTCTCCAGAACAACGACCCACCCAAAAGCCAAACACGTTAAGAAAGAACAATTGCTTCAAGCAAGCAAGCAATAGGGTGGAATTACTAAACACCTCCTCCCTAGTCCACCCAAAAAGTCTGAAAGCCTTACCTGAAAATGTCAAGAAGTTAGACAGGGACAACTAAACACACACCGTCAAAGTAAGAGAAGTGTATGCACAGGATGGGGCTGTCTGGCCACACCTCCTGGGGTCGATTTCATTCTCCACATCTTCCCATTAGCAGAGAGAGTCAAGTGATTTGAGAAGCAGTGCTGCCATTGGCATTGCTGAGTGGTAGGGTGAGGTGTGGTGGGGCTTACCTGGACATTGTCACGTGCCAAATGAAATAGCTCTGCATGCCACCTTGGGCACACGTACCATAGGTTCGCCATCACTGGCTTATATGATGCTTTTACATTTTCTCACATTATAGGATATGAAGAAACTTAGTAAAAAGGGTCAAATTTTCATCTGTTTTCTTGGCTTGATTTGGACAACAATATGCCGACTTAATATCACATCCTACAGAAGCAGACCTTTGCTTTTGCTTCACTACTTTTTCACATAAATGGGGAAACATAAGTGAGGAAAGTCAGAAAGCTGCATCTTAGCTTTTTTCCAAACTGGGAAAACACAGTTAATGGCTTTCAAACAAGCAGTATATGAAGTCAAAGTTTAAAATAGTTAAAAACTGGAGTCCAATTCTGGCTTGTTTGGTTTCTAGTTGAGACTCAAGGGGAAATCCCAGTTAAAAGAGATGTTATGTGTTATTTGCTCTCATACTGAGGGAGGAGTAAAGCAGAAGCAGAGAATCTACATCCATATTATGGTTTAAGAACAACATGCCAACATAGTCACCACTAAAGTAACTCAACTTACTCTGCTCACCAGGACTAGGATAGGGAAAGAGGTCTAGGCCATTTTCTTAACATAATACAGTAAAACCCCAACTTGCATATGTCCCGAGTTACATAAAATTCAACTTACATAATGAATTTGTGCTAAAACCATGTCCCAATTTACACGATTTCCTATGGGTTTGCTTTGAGTTACATAAAGATTCTTTTTCCTATGGGTTTCCTTTGAGTTATGTAAAAAAATAATTTTTCCTATGCGTTTGCTCCAAGTTACATAAAAATGATTTAAGCAAAAGCCTACGGAACAGACTTTTTTTCTCATAAGTATAGGTTTTACTGTATATTTCATGCAATGCAACATGTAAGACAGCAAAGACAAATATTAGTGGCTTCCTCATCTTTCTTCTTTTGTGAACATTAGGTGAAAACCACAAGTGCAGGGCATGGTGTCATCTCATTTATACTTATCTTATTAAAATATTTATAAAATGTCTGCAAATATAAATATTCCAAAGGCAGATCCATAAATATTAACAATTCACTGTCAAGATTCATGAAAAAACCTGAACAATGCTGGTGAATTAAAAGTACAGCTGTCATCAAAATGAAGAAATACTATTGCATCAGCTCCAGTGATGGGATGTAACAGGTTCTCACCAGTTCTCCAGAACCGGTAGTAACTTTTCCCAGTGTCCTGGAGAACTGGTAGCAGCTTTTGGGGGGAACCACCTTCGGGGCTTACCTTTTCACTGGTTCCCCCACTGCGCATGTGCACCAAGCACTTGGTGTGCATGCATGCCTACAGTCCTTGGTGCGTATGCACGGCCTCCTTGCTGCCCTCCCAAGCAGGGAGGAGGAAGAGAAGCTGCTAGCCTGAAGCTCCCTATAGCCTACTCACCTTTGGATGTGGTGTGTCTGTGTGTATTTTAATGTGCATTTAATACCTTTACCTATATTCATGTACTACCACAGTTCCTAAAAAGGCCTGGCAGGCGGTTTGGGTGGGTGGGTGTATTTTAATGTAATTTGTATTTTATTTATTGATTTATTTATTTTATTTACAGATTTGTGTTGTGGGCACGCAGGCTGAGGCGTGTGTGTGTGTGCATGCTTATTTTTATTTTATTTTATTATTTTATTTTATTTCTTTGGCCCCACCCACGATGTCATGATGTCAGCTCCAGCCACACTGTGATGACATCATGGTGGGGTAGTACAAATTTTGACATCCCACCACTGATCAGCTCAATCTGAATGTGATGAGAGTAATAGTTTCCAAAAGAAAATGGGGCTGGTTTTAAGTTGGAGCACATTTATGCCACATCTAAGAAGGTGTTACTCAATTTCTTCAGTTTTCTAAACACTTAAATGTTGGAGACTACAATGACAAGTAGAAGCAAAGCTGATTTACAGTAGAGTAGCAGGTGAGAATATCTCAACTGCCTTCTGGGAAAGGTCAGATTGTCCTGTTACTTAATGATCAGTAAAGAAGAAGTGATACAAATATTCATTGGAGAACATTCAGCAATTTTGGAACAGATAAGACCCTGTTCTATGTGGCCATCATCTATGGAATATGTAGCAGGGTACAGAGAAAGAGCCTCCTCAAAAATTGTGATATTTCTGAACTACAATTAGGCATATCCCAGGCAACACTACCTTGTTGTGCCGGCTAATCTTTCTCTCACACTAGATTAGTAGTTTAAATTAGGTGACAGTAGGTCATGAATCACCATTGCTATGCTATTCCTATCTAGGAAAGCTTGCAGTTAAAAAATTATCATAAGGTGATAAAATGTGTTCTTGACTACCACCTTTGTTTAGGAATTTGGATGCAAAGTTCAGTCATAGATTATTCCACACTACAACGCTATCCTTGATAACACACATTCCCTATTTCTATATTGTTTGTTCTTCTTCATCACGGATTCCACGAACTAATTCAAAAGGGATTTTCATGGAAGTGAAAGAGAATTTGCGCAGTACTGAAGAAGAAAAAGAAGATATTGGTGGGAATATGTCCCAAAATGTTTCCTAGCTGGTAAACTGAAAAGGGTGCATGGAAAGAAAGCCAGTGACCAATCCCAGTCGGTGTGCCTGGAGAAGGAGAAGTCCAGCCCTAGGGCCCTGCAATACGGGGTGCCTCAGGGCTCGGTACTCTCTCATCTCCTATTTAACATCTATATGAAGCCGCTGGGTGAGATCATCCATTCCCACGGGGTAAGGTATCATCAATATGCAGATGATACCCAGTTATACATCTCCGCCCGTGGGGACCCAAGCGGTGCGGTGGAAGTCCTTTCCAGGTGTCTGGAGGCTGTTAAGGTCTGGATGGGGGACAACGGGCTACAGCTGAATCCCTGCAAGACTGAGTGGCTGTGGGTGAGGGGTCCTGTGTTAACACAGGAGCTGCCACCTTTGGCTCTGGATGGGGCAGTTTTGCCCCAAACAGACCCGGTGCGTAATCTGGGGGTCATCCTGGACTTACGGCTACTGTTCGAAGAGCAGGTGGCAGCCGTGGCCAGGAGGGCTTTTGCACAACTTCATGTAATACGCCAGTTACGTCCACTCCTAGACCGGGACGCTCTGCTCGTGGTCACACATGCGTTGGTCACCTCCAGACTTGATTATTGTAACGCGCTCTACATGGGGCTGCCCCTGATGACCATCCGGAGACTCCAGCTGGTCCAAAATGCAGCGGCCCGGGTAGTGGTGGGGTGTGGGCGTTATGCCCGTGCTTCTCCGCTGCTCCGGGAGCTGCATTGGCTGCCAGTATGTCTCCGGGTGCAATTCAAGGTGCTGGTTATTACCTTTAAAGCCCTATATGGTAGTGGGCCAGGATACCTAAGAGACCGCGTCACCCCAAGGACATCTGTCCGTCCCACCAGGGCGGATCGGAGAGGCTCCCTTGTTGTTCCTTCGGCGAGAGAGGCGCACCTCGCCTGCACTAGGAGGAGAGCCTTCTCCGTGTCCGCCCCGACCCTCTGGAACCTCCTGCCCACTGAGCTGCACCTTCAGACAGAGCTCCTGCCCTTCTGGAAGGGCTTAAAAACCTGGCTGGCAGGACAAGTTTGGGGACCCGGGAACGTGGGTTCTCATACTAGATGGCTTATTTAATGGATGGCCACCCCTGGATCCGAATGCGGGATTACGGGTTGTTTCTGTACGGTTTTTAACTTTGATAACTTTTTTAACTCTTGTGGATTTCTTATTGATATAGATCATTTTATGTTTTTATTTTTTGTAAGCCGCTCAGAGTCGGGTCCTCCCGATTGGGGCGGGGTAACAAATGCATTAAATAAATAAATAAGAGTACCAACAAAAATTGAGTACTAACGATCTTGATTCATCTCACAGTGAAAGTTATCCAGGTGAATCTCTGTCCTAAAATTGCTGCAAAAAACAAATGAATGAGACCTGAATCAATACAGAATACTATTCATATCATGCAATAAGAAATGAATGAGCTGAAGATTGAGACCACACTTGTCATCACCCTTTTATCACATTTCCGTTGCTCAGTTTAATCTGATGCCACATAAATGGGGAAAACCAAATATCTGCTGCAGAGAGGATGTCCAGTTTGTAAAGACTCCCAACATAATTGGACAAGAATGTGAAGTGGCATGAAAATATTGTCTTGATTCAGAATGGTTTAATTAATTATCAAGAACAGGTATATGCTGCAGCTTATTGAAGTCCCCTTCTTTTATCTCCACCAGACTCTAAATCACTGGGTCAACAATTGTGCATTCAATTAAAATTGTTCCAGTTCCATATGCTTGAGTTGAGGCGGGTGAAAAAACCGAGCTGGGTTCAGGATTCCTGCCACAGTCAAAGACAATATTCAAGGAGAAAAAGTCTGATGTTTCAAGCTCTGGTATTTTTACAAACAAATATAATCTGTACCCAAGAAAAATCTCCAAGTGTGAACAGAGGGTAAAATTACAACATACCTTAAAAACTGCTGTTGCAATCCACACATTTGAACCCTATTGCGCTCAGACTCCAATGTCACCTCTTGTAATTTCTTTTCACTTTCAAGTCTTAAATATCTTTCTTCTTCCAACTCATGTATCAGCTTCTCACGCTAAGAAAGAAAATAAAACAAAACTCAGAGTTTTATAAATAAGAGTAATAAACTTGCTTAATACACAAGAGTCATTTCAAAAGAAAATCTGCTCTCATTCTAAGCGCCCTGCCCATTTACAGATACAGGAAAAAGAATGATTCATTAAGGACATCAAACAAAAGCACAAAGGAATATGTATATTATTTTCCAAAATTTCAATAATACTTTATAATACTTGGTTGGAACTGGACTTTAGAAATCCTGACACTGGGCCCAGCATGCCACTCTACAAAGCAACACAACAGGCTATAACCTACATTGCCCTGATCTGTTATTTTTTCACAGCTGCATTTGTCACTTTTTAAAAAGACTCACAGATAATCATATAACCTCAGCCAAAGAGTCAACACCACTTTTTGGGGAAGACTGGTGAGTATTGTTCTCTTGGTCTGTGCATGGTCTGGTAGGCCACTGTGGGGTGAGAAAGCTGCACTGGATAGCTCAGCCACAGGGCTCATCTTCTACATTTCTGATCTCCTATTGTCAGTTCTAATTTGGCTCTTACATAAAACATCACTCTTGGAAGAAAATTTCAAATAACTGAAATTATCTGAAGTAAGCACAGCAAGGACAAGAATTTAACTGATATCAATTTGGTCATATCATGTTCATCTGTTGAATAGAATATAAGATCTAGCTTTATGTTTATACAAGCAAGACTTCCTTACCAGTTTATGGGGGCTCTTGGTATTTCTTGGGGAGGGGCAGCCCACCGTCCTTGTGTGCAATATTTGGTAACAACAAGAAGCACCCCAGCAGGACTGGAAACACACCAAATTATATCTAGATTTTATAATTATTTATCCAATATCATGTCTCACTAATACAATAAACCCTTTCAAAATAGAATAATTTTGTGATCATTGTTTTTCTACTGCTCAGTTCCTTTGCCCAACTTTTCTAGTTTCTTTTTCTGAACTTTGAATATCCATTACTTTTTTTCCCAACGTCCAACTGGGCAGGAATCACACACGCTGTGAAGAATAGGTGGCGCCTGTGACTCTGTCACAGCTCTGGAACATTCCGAGTTTTCTATGCACATACAGGATCTAACCCATTGGTGTGCATTCACAGGGACCACAAAGGAAAAGGTTACAGAGTAACAAAGCTTTTGGGTGTTAAGCCATTGTTTGTACAAATCTTGCAATTATAAATTTATAACAGCAGTAAGCAAGAAACTGAAAATATAAGCATTACAAGGTAAGAAAACAATTCTTAAAGGAAGTGATAACTATGCAGATGACAAAGAAAGATGGGAAAGATTAAATTAATTAACTATACACTTATAGTAAAATATGAGGAAACCCAGAAAAACACAGAAAACCCAGAACATAGGACTATCAATGTTTAGAAGGAGAAAATTTTAAAATGAGAAATAGATTCTCATAAAATAAATGTAGTGTTCCAATTAAATTAGCCAATTAAACGTATCCTTATTAATTCATATCTCAATCTGGCAACATGCTAAAATAACAATTCATATAGAAGAGTGACTAAAATACAGCAATGTCCCACATCTTCTTCCAGGATTCTGGAAAAAATCCTCTTTGTAGATACTGAAGTTTACCAATCATAACCAGGACTGAACTATACCTTCAAGTAGCAATAAGGTGACTCTTAAATGCCTGACTGTTGATGGAAGTGAATGGATGAACAAGAAGAGATAATTTGCAGATCAGCCTTAACAACCAGAAGCTGAACATGTAAACTCTTCCACATTCCCCAATTCACCTGGAAATATCAATTCACATAATTTCTTCTACCATTCAAGGTTTTCTGCTCTTGAAGTGACAAAAGTTTAGAAGAAAAGTAAAGGCAAGTAGGTATAGTGTCTAAATTGCTTGGCTGGGACCAAACAGACCTTGAGAGATCCAGATTCATTTATCTAGTGAGTCATGGAGTTCACTCGATGTTGCATTCCTTCTCAACTTGACCTACCTGAAAAACTTGTTATGGAGATATGGGTAGGTGAGTAAAACCACATATTTCCCCCTTAAGTTCAGTAGCGGAAGGATGGGATAACAACAGAACTAATTATAAATTAATCTGCACACATTTTTGCAGAGATTTAATGAGAGAAGATGTGTTTTCAATATTATTTGTTGTTATGAGCTGGAAACTTACCTTTGACTTAAGGAGATCTTACACGTGAGTGATCTCCATAACATCAATAGTTCTACAATTCTAAACTCATGGCAGTGGCTTCCTTTTTGGAGCCAATCCATCTCATATCTGGTCTGCCTTGTTTCCTACTGCCTTTCCCTTTTTCTGGTATTATTGTCATTAATGTCTTTTCCAGTATACTTATCGTCAATACAGAAATGGGAAGAACACTCATGAAATTTTTTGTTTGCATTGCTAGGCTGTCTCAATACAACACAATACCCTTGTGAATAATTTTAAGACTGCATGATTTCTGTTTGCAACCAGGAAAACTAAAAAACTTCTCTAGTATCCTTTCCCTCAGAAGCATAAATATGTTTATGCACGGCAAGTGCAGATGGAATGGTGGAATGTTACGAACTGCACAGACCACCTGAACAGGTCTTCATAGTCTTAACAAAGCCATTACCTATTGGACAATTCATGTTATTCACATTATTGCAAAGAAAACTGAAAATGTTATGCTCTATTTGACTCATTGTGATGAAATATCATAGCTAATGTGAGAAATCTATTGACAGCCAAAGAGATTCTTTGGCATATTTGCCAGCAAAAGGATGTAGCAGCTCCTAGTCCTTACACAAAACAGTAAGAAATGTAATGATCTCTACTGCAGTAATATCTCAGAATCACTAAAAACTGATCATTTTTATTTAGATTTCACTTCCTGGCTCCATCTTTTCCAGTGCCATCCTAATTTTACAATTAACCCAGGTTGAGACATACTTATTTTATACTGTAATGAGAGCTTGAGACCCTACCGCTTGTGCAAAAGAGAAGACTGGGTCAAATATTGCCTTCATGCGAGAAACCAGGCTTTGCTTCTTGGCACATATTTTCATACACAGCAGAGGACACAACTCAGCAGTATCTACTACTACCCTGATAGTCTGTACAGTCCTTCCACCTTGTTGAAAGAGAATTCTAAAAACCTGATACCAACCGTTTTTACTGCTGTTTTGAGCATACACAATGAAAGCTACTATATTATTTCACTGTAAACTTTCAGTTCAAATGCAAGCTTGAAGACTCTACTACTTAATATCAACCCCACTCTTGGTTAAAAGATTGTACATGGATATGCTAAAATTGTAGAGTGCATATAAAGCACTAAAGCATGTAAAATGCATTAAAAATATGCACACCATGTCACAGATGACAAATGACAAACCTAGTCAGGCAGCTAGGCAAAAACTTCATTGTACAGTAATACCCCGGATAACGCGAGTACCGTATAGCGTGAAAACCGCATAACGTTACAAGATTTTCGGAAAAATCTTGTATCGAATAACGTGATTTTTAACGTTATCCGATACAGTCGTTCTTAGCAGCAGGGTGGCTGGAAAGCTGAACGGGGTTCTCCGTTCAGCTTCCCAGCCACCCTGCAGCTACAGAGGCAGGGGTGGGGAGGCTGGAAAGCTGACGGGGGGATCCGCCGTCGACTTCCCCAGCCACCCCACAGCTGCGGAGGCAAGGGCGGGTGGCTAGGGAAGCCGAGAGGGAGTCCCCGTCAGCTTCCCCAGCCACCCTGCAGCTGTAGATCGGGTCCTCTGATCTCTCTGGAGCAGGCAGGGAACATGATCCAAGCTGTTCCTGGGCTTCCCCGACGTCCTCAGCCAGTGCAGCAAGCCAAAACGTCAGAGTTCGAATCCCGACATTCTGGCTTGCTGCACTGGCTGAGGATGTTGGGGAACTTTGGAAACAGCTTGGATTGGGTCTCCCCACCTCCCTGGACCCGGCGGGGGTGGGGGTGGGTCAGAGTCCCCAAAATTGGTAAAAAAAACGGACTTTTTTTTTTTACCAATTTTGGGGTCTCTGACACACACACCCCGCCGGGTCCAGGGAGGTGGGGAGACCCAATCCAAGCTGTTTCCAAAGTTCCCCCACCTCCCTGGAGGCTGCAGCAAGCCAAAATGTCAGGATTCAAATCCCGACGTTCTGGCTTGCTGCAGCCTCCAGGGAAACAGGGCTTTTTTTAACATTGTGTGATCAATGTATCGTACAACGTTAAAAACCGGATAACGACGAGACTTGTGGAACCAAGTCATAACGTTCTCCGGGGTACTAGTGTACCTCTTAAACAAATGGAAAAAGCAATAAAACTTGAAACAGATACAACTGAGTCCATCACCACCTTAGACTAAATTATATAACTTTGTCTAAACCTGCATAATATCCAGAAGTAGTTTGGTCAAGTCTTAGATAGGATGGAGCCACAGTAATTGAAATGACATCAAACTACTACAACAGTATAGACAAGGATTTATTTATTTTATGATATTTACTGTATTCCCTTATTAGTGTTATTCTTCTAATGGGATTCTGTGTGATGCGAACTACCCAGAAAGTACTTGCATTGTAGGTATACAAGCTTATAAACCAACTAACCAATCAACAGTACAGTGGTACATCGCTTAAAGAGCATAATGCGTTCCACAGGATTGCTCTTTAAGGGAGTTTGCTCTTTAAGCGAAACACCATTGTAAATGACCAATTGTGTGTGGGGGGGGGATTGTGAACCCGATTTATTTGTTAAGCGAGTTTTTGGTTGGTTTTATTTGTTAAGCGAAGCAAACATTCTGAGAAAATTCTGCTCTTTAAATGAGTTACTCTTTAAGCGAGGCGCTCTTTATGTGAGGTTTGACTGTATAGTGTTATATAGTTGTATGATTTCCATATCTGTTCATACATATTAATCTGGTCAGAATCCTATCAGTGTTTGCTTAAGGTTTGGGTTACTTGCTGTGGCAGACTAACTGGTGAGGTGCTGGAAGATGTCTATGTCCTGTGCCTGATATTTGAATGAGCAACTGAAATGTACCCTAGCACTATAATTAGCTCAGGCAAGTCCAATAAATCTTACATAAATACAAAACAGCTTGGGTTTTTTAAAAAAAACTACACAAAAAATCATGCAAAAATAAGACAAATATAATAATAAATATAATAATTTCTGTTCAAGATTTCTGCTAAAAGGTGTAATTTAAACATTGTGAATACTGAAAACTGCAGCTCAAAATTCAAGAAAACATAGAAATGAAAAGATATCTATGTTCCAATTCACATAGAATTTTACATTGGGATGTGATTTCTCTTTGGACAAACACACAAAAACCGTACCAATTCAGGGATGCTTGTGCTATATCCCCAAGTGACTAAAGGAGGAAAGGAGGAAACAAGGACAGTTTCTCTGAGTCCATAGAGTCCATTCAGGCTTCAGTCTGCTAAAAATATAGTACATAGTTTGAACTGGGGAAAAGTGGAAATTGAAAGACTGAGCCACTGGTGCCAAATGGGGCAGGCAGTGACACTGAATCCCCCAAGAAAGCCTAAGGCTCTCCAGATATTGAAGTACTATGGAGGACTTAGATTGAGGTCACCACGTGGTACATACAAATATCTAGGAGTTGGTTCACTGGCTATTTTGTAGAGTCCATGATAAACATAAAAAGTTTGTGACACTGTTTAAGTAATCTTTATATGTTCTGGAAAATTCTCCATTATCTTTGCACTTCCAATTACAGTAGTTTACTAAATTTTATGGAAATATTACACTACTCTCTCTCTCTCTCTCTCTCTCTCTCTCTCTGTGTGTGTGTGTGTGTGTGTGTGTGTGTGTGTGTGTGTGTGTGTGTGTGTGTGTGTGTGTGTGTGTGTGTGTATAAAATGCTGATTGCTGTATGAACTTTGATCGCAATGCATAGCACCTTAAGGTCACAACCTTTTCCCTATTCACAGGAGTATGTGGAGATCTGTAAATGCACAAATAGCATCACAATTCCGGGAATGGGGCAGGTTAGAATGTCTCCTAGAAGGCATATACTGTGCTGGGATGCTTCTCCATACCCCTAACTCGGATGGTCTGGTGAACTGAATTAAAACACTCAAGCTTCCCTGCCTGCACGCCATTCAAATAGAATATTTGGGATTGTCCCTGTAATATGCAGTCTAAATGACTCAAAGTTCAGACATCCCTCTGTCTGATTTTTCCCGACTGCTGTTAAGCTAAATGTTTCTCATCCTGCAATCAATATGTCTTTACAAAAATAAACCCAGGCATTGGCAAACAACTCTGCAGACTATTGCATGTTTCCTGGTGGCAACCTTCAAAAACATGAACAACTATTATCCTGCAAAGTGAAGAATGGTGAGAGATTGGTTGCTTTAGTTTGTACTGCCTTCTCACAACAGCTGGATTATTCTGCAGTATCAGAGAAGTACTAATTCCTAAAGTCTCTTACACTGATTAGTTAATATGCCTCTCATTAACCAAGTCAAAGTGGAAAGCAAAATTAACACATATCTTTTTGGTTCTTTCCAGTGGCACTTGTTACAATTTAAAGGTGTATGAAGTCTCAACTTTTTTAAAAAAGAAGTATGACTTTTCTGAAGATGACCTAAATAGGCATTTAAAAAAAAAACATTCTGTTTTACACTATACTCCTTCTCCTATTCCTTTCCTGTTAATGGCTTGGCATCACCATGACTAGTCTAACTTTGGACATGTTAGCTGCATTACGCCCAAACCATTCATTAATATATTTCAGATAGTACAGCTATAGTGAACTGATATGGTTGAATGAGCAGGAGAGCCTGGTTATGGGAAATTCCCACTGCACGTCCTTGGAGAGGAGCCAGCAGAAATCACCCAAACCATATGATCTCATATGCTATGTAATGTTGCAGTGTTTTATAAGTTGCATTGTGCAACCAAAAGGTAGGACAGGTAAACCACCTCATTTGTGTTGTGTTGTGTTGTGTTGTGTTGTGTTGTGTTGTGCAGTAAAACCTCTCATAAAGAGCGCCTCGCTTAGAGACTAACTCACTTAAAGAGCAGAATTTTCTCTGGTCACCTCACTTAACAACTAAAACCAACCAAAAACTCGCTTAACAACTAAATCAGGGTTTGCAAACCCCCCTCCCCACCAGAAGTCACAATTGGTCACTTACAATGGTGTTTCACTTAATAATTCTTATTACTAAAAATAAAACTTCTCAACAGCTGGCAGTTACGAACTATATGCGCATTGTCTGCAGAAAAGGCTAAAAATCTGGTTGTATGATGTTCAATGATTCTGTCTAGAATCTTTAGAGACAATTGGCAATAAATTTCATGGTTTACAGTTATAATCACTGGTGGTGTTCTTTTTTTGTTTGTATTTTTTGGAATAGTAGCTGTGTTAGTCTGTGGTTCAGGCATATCAGAAAACAAAATAAAATAAAATAAAATAAAATAAAAAACACTGTAGCACTTTAAAGAATAACTGCTTTATTTTTATTGTTTGTTTATTTATTTTTGTGTTGTTCATTGTAAGCAAAGTATATGAATGAAATGGGTCTAGAATACTGCTGTTCTTTTTAAGATAAAAGAGGATAATGCCAACACTTGTTGTTCAGTTGCAAAGTCGAGTCTGACCCTTTGGGACCCCAACACTTACTATGCAGCAAATGCAATATTTACTTACTATGCAGTAGCTCAAAATTGCCACCAAGTGGCAGGATAGAGACTTTGTTTAATTCAAGTTTGACTACATTTGTCTGACACTGTGGCAGAGTTTTAATTGCAACCCTGGAACAGAATAACTGCTGTTAAGAAGCTCCTTTTTTCATTCTAAGTGTAGGATTAATTTGCATTTATAAATGCAGAACGCTATTACATGCGGAGTCACTGGATGGGCACTAAAATAAAAAAATAAAAATAAAATTATAGGCTTTTAGCTTTGCTCTTGCTTTCTCCAGCTGTGCAACATAGCTAGGACTTGGAAAATGAAAAGGTATTGCTGCCAAATAACTGTTTAATTATGTGAAACAAGGAACAAGAGCCAATAAAACAGGAGTCACCACTAAAACTGATCATCATCTTCCAAAGACTAATAAATTGAAGCCACTAGGGTAGATGGTCTTTTATAGTCTTGCTTAGAGACTTGGGGTTCTCTACACACAAAAGCACTAATGTGTCTATTATGCATTATAGCACTATAAACCAAGCCATACCAGAAGCAGAAATTATTTAAATCAATGGTACCCATCCTTTTGCTTGCTGACTTTTCAGATCAATCTATTTATGTTATTTCCAACGATAAAAGAAGGGACACAGTAAATATATTTGACAGCCTTCTTCTTGTAGCGAAACATTTACTGTTTATTTAACTTTGAAGCTCAGAGACCAGTTTTAAGACTGAGCATTGATCTTTAGTTTCTAGCCTAATTAATTTTGTATTCAGAGCTGTATTTACTTTCCTTGATATATTTCCTCTACATATAAAAAAGTAAGTAAGAAGGAACATATCACTTCAATACAGAAGAAAGTTCACATACTCAAATCACAGAATTTTTTATCTTAAAACCATAAAGCTGTTCAAAAATGAATTTGCAAATGTAATTGAGCTTCTAATAGCTTCTAGAGGCAGTAATTAAAGAAATCTCATTTCCTTAAATTAAACATAATGAAATGCTTTTTGAGATCAAATAAAAACTGGAAATGATATTAGGGCAGAGATAATTTTTATTAAAATCTAATACTCACAAGTGTGAAAGATAAGCTTAAATCAATAGCTAAACAATATCTGCCTTGATCCAGCTGTAATCTTTGTTCCTAGATGCTAGCAAATCCTGCTGTTTTATCAACCTAATATGTTTCCACAAGGGCAGGCTTCGTACTGACATGTTCAATCAAGGCCAAACAAGCTGTATAACAGATCATATACAGGGGGTGACAAAAATGTATCCACATTTTAAGAAAGGAACAACTGTATGAAAATTGAAATACTCAATATACCTGTATACCAATAACAAAAGATGAATACAAGTCATGTTTGACTTCTGCTATTACAAGAAGTGCTCAAAGTGTTTATTATTAGAATCCAGACACTTCTGATCATGGCGAACTAATGCTTAAGCAATGTTAACCAAAACACCCACTTATAATGCTGCACAGGTCATTTCAATTCCTTCCTGAGATACCGCCAATGTAGCTGGTTTTCTATGGTACACCTGTCATGAAATGACATCTTTTTCCTAATGTTCTCAAAGCTTGGAGAGGACCTGGTTTAAACTAGGCCTCAAAAATCCTTTTTCTTCTTTGTCTCACAAGACTGGGTGTCACGAGACAGCTTGTTTTCAGTTCAGTGTTCCTATTTCTTATCTCTAAGCTTGCTGAGTTCCCAGATGTTGTGACTACATGGTAGAGCACTCACTGTACACGTGTGTCAACAATCCTATGTTGTGAGAAAGTTTTCTCTATTCCCTGATTGGTTAAAGGTACCCCACTTGACTAGAGAATCTCCATCTTGGAGAGGGAAGAAGGAGTTTGTTTTTGGATGTCTATGGGCTAATATCTTTGCCTGGGGACTATGCCTTTTTGCTTCTTCAAAATGGTTACCTAGGACTATTGTTCTGTTTGCTGGACTGTCTTATGCTACTGACCTATGCTTTATGAACCTGATCAATATACCTGATCAATAAACCTTTGTTTGCTTCCACCACGTCTCTTCATTGGACTAAGGGGTAAGAGAAGCAATGCATTCACACACAAGCCACTGTATACTCTACCTGTTTAAGCTTCTTTGCATAAGAGAAGCAACTAAGGGCTGTTTAGCTGCATTGCCAGCCAGCTCGCCCTCTGGGGGCTTTGGTTTAGGAGGTCCAAGGCAGAGGGGGCCGGCTTGTTTCATGACACACCATAGGTAAAAGTCAAGGGGTGTTAAGTCAGAAGAACATGGGGGACACTCAACCACACCTCTTCATTCTATCCACTCTCCTGGTAAATTCCTTCTGCCATTATCTTTTACTGTCCTGCCTGTCGCATGGTGACACTAGCATTCATTCTTTTGAGCAAACATCATACTTAAAATGTGTATACATTTTGGCACTCTCTGCATATATGCAGCATGTTAACTAATGGGGTATACCAAAGACTGGGCACTTAATGGAAGGGGCTTCCCAAACTGCTGCTATGATCAACAGCCTAGCTTCAACAAAATGGGAATAGCTCCTTTCTGAATCATTTTCATTTTTCTTGACTTGTTCTTCTTACTAGATTCCAATCAGGCAACATTGCAACACTAGTCTGTCTTTCATACTGGAGCCTACATTATTCTTATTCCCATCTAAGATTAGTCCCTTAATGCCAGTGCCACTGTTATTGAGGGATCTTGCACACAACCAATCATTCCTTCTGTCACTTTCCACAGTTCATTTCCATGTTGCACTGATAAAGAATACCACTTTTATAAAACACCAGTATCAGCATGCATTGTTTGCAGAAATTATCGATGCAACCAGTGGTGGGCAGCCTAAATTTTTACTACCACACTGTGGGTGGAGGCAACGTCATGGATAGAGCCAACATCATGACATCATGGGCGGAGCCAAAGAAAAATGATAAAAATAAGTACACATAAAAATACAAATTAAATAGACATAAAAACACATAAAATACACATTAAAAATAAATACACATTAAACACATAAAATACACATTAAAAATAAAGACACATTAAATATACATTAAACTATACCTACCCATCCCACACCCAAAGGCGAGTCACTTATCCTGGGGAGCAGGCGGTAGGGAGCTTCAGGCTAGCAGCTGCTCTTCCTCCTCCCTATTTGGGAGGACAGCAAGGAGGCTGCCGAGAGCCTCAGCAGCAGCCACCGGTTCCTCTGTGGCTGTGCGTGGCTGCCTGATGCTCTGTGCTGCCATACTCCAAGCAGCAAATGGCTGCTTGGCTTGGCAGGCAGAGCACTGTAGGCACAAATGCTGTAGGTGCACCATGTGCTGTAGGCACAAATGCATGCCTAGCGCTGTAGGTGTGCCAAGCGCTATAGGTGCGCATGCATGCCAAGCACTGTAGATGCACATGTGCAGTGGGGGAAACAGGTGAAAAGGTAACCCCCTGAGGTGGTTCCCCCCAAAAGCCACTACCAGTTCATGAGGATACCAGGAAAAGCTGCTACCGATTCTGGCGAGCTGGTGTGAACCGACTCCGTCCCATCACTGGATGCAACCCTTTACTTATTCTTTTCTTTTGGATAATGACAAATAATTGTGAAACTTTTCCCTTATTTTCTAAGCATTTGTCCCATTTTGAAATTCTTCTGCAAATATTCTGCAAATAATTTTTTGCAATGAATGAGGCTGTAACTTTTAAAGGAAGAGAATTATAATAGATTAATTATATTTGCCTGAACCCAAGTATAACAATTTTGTTTTAACAGGGCCTTGATGTAAAAGACAAAAACTAGTGTACATTTAGAAATGTCTCTAAGAAACTGGATCTCTTTTGGGAGCATACTTTCCTCCAGAATGCAGCATCAAATATATATTACATGTTTTGCTACTTTATCAGATAGTTGTAGTCCTTTTCAGCACCAGTGAAAATTGCAATCCTTTCATTTTGTACCATGGTTAATTTTAAAACTGGGTTAAGCAATTGATGCAGAATTAGAAGATCTGCTGTGGAATGAGACAGGATAACATTACATTTAGTTTCCCTGTATACATTATTTGATTTATATCTCAAGACAGAACATCAGCTTCATTTCTTATATCTCACAGTACCGAAGTCAGTCACACATACTGCATGTGAACTGTGTAACCCTGTATATCACCAAAACTGACCACATGAAATCTTTACTCCTTGTCATTCTAATGAAGGTGAACATACCTGACCACACTGCTCAATATAATAAAAGGGCCAATGTTAACTGACAGACCCCTTTATTTAAACAGGAATTTAACAAACATTATCATCCATTCCAGTTTAAGTTTTTACTTCCTGGGTAAACTAAGCATGTGAGATTCTGTCAGCCCTTTTTCATGTAGCAATATAACTGAAACTGAAGACATATATTGGCACACACACAATAATATGAATAAGTATATATTTTCTCCCTGTGCTGGGAACGCTTCAGTGGCAATTTGGCAATCAGAGAATTTTATTACTTATCTTAGCAGTTGATTTTTCAGTAAGTCAGATCATTCACAGACAAGGATGGAAACCACACTTCTGGGACAATCCTAACATTTAAAAACAACTGTTTCAGTGGAATTTTCAGATGAACATTATTTTCCACCTCTCATTGGGAAACACCAACAGCTTTTCTGATACCTAAGATGGGAAAAGGCCATATCACTGCCATCAACAGCATGAGGAGGCACTTTGATAAAGGTCAAGATGGACTTGACCTTAAGCAATATTCAGAAACACACTTCAGCTGGTATAATCCGCATTAGGACTGCAAAATGGACACAGAAGGCAAGTTAATTCTTTCTCATAGGCTCTTCTCCTGCTGTAAATCTCCACTACAGCTACTGTTTCTCTCACTTCTTATGAAACATAAACTGCTGCATCGATCTAGCAGCTTTTTAATCCCAAACTTGGAGTTCCATACAGTTGAGCTCCAGCTTTCACAGAGGTAGGAGTAGAATGAGGCAACAGTAAAAAGTAAGAGAATGGGTAGGGACTGGTGAGCAAGCACAAAACTCTGCCTGAGCTGATGCTTAATTTGGTAGTAAGCTTTATTCAGAGGAAGGGGCGAAACAAAGGCAAAGAGTCCTCTTTGGAACTACAGTTGTACCTCGCTTAAAGAGCATAATGCGTTCCACAGGATTGCTCTTTAAGCGATTTTGCTCTTTAAGCGAAACAGCATTGTAAGTGACCAACTGTGGGGGGGGGGGGATTGCGAACCCCGATTTATTTGTTAAGTGAGTTTTTGGTTGGTTTTATTTGTTAAGCGAAGCGAACATTCAGAGAAAAGTCTGCTCTTTAAGCAGTTACTCTTTAAGCGAAACGCTCTTTATGCGAGGTTTGACTGTACTTGCCTTTATCCTTGGCTACTGCAGCAAAACACAATACTTTAACAAAAGAAATAATCAAAATTAGTATGTAGACAGGGAAAATATTCTAATGGTCATGCCACCACCATCAACAGGGTACAAACGACAAATGTCCTAACTAATTTTCTAGGTCAAGCTGATCTTTAACTTTTCTTCGAGTAAGAAGTAACATTGGCATCTTTTATGAGAATAAGAAAAGCAAGATGAATCACATTCTTTCTCATGAATTTTCAACAAAATCGTTGAACATCCTTTCATTGAAAATAGCTTCCATTTCCCAGCAGCACATGTATAGAAAAAGAAATAGGACTCAATTTTATGTGCTGCGATAATTCCTTCTTTTCAACACCTTCAACATGACATGGAATAATTGACAAGCCTTAAACGCCAAATGAGAGAGCATGATTTGCCAAGTCATTTATAAGACAATGGCTTTATCATCCAGGCAAATTCATTTTAGAAGCACTTCAGCTCTCTCGTTAGTCCACAATCTTTCTTTTGAACCAGAGGCAGGCTGCCCACCTCCTGCTTTCTGGAGAGATGAAACAGCAGTAAGGGTAAAACAATGAAACAAACCTAAGTTCTTCCAGTCCATTTTCTGCATCAAAGCAATCAGTCTGAATATGTTATAATAAAAGGAGTGCTTCTGCCCTCAGGTGGCAGGTTCTTTTTGTCTGATAAAGAAAGAGAAGAATCACATGCTGTATGGCTGAAAGTGGCAGGACAATACTGGCCTTAAATTATGTAGGGAGCTTCAAACCTTACATTCTGCTGTGAAAGCTCTTAGTTTTATATATTTTGATAGCATCTTTTGAATTAATGTTGTATCTGGCCTCACCAATCATAGGAAAGAACAGTAAATTTGCATGTATATTTTATAGAACTTCAGTGAGATATTAAACATCAGCTGCTCTTTCTTCTGGTGCAACCATGTATCTCATTTATACTAAACACATAGCCATGAATTCAACTGAAATAGTTCACTTGATTCACCATTCTGCAATTGATTTAAAGGATCTACTCTACCTGGTACTAGCAGTTGTATTTAGGCCACGAATTCTCTATGACTAATCATTTCCTAGTTCCTTCCCCAAAAATGGCACAAATTGTGTCATTTTTTAAACAAATCATCTTAAATCACCATATATATCTGTTGTACACTTAGTTTACCTGTGTAACTCACATGCAACTGAATGTGTTGTCAAGTAATTCCTAAGTAGGGATAATTTGTTATTTGTGTGGCTATGTCAAAGAATTTCAGCCAATGCTGTATCTCTGAACCTAAACTAGCTCTCTAGTTGGGAGAAGAAATAATGACACTTTTAGATAGTTGGCTATAGGTATATCTCACATCAGTTTCTATTTTCCCCCATATCTTTTTTACTTCAATATAGAACAGGAATTCTCAACCTTTTAAAGCCAGGGACCAGGTTATACTCCCTCAGACAGCTTTGGGGGCCGGATGGTCATTTTGCCCTTCCTCCACCACATGACACTTCCTGGTGTGGTGGAAGTGATGGACAGCCACATGAAATGGTGCTGTGGGCCACATCTGGCCTGTGGGTCGCAGGTTGAGAATCCCTGATATAGAACAACTGGAGTGGACCAAACCATACAAGATGATCCAGCCGCTTGAGACTAATATTGTTTCCCAATTCTCCTCTTCTGCCCAGCTCAAAATGTGAAATGGTCAAAGCTATTTGGGCATGACTTGTTATCCATCCATCTGTCCATCGATCCATTGCATTTTATGATCACCAATTATCAAAGAAATAAAAATACATAAACACAGGAATGAACACATTTTTATGATATATAAAAATATTCTAAACTGAAAGAATACATACATACATCATTGAAACATGTTATACTAGTACCTCGGATAACGATGAGACTTGGTTCATTCATCGCACAACGTTAAAAAAAAGCCCTGTTCCCCTGGAGGCTGCAGCAAGCCAAAACGTCGGGATTTGAATCTCGAGGTTTTGGCTTGCTGCAGCCTCCAGGGAGGTGGGGGAACTTTGGAAACAACTTGGATTGGGTCCCCCGACGTTCCAGAGCCAGCAGGGGGGTCAGAGAGCCCAAAATGGGTGAAAAAATGGGCAGGTCAGAGGACCCAATCCAAGCTGTTTCTGGGCTTCCCTGATGCCCCCGGCCAGTGGAGCAAGCTAATCTCTGATCTCCCTGGAGAAGGCAGGAGATTCAAATCTTGACATTTTGGCTTGCTCCACTGACCAGGGACGTTGGAGAAGCACAGAAACAGCTTGGATTGGGTTCTCTGATGTCCCCGGAGCAGGCAGGAGGGTCAGAGAGCCTGAAAAGTGGCTCTCTGACCTCCCTGCCTGCTCTGGGGAGATCAGAGGACCCGATCCAAGCTGTTTCTGGGCTTTTCCCACCTCCCCAGCCAGTGCAACAAGCCAAAATGTCAGGGTTCAAACCCTGACATTTTGGCTTGCTCCACTGACCGGGGACGTTGGGGAAGCCCAGAAACAGCTTGGATCGGGTCCTCTGACCTCCCTGGAGCAGGCAGGGGGGTTAGAAAGCCCAAAATGGGTTAAAAAACTGGACATTTTTTACCCGTTTCAGGCTCTCTGATCCCCCTGCCTGCTGCAGGGAGATCAGAGGACCCGATCTACAGCTGCAGGGTGGCTGGGGAAGCTGATGGGAACTCTCCATCGGCTTCCCTAACCACCCGCCCATGCCTCCGCAGCTGTGGGGTGGCTGGGAAGCTGAACGGAGAACCTCGTACGAAACGACTGCATTGGATAATGCTAACAGATTCTAAATAAATTTTGCATCGTTATCCGATTTTAGCGTTATCCGATACAGTCGTTATCCAAGGTATTCCTGTATTAGATATGATGGATTCCGATAACCAAGAAGATGTTTTCCCATCTTTTAAATTCCGCACCACCTGTAGCACTCTCACTGTAATTTTCTGAATTTAAAAAGAAAAGATTACTAAATCAGCATAAATTCATATTCTACCAAATTATGTACAGGGCACTTCAGGATACCCACAGAGTTTGTATTCTCCCCGCCCCCCCCCCCGCCCCCCCAAAAAAACCCATTTATTCTTCCCTAATAGTGTAAAAATAAGAGTGGTATATTTGTACCCTTATTTTTTGGGAGGGGAGAGGCTGCATAAACATCAGCAGGGGATGACACTGAATAAAGTCTCAAAAGAACAGATTAGTATTAAAAAACTCTGCTATGACTACAGCTGTTCTTTTTCACTCTTTTTTTCTCACAGACAAAATGACATCTGCTTTTTGCAGTAAGTGGGCTGATACAGACTTAGTCACAGAGCAGACACACTGGGAAAAAAATCAGGTTCTAATTTTAAGAGGTTAATCATAACTTACATCTCATAGCACTGATCCAATGAAATCTAAACCTGTTTCTGTCTCTATCTAATTCAGTATATTCAGTGCTTGTCCCCGCACAAAAGGATAAAATGCTACAAAATTATTCTTTTGGGCTACCAGAAGACAAGTACTTTGTGTATCTCTCAACAAGCTTTTGTACTAAGTACACAAAATTGGGCAAATAATTAAATTAAATTAGACTTGACGATAACTGATGCTTTGTTTGTGGGCTTTTTAATGTGTTTTCTCCCCCCCCCCCCCTTCAGTGTGTGTGTTGCCTCTCAAAAGGACATTAACTTTTACAGGAGCAGTTTTTGTGCAAGTCATGAAGACCTTGACAATAAAAAAAGTAATCCATGCCTTGCTCTCACTAAAAGATCAGGATTCTCACAGGTTGGAAGAATTATTCATTGGGATGTCTCTTGTGATCAAGTCAGACTAAATGTATGAGAACAACAACTATAATGAAGATTCTGTATGGCCAAGGCATTCAGGTGGGGTTTAATCAATCAGTTGATCAAAACAGCTGTCCTTCAAATATGATATTGCCTTTTAGAAAATTATTGTTTCTGTCAAATCTCTAGTGTCCAGCTGCTGAAGTTAAAATTTCAGATGTAAAAAAACTCCATCAAAAATGAAGCTGGTAATATCAGTGAAGTCAAGGTCCTCTATTCCACGGGCCGGATGCAGTCCGTGGTGCCATCTCATGTGCTCCCCCACTGACTCCACCATACCAGGAAGTGCCTTGTGGTGGAGGATGGGCAAAATGGCCATCTGGCCCCCAAAGCTGTCTGAGGGAGCGTGACCTGGCCCCCGGCTTTAAAAGGTTGAGAATTCCTGCTCTATTCCATTACACTACATTTTTCAAAGTCATTCCAATTAGGGAGTGGGGGAATATGTGGTTAGCCAGATTATAACTCCCATCATTCTGCTCACTAGCCACACTAGATTGAGCTGCTGAGAATCAGCAAGAGGAGAAGTAGCAAGTAAGGAAAGGCCTAAGTATCACCATCATTTTCCACATCCACTCTCATCTCCATATTTTCTTTCAGGTGTATCTTTTTCAATGAAACAGAGAAGTTCTTATTTGCAAGCAATGTAACCTCTGAGTAATGAAAGATGTTAGGTGGATCCAAGCCATTGTTAATATGTAAATGTTGAACAAAGAAGAAAAAGTACATATTTTGCCCACTTAAACAAATCTTGGCCTGCTGCTTACCACTGGGATAATATAAAATGTTTAAGAACATGGTGGTCCATAGAAAGTTGCAAGATAAGTTATTTTCATTGATATATGATTAGTAAGGAGCTCAACTTTCTCTCCAGCAGCATTGATTAGAAACTGAAGGCTCTATTATAGAATGGTGCATATATTACTCCAATAATTGAAAAACCATGTGCACTGATAGAGATACAGCCAGGCTAGGACACTGAGGTCGCACATCTACAAGCAGCATAAATCCATGTGTTCAAATTCTTATCAGTCAGCTGAAGGTCTGCCCTTGAACACATAAGAGACTTCACAACAAGAAAAGAACGTTAGAAAAAACAAGACTGCTCCCTTTATGAAGTGCTTGAAGAATGAGTTACACATATATTTGAGACATACCATTAATTAAGTAATTTTAGTACAATTGCCAATGTAATTGAATCAAGGAATGCATTATCTTGTAGAAAGAGGTGGCTTTGGTTTGATCCATATAATTGTTAATAGTCTAGCAATTTACCAAACAGTGACAGACTTTACCTTAGCACAAAAATAAAAGTTAAGCCTCCAAATGTACCCCCTCACTTACTCTCTTTCACACACACATACACATTAATAAAAACCAAAAAAGCATTATTTTCCAGTTTGTTGTTATCAAAGTATTAACCCACTACTACAGACATTTACTACCTCCAACACACCATTTTGCCCCAGGCAACTGGGAGAGCATTGCCTTGCTGAGATTAACCTTTTAAAATTAAAGTAGTCACAATTCAGTATTATTAGTGCCTATGTGCTTCATATCTATTAGCTACCAAGGTACTGCCCCAGGCAGTACAATCTGTTCCTAGCCATAAAATGGGATTTGTTCCACACTGGAGGCAACAGTTTCTCTGATATTAAATATACCCAGCAGATAGTGCATAACCCCCTCCAACCTTCCCTTGATCATCCTTCTGCATGGGTTATCCAGTGTGTAAATGTCAACATCTACCTCAGGGATACTTTCTACCTTGCATGCTGCCCTTTTAAAAACACTGCTTTTTACACTAACTTTATGTCACCCATGTAGACAAACTATGGGTATGCATATTTCTGATTTTATATATTTTGGAAACCGGTGAAATGGCTCAGATACACTGAGGTGAAGTTAAGCACCAATTTCCCTTTTTAAAAATCAGTTTCTTATACTTTTTCCAAGCTCAACCGCCCCCAGCAAAAAGAACTATACGAGAGCCTTCACATCTCGCTAATTCTAAAATTGAGGAGAGCAAATCCCATGTTTTTGCTCCAATAAATACTAAAGTCAGCACTTCCAAGAAAGTTGTGATTTGTAAGTAACTGCAAGGGACAAATTTTACATAAGCCTTAAAGCAAAACTAGAATTACTTCTACATAAGTTTTCTACCATAAAAATACTGCTGAAGTTTTATGGCACTGACACTACAGACACAGGAAGGCTGATCCCAAACAGAAGTACTTAGCTGTGTATATTCCATTGAAATCTCCATTTTGGATAAAGTTGTAACAATGGCTTTTAGACTACATTATAGCAGATGTTCTTGTCAAATTGCAATAGAAAGTGAATGAGCCTTCTTCAAAAAATCGATTGCACATTCTGTTCAGTGAAGAGTATCCATTGAATGTAGAGATGCAGAAAATTCTGAAGTCTTATAAACACCACTTGGCATGAAAATGTCCTTAATATACTGTACAGTATGTATTTCTGCTTGAACACAACTTTTAGTTATAGTAGCTATTTTTAAATGTATACAGCTCCCTCTTCTGGAGGAAAAGGGGAATCGCCAAGTTAAAGAACTGCAAAGAATCAGAGTAATTTATTATGCTAAGAATTGATATAATTTGTGCTACAGATTACACAAAATCAATATGAAGAATAAAACTTCTCCTTACATTTTATGATGGCTCTTATAATTCATTAACCTGAAAATAAAATTAAGTCCATTTTCATTGTATAAACAGTGTAAAAATGAAGAATTAATTTCTTTTAGGCACATGGACTGAGCACAACAGGCATTCCAATTCTGATGACTGATAATGTTGATTATGTTGAGGGGCTGTGGTGGCTCAGTGCTTAAGAAGCTTGGGTTGTTAGCTGGAAGACCAGCAAGTCAGCAGTTTGAGACCTGGGTACTGCATGACGGATTGAGCACCCATCTCTGTCCCAGCTCTTGGGGATATGAAAGGAGCCTCATTTGGGTATTCCCTGAGCGGAGTTTGTCTGCAAAAATCCTTTAAAGCCAGAATAATTTCTGACACAAAATTATTACTGTGTTAATGATGAAAGGAAAAATAAATTATAGGCATAAACCCTAGATTCAAAATATATTTGATCCTATATTACATTTTGAGAAAAACTTCAATAGGATTAATTATGGTATGATTGGGGAAAATGATAAACAAAATTTTGTATTATTTTTTCCAAAATTATTTAAAAAGCTGAGACCAATCCAGATTAGATGTAGGTTCCTAAACATCTTTTTCAGTGCTTCAAAGCAGTTTTTTTAACTACATCATCTCAAACTACAGGCAACAGTATACCTGGAGTTGCTACATACCTGTACACTATTTCCAGATTGAAATCTTTTCTCAAAACAATTAACAGCCATGCTGTAAGATTGTATGTAAGTCCAAATATGGGTTACCATCTTCTTCCTACTACTTGGGCTAGCAGGCCTTTGCAGGAGAAAAGCTACAGGTGGGAAGTGTTAACGTTAACTTTCCCACATCTCCTCTTAAGATAAACATAGGATCACAGAATTACAGGAATGGACCTCAAGTGGCATTGATTTCAACCTCTTGATGAAAAAGTAAATCCATAGATAAAGCATTTCTTTAATGAAGGAAAGTCCAGCACCTTTCAAACTATCCCATTCCTTCAATTTCATTTTTAAATTACTCTTACTGTCAGGACATTCTCCTTACTGCTTAGCCCAAAATTTCTTCCATGACATTTGAATCTACTATTTCGGATCCTACTATCTTAAGCAGCATGCAGCAAGCTTTCTACATACTGTATTTCATGTTATAATCTTTCAAATATTTAAAGATGGCTACCATATCATCTGTCAGCTTTCTCTTTTCCAATTGAAATGTATCAAACTCATTTAATCATTCTTGATATGATTTGGCCATATTCTACTAGACACATTCTTATTCTTTCTTAAACTCTGGTGTCCAGAATGGGACACAGCATTCCAACTAAAATCTCATCAAGACAGAAAATACGGATACCATCTTTTCCCTTGATATGGGCATTATACTTCTGTTCATGCAACCCAGTAATGTAATTATTTATTTTGTTGTTGTTGTATTACATTATCAATTCTTGCTTAGCTTATAGTCTGCCAAGATCCTTTCGACACATATACTGTACTGTACTTCTAGGCCTGCAGTCACTCCAGCTTTTGGCCACCTGACATTTCCTGCCTAAATGAAGAAGCTATCTCCCCCCCCCCCCCCAATGTTAAAACTAATTTTGTTTGTTTTGGCCTAGTTTTCTTAAATCCAGACTCTATCTTCTGAATTACTAGCTAGCCCTCCCAGTTTGTTGTCATCTTCCAATTTAATATCCAAGTCATTCACAAATATTTTGAAAAATTCTGGATCCAGGACAGAACCATATGATACTCTACTTGCCACTTCTTTCCGAAATGACAAGGAACCACTGGTGACCCCTGCGTGAGTATGGCCCTTCAGCTAGCTAAAAATCCCCTAAACAGTAGAACCACCTAGTCTGTGTGTCTCTCCCCCCCCCCTCCAGCTACTAATGTGAGGCCCATGCCGCACAGGGGGATTTCAATTCCCAGAAGCCTAAGTCAATTCCCCAAAGCACTGATCATCCAATGTACTGACTTAGGCTTCTGGGAATTGCAGTCCAAGAACCAAAGATTGAGTAACACTGAGCTAGATTATGAAAGTACTTGTCAAAACTGTTGCTGAAATCAAGATGCACTATATCCAAGGCATTCTCATCTATCAACATTGTGACTGTCAAAAAAGAGAGTGATAAGTTTGGGTCTGGCATGGCTTGCTTTTGAGTAAACTGTACTAGGTTTTGGCAATCCCCATATTCTTTTTAAAATGCTCACAGTTCTAATCCACAACTTCAATAAGTAGGTCCTTGGCCACTGAAAGGAGAGCCTTTCCTGGATCTCTCTTGTCACTTGTAGTAATTAGTTTAGTTTTTTAATCTTTCATTATTAGCAAACACCATAATAAACTCACAGAAACTGATACACCAATCCTACATGATTATTCTAAATAATTTCCACTGAGCTATGGGGGTTTCCCCTCAAAGTATGCCTTACAAAGTTGCATCCTGAGTTGTGGGGTTGGGTACTCTTTCCATGCATTCCAAGAAATAAACTGAAACACAAGCAAGCATTAATTCCACCCATGTCTTATACTGTAGAGAGTTAAATCTTAATCAGCATCTTGAAAATAAGAGGGCAATTTTTATTAGGTACATCTGCTGAAGAAAAACCTTATCTAATGCATTAAATAACTAAAAGTAAAGATAAAGGTTGCCCTTACTCGAAAGCCAGTCATATACAATTCTAGGGTGTGGTGCTCATCTCCATTTACAGTCAAAGAGCCAGCACTGTCTCCATCTTATCTTTCCTGACAAAGTGGTACCTATTTATCTACTTGCAATTTCTTGCTTGCAAACTGCTAGGTTGGCAGGAGCTGGGATATATTATGGCAGGTCACTCTGTCACAGTGTGCTCAGGTCTGGAATTGCTGACCTGCTGACCTTCTGGTCAGCAAGCTCATCGTCTTATCCCTGCGGACTACAATATATTTAAATGATATATTAAAGGTATTGTTTTCCAGGTAATAGACTCCAACTCCCTTCTTCATTGGCTGTGAACCATGACAAAAAAGACTTTACATGCACAACTGCACAAGCAGAAAAATACGCATGTACATACATAAATAAGCCTATACATGCTAGACATTTGTCTAGATAAGCTATCATTTATTAACAATTGAAAACTAGAAACAAATCCAAATGCATGAAATGTTGAAATCACTATTGTTTTCAAAGAATTTGGCCTTTTTGCATCTCACCTTTTAACACTTCATTTACTGCTAACCAACATCTATTTCCATGTGACCCCAATGCTTCTGCATCAATACAATTTCCAGTTGCCCTAGGCAGTTGCAAAGATTTGTCTCTTCTGTGATCAAAAAAGAAAAAGGCAATTCTAAGCTGGAGGAGGTGCATTGCGCTTCCATGTGTAAGACAGCAATTTCAAATGCATATCTGTAACTCCCACTCTCCAAGTTAATGCCCAGTCTGCTTCCGAGAGAATGTGTGGGGTGTTTCACATGGCCAACTGTGCAGAGTTCAGATGCAATCCCTGCCAGCTGATTAATGGAGCAGCATTAATGTCAGGAGAGGCTGAAGTCACACACTGAGTAGCTGTGAGGGGAAAATATTGCAATAGCATTGAGAAATACATAGACATCAGGGGAGAGAGTTAAACAATAAAAATGTCCATGCCAGAGCTTTGCCTATATTGTACTGCTGTGGAATGCTGTAGGTCTCAAAATATAACAAAAAATACAACACGACACAAGAAGCTTCATTTGCAACAGGACTCTTTCCTATATACCAGTGATGGTGAACCTTTTTGAGACCAAGTGCCCAAACAGAGGGTGGGCGAACTCTGTGCTGGGGGGAGGGAGGAAATGCTACCATTGGGTTGTTGGGCAGAGGGACAGGGCGAACTTGGTGCTGGGGGAGGGAGGCAGTGTTCCCATTGGGCTGGTGGGGAGAGGAGTGGGACGAACTCTGTGCATCACTGCTATTTCTAATGTTAAAGAAATTACAGAACTCAGGAATCTGAAGGGAAAGGATACAAAGTCACAAAACCTTGCACTTTGGCCTAGGAAGTAGATTTTGATTACCACAGAACCACTAGAGTTTTTGTCCAGCCCTTTTCATTTATGGTTCTGTTGAATGTGCTTTTTGTTAAGACCAATACAATGGAATCCAAAAGTGAATACCTGTGATCTTTGGGCAAGTTCTGCCTCACCGCTGCCAGAAGGGGGAAAAGGACATTTTGGAAGCACAATCATGTTTTCTGGAAAGCTTTCTGAGTAGGGAAGAAAAAGGTTGCTCTCTTCAGAGGAAATGCATTGAAAAAGACAATCCAACCAGACCTGGGATATCAAAAAGGATCCACTTGAAGGTGTATATGAGTGTGCCATATGTCCACACACACACACACAAACTTAATTTGGGACAATTGATGAAATCTCTGTTTTTTTAAAAAAATCCAACACATGCACAACTACAGAAGCAGAAAAAATGCACACATATATTCAAACACAAGAGCTTATATGCCATACTTTTGTCTCAATATCATTCACTAACACAGGAAACTAGAAACAATGTTTATTATTATTATTATTATTATTATTATTATTATTATTATTATTATTATTATTATTATTATTATTATTATTATTATTATTATTATTATTATTATTATTATTATATGCTGCCCCCCATGCAAAACACGGCTCACATCAGTAAACAACACAAATACACAATCTACAATTACAATAAAAACATCCAAAACATCTAAAGTAAGTCAGCCACAAAAGTCCAGAACCTAGGCTGGCCAGGGGGCAATGTCTGGGCCCCCACCCCAACGTCCAAGTCCCAGCATTAATACAGTTCGACCCCTGGCTGTGAAAGGGGGGGCCGGGGTCAAAGCAATGCTCCTGCTACCCTCAGCCGGCGGCTTTTCAACCCTGGCAGGGCCCAGAGATTGTGCCGCCTTCAGCCAATGGCTTTTCAACCCCAGGGGGCAGGGGTCATGGTGATGTTCCTGCCACCCTTGGCTGGCGGCTTTTCAACCCCTGGCAGGGTGGGGCCGGCAGATCATGGCGACGCTCCTGCCACCCTCAGCTGGCAGCTTTTCAACCCCCGGTGGGTCTATGAATGGGTGAGGATGTGGGAATATGTAGACAGATCCACAGAGTATATGAGAGAAGAAGGTTTGGATTTCAATATGGCTTCACAACTGCTGACTATCACCCACACCCACTCTGTCCCAGCCTAAGTGCAAACCCCAAAATACTTCCTCCAGATGTGGTGGAGTAAATTCTCACTTGTTACTTATTCACATGTAAGGAAAAATAACTACAGTAATACCCCAGATAACGTGAGTACCGGATAGCGCTAAAACCACATAACGTTACAAGATTTTCAGAAAAATCTTGTATCGAATAACGCGATTTTTAACGTTATCTGATACAGTCATTCTTAGCAGCAGGGTGGCTGGAAAGCTGAATGGGGTTCTCAGTTCAGCTTCCCAGCCACCCTCCAGCTACGGAGGCAGGGGTGGGGAGGCTGGAAAGCTGATGGGGGGCTCCCCAGTCAGCTTCCCTAGCCACCCCACAGCTGCAGAGGCAAGGGCGGGTGGCTAGGGAAGCTGACAGGGAGTCCCCGTCAGCTTCCCCAGCCACCCTGCAGCTGTAGATCGGGTCCTCTGATCTCTCTGGAGCAGGCAGGGACACGATCCAAGCTGTTTCTGGGCTTCCCCTACGTTCTCAGCCAGTGCAGCAAGTCAAAACATCAGGGTTCGAATCCTGACATTCTGGCTTGCTGCAGCCTCAAAGAGGGTGGGGGAACTTCAAAAATAGTGCGCATCGGCTCTAGGGAGGTCGGGAGACCCGATGCGTGCTAATTTTGAAGTTCCCCCACCCTCTTTGAGGCTGCAGCAAGCCAGAATGTCGGGATTCTTACCCTGACGTTTTGGCTTGCTGCACTGGCTGAGGATGTCAGGGAAGCCCAGAAACAGCTTGGATCGGGTCTCCCCACCTCCCTGGACCCGGCAGGGGTGTCAGCGACCCCAAAATTGGTAAAAAAAAGTCCTTTTTTTAAAACCAATTTTGGGGTCTCTGACCCCCCCCCCCCGGGTCGGGTCCAGGGAGGTGGGGAGACCTGATCCAAGCTGTTTCCAAAGTTCCCCCACCTCCCTGGAGGCTGCAACAAGCCAAAATGTCAGGATTCAAATCCCGACGTTCTGGCTTGCTGCAGCCTCCAGGGAAACGGCTTTTTTTTTAACATTGTGTGATCAATGTATCGCACAACATTAAAAACTGGATAACGACGAGACTTGTGGAACCAAGTCATAACGTTATCCGGGGTACTAGTGTACAACATTTTCTTTGCTGATAAGAACGGGAAGGAATAGCAATCTACAATTCTCACATTTAGCAGCAGCAGCAATTGCAGCAGCAGCAGAAGATTGTTGTGGTGGATGATGATGATGATGATGATGATGATGATGATGATGATGATGATGATGATGATGATGATGATGATGATGATGATGATGATGATGATGATGATGAGAGCAGCAGCAGCAGCAGTATTCAGGGAACATCAAGTAGAAAATATGTTGGAAAATGACCAAGTTAAGATCTTGTGGGATTTGTAAATCCAAACTGACAGAGTATAATGCACCAGACATAACAGTAACAGAGTTAAAAAGATCTGAGTAATTGACATTGAAATTCTGGGAGATGCCGGAATTGAAGGGGAAAAAAAACTGGAATTTAAAAAAAAAATACAGAGTCCTGGCAATAGAAATACACTAGTACCTCGGTTAACATTAAGACTTGGTTCCACAAGTCTTAACGTTATCCATTTTTTAACACTGTGCAATGCATTGATTGCACAATGTTTTTTTTTTTAAAAACTGTTCCCTTTCTTGGTGGGCAATACAAATCCCTCACTGTTAGCCTTTCAGTGTGGGATTCGTCTAACAATGAGGGGTCACTCACTGTTACGTTTGCAAGCCTTTCCATGTGGGATTCATCTAACAGTGAGGGATTCGTCTTACTCACCCTGTTGTTTCAGCATAGGAGGCAGGGAGAATCTCTCTCGCCTTTGGGGAAATCTCTGCCCCAAAGCCCGCAGGGCCCAGAGATCAAAGTTGAGGAATTTGAGGCAACATTATCTTAATGTTGTCTGATGCAAATGTTTGCCTCAAATTCCCCAATGTTATCTGATTTTAGCCTTATCCAATGCAAACGTTATCCGAGGTATCACTGTAACTTGATTATGGATAAATTGTACTTCAGACATCCCTATAGTCATCAGGGCACTGGAAACAATGCCCAATAATTTTATAAAATATTATAACCAACTGAAAATCTCTGAAATAACACTATAAGAGCTGCAGAAGATAGCAATATTGGGAACAACATATATGTTACAGTGCTGTTTTATAGATATTTATGCTTTGGGTTAAAACATTCAGCTGTTATAAAATATCTTATTTGCTGGCCAATAAGACACACTTCGCCCCCTTAAAATACCAGAAAAATTGAGTGTGTCTAGCATACCAGTAATCAAAATTATCATGTTGAAAATTAAGTCAGCTTACTGTGATAGTTTATTATTTATTTATTTATTTAAATGTCTATACCGCCCTCCTCGCCGAAGGCGACCCAGGGCAGTTTAACACATCATAAAAACAGTGGAACAATATAGATTAAAATTGTAAAAGTTCTTAAAATCTATAATTAAAACCAATTAAAACTGCAACTAAATCTTTGTATAATTTAAAACTTAAAAAACTTAAGGGAGCAGGGGGGGAGGTCAAACCAACCAGCAGGCTAAGGTTGTTGTGCCTCCAGTACCCCAGACCTGCCCTGTCAGCCAGGTTTTTACACCCTTCCAAAAGGGCAGCAGCTCTGCCTGGAGGCACAGCTCAGTTGGCAGGAGGTTCCAGAGGGCCGGAGCGGACACAGAGAAGGCCCTCCTTCTAGTGCTGGTTAACATAACAAATTGTGGCTTTCCAAGAAATTGGCTGTGTACATTCCAGTTCTGGAGGAAAGTCAAAACATGAGCTAGAAGCTAGCACATCTGCAAGATAAGGCACAAGGAAAATTGTGAGGCTTTTGCCAAGAGGAAAACTACCTTTATAAGACAGTTTAAGAACCAAAGAAACTCCATCTTGAATACGTGAGTGACTTGGGACCTCAAATTTATGACACCTACCTCTCTCAGATTTAAAAGACTCCATCCTCTGGCTCCAATTGCTGCCGATTACTATGACCCAGGGGGAGGGTGGTTTAAAAATACCCCTCTCCCAGGCTCATGACAATTGGCAGGGGCAGAGGGTTCTTTTTGAAGCCACCTTTTCCCCAGCTCCAATGACCGCTGATCACCACCAGCTCGGGGAGGGGCAGCAGCTTTAAAAATACCCCTATCCCCGGCTTGTGGGGATCATAGGGGAAGAGGGGTCTTTTGGAAGCCACTCTGCCCCCAGCTACAGCTAATGGCCCCTCCTCCAATTTTTTGTTTCTTCTCTCAATCTCTCTCTCCTCAGCCATTTCACCTCATGCCTGGAGGCAGGTAGTCACATATCTGCAAGAGCATGCAGGTGCGAGAGGGGGGGATGGGCTCCTCTCCTGCTAGGTCATCTCCTGCAGACGGTCACAAAAGGTCCTGAGTCTGGGACTCAGTCTTTTTCCTTTTAAAATTTGTATTAAAAACGGGGTGCATCTTATACTTTGGTGTGTCTTATACATCAACAAATACGGTATCATTCAATGTGTTCATAATATTTGTTCTGTTTTACAGGTTTATGCCGTTGTTGTTGTCGTTACGTGAACATAGAAAACAATTAAAACAATGTTTTTTTAAAAAAATTGACTGATGATGATTGATGCTGAAGAAGTAATGCAAATTTGTACTTTTTGCACCAAATGCACTATTATGAATTTGCATTAATTGCTCAAAATTAGGCAGCTGCTGTTTTAGCCAAGAATCTGACACATTTTTACTTTCATTGCCAGGATGCAAACTTTAAGAGTAAAAAGGTTTACCACTTCCACTACAATTCATGGGCAAGAATACCAAGACTTTTCATATATAAAGCACCAGACATTCAGCTGTATAAACTCCAATGTAAGAGGAAGCCTAGCACCTGAATTCTACAGTTCTCCACCATTAATCATACACACAAAATATAAAGTCCTATTGAATTCTTGACTTGAGTTCAATTCTTTTGGAAATAAATTCATCCTGGAATTGTTTCCATAGACAGTTAAGCCCTTTGCACATTCTGCATTTGGAAATTTAACATGCACGGGCCATGAGGTGGACTGCAGCAACAAGACTGCCTCCAACCTACATATGTTCAGAAGACTCTCTGAAATGAGAGGTGCTGAAAAGAAGTATGGGCATCGGCTTCACCAAACAACTGTCCACCCTACATTTTGAAGGTTCCTTTGTTTTGTACAGAATCTCTTCTGACAGTCTACTGAACATTCCTAGAGCAAAGGCAGGGCCTGTCACTGAATTCCCAGTCTGCCTTTACTACACCTGTTCCATCTATATAGATCGTCTTGGAGCAGTTGCCACACAAATATAAACTGGTTATTATTATTATTATTATTATTATTATTATTATTATTATTATTATTATTATTATTATTATTATTATTATTATTATTATTATTATTTCATGTCAGACATATAAACCGGTGGAAATTAGAACCACAGGAAACTGCCTCATATTGAGACAGACTCTTGTTCTATCTAAATCCATTGCTCCCAATGTGGGGTCCAGGCCCCACAGGCATCCCTCAATTCCCAGATGCTTATGTCAGTACATTGGCTGATCAATCCTTTGGGGAATTGACTTAGGCTTCTAGGAACTGAAGTCAAAAACCAAAGGCTGGGAAATACTGTACCGATCTAACTCATCCAGTATTACCAACTGGCAGCAGTTTTCCTGTGCTTCCAGCACAGTTCTTTTTAGTCCTGCCTGGAGATCCTGGGGACTGAACTTGTAACCAGGCCAAGAAAGAAGCTCTGCACTTGTCACTTTCCTCCACTGTTGACAAGAACTCTTGGCAAGCACTATCTCCGTATGGGTTACCAACCAGCTATAAATCCACCTAATAGTAGCACCATCTAGCCAACATTTCAACTCTTTGGTTCATAAGAGATACAGTATTTTAACTGGTCAAATGAATGACACTCTGCAATATCCTCCTGGTATCTCCTGGATTTTTGTTCAAAGAAAGGAATGAGTTTACTGGTTGGTGTTGGGAAACTCGTGCTGGGCCATACATTGCTTCAGTTCACGTTTACAATTGCATGAAATCAGGAATCCTCTGACTGACTTTTCAGAGTGCTTCCTGGGGTAGGGAGATGACAATGATCAGCTGAGCTGGCAGACTTCTATTCACGGAGCTTTGAAAGCAATCCCATAAGAATGTACAAATCTTAAGCAAATGTGGAAACCCAATAAACTATGTTAATTTGTGGAAAATACTCAGCTTTTGCATCAGTCCAGTCAAGTTTAAACAACAACAACATATTTGGCTGAGACTTCAAAACAAAGAACAAACTAAAACAAAGAAATGGCTCTATGATTGCATGCTTTTAGTTACGTTTATGGATGTTTCAACTAAATCCGACAAGACTAATAAGTAGATTCTTGACACAGTAATAAAACTTACTGTCAGAAAGACCCAAAATTCTCAATATATAGTGTATTAATGGTAGCAAATCAAAAATATGAGAATCATGTATTTTATGCATACCACACCAGTGTATCAATAAATAAATTGTGTTCAACAGAATGACAAACTTTCACTTGCCTCTTTTTAACCCTTTCCTCCTATATTCCCATTCCATAATTCTTGGAAGAGATTATAAATAAACATGTGATACTGGGAATACTGGTGTCAAAGCTGGCATCTGTCTAAATCAGGAGTTCTCAATCCTTTAAAGCTGGGGAGCAGGTCACGCTGCCTCAGACAGCTTTGGGGGCCAGATGGCCATTTTGCCATTACTCTATGGCACTTCCTGGTGTGGTGGAGACAGTGGAGGGCCACATGAAATGGTGCCACAGCCCGCATCTGGCCCACTGACCACAGGTTGAGAATCCCTGGTCTAAATACAGTAAAACACCGGATAACACTAAAACTTGGTTCCACAAGTCTTGGTGTTATCCAATTTTTAGTGTTATCAATCCATGTTAAAATCCTATGGGATGGATTGGTAACGTTAAAGCTCCGTAGAGATACATTATAACTGCACAGGCTTTAGCGTTTGTTATCCGATCCATCCCATAGGACCTTAACGTTATTCGATCCAATTCTCCTCCCCAGATTACTTAACGTTATGCGATTTTAGCGTTATCTGATCCAATCATTATCCGGTGTTTTACTGTATAAGAAATAGCAAATGAGGAGAATGGCCAAAGTGCATGAATGTCCCATGGTAGCAAGTAGCCTGTTAAAGATGATTAAAGATAACTCATCCCCACAAAAGTATTTTTCAAGTCATAAATAAATTTTGTGTGAGAAATTACTCTGGGTTGGAAGGATTTTTGCTGGAGAAACTCTGGTCTGGGGGTGCCCGAATGAGGCTCCTTTCATGTCCCCAAGATCATGAAGAGCAGGCATCCTGAAAAACTGAAGAATGATGAAACAATGTTTAAGGGGCTGGGGGACTGAATGGAAGCTTTTTTAAAAATCACCAAAATAACACGTTTAAAATCTGAAAAATTAGGCAGAAAAAAAAATCAAAGCCGCTTTCAAAATGAAAGAAACCTTTCTGAAAATGCATAAGTAAACTACAGCATAACATCAGTCATATCATTACCTTGACAAAGCATTGTAGGAATGCTACAAACATTAACTGATGTTTTGATCTGTTTAATTTGAAAACTATAAACCAATAACAGTTCAGCTTTCGTTTAACTCTTCCAGTCATTTCATTATTTCTATCAGGTTACCAGGCAAGGGGCATCCCAACCTATAATTTATTGTAGAGTTCTTTGATGGCTGGGTTCCCTTCTTTCTGCCTCTTTTTCTTTCTTTCAGCTGCCTGGGGAACAGAAAGGGATTTTGGGTCTGCAGTGATAGGGACAATAACAGTGATATTCATTAATGTAACTTGCTTTCCTATTATTAGCACCATCTGAGCCTGTTGAAAGTCTTAACCAGGGCTTTAATTTTCCCCAGGAGGGCTTTAAATTAATTAGTGGTTTACATGCTAACAAAGAATCTGATACATTCATAAATCAATCTAATGTTGAAGGATTATAAAAAGGGAGGGAATCAATTCAGCTGAGACCTCATATTCAGTTAACAGTGATGTGTTTCTACAAAGAGGGTGCAGGTGTGAATTAGATGGATATAGAGAAGAAGCCACGATAATCACTTTGCATCACTTCAACCCACAGTGGGGAACATAGCAAATAAGGCCTTCTGGCCCACCCTTAGTGAAATCTATGCCAACATTAAAGGCAATTTCATTCAACTGAGTACACTTTAACCTTCATACATAAATCGCTTGAATGCCATAATTTCAGCTACAGACCACAGAACAAAGAGAATGGAATAAGAGTTGACATTGCTGAGAATCAAGAACAGATCTCAGATTATGAGCATGTAACTTTATTTGCCTTGTTATGTTATATGTAACAGTACAGTTGGTAGACTTAAATGATAGTATTTTCAAAGTTATAATATTATTTATACCTTTTGGTTGTATCAATGCTCTGTTTTTATGATGATACTTATAATCTACTTTTACCCTACCATGAACAGCACTCCAATCAATACTTTGGCACTACCAAAAACCCAGAGGATTACATCATGAATTAACTTCCTTAGATTGTGCTACTAAGGCTGAGCTATAATAACTAACTTCAATAAATTCAGTGACCTAGCTAAACTATATTCTAACTTAACAACATTCCTTCCTCGGAGAGAAGTGTAAAATGGTATCTCTCTAAGCAAGTTTGCTCAGAATTGAAATGCAATCCCATTTGGAAGAAGCCATGTCAGCTCCTTGGAGGGGCAAAGTAATTTATTTAGACTGTATCAGAGTAACACTGGCATACTGCATCGCTTATTAATTTTTTCTTTAAAATGCTTCCTCTTGGAAGCAAGAAGAAATGGACTCACATGTGGGCAGGTGAAAAATCCCACTTGCTACACTCTCTCTCCTTTTCCTTTTGGAACAACATTTTCTGATTTGATGATGATGATGATGATGATGCACATCAGTGTTATTCTAATAGAGTCTTTTTTTTTTCAAAAATCACATCTGCTGCCACTCTATAGAGCAGAAATATTTAATTTTCTAACACTGTCAAATGGCTGTCTTCTTTAGCCATTTCATGAGATGGGAATTCAAAGAGGAAGAAGCCAGATCAAATAGGGTCACTTGAGATATGTAAGCCATTTAGAAAAAAGCTCTATTGTGCCTTTACCATTTCTGACAGCTTCTGTAGATTTTTCTTACATGAAGGGATCATCTGTTGTTTCTCAAGTACAGTATTTTACATGGTAAGAGACATTTCTGCTACTGTTTATTTTTGATAACTGCTTTCTTTGTTCCTTTGCTTTGTAAAGTGTTGAATTGTCTGGGTTGAGTAGCTAAGTTTGGCATCTGTTTCACTTTGTTTTGTGATGGAGAACTGGTTGTATATTTCAGCTAATTAAGTGTCTAAATAACATACCTTTACGAGCATTATGCTCACACCTCACTGCTGCTTCAGGAGCTTCACTGGTTGCCAGTGTGCCCCTGGGTGCAATTCAAGGTGCTGGTAATTACCTTTAAAGCCCTACATGGTAGTGGGCCAGAATACCTTAGATACCACATCACCCCAAGAACATTTGTCCCTCCCACCAGGGCGGACCGGAGAGGCGCCCTTGTGGTCCCATCGGCAAGAGAGAAGCATCTCTCTAACACCAGGATGAGGGCCTTCTCTGTGTCCGCTCCAGCCCTTTGGAACCTCCTGCCCATGGAGCTGTGTCTCCAGACAGAGTTGCTGCCCTTTAGGAAGGGTGTAAAAACATGGCTGGTGGGGCAGGTATGGGGCCCTGGTCACACAATGACCCCAGCCTGTTGGCTAATCTGATCCCACCCCCTTAATCTCAATCTTAATCTTTTAATCTTGATCTTTTAACCTGTTGAATTTTAAAAATTCTGTTTAAACTCTTTTAACCTAAATTTAATGGGGTTTATGGCCACTGATGAATCTTTATTGTGGGATTATTATTTTAATGTGTTGTCATTTTTGCGAGTAGGGTGGTATATAAATGTGAAGATAAATAAATATCAAATCTTTCTGTAATTTCTAGCGATCCAGTTTAGCTCAGACCAGCCCAAACTATCAAGCCCATGTTGACAAGCCCTAGGTATCCACTGATGCAAAAAACAGGATACAATAAAAGAGTCAAAACATCCATGCTAAATGCCAGATCTTAGCCAGATAATAAATGCATGAAAAAGAAGAGTATTTCAGAGAAACCTATATTTCAGTTATCTGATCATACCCCTTATTACCACTAGATATCTTGTTGCCAAACTCAGTAATAACACTAGATAGATAGATAGATAGATAGATAGATAGATAGATAGATAGATAGATAGATAGATAGATAGATAGATAGATACAGATACTGTCCAGTTTATTAACACAGCTGTACCTACTCATCTTTAGCTCAAAACAGACTCACTATGACCTAGCTGTACTATCCAATAAGATGGTTTTGCACTAGAGACAAGCCCTTGGTCTATCTCACTTTACAGTTGTACCTCGCTTAAAGAGCATAATGTGTTCCACAAGATTGCTCTTTAAGTGAGTTTGCTCTTTAAGCAAAACACCACTGTAAGTGACCAATTGTGATTTCTGGTGGGGGAATTGCGAACCCCGATTTATTTGTTAAGCAAGTTTTTGGTTGGTTTTATTTGTTAAGCGAAGCAAACATTCAGAGAAAATTCTGCTCTTTAAGTGAGTTACTCTTTAAGCGAGGTGCTCTTTATGCGAGGTTTGACTTATTTCTGTCATCAGCTCACTGTCTTGCCCACACATGCCCAGTTGCTGCCACCACGGGGTGTGATTCAGCTAAGGTGGCAGAAGGCATAGTGGTTGCTGGAACTGCTATAATGTTCCCATGTAAAAATGAATTACCCAATTACTGACCATTTGAACAGCTATAGCATACTTACAATCTGTATGTGATAGGCAAATTCTGAGTTCAGATTCAGAATCAGCACACTCGATATCATGTAAATCACATGTGTTATTCCCAGTAGCAAAATTGCTGTTGTGCAGTGTAATCAGCCAATATTTCTTTGCTTGATATGTGTGTGCAGATGTACAGTATTTGCTGGAGTATAAGACGACTCCCCCTCCCCTGAAAAACATGCCTCCAAGTGGGGGGGCATCTTGTACGCCGGGTGCACTTCAGTTGAATAAAATACAGTAAAACCTCATATAACACTAAAACCTGGTTCCACAAGTCTTGGTGTTATATGATTTTTAGTGTTATCTGATCCTCTATGGGATCCATAGAGATACATTGTAACCACACAGGCTTTAGCGGTTGTTATCTGAAGCATCCCATAGGATCTTAATGTTATCTGATGCAATTCTTCTCCCCAGATTCCTTAATGTTATGCGATTTTAGTGTTATTCGATACTAATGTTATATGAGGTATTACTGTACAGTAATACCTCGATAACGTTTACCTCGGATAACGCTTAAATCGCATAACAAGCAATCTGGGGAGGAGAATTGCATTGAATAACGTTAAGGTCCTATGGGACGGGATCGGATAACAACTTTTAATATCAGATGATGAACAGGAGTTTGAAGGCTTTTAAAGGGAAACTGTCAAGCCAGCAAACTTGCTGGAGACTTGCCTAGTACTTGCTCTCTCTCCCTCTATTTGTTATCTATCTTCTATCATTGACAGTTCCAGCTTGGTTAACAGATTAGAAAACAAACACCATGGCAGCTCCCATAGGTTTATTGTTCCATTCAGCTTTAGTGAATTAGCTTCTGGCATTTACTATTGGCTGGTATAATACAGGATGGGGAGGAGTCTTAGCCACCCTCACACTATTTATGAACATTCCTTTGGGAGCTCAGCAAGGTCTGACGAAGGGGGCGTGTCCCCAGAAACATGTTACCTATCCCATGGTTTTGCTGATCCAGTGTTTATACTCTTGATGTGCCTGTCATACTCCTATGTTTGTGAGTATCATTTTTATATCTAAATTACAGATCTATTAAAAAGGTTTTACACGAGGAGGTGGTGCCCGCTGTTTTTCTTCTTGCCTTCTACAGTGTGTTGCCAGATTCCCTCTGGGTTGTGGGCTGCCTGCCTGTGTTCCTGAGAAGCATCTACCCGTCCATAGGGTCTACTTGGAGTGTTGCTTGCGCTGAGGAGGAGAGGAGTGTGTTGTCTTTGGTGAATTACGTTTAATAAACTTGCACTGTTTTATGTTTACGGTACACGTTTGATAACATACAGCCTTGTGACAGTTTTTCTGCATATCATAAGCATTTGAATATAAATTAACATGTTGAAATCAAATCTGATGTTCTTTTACGTTTTATTTAGTGTGTGGAAGGTGTACAGAAGAGGAGGTAGTTTTATACAGCAAGTATATAACAAGCTCTATATTTTGAGTGGAAATGGGAGGGGGTCGTCTTATACGCCCAGTCGTCTTGTACGCCAGCAAATACTTTGCTTCTCATAGAAAACACTTTGCTTCTCATAGAAATATATAAAAAGGACACCTCTAACAGGATAAGGGTAAAGTCCTTTATCTTTCTTTTCTACTAATGGTGAAAATTATTGCAGAACTTTAAAGTTCTTCATTAAGGACTTTTATCTTCTTGAATCAATGTTAAAAAATAAGAATGAGCAATTAAAAAATCCTTTCTATATTCTGTATTCAAGACACGAACAAAGAATTCTTAAAGAGGATAGTTTGCTCTAACCTCTGAAAAATTGATGAAGGCAGTCTCCAGAGGAAGTGGACCTTATCCATGAAAGCTAGCATTAAAGTACTGTACCATAGCGCAAAGGATGTCTAGGTTTTATTCTTCCCAATACACTTTCAATCTTATCTTATCTTATTTTAGCCCCACCTTTCTCCTTTGGGTCCCTTAAAAGGATCCCTAAATAAATAATATGGAAGTTAAAAAACATTGCTCTGAGATAATAATGCTGATAGTTTTATTAGTGGTCTTGACAATCAGCATGTGGGGAATCTCAGTATTCAAAATCATAGCACTTCTTTCTTTATCCATTTCACAATCATTCAGATAAGATCTACCTATGAGCACCAGGAGCAGCAGGATACCACTAATCCTGCCTCCGGGCTTGGAAACAAGAGACATTGTAGACAGTGCCTTAGAAAGCCTAGCAAAGATACTTACAGAGACCAGGCCACACAAGTGGCTCAACTGTGAAAGATGCTGGTTGTAATTAGCATCCTGCTGCTACTACAGCTGCTGTAGCTTGAGCAGCAAGGACTAGAACCTAAAAAATGGCCTAAAGCTCTGTGCAAGCACACTAAAGTCAATCTATAGCTGATGACAGTTAACTGAAAAACACACAGCCTATGCATCCTTGAAGCCACCTGCATGTATTCATATACAATAGATAACATAAGCCACATTTCTACCTGCTGTACTTAAGCATTATGGTCCGTTTCCATGCTTTCTTGTTAGCCCACAGAAGATCCATTCCATAATTCTCTTTCCATACACATAGGATGCAAACCACTACATCAAATAGAAACTTATGTTATACTTGGAAAAGAGGGAAGAAAAGTATTTGCATAGTTCTGGTGAAAGTGTCAACTCAGCTGGGACACAGATGCTTTTTCCAGTTACTTCCAGTAAACTGTAGCATAGGCTTGAAAGAACACACTGAAATAGTGACTGGCTGACAATTAAGCACTACTGTTCTTGCCAACAGCATGTTATATCTTAATACATTAATCTTTAATGTTATGGGAGGGATCAATATAATGGTATCTGCAATGGAAACATCACACCCATATGCTCCTTTGTTATTGTTTTGATCATTTATTTTTAGTTATTTTGTGACATACCTTGCAATTGCAAGATGTACAATTCACTTACAAGTGGATGGGCTCTGATGCTTGTCTCACAGTTCTCACTGCAACCAAGATTCACAAGTTCATTTCAAATTTAAATTATATTATGAGGAATTTGATATGTAAGCCTGAAGCATCTGCAACCTGCCCAACTACAGCAACGTACAGAGAAATACTACTGCTTGCTAAGCAGGTGTGCATCTGCCAGATACACTTCCAAGTGGCAATGTACAGCTATAAACAACAAGTCTTCTAGCTAATCTGCTAAAAACATCTAATGGAGAAGAATTAAAAGCAAGTGTAGACTATCTCAGCTGGACCAAGGGTGACATTCCAATCTGATCAGCAGCCCATTACTCCCCCAAAACACAAACACAAAGGCTGCCAAAAGAAAAAAAGCCACAGAAAAAGTTCAGTGGAACACCCCACTATTTTAAACCAGCAGCTGGTAAGCTATTTTGTATTTATTCTAATTATGACATTGACCTGGGGAAGCAAGAACTGTTTATATGTTTCGGAGTTTCTTGCTTTGCTGAACTTGCAGGGCTCCCAGTGGATCTTCTTTAGATGAAAGCTTAGATGATGCAGAGACTAAATCGGTGCCTAAGATCATTGGATAGTTCAAGAAATTGTGGTTGTATTCTTAAACAGATAAAACAAAGGACAAAGACACAGCGTGTGAGAGAGAATGCATGTTTGGGTGGGAGTTTAATCATTTTGGTTTCCATTTAAGCACTTTTAAGAACAACCAAGTCAAAGAGGTTTCACATGCAGTATTAAATCTTTGAACTTTAGACTTATTTGTTCCTCTCACTCCTTCCTCATTTCATGTAGCCAAGGTGAAGACCTCCCCAAAATTCAGTGTCAGCCTTGTCTTGTTGTTACATTGAAACATGAAATATGTTTTGAAACAATGTTAAGTTGCTAAATAATCCAGACACAAACAACTCTGTTTCTCAAGTTTGTTTAATACAACAGAGATTGTTTTAAGAATAATTACTATAAAAATATTTCATCTACTTCAACATTTCACCATTATTCAGATAAGATCTACCACTGAGCACCAGGAGAATCAGTAAAAACCACATCCTGGTTAAGTCTTCCTCCAGGCCATTTGGCAATAAGAAGAACACGCAAGTTCACAATCTAACACTACATCCCAATCTAGGATTACCAGTTGCTAGTCAATTTTATATGGACAAAGATCTCTTTAACTTAGCATAAGCAGACTTCATCACCACAAACAATTGGGGTAAAGCTAGCAAGAAAACTTGAGAAGCATGAACAATCATTCAAATATTTGTTCTGTATTCTTTGTCCACTCTTTAAACTGCTGCTGAAATGCATGTATTCTCTGTCTCAAATTCATGTGTCTACATATGCACCTAATAGGGATGAGTTCTCATATGGCCATCAACAGTCAAATTAAGCAACTACAGTATTATGAGTGATAACATTCTCCACCCAAAGAAGAATCCTCTTCTTAAACAGTATTAAAATATCATCACTGATCAAAATAAGCATCTGAAAACCCTACAGAAATACCACAGACCACTAGGACTATAATGTGGAAAGAACTATCCATTTTTTAAAACAGATGGAGCCCACGGAATGTCTAGTCTACCTAGTCATGGAACACTGGGTTACTTGGAAATCACTAAATACACTATACACTAGAGTTTGCAGAACTAAAGTGAAACCAAGAGAATGGAGTTCTCACACCCACACAATCCTTTGTGAGCACAGAGAAGAACAGACTATATCACACACTTATCAGTATACTCCACATCCCTCAAAAGGTACCATGGAAGATTTTGATGTTAGCTGCCCCAGAAGCTCTTGATGTTGCCCATTGGTAGGCAAAATTTTACTGTGGTGCTTCTCAGAAAGATTGACAAAACTGTCTGAAGCAAGTTATCTAAATGGGATGAGGACAACTGGAAATGCAAAAGAGATAATCACCCAAACTTACCATTGTTCTGTCACTCTTACTTTGCACAACTTCCTGCTGTAGACGAGCCACAGACAGTTTCTCCCTGTGAGGGGAAAAACACACATACATAAATAGCAGTTCATTTTTACTAGCCAGTATCCTTACTGCACTTCTTGTTGAAGAATGTACAGTTGTACCTCGCTTAAATAGCATAATGCGTTCCACAGGATTGCTCTTTAAGCGAGTTTGCTCTTTAAATGAAACACCATTGTAAATGACCAATTGTGGGGGGCATTGCGAACCCCGATTTATTTGTTAAGCGAGTTTTTGGTTGGCTTTATTTGTTAAGTGAAGCGAACATGCAGAGAAAATTCTGCTCTTTAAGTGAGTTACTCTTTAAGCGAACCACTCTTTATACGAGGTTTGACTGTATATGCAAGATCATTTATTTTTCAGACTCGGAAAAGTGGATTACACTCCTCTAATTTCATTTATATATTTATTTATTACATTTCTATACTGCCCATTTGGGAAATTTCCCAAAAAGGTGCTCAAGTAAAATGGACTATAATTCTGTGTATTAATTTATGTTTACTCTGTGGCAACTAACTTCTCATTCTAACTTACAAAAAAGTGCTGTGGAACTTTTTTTTAAAGTCCAGACTTGATAAAATGCTTCAATATAGAAAATATGGACATAAGATAAAACAAAAAAATCCCAACACAAAAGCATGACACTTCCAAATAATTGTTTCAATATATCCTAAAAGGAAAAGAAAACATGACTTGTGTTTTATAATATTTCACTGTGCACATGCTGACTGGGCTTGAGAACAGAAATAAAACTTTTTTAAAATTGAGATTTTGTACCAACACAGTCTTTGGCAGCTTCAATCCTATGTCAGTGTACTCTATGCCCTTCATTGTGTATTATGGAAAGATTGAATGATAGTTCCACCAAATGCTCTTCATGTTGCCTATTTCTGGAGTGAGGGGTTATCTGATATATTAATTGTACTATGACGCTTCTGATGTAAACAAAGACATACTAAATATGGGTAAAAAATAAAGTAAAAGGACATGTGGAACAGCAGGAATGAAGCAGCAAATCTTTTACCCAGCTTACATGCAACCACATGGCTGACCATATGGTCTGTAGACATACAGGGACCCTCTACACATGTCTACAGATCTACAGTTTATTTATTTATTATATTTATACCCCACCCATCTAGGAGATTTTCCTATCAATATGTTCCTAGTTATATATGGACATTTGGCCTAACATGCAATGGATTTTTCTGCATCCTTCAACTACCTCAAGATGTCAATACATAGATTTGCACATGCAAAACTAGACAAATCAAATCATTACTTGGTCACACATAGAGATAATTCATGACTTGCTATTATACTCTTGATTTTCTCCAGTGTGTGTTTCATTTTCTGAATAACAACATGGCTCCAGGTTATAAAACCTTTGTTGTTCAGTCACACAGTTGATTCCAACCCTCCGTGACCCCATGGACCACCACCCGCCAGGCACTTCTGTCCTCCACCATCCTCCTCAGCCCACCCAGCTCTGCTCCCACTGCATCCACAATACCATCTAGCCATCTCGTTTTTGGCTGCCCCCTTTTTCTTTTGCCCTCCACCTTTCCCAGCATCAAGGCCTTCTCAAGTAAATCCTCTCTTCTCATTTGATGTCCAAAGTACCTTAGCTTCATCTTTACAATTTGACCTTCTAAGGAGCAGTCAGGGTTGATTTCTACAAACTAGTAATGCAGTGATATATGCAAGGAGTCTGAACTTGGGACATTCGTCACCATCATTAATCTGGAATTATCAGCACTTCTTGAGAACACTCATGATCTCAGAAAGCACAAACAAAATATCATTTAGTACACCTTGCTCCTTCCAACCAAGAAAATCCACTCGTTGGTGCACTTTTCCAAGATACTTTCAAAATTCTGAAAGCAGAATCGCTTGTAGGAACTATCCATTTTTCATTAGGGGCACCATTACTAGACAGCATAATGACTCTCTAGGGAGCTTCAAGAGGAAAGTCACAGAAACACTTGACTGGGCTGAAAATGCCAGGGGGGGGGGGCTGCTCTGTTCTCTGGCCAACAAGCTTCACTGTGAAGAGTTGGATCCGAAGACAAGGAAGAAGCCTGTGCCAGAAATGCTCTTTTGTAAATCGATCGGAGGGGAGGGAGGTTGTGGGTAAAATTAAAAAAGAAAAGGAGAGGGAGGGAAGGAAGGAAAGAAGGAAAGAAAGAAAGAAAGAAAGAAAAAGAGGGGGAGCCTGTGGACAAGGAATAGAAAAGTCTCCTATACAGATACTTACAAAGAACTGCAGGACACCATGAGATTAACTGTCATTGTGTTTAGAAAATTATGACTCCAGACAGCAGACAAGCCTTCTTTTCATAACAGGAAGGAAACAAGTTAATAAATTTTCTTCCTACATTTTTATTGCCTTCTTTCTCTGTGCCCACAGTGTAACTGGATCTTCTGTTTCAAGCACGAAAGATTCCTAACTAGCTATCCAAAAATTTTGTGAGACAAAATTAAGCATGTATCTAATGATGTAGTGATGGTTTTTTTACTCCTATATCTTGCTTAATTCAGTTTCTTTTACATTAAACTCATAATTGATTGGCTTGACTATTACATAAGAATAAAGATTATGCAAATATAACTACATACTGTGTTCACAGTGTGCACTGACAAATACTGTACTTTGTTGTTGTTTTTTAAAAAGTGTTTCATTGTACTGTTTTGCAATATAACCATCTATATGTCAGTCTTAAAAAGGAAAAAGTTCAAATATTGCCATGTAAAACTTTGAAAGAAGACTTCTGGAGGGAAAACCCTGAAAGTTCTGTATTGTATTTGCAATTTTCTGCTTTGCTAACACATACAGATACTGTACATAAATTACAAATGTTCCTTACTTAAATATCTGATAAGTTCTTGCTATTAAATGTCTGTCTGTCTGCTGTTAGTCTGGCAGTAAATCCTCACATAAAGAGCGCCTCACTTAGAGACTAACTCGCTTAAAGAGCAGATTTTTCTCTGAATGGTCGCCTAGCTTAACAACTAAAACCAAACAAAAACTCTCTTAACTAAACTGGAGTTCACAATCCCCCACACCAGAAGTCACAATTGGTCACTTACAATGGTGTTTTGCTTAAAGAACAAACTCGCTTAAAGAGCAATCCCGTGGAACACATTATGCTCTTTAAGCAAGATACCACTCTATATGCTTGCACACATGCACACACACACAAAATTTTGAAAATGTCAAAATAACTTTATTTTTTATTTTTATTTTTTATTAAATTTAACAACAATAATAATACAAAGAAAATATACAAAAATATACCAAATAACAAAGCAGAGAAAACAAAACTACATGCATAATCTCCTTATTATTCGCTTCTGTAACAATATTTATATGCACTCTCCATCTTTGGAACTCTGTATATTTTTCCTTTTATTTTATTTTTAATTTAAACTTTAAGTTTTAGAAACTTTAAAAAATTATTTTGTTTATTTAAAAAGTGAAACATCTTCCTTAATGCAAAAGGAATGCTTAACAGCTTTATTAAAAATCTTTATTATAGAACTTGCGAGTTCAGATTATACATCACATTAAATGATTTTAAAAACTTCAAAGAATTATGCTGCAAGAATATCAAGAGCCCTGGTGGCACAATGATTAAACTGCTGTACTGCAGCCAAAAAATTGTGAGATCGATCCTGACAGGATTAAAGGTTGACTCAGTCTTCCATCCTTCTGAGGTCGGTAAAAGTACGCAGCATGTTTGGGGCAACATGCTAATTGACTTGTAAACCACCCCAGAGAGTGCACTAAGTGCTATGGGGCAGTTTTGTTGTTGTTCAGTCACACAGTTGAATCTGACTACAGACCATCACATGCCAGACACCACCATCCTCCGAAGCCCACTTGGCTCTACACCCATTGCATCAACAATGCCATCTAGCCATCTCATCCTCTGCTGCCCTCTTCTCCTTTTGCCCTTCATCTTTGCCAGCATCAAGGCCTTCTCAAGTGAATCCTCTCTTCTCATTTGGTGTCCAAAGTATTTTAGCTTCATCTTCAATATTTGTTCTTCCAAGGAGCAATCAGGGTTGATTTCCTTCAAGATTGACTTATTTGATCTCTTAGCTATCCAGGGTACTCTCAAAATTCTCCTCCAGCACCACATCTCAAAGACATCTATTCTTCTGCGCTCAGCCTTCCTTATGGTCCAGCTCTCACAACCATACATTACTACTGGGAATACCATTGCGTTTACGCAGACTTTTGTTGGCAGGGTAATGTCTCTACTTGCCTCCCAAGTATTAATCATCTTTTTATTTCATGGCCTTTTTCTTCAATCTAAGCCTAAGACACTGACTGGGAGGCGGAAGGTCAGTAGTTCGATTCCCGAGTACTGCAGGACGGAATGAGCTCCCGTCTCTGTCCCAGCTCCTGCCAACCTAGCATTTCGAAAGCAAGAAATTGCAAGTAGATAAATAGGGACCACTTCGGTGGGAAGGTAACAGCGTTCCATGTGCTCCGATGTCTAGTCATGCCTGCCACATGACCACGGAAACGTCTGCAGCAGACAACGCTGGCTCTTCAGCTTAGAAACAGACATGAGCACTGACCCCTAGAGTCGGATATGACTGGCTTTCGAGCAAGGGAAACCTTTACCTTTACCTAGCTCATGATCTGAACCACAGCCTGCTCCAGGTCTCGTCTTTGCTGACTGTGGCCCACTGGCTGGATGCAGCCCACAGCACCATTTTATGTGGGCTCCCACCATCTCCACCACACCAGGAAGTGCCATGTGGTGGAGGAAGGGCAAAATGGCAATCGGGCCTCTGAAGCTGTCTGAGGGAGCGTGACCTGGCCCCTGGCTTTAAAAGGTTGAGAACTCCTGCTATACAGTTTCTCCATCTATGCCTGCAGAGTATGTAATCAATTTGGTTTTGATGTTGGCCATCTGGTGATGTCCATGTGTAGAGTCGTTTCTTATTTTTTTGGAAGAGGGTGTTTGCTATGACTAGTGCATTCTCTTGACAGAACTCTATTATCCTTTGCCCCGCTTCCTTCTGTGTACCAAGGCCAAACTTGCCTGTTATTCTAGTTGCCTTTTGACTTCCTATTTTGGCATTCCAGTCTCCTATGATGATAAAGACATAATTTTTGGTGCTGGTTCTAGAATGTGTTGTAGGTCTTCATAGAACTGGTTGACTGTGGTCTCTTCTGCACCAGTGGTTAGAGCATAAACCTGGATTACAGTGATATTGAATGATTTGCATTAAATTCATGCTGAGATCATTCTGTCATTTTTAGATTGTATCCCATTACTGCTTTTCTCACTCTTTTATTGACTAGAATGTCCACTCCTTTTCTTGTATGGGCTTCTTCCCCACAGTAGTATATTATAACGGTCCCCTGATTTGAACTCGTCCATCCCTGTCCACTTTAGCTCACAGATTCCCAAGATGTCAATGCTTATTCTTTCCATCTCATTTTTGACCATGTCCAGTTTGCCTTGATTCATAGATCTTACATTCCATGTTCCTATTCAATATTGTTCCTTACAGCATGAGATTTTCCTTCCATTATCAGATCCACTCATACCTTCTGACCTGAGGAGCTCATCATCCTGTGCCATCTAGTTTTGCCTTTTGTTACCATCCATGGAGTTTTCTTGACAATATTATTGGCGTGAGTTGCCAGTTGCTACACCAATTTTTCACTATCTTATACAGTATCACAATTTAACACATTATAACAAATGAGAAAAAGTTAGTATATTATTCAATGCTACTCAGTATTGTTCTAGTTTTGGTCAGTACTGGGTGTGTTTAATTAGGGGCAGTATATAAGTGAAATTGCTATTGCTATATGCATGTATTACATATAGAAAGTTGCATTCCAATGCTTAAAAACAGCTGCAGAGCAAACAAGAAAAGCCATTTCAAGGAAATGTAGGATCATCAAACATAAACACACGCATTTTTTAAATTTAAATATAGCAAGAAAAGTACTGTAACAACAATCCAGGCAAACCTTATGTGGCTCAAAGAAAAAGACTTAACATTTTCATTCCTTTCATTTACCTACCACAACCATAAGTTCTATTTCCGAGAATTATCTTGGCTCACAAAGCAGCTCACATTAATAGATTATACCATTTGCAAAATCATTAACAATTATATCTATTAGGTATCTTTTCTCTTCACAATGTTGGCAAATTGCTAAAGTAGTCTAAAAATAAAGGACTGGATTTTCATTTTGTCTTCTATTGACTGTTCTCATTATAAACTTCAACTTATCTAATTAGCAAGCAAAACGTAGGCCGACCAGAACATATTGAATCTACAAGATTCATAAAATAAGTAAGTGCTATCTAATAGTATCAAGCTTTGCTCACACTTAAGCCCTTTAAATAGGGGTAGAGTACATCAACAAAGTGGAATTCAAGGGGATAAATGGGACGTAATAAAGCAATTAAATGAAGGGATTCAGAACAAATAGTGGACATTGATCTACCCCCTCCTCCCTACCCTAAATCATCAAAGTGCATCACAGAACTCTACTCAATAAATGAATTACTTACAGGAAAGCTATGTTCACCAGGGACTTATCCAGCATAGTCAAAATCTTTAATTACTGCATGGCAGTGGAGGATGATACATAAGAGAAAATGGGGTGCTGTTTTATTATGCTTCACATCACCCTCTGTCTACCCGTTCCTGGCCACTTGTTCCCCTGAGGTGGAAGATGCCTGTTTATGAGTGTGGGTGAGAGGAAGAGAAGGTAAACGAGATTACAATGGCAAGTGATGGGGCTCACTGGCCAGTTTTTAAACCACCACAGAGGAAATCAAAAGCATGAAGGGACAATGTTTTTGGGGGAGCACATTTTGTCTTTCTGGCTCCTCAGTGAACAAAGTGGGGTGCATGTAATTGATAAATAGATAACTCTGTTTGTGTGTCTGCACACATGTGTATAAATACTCTCTACAGTTGTACCTTACATAAGGGACATAATGTGTTCCACAGGATTGCTCTTTAAGAGAGTTTGCTCTTTAATCGAAACACCATTGTAAGTGACCAATTGTGACTTCTGGTGGTGGTGGTGGGGTTTTTGTTTTTTGCAAAAAAAAATATTTGTTAAGCGAGTTTTTGGTTAGTTTTATTTGTTAAGCAAGGAGACCAGAGAAAATTCCGCTCTTTAAGCGAGTTACTCTTTAAGTGAGGTGCTCTTTATGTGAGGTTTGACTGTATTTTTTTCACTTCTTCCTGTCACTCCTGGCTTCTTCTACCACTGACTTCTCAGCCTTGACCTCTACCAGTAACAACAGATACAAGCTGCAACTGCCATATGGCTGTCAAACATAATAACCATATCCTTTAGAGGTCTCACAGTGCCATTTTGTACTACACATACATGCTCCAGTGTTTGGCCAGCCCACCTTCCTCCATAATATAAAAGGGAAAAAGGGGAGAAGAGGAGGGGTCTTGCCCACAACTTCAGTATAGTGAAAAAATTAAGTTTTTATTAACAAACGTTCAAGTACTCTTTAACTAAAAACACTGTCATTACCTCACAACAGTGCTTTAGTCCATTTTCAAGGATTCCCACTTTCACAATAAACATTATTGCTACTGGATATGCTTATGGGAATAAGGGCAAATTAGCCTCCATTCTGCTCAGTGTGGAGAATCTTAACCCAAATTGCTCCTTTTCTTCTCTGGCCATTGCAGTTTTTCTCCCCAATAAGGTTTCACCACCACTTTCTCTAGTGCTTGTCTCTTTGCCACCTTCAAAGGTACTCACATTTGCTCCCATTCTTCAGCACAAGAGTTTTGCTTAAAAACTTATGTCCGCCCACATGGCAGCGCATCTTCTCTCCACTTGGTTTTCCTTACAGCAACCTCCTCCTCTTTCTACCCTTCTTTTTATATTCCTTGTCTTTTCCTTCCATTCCCATCCATTCTATCCCTTGTTGTATTTATCTTAACCCTTTCACTTCTGAGTCCAGGCTTCCCACCCTACCAGATTCCTCTCCCACCAAATGTTCTTTCATTACTATACAGAAACCCACTCCCTCAAAATCATTTTGACCTCCAGGCAACTGGGGAACTAGCAGTCTGGAATTCTGGCCTTCGGTCCACTGGGGGTGACAGAGTGCCATTTCCGCTCACAAGCATACACACAATCCCACTAGTGTAACAATATTTTCATACAAAGCCTGAAAGGAGCTGATAGTTTCTTTCCTCCATCTACTTTAAATTAGCTGAGTACTCAAGCACCAAGAGATATGACAAACACAGGGACATGAAGTAAAGAGCCATATCAAGTGTGTGGGTGTTGTTGTTGTTTTGTTGTTCAGTAGCAGTTGCAGCCAAGATGAACTGGGCAAACCATAAGTTAGAAAACCTGAGTTTCCCAAAGAAATCATGGTAAGATTCCTCATTATTTGGAATTTGGAGACAACATTCAGCTTCAGTTAATAAAAGCAGAAACAAATGTTTCCTCTGGTGCAGCCAAAAAGGAAAGTGGTGTGTGTGTGTGTGGATAGAGCATGGGTGGCCAAACTACGACCACCACCTGTGCCACTCCTGGAATCAGAAGTAAAATGTGCCCATGCATGCACAAAATACTGCCATAAATGCACCACAGCTGTCATAAATGCATTTACAACAGCCACGGTGCATTCATGGCAGCATTTTGCGCATTCACAGGTGTGTTTTACTTCTACTTCTGGTGGGAGGAAACACATGATTGGCCTGCTCAACCACATGACCGGCCCACAGTGTAAAAAGTTTGGGAACCCCTGGGATAGAGTAGGTGGCCAAGGCTAACTGTGATCATTCTCGTCATGATAAAACATCATTTGTCACGAGCTAAAAAGCAGCTAAAGATGTGCTATGAACCATAAATAATTCTAACAGAATAGACTGACAACTTGAGAAAATGGCAGTACAGTATATAAGATTTATATATGAAAGAAGCACCTGGCCTATTTGTGTGCTCTATGCAAAGTCAGTCAATGCATACCTCTATGGACAGTTTTTTCTTTCCATCATATACAATAAGTAAACAGTAATTTTGTTTGAAAACCATCTGTCATGACAATACCTGCAAGCATGGTCATAAGTAAATATGTCCAATGCTATAGGAAATCATCAGATTGTGGCATTTATAGGAAAGGTGGCTGGCCAAAAAAGATCACAGACAACTAGAAGCTGGCCTAACTAACTATACTAATCTGCAAAATGGGGTCATTTGAATTATGTCATAAGAGTCCCCTGGACAGCAGTGAGAACAAATAGGTCAATCTTAGAAGAAATCAACCCTGACTGCTCCTTAGAAGGGCAAATAGTAAAGATGAAGCTAAAGTACTTTGGACATCAAATGAGAAGAGAGGATTCACTTGAGAAGGCCTTGATACTTGGAAAGGTTGAGGGCAAAACAAGAAGGGGCCGGCCAAAAATGAGATGGCTAGATGGTATTGTAGACAAAATGGGCACAGAGCTGAGCGAATTGAGGAGGATGGTGGATGACAGAAGTGCCTGGCAAACAGTGGCCCATGGGGTCATAAAGGGTAGGAATCAACTGTGCGAGTGAACAACAAAAAAGCTACTATTTTTGAATTTGAAGGAACTGGTAATAAACAGAAGTGTGTGGTTTGAAGGATCCATATATTTCTTTTGTTAGGTAGTTAGATGTCATTCCATGTCACCAGCCATGAATTTAGAGTATATGTCACATAATTAGGAGGTACAAGCTGATGAAAGTAGTCCCCATTGTTTGTCAGCAGTTTCCAACATTAGTAACTGTAAACAAATTCCTCATCCTGGAGCTGTTTGACATCTGAGTGACATTTTTAAAATGGCCACAATATCCTCTCTCTCTATCTGTCGTAAAATGAAGGGCAGCTTTCAAAAGCAGAGTTTAAACTATCAAAATAACAATGGAAATGATCAGTGAAAACACTCAATATGTGATACCTATTATCCTAAAAGAACATCTAAAGCTTGCCTGCAGGCTTTATAATAGATGTACAGTATACAACTTCAGCAGCCCCTGAGATTAGCTATCAGTAGTTCAACACAAGCAGAAGCTCTGGCGTTTGCTTCATTTGTTATTGAGATGCCCTAACTGACATGAAAAGCCACTTCCAAATGGCAAGGGTTGCTAGACTATGCTTAGTTAGTTAGCCATGTGGATCAACTCTGCTGAATGAGAGCCTGTCACAGTGATGGAGAACCTTGTAGAGTCCGAGTGCCCAAACTGTAACCCAAAATCCATTCTGTGCTAAGGGGAGGGGAAGCACTCCCATTGGGCTGCTATGCAGAGAGACATGGCAAACGACTATACTGGGGGGAGGGAGAAAGTGCTCCCATTGGACTGCTGGGCAGAGGGATGGCGCGAATTCTGTGATGGAGAGGGAGGAAGTGCTTCTATTGGGCTGCCGGGTGGAGGGGCACGGTAAAATCTGTGCAGAGGAAAGGGAGGAAACACTCCCATTGAACTGCTGAGCAGAGGAGGTGAACACTGTGCTGGGACGATGGCACATGTGCCCACAGAAAGGACTCTGAGTGCCCCCTCTGGCACCCGTGGCATAGGTTCACCACCACTGGTCTATCATCTTTCTAGACAGGTCCTCTAGTGCTGGCATAGGAACTTTTTGGGAAACTAGTGGTAAAACCATTTCTGGCATTGTCAAAGTGACTCGGTAGGAAAAATGTCTCAGGTATCCATTTGGGGAAAAAGAAAAGAAGGAAGAGAAGGCTGTGCCCAGAAGGAAGGTCAACCTTAATCTTTTGAAAACAAAAACACATATGCCATTCTGCTATCATCTGGAACCCGAAGGTACTGAAAATTATAGTGCTTGTTTTGTTAGTTAGTTAGGTGACATTCCACATAGTCAGCCATAAATATAGATTATATCTTAAATAACACAAACACATCCAACAGGACATTTTATAAATGCTAGGACTTTATTTTCTTGTACACCATAACAGATGCACTTTCAGAGAACAAATACATGTTTTATATACAAGCTACTTTACTGTCATTGTGGCAGCTTGGTGGGACCTCCACCTCCTCTGAAACAATTTTTCACAGTGAACAAAAACCAGCTTACGGGATGAAGACATCCTGGGGCACAATGTAGTTTAAAGTGGATTCTGCTGAAATAAATGAGTTTTTCGATACAGAATTAGCCCACTTGGGGAGGGATACAAATGCTCAAAAGATTGCTACCTCTACTCTTCCTGTCAGTCCCCAGAGGAGGTAAAACTGACTTGGCATGTGAGGTAAGAATAATGACTCTTGACTTTATGCTGCAGACTGAACCACCCACAGTGGTATTTTAGATAATTTTGCAAACGGGGAATTGAAATTGCAGTGCCTGAGTCAGCTCCAGCGTCTTTAACAAAATGCCTTATGGATGTTTTCCTTCAGTATTGGTAGTCTCACACTGTCAGTCTTCAAAGACAGGAAACTGTGTTACTTATGTTCATAACAGTGTTAGGCTTGAGAATGTCTACAATCCTCTGTATTTGTACTCAGTTTCCGTTGGTCTTCAGAAAGTGCATTTGATATGTCCAGTCTGGCCACATGACATGTGCCTTAGTTACACCTTTTCTGGATTACTGCAAAACGCTTTACACAGGTCGAGTGGGTGGGAGCTGTCTTTAAAAAGTGTTGAGAAACTTCTGCCAGTTCAAAATGCCAAAGCCAAACTGCTGACTGGCATTAGTTACAGAGAACATTTAACTCCCAGTCTGTTTCAAGGCTCAATTCAAAGTACAGTAAAACTCCAATTTATGTAAAAAGTCAATTCCGTAGCTTCTTACGTAAATAGGGATTTTATGTAAATCGATGCATCTCCATAGGATACACTGCCACCATCGTAAGTGATGTCTTGTGGCTTCTGGCAGTGGGGGCGGGTGGTGAAGGATGGAATTTTAGATTTTAAAATGGCAGCGGCACCATTTTAAAATCTAAACACACCTGGAAACCCCTTACATAACTCAATGTTTTGCGTAAATCAGGATGTGGTTTACACCCAGAAAAAAACTTATGTAAGTCGAATTTTACATAAGTAGAGGCATAAGTAAATCAGGGATTTACTCTACTAATGTCTGCCTATAAAGTCCTTCAGGCTAGCTGAAGGATCATGTCACTCATATGATCCTACTCAGTTTCTATGATCTTCTGGGGAGACCCTTCTCTCAATTCCACCACCTTCCCTAGCCCATTTGATGAAGACACAAGAAAGGGTCTTCTCTGAAACTGATCCCAAGCTCTGGAATGCACTGCCCTGAAAAATCAGATTGGCCTCCTCCTTCTTCTCCTCCCTCTACAGACAGGCTTTTAGGCAATGAGGGAGTTTATTTATTTATTTATTTATTTGAATTTATATTCCGCCCTACTCGCACAGGCGACTCAGGGCAGATTACAACCAATCAACAAACATACAACACACAGTTAAAACTCTAAAAACAATTTTAAATGGGCGGTTCTTCTGAGCCTTTTGCAACACTCAAGAATGACCCCATCTCTTGTGCTTCAATCCAGGATTTATCCCTGATATGAACAGCCACATTGCTACTGATGCTCTTGAGCTTTCCTCAATAACAGCAGCAAATCTGGTAGGTGTGATATAGTTAGCTGGAGCCTCCATTAAGTATCGGGCCAAGTTCTGGCCCTTTGCATAAATAAGTCCATCTCTCCCATGTAACTGAGCTTCAACCACAGGGTTCTTCTGCTTAATATTATTATTTTCAAAAAGCCCAAGAATGGCTTTTTGAATTTATGCAATTTAGATTTTTAAGTATTTAAAAAAATATTTTAACTGTTTTAATCTTGCTTAATGTTTAATTGTTTTAATATATACTTTCATATTAAATTTTAACAATTATATTATTTTAATTGTAATGAGCCAACTATGAGAGTTAGCACATAAATAATATAAATAAATTAAATATAAATAAAATAAATAAATTTGGATTGAGCAGTGTTAAGCTATAAATCAGCATGACAAACTACAATTCTTAAATAGGTAGCACCTTTTCCTGAAATCGGGAGTTTACTATTACTGTACTTACCTTTTAGAAAGGTCACCTGTATTTTATTCATATTCTATACATTAAATGTTTCTAATACCTGTTAATGTACACTGTTTTTAGCAAGAGAAGTCACTGACCTCTGCAAACTATGAAAGAAACAGTAAACATTTGTAATAGTTGAACATATATAACTATATAACAGTCAGTGGAGGATCATCCTCCACCACCATGAAATGTGGTACCTTCTAACACATATTTTAAAATTGTGATTAACTACACTAATAAGCTGTACAAACTCAGGGTTGGCATGCCAATTCAACAAAACAGTCTCTTATATGCATCAAGATAATAAAGTAATGTAACACCTTCATTTATATTTATTTAATAAAGAGGGATTGCTTTTTCCAGATGGTGAATTCCAGAATTTTACAGCTAGTTACCATAACTCTGGGTTACAACAAAATCCATAGGGAAAATGAGAGATAATTTTGCATGGATTGTTGCTTCCAAATGCTATTTTAGCATGCATCCATGCAAGGTATATTGGAATGAGATGTTAAATTTTGTTGAGCTTATAGTGTTACAGTCACTGAATTGAATCCAGAATTTGACACCACTAGGAAATTTTGACTGTTTTCTTCCTATTCCTGCAGCCTCCTATGTTAAAAAATTGTTCTGAAAGGAAGAGCTTAAAACATAGGATTTTTGGGTTTTCTGGACTACAGATACCATGATTGTCCATTCTGGGAGTTATACCAGACACTTTTCCAACATCTCACTTTAAAGCATCTGGGAGAAAGGCCTAAATGAGATGCTATGAAGCTTAACTAGACCAAGCTGCCATCATGCTAGCAGGGAGCTTTCTTTCTGGGAAGTAAGGTTGAATGGAGCTTGGCCTAGGTAAGCATCAAAGCCTTCTCATTTAGGCCTTTCTCCCAGATATATCACACTACAAGGTATGCATTACTCCCATTGGCAACCAAAAATAATAATTCAGAAATTATTGTCACATACTCTTCCTCTACTCTACAGAAGATTCTTAGGCTGGGTCTGGTCTGGAAGTAGCTTCAGTTCCTTTGTAGATGGTTGAATCAGAAAAAGAAACTATTACATAAAATCAACACATAATCGGAGATCATTTTTGATGAGACAGAGATAGATGTGTTCTCTTCCACTTTGCAACCTGCCTTTTTGTTTTTACTTTTGAAAACACAACATATGCCTGCATTCTGTATTGACGCTATGTGGAGCACAGCTTTTTTCAGCCCATTTTTTCCCTACAAAAAGTGTCATGATGCATTACTCAGATGTGTTTTAGAGTGTCTGGTTTCCTTTTATGATTTATCTCAGGGCTGTGACAGAAATGTTCTATTTCAACCTGTGATAATATGCTTCACACATTAACTCTAATAGGGGTCACTACCTGTGTAAAGGTATAGCCTCTTCCCAGACAGGTCCTCATTCATGGTTCCATTTTTCCACTCTACTATCACAGCCTGAACCTTCACCACATCACACCTAAATCCTGCTGTTTCATGCTTAATTACACTTATTCACTTTCCTTGGGATACCATCATATAGGTTTATTGCTAAAACAGCATGAAAATTACAACTTCTATCTGAACACATGCCTCAAAAATCCCATGCCAAGTTCTGACCTCATATCATGTTTGATATGTGTGACCTCACTGAATGCCTTCCTTGACACATATGACAATATGATAGAAAGGGAGGGTGATATGACTATGGATTATCACAGCTCCCTCATCACCTTGATGGGGAATTCATAAAAAAGAGAGGTCACTAGATGAAACATGACACATAAGGGATTGGTTTGGCAGCTACTGGTGTGGTTTCATTTGCTGAGTCCCTTAACATACCCACACAGGAATGAAAAGCAACCTTACAACATGAGTTGTAATACCAAAGAAGTAAGGTGGTGAAAAGGGGAGAGAAGAGTAGAACTAGATGAAAGGGGCATAAGTGACCTGCAAGAGAAAGAGGTTAGCATGTGGAAGGAAGCAACATGGTAACTACCAGCATCTGCTTCCCCTGATTATTCATACAATATGCTATGAAGAAGGGAAAGAAAGCTAGTGTCATGCCACTATAGCAAACACACCACTTTTTAATGAGAAATGTCCTCTTTGAATGTTACTGTCAGTTGGTTCCAATTGCTTAATATTAATCCTGACAAACCCAACTCTCCTTCTTGTTAATGAACTGGTAACATACGTTCTAATCTGATGATGTGCTGTTCTACTACAAAATCAACTTGGCAGGGAAGGAGGACAACCTTCTGTCAGATAAAAGTGTCACGCGAGTTGGGTACAATGAGGAAAGCTGAGTACAATTTAGATTTGAAAAGGGCCTTTTCAATACAAAGCTTATTTTAAAAATTCACAAGTAATAACACAACAGAGAAAAAATTATACTGACCAGTAGAGAGGGAAATTACATTGAAGGAAAAATAACAGTGAAGGTGATACATTGATCATCTAGACTATTTTCTTTAGAAGGGTACAAGTCTATTGGATTCTAACCATTAGCAACTAGACCCAGCATGAACCTTCAGATCTGTATGTGCTGTTTTCTTTAAAGAGACAGATTCAATCTATAATGTAACTCTCAGCACATAGGTATAGATGAATGTTCTGACAAGTAGAGATGAATGGATCACTCTATGGACAGTCTGTGTCATTTTTTTAAAAAAATGTACACATCTCTAAATATGTTTTATGAATATGCATTCTAAATACACTTGGGGTACATTACATTTGAGCCAAATACTGCAATGATAAATATGGCAAAGAGTAAAGCCTGATTTACACACTAGTCTAGGACAGTGGTTCCCAATGTGGGGCACATGCCCCACAGGGGGACTTCAATTCCCAGGAACCTAAATCAGTACATTGGCTGATCAGTGCTTTGGGAAATTGACATGGCTTCTGGGAATTGAAGTCCAAAAGCCAAAGGTTGGAAACACTGATCTAGGATCAGACTGATTTATATAAGAATCTAGAAAGAATACATTCTTCAACTGCCTGCACTGCCAGCAAGCACTTATTTCTGCTTCACAGTATTTTACCTAGTTTCACTGAACAATTAGGATGGATCAGCTAAAAACAGAGATTCATATATTGGCCACTATGTCTTACATGGGATTAATGGCCCTCCTTTAGAGCCAAATTGGGGGCTCATATAGTCACTTTGCCATTTTAGTGAAGTAAACATCAATTTTAAACCCCACTCTTTATGTTGCTACCTTGCACTACTAAATGTACCATACTGGTGTAAAATAGGATATAAAAGACACTCTGAAACTGACATATTAACATGTAAGGCCATCTACATAACACATAGTCCTATGTCCTTGTTAGGTTCAGATTTTGTGTGCCTGTATTTTAATCTGTACAATGAAAAGCAAACTGTGGGGGAAAGCAATTTAGAAAAGCTTCAACCTTGTAGCAGGAAATTTGGAATTCTCTTAATTTATCCATCAAGTGATTGATTTATCCCTTCTAATGTTACTTTTAAATTAGTATTTGTATTCAATGCTGTATTTTACACGCCAATACACTGCAATACAAAAAGCATATGGAGGGAATTTGCACAATTAGGCAAACTGCCAAGTGCTTAGAGTTGTACTTTATTAACATCATTATCATGGGACTCCTTGGCATCAGATGGGGCTTGAATATAAGGACTAATAGAAGTCATTTTAAAACATCGTTAGCACAGGAATTTTCAGATTTCTATCAAGCATGAGTGCTAACTGTACATTTCTGGAAAGTATATGAACTGAAGGAAGAAGAGTTCTTTCCAGTCAGTTTCCATGTCCAATTGAAAGTGCTGTGGTCTTCCCTTAAGGTTCTGCATGTTTCTAAACCAAATTCAAAGTGTTATACTTATTTCTAAAGCCTGCTCCCATAACATTTCTACTCAGTTGTAAACCATACAATGAGAAGAATTTTCTCTCAGTACTACCACCCACAGCAATGTGTCAGGTAGATGCCAGGAGATAAACATTCTCAGAGGTAGCCCTCCACTTGTGGAATGACCTCCCAAAAGAGGAAAAACAATATAGAAGCACAACATTCCATATTCATACACTAGACTTTTTTTAAAAGAATCAAGTTAATAGCAGGATAATACTTCAGCCAATTGGCTTATTATTGTTTATATTTCTAAGCAATGGCAGTTAGGCAGCAAAAATAGCTGGGAGGGAGGGAGGGAAGGAAGGAAGGAAAATATATGAACACTTCATGCTATACCTGGACACTTTAGTTACTCTACCAATAACTTTGGACTCTTAATCATTATTGAGAAAAAAGAGCTCTCTGGCTAGCAAAAGAACACTATTTATATCCATACATCCTCCAAAACATTTTATATTATGTATCATTTGAAAAAAGTTATTTCTGGGTCATTACCTTTCCTTTACAGACTTCCAAAATAACAGTTTGCAATACTAGATGTAGTACAGCATTTAATAGCTCAATTATTTAGAAAACCAAAATATGTTCACTTAATGCTGGGACATTTTAGAGGAACATTTTTATTTTATATCAATGTTTCCCAGCTCTCCTTCTACTAGGCTTTCCTTCCCACTCTCATTGCAAGTGCTATGGGATTTTATGTCTCACATCTATTTCCCCCTTCTGTTTGTTCAGCTATGGACTGATACAGTGGCAAGTCCTTGTTTTGACAAGGAGACTGTACAAAAGGCATTTTAAGAGCATGATTAAAACTGTGTCTTTCATATTGTAACACTCTAAAGCAGTGTTGGTGAACCTACGGCACATCTACCAGATGTGGTACGCAGAGCCCTTTCTGTCAGCACGTGTGCCATCATAGGCAAGTCCCACCCCATGCCACCGGCACAAATGGCAGTGGCACTTTCCCACCCACCCCTCTCCCTCTGCCAATGGGGAGGCAAGAGGGGAACTGAACTCCCACCCAGGAGGCAGTGGTGGGGATGGGGACAAAGTGAGATGACCAGACACCTTCCCGCACCCCTGATAAGTAGTGGAGGTGATGGTGGTGTGCAGGCAGGCAACATGCATGCACATACACCCATGTGATGTCACTGGAAGCATACTGGTGATGACACATTGGTGCATACACACATGCAGTGCCTGCATGCATGCCTCCTCCTCCTCAGGCACCCCCTTGATGAAGGGCAGCAGCTCCATCTGGAAACACAGCTCACTTGGCAGGAGGTTCCATAGGGCTGGAGCAGACACAGAAAAAGCTCTCATTCTAGTGCTAGAGAGGTGAGCCTCTCTAGCGGATGGTACAACTAGAGAGCCTCTTCGGTCCACTCTGGTGGGATGGACAGATGTTCTCAGGGTGATGCAGTCTCTTAAATAACCTAGCCCACTACCATGTAGGGCTTTAAAGATAATAACCAGCACCTTGAATTACACTCGGAGGCATACTGGGAGTCAGTGCAGCTCTCGGAGCAGTGGTGAGGCACGAGCATAATGCCCGCACCCCATCACAACCTGAGCAGCCACATTATGTACCAGCTACAGCCTCCAAATGGTCACCAAGGGCAGCCCCATGTAGAGCGCATTACAATAATCAAGTCTGGAAGTGACCAAAGCATGTGATCATGAGCAAGGAGTCCAAGTCCAGGAGCGTGCGTACCTGGCGTATAATGCAAAATTGTGCAAACGCCCTCCTGGCCACGACTGCCACCTGCTCCTCAAACAGGAGTCCTGAGTCCAGGAGGACCCCCAAATTATGCACCAGGTCTGTTTTGGGCAAAACTGCCCTATCTAGAACCAAAGATGGTAGCTCCTGAAATAACGCAGGACCCCTGACCCACAGCCCATTGTCCCCCATCAGGAACTTGGAAAGGACTTCCACTGCATCGCTAGGGCCCCCAAGGGCTGAGATATACAACTGGATACCATCTGCATATTGATGATACCTCACCCCATGGGAACAGATGATTTCACCCAGTGGTTTCATGTAGATGTTAAATAGGAGAGATGAAAGCACTGAGCCCTGAGGCACCCCATATTGGAGAGGCCTAGGGCTGGATTTCTCACTCTCCAACCACACCGACTGGGTCCAGCCCCTCAGAAATGAGGAAAACCAGGACCACACAGTGCCCTGGATCCCTAATCTTCAGAGCCTTTCCAGAAGGATACCATGGTCGACGGTATTGAAAGCCATTAAGATGTCAAGAAGAGCCAGGACAGAGGTATGTCCACCATATCACTCTCTCCAGAGATCATCCATGGAGATAGGAAGAATTATCACTACTTCATTCATACCAATACAAGCTGTCTCAACATGATGAAACACTTCAGTAAAGATACCAAATCTTATGAAATTTCTCACTTCCAAGCAAAAATAAGTCAACCAGCAATTCTCCAGTCCTCCCTTCTATTGCTAAAAATATGCAAAATAAAAATAAAAATAAATCAATCTTTGAATTCTTAAATTCACTCTCATTATAATGTAGGGCAACTGCACAACTTACATAAACTATGCACCTTTGTGCAAAAATGGGCAATTTTTTGTCCAAAATTTTGTTGTCAACAATTCTATCCAAAATTATACAGTGAGATCCAACAAATCCCTTGCCACCCTTGCTGACAAAAAGGATGTTTCAATTCATCCTACCATGAAAGGATGAGACAAGCAAGAACTTATAACCTTAGTTCAGAAAAGACAAAGGAGATACTGGAAGAGAAAAATAACATACACAATTTAGCCACATTCATAAAAATCCCTAAAATCTTTTAGCCAATGTAGCTTTAGAGCACTTTCTTAATAGCAGGTGCCCAATCCTTTTGCAGTACAGAGTAAGTTTCAGCGAACAGAGTTACTAAACCTACTAATGCTACCCGCTTACTTAGTAGACATCAAGACAAGACTGTTTTCACCAGTTCCAGTTGTACCACTAACATGAAACTACATTCTAGAGTGAATTTTCCCCATTCATTTTCATATATATTTTTTTTGGTAAGGCAACTGCTTATTAAAAATTAAAAACAATTAATAATGTATTATTTCTCCACATAGTCAGATCCCAAAATTGCATATAAATACATGTTTACATGTTTAGCAACAGACAAGACTGTCAACATCTGTTATCGTAACATTTGCTATCAAGAGCACTTGTGGGTGTTTGTTTTGCTTAGTAATGAGATTCCCTTTCACAATCTTTTTTGCTTTTAATGACATCTTCAGAATATGTTTGCTTTTAAATTACATAAACTTGCCTTCCACAGCAGAAACATTCTTCTTTAATGCTCATCTTGGCATTGATATAACATGCCTTTCTTCCAAAGCTTAGAGCCCTTTACTTTTATTTTGTACCATCAAATTGCTTTCCCCTTTAGCCTCTGAAAGTAAAATGCAGACATCAAATAAAAAGAAACATAAACAATACCCATTTTTGAAAGAAAATACCTAGATGGGAAGAAGTAGTATAGTTTTGGCTTTATTTGTCAGCATATTGTTAAAATTTGGGGGTGTGGATGATACAATCAATACTTCCATGATCAATGAGCTTCCAGAATGAAGTATGGTGCATAAGTTCAGGGCACCATTCTCACATTTCAGATATGAACTCCATTTCAGCTGTTCTGTTTTAATAAGAAAGAGGGAATGCTATATAAAGTATATAATATCTCCTTCTCCCTTTCTTTACTCTGCAGGAGGTTCAGAAATAATAGGTGATGTGCATATTTAGGATAATGTTTTGCCTTTTGGGGGAAAGAAAGACATCTCAATGCTTTGCCCGCAAGTCCCTGATTCAGTGGTCAAATTCTCCAGCTAAAACAAACAAGGGCAAATGCTTCAAAAAACCTGTCCTGGAGACCAGTCCAAATCAGCAATACAGGACATATGCTATTCCTATTGTAGTACAGTAAAACCTCAGATAACGTTAAAACCTGGTTCCACAAGTCTTGGTGTTCTATGATTTTTAGTGTTATCTGATGCATGTTAAAATCCTATGGGATCCATAGAGATACATTGTAACCACACAGGCTTTAGCGGTTGTTATCTGAAGCATCCCATAGGATCTTAATGTTATCCGATGCAATTCTTCCCCCCAGATTCCTTAATGTTATGCGATATTAGTGTTATTCGATACTAATGTTATCTGAGGTATTACTGTACTTTGAAATAAGATAGGGAAAATAAATGGAATTGTGATAATGATCTATGCAGGTATTTGATCATGCTTATTCCTCACTTTGCAATAACACTTGTAACTGTCTACCACTCTTAACTCACTAGATGCCAACAAATGCCTGCAAAAAAGAAGGCCCTCATGATGAACTGGAAACATAAGCTTCACAAAGCTAATTTGGTACTTTGTACAACAATATGGAACCTCGGTTAACGTAATTAATGCATTCTTACAGTGAAAATTACTTTAACTGAAGTTCCTATAGGAATGCACTGAAAACCAAAATACATTAACTGAAATGTGGTTTCCCATAGGAATGCACTGAAAACCAATTAATCTGTTGCGGGGAGAAATTCTGTAAATGGAGCCACTATTTTCTATGGATTACTGTTTGTTATGCGATTTTTATTTAATTTTGTTTATTTATTTATTTATTGCATTTATATCCCGCCCTCATCCAAGGACTCAGGGCGGCTCTGTTAACCAGGCCATTTGTTATGTTAACCAAGCTGTTGGTTATGTTAACTGAGCCGCTTGTTCTAATCAAAAAAGGAGTTGTATGAAATAAATTTACTTGTGGTGGAGGAGTGTTTTTAAAATGGCTACCGTCCTGTAATGATCAAGCTGAGTAGGGGTGAAAAGGCTTCCCCAGAAAACCTAAATAGAAAATAGAACTAGAATTATGTCAAATGCTCTACTATTGGTATCTAACAACAATTACATGAATTTGATTTTTACAATGAATACGCAATGCTGTGTTCACAATGAATTTACAACTTCACAGTGAGAACTGATATGCAGTTTACCTCCTGATGCATTTTCTGATCCAATGGGGAATCCATGTTTCTACATACAGTATTGCATATCTCTCCCAGAGTAGAACAGTGGCTAACAAATCTTAGGGCTGAGAAAAAGAGGCCACAAACAGAACAAGTGTGGTCTAATTTTTAAAAGGTCAAGATCTCCTCCTTTATTCAATGACAGAGTCTGATTCTTAAGGACTTACATATTAAACAGAATACATATGTTTGCAAACATACAATATATTTGCTATCTGCTGCAACACATTTACGTAGCAGAACAGGACTTCTGGTGAATACACAACTTCATAAATTATCAGCCACATAATTTATAACAGCAATAAATAATTTCCCAAAAGGAAAATGTATGTATGTATTTACTCTATATCCAGAATTCATTACATCAGTTGGTGGTACACTATAATTCAAGAATTCAATTTTTTAAAATTAATTTCTGAAAGTATTCCAGTGCTGTCATATATTAATACTGGCTTTAATATTTCATGAAATTATTTTATAGTATCTTGGAACTTTACCAAAGAAAGAAAAACACCTAAGGGATTCCACATCTGGTTTTCCTTTGGAAATCACTGGTGGCCTTTCTTTTAAACTTGTTTTCTGCACACTAGTTCAAATGAACTTGCAATATAATCTTCCATTTGGATAAACAGAAAAAGTATGTTAGTATTGCTGTAATCAGACAGACTCAAGACAGCTCATTAGCAATATTAGATAACATAGGAGGGATCATAAAAGACTAAAGTGTGACATTAAGAGAAAATCACTATTTTAAGATTCATATCACTCCTGCTGTACTGCATAGAGGAAAAAACAATCTTTCCAAAATCACATAAAAAGCTATTATTATTTAATTCAGTGTGAAAATGATGTTAGTATTGTGTGCTGCTCAGGATAAAACAACCTTGAATTCCAAAATAAGTGTTTCAACCATAGATACATGACTGGAAAGCAGTGTTTCTACTTATTAACAACTAGGAAGATGAAGAAGTATATACATGTCCTCTGTTTTCTATACACACATAAATAGTACATGTTGAGAGACATGATGTGTTCCTACATATACACACACCAGTCACATATTATGCACTTCCACAATTCTGGGTATAGAAATAATACATGGCAAAACAATTGCTTTAGATTAGGGGTGCCCAAACTTTTTGGGCCGAGGGCCAATCATGTAGTTCAAGGAGCCGATCACTAAGGCCCAGGGGCCGGGTGCGGCCCCCGATGCCAATTCGTATGGGCGCGTTTTACTTCCACTTCCAGGAGCAATGAGGGCTTCACGAGCCGGATGAATTGGCGTTGGGGGCCGCACCCAGCCCCCGGGCCTTAGTGTCTGAAGTGCACGGAATGTTGTTTACCTTCCCACCAAAGTGGTACCTATATATCTACTTTCAATTTCTTTCAAACTGCTAGGTTGGCAGGATCTGAGACAGAAATGGAAGTTCGCTCCATCATTCAGCACTCAGGTCTCGACCTGCCGACCTTCTGGTCATGAAGTTCGGATCTTAAGTACTCAAGTTAACAAACCAACAAACTAAGATTTGACATCTTGGTTTAGAACAATGATGGCTAACTTTGGCACAACAGCTGTTCTTGGACTTCAATTCCCTGAAGCCTTGAGCAGCTAGAGTGCTAACTTGGGCTTCCAGTAATTTAAGTCCAAAAACAGCTGGAATGCCAAGGTTAGCCATCACTGGTTTAGAGCTTTGTCACAGCTAAATGTAGTTTCTTTTAACAACCAAGGAAACCCTTCCACCATCACAGGCTATTAAATAATTTCAATCCCTGTCTAAGATTCAAAACTGTGAAGATCTCCAAAACCACATACAGTATATTCTAGGGAAGTGTGTTGATGTGCTGCCTCACAGCTGACAGCAGACCTTTCTCTTAAAAAAAAAGTTTATTCTCTGTTGAGGTACATATTCATTTACAAGTCTGTCAATGTCATATCACAACATAAACAAAGGACTAAAAAAGAAATGACACTACAGTTTTAGAACTACAGTAATACCCCGGATAACGATTGCATTGGATAACGATAGAATCGGATAACGATGGAAGTTTTTTGGAAAAAACTTGCATCGGATAACAATTCTGGATAATGATTCTTAGTGTTATCTGATGCAATGGTCTGCAGGTGTGGGGTGGTTTGGGTAGAACTACCCAATCTACCCTCCATGCGCAGTGGTCTCTGATCGCGTCTTTTTTCTTCCCTGTATTTAAACTACAGGGAGAGAGAACTGCTTTTGTCTTTCTTTCCCTCCCTGTATTTAAACTACAGGGAGGTGGAAAGAGAGAGATGTGATTGGTTCTCTAGAAAACCAATCACGTCTCTCTCTTTCCCCCTTCCCTGTAGTTTAAATACAGGGAGGGAAAGAGACAAGAGTCTCTGCGACTGCAGTAAGGTCGGGGAAAAGGCAGGTGCTTTTCCCTGACTCTACTGCAGTTGCAGAGACCGCTGCATGTGGTGGGTGGCTTTAAAGGCAGGGAGGTCTCTTTCTTTCCCTGCCTGCCTTTAAAGCTGTTTGTCCCTTAAGTCAGAGCTTTTTTTTTAGTGTTGTTCGATGCATGCATCGGACAACGCTAAAAATCGGATAACATCATGACTTGTGGAACCAAGTCATAACGTTATCCGGGGTATTACTTTACGTATTTCTTTTATCCTACAAGCTATTAGTGTGGTGTCATTCAAGTAAAGACTTTGAGACACACTATTATAATAATACTTCAACAAGGAAGTGAATATTTAGCACATCAAGTACATTAAATCACTTTGAAAATCTAGCCAGGATACTCCTTAGTTATGTATGCCTTGCTGTAAGTTGCCTGGATAACACAATGAACTCAAACATCAGATGGAAGAACCAGAGGTTGGGGGTCTGATTTCTGACTTTGTAGAAGATTGGTAAGCGTGTGCAGTCATGGACAAGTTACACAGTCCCAGGGAGCCTTCAAAAGAAGGCAATGGTAAATATATTTTGAGGAGTCCTGCACCTAGAAAATCTTGGGAAAATGTGACAAACGTAGAAACTGGTGGCATGCCAAGAAAAAAAAACTTGCATTCCTGCCACAACACCCTTGCCAGATAATAATAAGAACAAAATCTTAATATAATAACAAATAAATTAAAGCATAACAATAAAAGCAACGAGTGCAAAACTGATCAGGCCCCTTCAACAGCAGACCAGTTTGAATGATTGAATCATGATATTTCTGCCTACCAACAATATAGCAAACAAGAAGTCAACCTAACCTTCCTCCACAATAACTTCTAGTCTCTGAAATGGACCATTTGTGGATTGCATAGGAAAGAAAGACAGAAACTTGAAATTGGAGATTAAGAGTGTTCAGGCACAACACAAATGCACCATATAACATCTATGTACAACTGTAATTCAGGGCTATTACATGAAGTTTTTCAAATTCAAAGTGTGCTTCATGCCTTCCAGTCAGTTAAAAAATTATCCATTTGCTTCCAGTCAAAATAGTGTAAGTACAATTTCTACTTCTTTCTTTAGTACTGTATCTGAATGAATATTTTAGCCCCAAAGCTAAAAGTGGTAAAGTTGCTAATGCTCCTACTGTGATACTTTGATTAAACAGTCCAGTAAATGTATAAATAAAGCATTTATACCAGCAAAAAAAAATCCTTAACTAAATCTTATCAACTGGGAATCACATTAGCCCTAAATTATGTTGTGAGCATAACATGAACATTCATTAAATTCTTTGTTTTTATTGATTCTTTCAACTTGACAATACAATTTTTAATCTTTATGAGATTTCTCATCTACAGGTAAGAATGAGGCAAGAGTGCTATTTTTTGCTCTTCACATTCTCTACAACAGGGGTGCCCAAACTTTTCAGGCTGCAGGCCAGTCATGTGGTTCAGGGAACTGGTCACTATGGCCCAGGGGCCGGATCCTGACCCCGATGCCAGTTCATCTGGCCCATGAAGCCATCGTCACTCCTGGAAGTGGAAGTAAAATGTGCCCGTACGGACGCGTTTTACTTCCGCTTCCAGGAGTGATGAAAGCTTTGTGGCCCAGATGAATTGGCATTGGGGCCCGGATCCAGGCTCCAGGCTGTAGTTTTGGCACCCCTGCTCTACAACTTTTGTAAACATCTCAACTAAATCTGTATCTTTTTTTTCAGAAACCAAGGATCCACATAGCAGGCACAGACTAAGCTATGAGGCTAAAAGAGACGAAACACCCTTTCCAATGCTTCTAACCTTAATTCTTAGAAGTCTCTGCAGCAATACAGCAGCAACAATCCTCATTTTGTGTAAGAGCCTGAAACAAAGCAATTTACTTGTACTAAAGCATTTTTTTTTTGCTCATTCTTATTTTGTGCTCCACATTCTCATTTTCTTTCATCATTTCAAAGTTAAAAGACACCTGAGCTTCTTTTGTGAGGAGAATAAGAATTTCACGGTCCCTCATCTGGGGGGGCATGACAATAAGAAAAATGAGGTTTTACATCAATAATGTATTCTTCAGAAATGCCAGGAAGTAGCATATTGTACCTTAACAGCAGGTGTGTGCTTTTAATAGACATAAGTCTAATATTCTATAAGTTTATGTCCTTCACAACTGTCATATATTTTATACCACCTCTCTGAAACCAGGAGCAAGCTGCAGCCACAATTAGCCCATTGAATCAGTGAAACTTACAGACTGATTCAATGGGTTTACTCTGGTTGCAAGGTATTGCTAGATTTCAGCTGTTATCTCAGAATCAGAACGATGGTAGACTGCAGACTGATGTTGTTCATATATCCGGTCACCATTTTGAAACACACACAATCCACAAAATATAAACATGCAGAGAGCGCCACTATGTTGAGACAGAACTGTGAGAAGTTTGGACAAAAAGACTTAATGAAATCTATTGTCAAGGAAGCAACAAGCTACAAGATACATGGAAAAAGTGCTGTTGCAGCATTTTTCCTCTGAGCAAGACAGTAGCTATGGAAACTATCTTTAGAAGCCAACTGGCCTCCATCCCAGCACAACACTTGAGAGGGGGGGCAAAAATATGCTACTAAGAGTCAATGAGTCAACAACAGCAGACTTACTGCTTTTGTTGTGGCTATGGTTCTTTCAAAAGAATGTTAGAAATAAAGAAAATTGTACCCTTCACCTATATGGTTTAATAACTAGGTCGCCATAACTAAGGCTGGCAGCACACACTTATAATGATATACATATCAACACACAAAGCCAGAAATTAGATGAAACAGCTATTTTAACTGATAGCACGAGGTTTTTGTTTTGTTTTGGTAGATTTACCTAACTTTTTCAAAACAGTAGCTGAGTATAGATGCCAAATATTTGGGATCCTTGTGTTTTAATTTTAACCTTGCTTCCCTTCAGCATGAGAGAATGACCAGACTATGAAAGTATATATCTTTCATTTAAGGCTGCTACCTATCTTTGAGATTTATTTGCTGGAAGAAATGAGAGACAATCTGACAGAACATTATACAATTATGCAAGGTCCAGGAGAGAAATAGGTAGATAAAGTTTTTCTCCTTCTGTCCTGACATTACAGCACAGGGTATGTCCTTTTAGCTGAGAGACAGGATATAAAAGGCAAATAAAAAGAAGTGTCTCTTCACTCAGTACATATTCAAACATATTCACTTCCACAAGATATAGCAATTGCCAACTTGAATGGTTTTAAAAGGGATTAATTACATCCATAGAAGTGAGGACAACTAGTTTCAGTATTAGAGGCATTACAGCCCTGCATATCAGCTGCTAGGGGCAGCAAGACAGAATGCATTGATGACTACCTGGTGGGCTCTGCATAAGCGACTGACTGGTTACTGTATGAACAAAATGGTAGCCTTTATTCTGATCCATCATGCTTCTTTCTATGCTACAACTCTGCTGACTTTTGCTATGTAAAAGAAAGTCTTATTTTCAACACAGAGTCATGAGACTGGAGACACACTTTAATTTTGCAAACCCAAATGCTTGCTGTTGGACAGTTACTTTGTAACAGACCATTTAATTATTGGGGGGGGGGGTTTAACTGTGCAAAATGATTTTATGAAAATTGTGAAAGAATCCATTCATTAAGAACCTAAACAATCTGGAAACAGGGAAGTCATGAATTTTTACCATATATTTTCTTTTTTGCACAAGTTAATATTTCACTATACTATAATATAGTTTCATGAAAAAAATAATCATTAAATACTATTTTCCACTACAGTCCTTTTGTTAAACAGTTGCTAAATATTTGGGGTTTTTTTTATATGTTCACATAAATCCTTCAAATCTTGCTGATATGACATCACTGATACTACTAATGTAAGGATTAATCTTGTAAGGAAACAGTGTATAATATATACAATAATTATAGATGGAATCTTAAGACTTACTAATTGTTTCTTCGGTAAACATGGAGCCACCCGTTCCCCCAACCCCAGTCACTTGTAATATGCAAAACTGAGCCTTAAATCAATAGTGCTTTCATTGAAACAGCCTCAAGAGAAAGGGGATAAAATTTGCTCTGTGCCAAAGAGGCAATTTGCCAGTGGACTAATCATAAACTGTTAAGGCATGCAAAAAGAGATTTAGGATTTAAATTCAAAGAAAACACATGGCTGTTTGGCAGACCCAAGTGAAAAAGCAAAATGTATACATGTGTAGAAGCTGCAACCTTAGCTAAACCTTCTTTCCAACTAAAAGAAGGGATCTCAGATATAAAAGTATGGTTATATAAACTCAAGCTTAAAAGAATGCTGAATTCATGAGGATGCCATATTTCATTATATGATGTGTAATGCCCTTCATTCATCCCAACACTGTATTTTCAACATTTATCCATTTGAATAGACTATTCTTCTAGTATAGCATACTACAAACCCTTGTTTTTGTTGGCTTGTTTCTTTCATGATATCTGGTAATTTGGACCGGGTATAGATTTCTTAAAATAAAATGAAGTTCATATTTAGGATATCAACCCGCATCACCCAATACTCCCAAATGGCACAGCTTCAAGTGCCAACACTGAAATTGGCAAGGAAAGTCATGACCCGGAGAAGAGCCTTTTTGGCAGTGGCACCAACTTTATGGAATTCCCTTCCGGTTGAATTGCACTAGGCCCCATCCCTGTTTACATTCAGAAAGCAGCTCAATTCGCTCCTGTTCAGAGAGGCCTTTGAGAAGGGGTCGACAATTGCCTAGTGTTAGGTTTCTCATCTGGCCTGTTCCTACCATCAATAAGGTTCTGTATTGCTATTACGTGATTTTAATATGTTTTTAATGTGTGTTTTCATTTGTTAGCCGCCCAGATTGGGAAAACCTCCCCGATGGACGGGGTACAAGTGGAATAAATTCAAAAATAGATAAATGAATAGATAAATAAATAAACTTCTGAAATCCACAAAGATTCTGGTTACAAAAGATCATCACTAATACAATAGCTGACTGCCTAAATCAGAACTCAAAGCTATTTTCAGCTTTAAGGCTTAATTTAGAACTTCCAGTAAGATCAGAAAAGAAAGAGTTCTGGTTCTACTGAGATCCACTCTATTAACTGAATGCAAGTTTCTTTTTTCTTTAAAAGGACTCTACCACTTGGGAATTTAGTCATTGACTTAAAATTACGGCAGGTCCAATTGTTAAACCACATAGTACCTCTCTGTTCTTGCTTAAAAGGATGAGTCCTAATTCCTAATTAGGAAATTGCAGACTTGGGTATGAGACATAGATTCTGTATTACTCCCTGGCTGCCACCACTGAAACTATGAAAAAACACCAGTGGTGTTATCCAGCCACATCAGTCTGCTAATATTATCTGTGTCTTTCAGTGGACCTGTATGTTATTGATTTTCTACAATATATCATTACTAAGTCCAGGCAGACAGTCTTCATGGGGCCTTCTTTTTAACTAGCCATGCTGACTGAAGAATTCTTGATATAACACTAAAACCTGGTTCCACAAGTCTTGATGTTATATGATTTTTAGTGTTATCCGATGCATGTTAAAATCCTATGGGAGCCATAGAGATACATTGTAACCACACAGGCTTTAGCGGTTGTTATCTGAAGCATCCCATAGGATCTTAATGTTATCCGATGCAATTCTTCCCCCCAGATTCCTTAATGTTATGCGATTTTCGTGTTATTCGATACTAATGTTATATGAGGTATTACTGTATTGTAATAATGCTCTTGCTTGCTTGCTTGCTTACTCGGTCATTCGCTCACCCACTCACTCACTCTCACACACACACTCACACAGAAAAAGAAAAGAAACAATTACTAGGTCTGCTTAAATGTTTTTTCCCCAATTTTTTGGAAGGGTTTTGAAGTGTGAAAAGCAAAGACATACATACCCTCACCTCTTGTGTCCACTTCCATCAAACATAGACATACTGACATAATCAGTGCAAACTACAGTAATACCTCGGATAATGCTAAGACTTGGTTCCACAAGTCTTGGTGTTATCCGATTTTTAGTGTTATCCGATGCATGTTAAAATCCTATGGGATGGATTGGATAATGTTAAAGCTCCAGAGAGATACATTGTAACTGCACAGGCTTTCGCGGTTGTTATCCAATCCATCCCATAGGACCTTAACGTTATTCGATCCAATTCCCCCCCCCATTACTTAACACTATGCGATTTTAGCGTTATCCGAGGTAAACGTTATCCGAGGTATTACTGTATCTGTATTTGATTCTGCCAGAGTAACCTTATAATTCATCAGATTTTACATCCATAACTACAAATATACATTTAAGATTTTAAAATGTAATCCTAAATTCCTGACTTTACAGAAACTAAGAAAAATCCTGAGCAAGGCGGGGTATAAATGTGAAATAATAATAATAATAAATAATAATAATAATACTGATGAAGGGGAACGCATGAACATCTGTGTTTGCAGCATGAATTCTACCTTCAGTCACACCACACAGTAAATTATTTTCAGACACTACAGAACTTAACCCAGTTTTTGTTTCAATTATTCACATCCAAAAGGTGGCAACCTTTTTTAATTTCTTTCTTTTTTTCTTTTGTGCTTGCTTGTTTTCCATTTTATGTGAGATAGTGTACTATGATTCTGTATCTATGATTCAAAATGCCAGGAAATGGCCTGATAGTCTTGCACATATTCTTGTGCACGTATTGTTAGAAGGAAAAAAGAGGCGAAGTTTCACATTGCAAAGGGCAGCCTGACAATTGACACCAATGGAAAGTACAGTAGTTCAAGATAGTCTACAGAAGGGATGGCCACCTTATGGCCTGCAGGCTGGCCCTGGCTCACAGTACAATTACATGTGGCCCACCACCACCCTTGCCGCTACTGGAAGCAAAACTGGACACATTTACGACAGCCGGAAAATGCACCCACACATGTGTAAATGTGCCCATTCCTGCCATAAATGCTGCCATAAATGAAATTATGGCTGTTGTGAACGCATTTATGACAGCCACAGACATGTTTTATGGCAGTGTTTACAATGAGAGGAACCATGTGACTGGCCCACTCAGCAGTCTGGGAGGCATGGTCTGGCCCATGACACAAAGAGGTTGGGAAGCCTTGGTCTACAGCAAGGGTCGGAATCTGCGGCTCTTGAGCCGCATGTGGCTCTTACACCACTGTCATGCGGCTCCCGGCCAGCTGCTACCAGGCGTATAGTAGTTGGAGATGCTTGCTCCGCCCCCTGCTCTCTGCGGTTTCTGTGTAGGAGTGCGGCAGGGAGGCGGAGTTCCCTGGGAGGCGGGCCGCCCCTCCTTTTCCTAGGAACCAATGCCAGCAGAGAATGGGGTAGAGTGGCTGCCGGAGAGGCCAGTAGCGGGATAGGCCTGCAGAAGGGGCGGGTCCGGACTGCCCTCTCTCTTCGGTCCAACGGGGGAGGGCGCCAGCGGGATGGACACCGCATGGAGCCAGTTCAAGGGAGGGAAAGGGGGTGAGTGTCAGGAGCGCGCGCCGTTGGGAGGGGGACGTCGTAGTCGCAGATGCGGAGGCAGGTGGGTGCGCGACAGCAGCGGGAAGGCGCCTCTGCCCTTGGGGCTGCAGGGCTCCACTTTCCCCCTCCTCCTCCTCCCCCTCCGGGGCGGAGGGCATCGGCCGTCCTGGCGCCTGGCAAGTGGCCTCCGGCCCTCTCGGCCACGTTCCGGTTCCAGCTGGAGCTTCCGAGGATGAGTGCCTGGGCCGCCCGGGCCTTCGGGAGATTCCGGTGAGCGGCCTCTTGCCCTCCATCCATCCCTCCTCCCCGGCCCAGCGGCCTCCATCGCAGCAGCGGCCAGAGCAGAGCCGATCTCCAAGGGGGGTGGGGATGGAAGAGGGATGGGTGGGTTGGGGGAAGGCCCTCCCCTTGAAAGGTCAGCCAAATTGGCTCTCTACAGATATTGTCATCGCTGTACTGACAATATTTGGCTCTTTAGATGAATGAATTTGCCGACCACTGGTCTACAGGATACCCTCTTGTGCTCTGTACCATTCACAAAATGACACCAAACAAGTGAAAACCCCAGATGCTGACTCTTTTCATCTGAACCACATCTCACCCAAACAAAAAGCTATTGTCATATATGAATTCTTCTTCTTCCATGTCTAGGCCAGATGTGAAACTGCCAAAATAAAGGCACCATTTGGTGAGTTCCTTCTGCAGTTCCTTTCATCTGACCCAGTGTGAAAAAGATTACGGTTGCCATTACCAGGGTATGCCTGACTGTGGTTCAAAAATACCAAAATCTTTGAGGAGGCTCTTTATGTGTACCCCATCATGTGTGAATGGCAATGTGCATTAAAGGGTTTATTCATTTTAATAAAGAAATAAAAGACGAAGCCCCTGTTGCCTGGATTTTTTCCAAAGATTTTAAAAAGTGGGTGGCACCAACCATTCTATTTCAAGATACACACGACTGAATTTTTCAATTTATCGGAACTATTTTAAATCCAGAGGTTTTAAGATCACCTAATTCTGAATAGGAGGGCAGTTTTATGCTTTAAAAAACCATAGATCAGGCTCCCAACACCAATTCATTCAGGTATTAAAACATGTTCTGTGCATGTACGGCATGCATTTTTCTTTTGCTTCCAGGTGGAAGGAACCATGTGGCTGGCCCAATCAGAAGTCCAGGATCAAAACCATGTGGCTGGCCCGATCAGAAGTCCATAGATCAAAAACCATTTGCTCAAACTTCCCCAAAATTTCATGGAAAGCAGATTGTCTGAGACTTCTGTGCCAAATTTGGTGTTGATCCAAAGTTCAGTTTCAAAGGCTTTTTTTTTCCATTTCAGGTTGCCTCCATTTTTAGAATTGCCTTGTAGAATGATTTACTCTGCTGTATGTTAAGCTAAAATCTGGTCATACTAATCTAAATAAAACTTGAGGGGCAGTCAGTCTCAGTATTGAGTTATGTCATATATGGCTTTGAAATAGCTTCTTCCTCTTCCTAGTGATCTTCAGGTGAGATACAGTGGTACCCTGAGTTACAAATTTAATCCATTTCCCAGGACATTTCGTATTACAAAAAAATTGTAACTCGAAACTCGGTTTCCCATAGGAATAAATTGAAAACTTTTTTCTGACATCTGGAACAGATTAATTGGTTTTTAATGCATTCCTATTGGTAACCGCATTTTGAGCTATGAATTTAAATTCTTAACTCGAGGCATTGTTTTCAACAGATTTTCATTTGTATAACAAAAATGTTGTAACACAAGAGGTGTCCATAACTCAAGGTACCACTGTACTGCAATGTAGGGGGAGGGAACTGTCTTGGCTATTTCTTGAGTCCAGTCACTGTAAACCCCTTCTGGAACTACATTCTGAGAAGTTTAGTTTAATCTTTCAGTACACAGTACTGTTAAAAAGTATCCCTTGCTCTCTTTAAATTATCATCAAATACAATGAAAATTCAATAAGATTTGGTCCTGAAATGTAACTGGGGTGTGATATATAATTTAGGGGCAATGTCAAAAAATTCTGCAGGGTTCACAATACTGTGGTTTTTGAGTTCTGACATATCTGAAGACTAACATAGTAATGTCGCATACAGCTGTGGCCAATCTCCCAGATTGCTTGAATAGCTGTTAATGTATACTGATATAGCTTGAGGGCCTTATTATCACAGACATCTTATTCTTTTAACTTTTGCAAAGAATGATTAATACTAACTGAAGTTTTTTTTAAAAAAAATCATATTATAAAAGGCTAGCTAGAAAGACATACTGTGGGCATATGTTAAAATAAATAAATAAATCTGGTTCTTAATAGTCCTCAGACCATTACAAAAAATTAGACTTGTTGCTTCACTTTGTAGGAACTAATTCTCTTCCTGTGACTCCTAGTAAATCCTAGTAAATCTAGGAGTCAGAAGATCTAGCAAATGTTCTCACATTTCCCAAAATATTTTGCACTCTTGGCAGCAAATATATCAAATATTTCCAGGGAGTAGCCATTGAAGGAATGGGCTATGATCTACAAGTGTACATCAAAACCCAACTTGTTATCTTTTAAGGTGCTGTAAGATTCCTTAATGCTTTTATTTCGTACTTTTTGGAGATAGCCTTAAATACCTCAAGTGCCAGTGTTGGACACTGTTTGGCACTTTTTGTACAAATCTGAAACTCATGTTATCAGAACAGTGGGGAAAATGCAAATATGGCCAGTACACAATGCACTACATGTCTTGAGAATAATCGGGGAAGTAATGTTAAGTATTAAAGTATACAAACTATGTGGCAGGTTGTTCAAAAAAAAAAAAACCCTTAAATCAAAGGAAAAAATGTTTCCCCAAAAGATACTTTAAAACTGCAACTCCCATAGATAAGTTTCAATAAATGTTTGTATTGTTTGCTACAGTCTTGCTTAATCAGATTTGAACATGTGAGCAGATTTGTAAACAATACATGTTTTGTTGTATAGAGCCAGCCACAGAATGCTCAAGACACCCTGGTGATAAAGGCTAGCCCTTGAGAAGCATTAAACTTCATTCCCCCAGTATTTGTCAAAAGATGTATCCACCTGAGGGAAAAGAACAGATACAAAACAAATGTAATTCTACAGAAAACAGTAACTGAGTAAATTTGAGGAGAGGAATGCTATTTCTCTGCTGGGATACAAAATAATCATTCTTGACATGATGCATCAAATAAAAAAAAAGAGTGGCAAATTCTACCCAGTTTAGTAATGTCATTTTTTATTTCCCAAGTGATAGAGAATAGTAGTATCATGAAATAAACCAAAGACTATCTTTGAAGAGCAAGTTTGGAAATTAACTTGTGAATCATCCAGAAAGTGCACTAAGCACTATGTGATGGTATAGAAGTGGGATTGCTTTGCTATACAGGGAGAACCCAATGTAGGCAGGATTGTTTCCTTTTTATTATTATTATTATTAATCAAATTTATTATTCCGCCCTACTCGCACAAGCGACTCAGGGCAGAGCACAACAGGTATATGGTATACCACAAACACACTAAAAGAGCAATACAATTTAAAATCCATTAAAAACAACCTCCCATTCCCTAGCCTAAAAGGAACTGGATAAAAGGAATGGGAATTGATAAAAGGAATGGGAATTGGAGTCGGAATAGGAGGGTAGATGTAGGAAGTTAAATAAGCCAGCGGGGGGGGGGGTGTCAGTAAACCATCATTACCCCACACCATTCCCGCCAGCCAGGTTTTCAGGCCCTTCCTAAAAGCCAGTAACTCCGTCTGGAGGCGCAGCTCCAGAGACAGGCGGTTCTATAGAGTCGGAGCGAACAGGGAGAAGGCCCTCTTTCTACTGCCAGAGAGTCAAGCCTCTCTGGCAGATGGTACAACTAAGGCACCTCTCCGGTCTGCTCTGGTGGGATGGACAGATATCCTTGGGGAGATGTGCTCTCTCAAGTAACCTGGCCCACTACCATTGCATTAACAATGCCATCTATCCATCTCATCCTCTGCCACACCCTTCTCCTTTTGCCTTCGATCTTTCCCAGCATCAAGGCCTTCTCGAGTGAGTCCTCTCTTCTCATTTGGTGTTCAATCATCTTCAATATTTGTTCTTCAATATTTGTCCTTCCAAGAAGCAGTCAGGGTTGGTTTCCTTCAGGATCAACTTACAGTAAAACCCTGATTTACGTACGCATTGATTTACATAAAATTTGACTTACATAATGATTTTTTTTTTTTCAGAAAATGCATCCCATTTTATACAAATAAATCATTTTACATAAGGGGTTTCATTGCATCTTATAAGTCTAAAATGGCACTGCTGCCATTTTACACTCTAAAATGGTCATCCCATGTCATTTTAGACTTAAAAATTCCACTCCGCACCACCCGGCACAACTGCTAGAAGTTGCAAGACATCACTTACCGTGGCAGTGGTTGAGGCTGCAAAGGCAGTGTCAATGACTGCAGCATTTTTGCTGCATTTTCCGAAGTCCCCACTACTTCTACCGGCATTGGTAAAGCATGGGGACATATCTGCTTGGTTGCGCTCTTTGTCTTGGTTGCGCTCTTTCCCCAAACAACCATGGATGTTAATGTCTCTTGAGTTGTATCACATAAAGCTGCACAACAGGATTCTCACCTAGAGTAGGCCTACTGAATGTGCAAGGATCTTCGTTTGATTGAAATGAGCTTGTTCTAGTTCTGACTTACTATGCTAAATTAATTTGCAACTAGAACAGGCCCATTTCAATCAAAGGAATTTATAGAAGAGATGACTAATCAAATCCTTCAATGTAACTGTTCTAGTGCATCTTACCATACTAAGTAGCATGAAATATTTGGTTTGGTTCATAAAAAGCAGGGATTGTTATTTGTTGTTGGAAAAAGGAGCTGAGGAGTTCTCACACCCTGGACTTTTACATGATAGAAGTAAAAAAGATATATTGTACATTATTATTGTGCAACAAGACTCTCGCCAAGCTGGAAAACAATACAGACAGTCTAAAGAGCTGGATACTCTCAGTGGCTTCACACCCAGAGGGGACTCTGATAAGATGCTATAACCCCATCATATGCCAAGGACAAAAGGATGATTTAGTCTCTGGGAATAAATAAAGCTGGTACAATGCACTTTTTCTTCCAACTTGCCATCTATCATTGTAGACCTGAATTTTAGAAGTGAGACACCAATGTCTCAGATTTTGGAATGATTCCCTTTGAAATTATGATATGTTTCCACTTTGACTGATTTTAGGAAGTGAGCATCAACACAATAATTTAAGAACAGCATGATATATAAACTGCTCCATGCCGTTGCTTTTATTGCATCTTTCATTTTAAATGCTTTTAGTCTACTTCCTTGTTTTAATGCTTTTACATTCTATGGTAACTTACTGTTGGGCCATAACAGTGCCTTCATTGGAGCACAACTTTTCATGCAAGGGATTCAAATGTTTAAGGTTTCCTTTCAGTACTGGTGGACTGAAAGGACAGCTCCCTTCTAGCATTTTGCTACCCCTTCCCAAGCATGTGTAACAAAAATAAAAACAGTAGAGTAGTGGCACCTTCAATACTTATACAGTAATACTTCGCATAGCGAGCATCTCGCATAGCAAGTAACTCGCTTAACAAGCAGACCTTTCCCCAAAAGGACTGCTTCGTTGAATGAGCAAAAACTCGCTTAACGAGAAACTTTGCATCTGCGGGGTGTTTTGGAACGTGGGTGGGGACCCCCCCCCCCGCCGCGTTCCCAAAAATCCTGCCTTTGTCTGCGGGGTGTTTTGGAATGCGGCGGGGGACTCACCTGTCCGTGTTCCAAAACGCCCAGCTGATGGACGGCATGTCTGCGGGGTGTATTGGAACATGGTAGGGGAATCTCCCGCCGCGTTCCAAAACACTCTGCAGACACACGGTGCACATCAACGGGGCATTTGGGAAGTGTGTGGGGATCTTCCCCATACCCTATCAAATGCCCCACATGCACGTGCGCGTCAGCAGGGCTTTTGGGAAGGGTAATGGAAAAGTCCCCCCGCCGTTCGCAAGTGCCCCATTGACACATGCTCCGCAGCAGCAGGGAGCTTGCGAAAGGTGGGGGGACCTTTCCAGTACCCTTCGCAAGCGCCCTGCTGATGTGCACGTGCATGCAGGGCATTTGGGAAGGGTACGGGGAAGGTCCCCCCTCCCACCCTTCCCAAATGCCCTGCTGATTAGCAAAGCGAAGCACATTTCCCTATGGGAAATGTGTTTCGCTGAACGAGTAACTCGCATAACGAGTAACTGTGTGGAACGCATTTTGGTCATTATGCGAGGTATTACTGTACAGCTATGTCAAGAGTGGTGTTTTACAAGATACAACATTAATCATTGAACTACAGTTTTATATACACACAGGAGACAAGGTGAGATAGAGGAGACGGTCAACAATCACGCTAGTAACAGATTTTCAAAATGATGATAGCAATGTTAACCCAGTAATGATCCATACTTAGGAAATTCACTGATGGGGGTTAGCAATTGTAAAGCCACTCCTCAAACATCTGACATACTTTGTAAGCTTAAGTAAGGTAAGTCAGATGCTACTTGAAAACATAAAACAAACATGATAATTTAACTAGAACTAAGAACAGAGAAGAGCATCATACTCCTAATTTAAATTAAGGGTGTCTGTCATTCTTATAGAAGACATGTACCACTTCACACATTATCACACATATATCCACAATGTTTTAAACCTGAACAGAGTGACATACCCATTCACATGGAAAGGCTCCATGCGAACAATAACCCTGGAAAAACTTGGCTATTATCTGACCTTAGAGGCTAGATCAGACCAGGAACTTCTCTTCTTGAGACTTTGGGATCACATGAAATAAGTGGTAACAGAGGATAAGGGGCAAGTCTAGGCACTCTAAGCATCTTGGGATCACCAAGTGCTCTAAGTGCAGTGTTGGAGAACCTTGGCACTCCAACTGTTCTTGGACTTCAATTACCAGAAACCCAAGTTATTACACCTGCTGATCAGGGCTTCTGGGAATTGAAGTCAAAGAACAGCTGGAGTCCCAAGGTTTGCCACTGTGGCTCTAGTTTAGTGTCTGAACAGGAAGGACTACATTTGTAATGTGATGGCAGCAAATTACACATGCTGTGTTGAATCATTTCTTACAAGTTGGTTTTCTCCTCTGCAACATGTAACACTATCGAAGAAGGGCCAACTTCCACATTTGTGACATGCCCACTGTCAAACACAAGGAGCAAGATCAACTGTTGTACAAAGCAGGCCTCCCCTAGTGCAACGTAAATTTACTTTCTTCTTTTGTCCCAGTGGCACCGGTACCACCTTGATCTGCTTCAATAAACTGCAAAGCAAGAAGACCTAAGTGCATGCAGACCACAGAACTGCATTATAACACAGTTAGGTCTAACCTTAATGACAGTAGTTTTTCAGTCTCAGGCAGACATAGATACGGTATTTCACATCACTTGCTACCTGTCAAACACAATGTGGAACTGGCAGAAGTCTAATCTACATCCTATACCAAACTCTGAAAGCACTTCAAGTAACAACTTCTGTTGAAACCAAAGACGCAGAGGTCATGGTCCTAGATAGGAAACCACCAGGCATAGGTAAAGGTAAAGGTCATCCTTGCTTGAAAGCCAGTCGTATCTGACTCTGGGGTTCAGTGCTCATCTCTGGTTATAGCCAAAGAGCCAGCACTGTCTGCATCTGCAAACATTTCCATGGACATGTGGCAGGGATGCCTAGATGGCCAAAAAATGCTGTTTACCTTCCCCCCTAACTTGTTCCTATTTATCTACTTGCAATTTCTTGCTTTCAAACTGCTAGGTTGGTATATGTGATCAGGCATATGTGATCACAAATCCTGGGGCCCTGCTACAGTAAGATTTCAGGTATATGTGTACTACTTTATATGCACAAATACATATTTAGAAATAATTAGTAGAAATTAAATTTCACAAGAGGTAAGCAAATTAATATTCCAGTCCAACCACTTCAAATAAATTATTCAGTTAACTTGCACTCTACCCCAGACTACTCCAAATTAATTTCTCTTCCATTAATTTACCATTAATTAATTGCCAAACTGATCCCGTGACCAACCAATTACATTTCTCTTCACTTAAATCTATTATTCCCAAACCAATTCTAAATAAATTCATCTTCAATCAATCTGTTCCCTCAGATTCGATATCCTTCTCAGTAATTTTGATAACACCCAATTCGATTTCACCCACATGCATAATTCAAGAGAAATGTTCCCAAACCAGTTGATTTCCTCAAGTCATTCATCTCCCTTCTCCCATCTCTGAAAAAAGGGGGAGAAATTGGAAGTGGACAAACATGTCTCCATATGTATAAAAGAATCCAAAGAATGTTCCTTAGACAAACATAAGTTCCATGAGAACAAAAGTCAGTGTCCTTTCTTTATGCCCAGCATAACAGTCAGACAAGGCACAATCAAGAATATTCCCAGAACAATAGACACATTTGCACATAGCAGAATTGGTCTGACTTAACTACTGCCAGGTCAAACACATTTTATTGTGTTTGAAAAATACAGAGCATAGAGGAAGTGGTTGGAAAGGAAGAAGAGAAAAATGGCAACCCAAAGTGAGCACCTATGAGCTGTCAGGACAACCCAACTGACATGACAGAAATTGATATCCCTGTTGCTTTGAGCTATTTTCCCCTCAGAAGACAAAGAACTTGGCACAATAGAAAGGAAGACATTTGGTTCATCAAGGTAAGCCTCCACACAGGTTCTCAGACAAAACTCTACCAAGCTTTCAGGCTCATGTACATAGCATTCCTCAGAGGAATTGCCTTTCCCTAAAGCTGTCATATGGAGAAATAAGCTCCAGAAAAACCACCTCCCTCTGCTTCAGTCATTCATAAGTCAATTGTCATTGCTGCAGCAATATCAATGTGACTGCACCTTAAAAGAGCACAGAGAACCACAGACTTACACGGTTACTATTCCAAAAAATTAATACAGCAAGACTCACTGGTATATTTTATACCACGACTGTCTCTCTTGACCATGTTCTAATTAAAATGACAGGTGTCTGCCTATGCTGCAAGAGCACAAGGCCTCCCTCACTTTCACTGTCAACTAGGCAAGGTGTCTAACCTAAACAAACCTGCCATAGGTGCTCTTCCCCTGCTTAATGCAATACATTTAAGACACAACGGTTCTAGGCTTTGCCATCTGTTTGAGTTCCATGATGAAAAGAAGGTGAAATACAAATTATCTATGTTCCTTGTGCAAATATCTTCCATTTTATTCATTCATTTATTCCTTTATTAATTGATTAGTCAACTGACCAAATCATGTTAAAGTATAGTAAAATACACTGAGTAAAATATGATTACATAAGATAGGATAAATTAAAAATTACAGTAAAACACCGGATAATGCTAAAACTTGGTTTCACAAGTCTTGGTGTTATCCGATTTTTAGTGTTATCCGATCCATGTTAAAATCCTATGGGATGGATTGGATAACGTTAAAGCTCCATAGAGACACATTGTAACCACACAGGCTTTAGCGGTTGTTATCTGATCCATCCCATAGGACCTTAACGTTATTCGATCCAATTCTCCCCCCCAGATTATTTTTATTTATTTATTTATTTATTTAGATTTATTATCCCGCCCCAATCAGGCGAACCTGACTCTAGGCGAACCTGACTCTAGACTTAACATTATGCAATTTTAGCGTTATCCGATCGTTATCCAGTGTTTTACTGTACCTTATAGTATATTACAAATAGAATATGGTATCAAATAAAATAAGACAGAAAAGTTATACAATAGGATAATCATTAAAGTTCAAAGTTAGTCAGTGAAATTTGTCACCGTTACATGCAACCGCTATCTGTTCAATAACATATCTTCTCTGTTGCACTGCCCTAACTATGAACCTGACTATTCTATGTAAAGGTAAAGGCAAAGTTGTATCTGACTCTAGGGTTCAGCACTCATCTGTTTACAGCCAAAGTGCCAGATGTTTCTGTGGACATGTGGAGGCATGCCTATACACGAGAGTGCACAGAACACTGTTTATCTCCCCACCAAAGTGGTACCTATTTTCCTACTTGCCATTTCTTGCTTTCAAATTGCTGGGTTGGCAGGAGCTGGGTCAGAGACAGGAGCTTACTCTGTCTTGTCGTACTTGGGTATCAAACACCAACCATCCAGTCTTCAAGTTCAGCATCTTAACCACTTAGCAACCACAGTCCTGATCATTCTAATTTATTTGTGCCTTGAAGTAAGTTAGTTAGTCTATCATTAGAGTCCCAGAATAGCATTACTGTATGTCTAATTGTTTATTTTCATGTCAGAAATTACCCTGGGTTGAAAGGGTTTTTCATGTCCTCCATTGTGCAGCTCTCGGGAAATGAACCCATCTTTCCAGTCTCCAAGCCTAGCACTTTAATCACTAAGCCACTGGAGAAGCTACACCATTCTGTCTAATAATGTCCATAAATCCCATTACAGAACCATCAATATTTCCTTGCCATTGAAAGAAAAAGAAGTACTGTAGCTGAAAATGGGGGAAATGTTAAGAAGATCATCTCTACAAACAAATATTAAAACCAAGGAGTAAGAATGCATGAAAATTATGCTTCAGTCCAACTCTGAATGTGAGCCTTAATTTTCAAGCTTCTTGCTATTTTGGAGTGGGTAAAACTTGAAATGCTTGAAAAACCTGGAATGTGGAAGCAACTCAAACAGTTTGGCTACATGGTAAAAGTCCTCCCTGAAATCAGCATAAACAAAAGGGTTAGAATTTCTCATTCTGTCTAAATAGCTGGTGCAAGCAAATGATCTGATGCAAAACTTATGTGTTGATGGACTAAACATGCTCATACTGGAACATCAAAGATGACATGTTGCTTATTGCTATGGTCAACAAGAAGGAAATTGTTTTAAGGAACACATCCTAATCCACTTTCATTCATGATAACACTACTTTCTTCATAAGCACAGCTTTTCAAGACCCATGTTAGAAGTCAGGATTAGATTACTATTTTTAATCATAAACAATTAAATTCTATCTGTATCACTGACATCACCATCATTTATGACTGTCTGCATTTTTAGTAGAACTAATATACAATTCAAATGTTACATCCCTAGACTCTGTTAATGAAATGTTGCCTCTATGATGAAATAGCTTATTTGCTTCCATCATCTACATTTAGTAGCTTCTAAACCACAGAACATATTTTCATGACAATACTAAGTTTCACAAAAGTTGCCTGTCAGTAAGTTGAAACATCAAGGCTTGAATACCAGCCCATATAAAGTTACAGTTGCACTTTCAGCTCTCCAACCTACAGGCTCGCTCGTGAATATATCAGACAATGTTTGCAACAAATAATGGTCCCCAAACAATCAAGCAGAATTGCTTTCTTGCTTGGTCTGAATCCCACGGAAATTGTGAATTTAAGTTTACATCTGCACTAACTAAGCATCCTCTCTCTTTCTCTCTCTCAGCTGTTTCCAAATACCCACAATCAATTCACACAGGAAGAAATAGCTGCATTGGGGGGCAGCCCACCCCTTAAAAAGTGCTTACAGAAAGAATAGGCCAACTGACAAGTCCATTATTGATATCTCACACACACACACACACACACACACACAGAGCAAGTAGCTAATTCTTCTCTTTCATACCCCTCATGCCCCTTCTTGTGCATTGGAAAAAGTTAAGTAACTTTTATATATATATATAAATTGAATAGTGGTAATCAAAGAGAGGATGGATAGAAAGAGAAAATTAATATGTCTATCATCTCCAGTGAATGAGTTTCTTTACAAATTGCTTGGGAACAACTTTCAAGTATCCTTCTGGGTCAGTCAATGTCCAGTCATAGATGTGAATTTACTTGAAAAGCTTCATTTATCTGAACCAACAGAAGCACAAAAAATAAAGAGCAGAAATAAAGCTCTGTAGCAAGAACAGCAAAAACTAAGACCCCAAGTAAGAAACCTGTAGGATTAACTCCCAAAATTAAAACCCCAGGTCATTACACACAATATATATAATCTCTCTCTCTCTCTCATGTGTATGTTCTCTCTTCCTCATCCTCATCCCCCTAAAAAGATCATATTTCTCCGCCATCAATCAGAATTAAGCTGCTTATGGATGCGTAGCAATTTGGCACATGCAGTTGCCAGTAGCAACAGGGCACACAATTGCACATCTCCCCTCCTCAACAACGGCAGCAAAAAGGAGGAGCGACTAAAGAGGGGCAGCAGCAGATGGGACAGCAGAGCAGGGACAACAGAAAGAGAAGGAGCAGGAAAAGAAGAAGGCAAAGGCAACTAGACTAGCAGGAAGAGAGATCAGGAACAGAAAGACAGAAAGGCTAGGAAGCCGGTCACATGGTTCAGGGGGCCGTATGGGCGCGTTTTACTTCCACTTCCGGGAGTGATGAAGGCTTCCTAGCCTGGACGAATTGGTGTTGGGGGCCGGAGCCGGCTCACAGACCATAGTTTGGGAACCCCTAAACTAAGACAATGGCCAGAGACAAAGTTGGGGTGGGATGGGGGTCCAGGATCTACATAAAGTTGCAAGGCAGTGACAGATGAGTTGAAGCGCCAAGGTCAACACAAGCAAGTTGGCCCAGACAAGTGTCTCTCGATTTAGCTGCCCCTCCCCTTCGTGAATTAACAAGGCCACTTTGCCTTAATCCTGAGTTCTCCAAAGTGCTGGGCAGCAGCTCCCCGTTTCCTTCCCCTGCAGGCCCAACCCCACTTAACGCTCAGTGACAAGCCCAGGTCCGACGCGCACCGTTGAGACCTTATCAGGCTTTACAGTGGAACAAAGTAAATAAGCATAAACAGAAGGGCCTCTCTGTTCTCACTAGCGATCCGCCACACGCAGGGGGAAAGGCACACGCACCAGCACAAGAGTCGCAGCCAACGAACGCCACGTTCTCCAGACAAGGAACTCGCCAAGCCAATGAACTGCTTAAGGGACACGGGGGGGGGGGGGGGTCGTGCATCACCTGGCTGGGAAAGCCCTTGCTCGAAACTCAGTCGTGGTGCTCCTCTCGGTTCATAGCCAAAGGCGTTTCCATGGTCACGTGGCAGGCATGACTAGAGCACGGAACGCCGTTGACTTTCCCACCGAAGCGGCCAACTATTTTACCCACTCGCCATTCCTTCCTTTCGAACTGCTACGTTGGCAGGAGCTGGGGGAGAGACAGGCGCTCACTCCGTCGTGCGCGCAGCGCTCGGGTCTCGAACTGCCGACCCGCCCACCTTCCCGTCGTGTCAAGTACGGCGCCTCAACCGCTCAGCCACCTCAGCGCTCCTCCTGGGAAAGGTGAACCCAGGGCCAATATAGTGTCTGCACGTGGAGGAGCATGTCCGCGCGGCCTCACGCGCAGGACGGGGTGGGGGGAGGGCGGTCAGCCGCGAGCACGCGCACTTTTGCCCTCGTGTGACTATGATACGTGGATAGTCTACGCACGCGGGTTTTATGAATGTGTGTGTGAATATATATATATATAATATATAAGCTTCCCAGCCAGCCTGCGCCTATACGCGCGTGCCTGCCCCCCTTCCCCTCCCCCCCCCCCCACACACAGAGAGAGCCTGTGGGCCGCTCTCCATCTTGCTTTTCCCACACAAGTCCCCCCTCAGGCGCAGCCGGGCCGCCCCGGCGGCGGCTCCTTCTCCGCCTTGACCTCGGCGCAGGAGCTAAAGGGAGGAGACAGGAGCGCGGGAAGGGGAGGGAGGGGAGGGAGGGGGTGCGCCGGGTGGGGGAGGGGGGAGGCGTGTGAGAAGGCGGGGTCGGGCCGGCGGAGGAAGCGAGGCAGGTGAGGGCGCAGCCGAGGGGAGGGGGCGGGGGGGCGCCTCCTAGACGCCTTACCTGGTCTGCGGGCCGGCATTCTGCAGCAGAGGCGGGGCTTCTAGAATCCCCGCAGGGCGGCGGGGCCAGCCCGGGGACCCCCGGAGGAGGAGGAGGAGGAGGGTGGCGGGGGGACGGGGAGCCCCCGGGTCGTTAAACTTCCCATGGCCGCCGTTGGGGAGCCCTTGAGGCACGGCGGCCGCCCCTGCGCTCCTCTCTCGGCGCGTCTGGCGCGCCTTCCGCTTTGTTGTGGCGCCGCGGGGCCGCCTCCGACTGGCGCTCCCTGTCGGGCTGCGGCAGGGCAGGCGCTTCGCATGGGCTGCGGGGGGAAGAGGGCCCTCGCTCGGGGCCCGGCAGGAAGGCAGCGCAAGGTGACGGGCGGCCGCCGCCGCCGCCTCTGCTCCTTCTGCTGGCTGCCCTGAAGAGAGACTGCTTAGGATCGGGGCTGTCACATCCAGCCCATCTGCTGCGATCATAATCAGTTGCCACTGAATGGCTCTGACAAATCTGTGCCTGCAGCAGGGGTTAGGGAAGTCAGGGCGAGGGGAGGGAGGGAGGGAGACGCAGGGAGGGGGCGGCGGGGGGGCGGGCAGTCGTGAGGAGGGGGGGGGAGGCCCGCAAGCGCGAGGCTGTCCGCGGAAACCTGCTATTGTGTGCTGGGAACTCGCGGGGACCCGGAAAGCGAGAGGCCGGCAGGATCGAGAAAGAGCGGGCCAAGGGGCAAAACAGACACTCTGTGCGTCCTTGAGTTGCGCCGCAAAACTTTAAAAACAAATACATAAGAGAGGATCCTTCGCCCCTTCCTTCCTTCTCTCGCCGATCCCTTTGGTACAATGCCTCCTTCTGATGAACTACATCAGCAATCACGTTGCCTCCTACATCTTAGGCATCCAGTTGCTTTAGAGTGTGGGTGGGTGTGAAGATACCATCCTGATCTTTTTTTTTTCTCCCTTGGAGGAGGAGATAAAGAAGGTCAGACCCGCTGCAGAAACCGACGCGGGGCGCTTTACAGGACTTTAATACTGTACTGCCAGTCTGGCTCAAGACGTCTCCGTAGCAGGTGTTACAGCAGGAAGAATTGGTTAGAAGAAAAGATACTTCAGATGCAGGGCAGAAAAGAACTGGCAAATCTGACAGTTTAGGACTGTGTTAGAATTGGACCTTTTGGGGGAAAAGTTGTCTGTAACTTCTGGGTGTTTTTTTTTTAATGGTCCGGTTTTTGAGCCATCCTATGCATGGATCTACACAAGGTTAAAATGTGGTTACCCCAGTCCCAGCAAAGAGGCATGTTACAATGGCCACATTAATGGAACTGTTAATGTCTAATGGTGACACCATATAGGAGACCGGACTGGATGTGATGAATATGATACAATGGGGGAAAGATCACTGAAAATTATGGGAAATTATGCACAAAATCCTTCTAATCCTGGATCTAACTTTTGCTAACATATCTGAAACATTATAGAACACTAGAAGTGATTATACATTTATTTCTTCCCCCACCCAACCCCCCACCCAAATGTGGTTGCATGACACTTGCATTATTATGTTGACATGACTTTTAACAATGAACTGCCACAAGCTATAATAATTTAGTGTCAGAAATTGTTCTGGGTTAAAAGGTTTTTTTGCTGGAGAAACTCCACTCGGGGTGCCCAAATGAGGCTCCTTTCATGTCCCCAAGATCTTTTCCCAGTGAAGTGGTCCCTATTTATCTACTTGCAATTTCTTATTTTTGAACTGCTGGGTTGGCAGGAGCTGGGACAGAGACGGGTGCTCAAACTGTCATCCAGTACCCAGGTCTCAAACTGCCAACTTGCTGGCATTCCAGCTAACAAGGTGAGCTTCTTAACCACTGAGCCACTGCAGCCCCTGCCACAATCTAGGATGTCAGGAAAGGCCATTCTTCTCATATATTAAGTCACACAGTGGTTTTACCACAGGAAGTGTTTGTGCCAACCTCTTATAGCATGTTGCTGCTGAAAGTTCCACTGATCAAGTTATATCAGCAGGATTCTGGCCTACGTACATGTAAGCAATCTAGGTATACATACTCTAGCTGGGTATGAGATTTCACCCTCTACAAAGCATTGCAGGGGAGCTCCAGATGGGTGGTACCTGTGCAGAAACGTGTTTGTTCAAGTGGAGCATGCGGTCAGAGTGAAATTCTCTGAAGGAAACCTAGCATCTGTTGCCAAGGGAAAAAAACTGCCATGTATATATGTACAAAATGAAATACAACGTACAATTTATACCCCATATTTCTCTGGAATATATATTATAGTGCATTTGGAAACAGGTAGAAAACATACAGAAAATGAGTTAAAACAACTCTGTACTGCTAATTACACGCTAAACCACTCACGGTTAATTAAAACTGAAAGGTTTTAGAGCTGGTGCCTTGTAGAAGCCAATTCAGATCTGCTAAGCCAACTCACACTTAGAAGATGGGCATCAGAGGCATGAAGAAAACTGTCGGATTTGAAATTTCACAACCAAAGGGAAGCTTTTGTACCTGTTCCTCATTTTTCTGCCTTGATTTCCCTTAAACTTTTTAAATTACTTTAGATTTCATGAGAAATCTAAGAAGATAGTGAGACTCATGTCTGGAGTGTAGTATAAAATATATGCCAGTATCAATATACTGCCACGAGGAATGTAAATGTTAACTGCATTTTGTGCAGTATACAAACATTTTGCTGCAAAAATCTTGGCCGAGCAAAATTCAATACATCAGTGCAAAATCATTTTAATGAAATGGGTGCTGCTAATTGGTTGTATGATCTTGTGCAGGAGCAAATTGTTTCAGTGATTGACACTTTTTTGGGGGAAGGGAGAGGTATGTTGATGTGACAAGATACTCTTCTACACTGAGCATGAGAAAATATAAAAAATATTTGCTAAGCCTGAGTAGTGATAAAGCTGAAGTTCACACACAAAAACTCATCTTTTAAATCCCATGCAGAAGTGCAAATTTTCACTGGTTATTGGTTTTATGGAACAACTTGTGTTTTAGGCTCGGGGTGTGTGTGTGTCATTAACTGTGCTGCAATCCATAACCTTAGAACACTCGAATGTTCATTGCATGGCAAAAGAACTAATGAAATTTCTAGCAAAGGTTTCCAAGAGTTCCTGCAATCATGCTAAAAACAAATAAATTCCAATGAACATTGATTTAAAAGAGAGAGAGAGAAAAACATAAGTTAGTGTTTTATACATATGAGCACATCAATACAGGGACCCTAGAATGAAATGGATCGTCTGTATGTCATGGAGCACTGTGCAAACAGAAACTAAAACTTCTATTGATGTTTCCACCTTTTTCTGAAATGGGATTCATGCAGAAATATTTATAGGCTAAATGCCTGTGAATGCAGGTACACATTTTTGTAGTCATTTAAAGATAATTCCATGTAGAACAAGTTTTCCTCAAAGCTGCAAACCAACAAGATATCTCTGTATCTTTCCGGCCTTTCCACCCACCATTCATTCAGGCCCCTCTTCACACTACCATGCTATGCAAAGCAGAAGTGAACTTTAAAAAATCAGGTTTAGTGGAGACAGGAGTGAGATTTAGGCTTTCAATTCCCCAGAGAATCCTATTATATTCCCAGCATGACCACATGGAGGTGGGGAATCCTAGGTTTGTAGGCACAATGTTTGTGTGTGGAAGACTTCTCTCTATAACACTTTGCATTATCTACCATCAGATAAATATCTCAAAGTAAGCACTGAAGGTATTTCTGAATATTAACAAGAAGCAGTGAAGAGCATTTTGGAAATAGCTGTAGCATATTATAATGTGATGACAAGTGCTATACAGTATGTGCAAAAATCCTGATAAAATGTCAACAAAATTCATATTCTGTGTACAGTACTTGACATTCAGAAGTATTCAGAAAAATAAGGAAGATAGATCTAGAAAGATTTCTAGGCTTTTATGTTTAAAATTAAATATGTGGAAGGGAGGCTAAGTAGCATTACAATCAATGTCTTTTCACCAATTAGGAGGATACCTAGCTCTAGAAAAGTATATAATGTAGTTAAGAATAGTGAGCCATAGGTAGCAAAAGAACGCAAGACATCTACAAGACAGGAGAAGTGTGGTTTCCAGAATATCAGTAAAGAAGCCAAATAACTCGTTTCTCAGTTAAACAAAAGACTTAAGCAGACATCTAGATTGAAATGCTAGAACATCTACACAATAATATCATGTAGAAGCTCCTGTCTTTTGATCATAATATGGTTATATAATATATAATTTCCTTTGTCATCAGTCACTATGCACCAGTGTTTGGACTTGAATGCAAAATGTGTTAAACCGGTGACTTACTAGTGTCTCTAAAATAAAGTGTTCTCCTACATCAGCAGACTTTGTGCCAAAGGTGAACTTACTAATTCTAAGGCTCTTAGTGTAAAATTGAATTAGTAGAAATTTTGGTATAATAACAGAAGCTTTATAGTAAGAAAAGCATAGTAGCGTTCACTCAGAATGGGTAAGATAGCCATCAGTAGGAGGAAAGGAGAATGAGGAATAACTGTATAGTTTTGAGTAATTGGACTTATTTGATACTCTCAAACATCGGTATGAGCCTGCTCTAGTCCCGGTCTCCCTCCCCCTCTTCGACACTCGGAGGCGGTCCTTCAACAGAAGGATAGGGGAGAGAAGACAACAGAATGGTGAAAGGTTTTAGGGTGGGTGATAGGGATTTATGTTATGTTATTATGGGACTATGGGAGGTGACGGGTCGGGTGTGGGTGAATATATTTATTTATTGTATGTCCTTTTTATTTATGTATGTATTTATTTGTTTCTGGTGTTGTTCTGTTTTGTGATATTGAATTGTGTTTTTTTTTGTTGCTGATTTTCTTCAATGCAGACAATTATGTTGTATTTTTTTGTAAACTTTTGATTGTGTTTCCTTATTTTAAAGTTTAATAAAATTATTTTTTTAAAAAAAAGAATGGGCTTTACAAAAACAGATTGTACCTCCTATGCCCTGAGCAGGGCTGGGCAATCAGAAGTTGCCGAGCTGGAGCTCCCATCACTACTCACTGTTGCCTATGCTAGGCAGTGCTGAAGTCTGAAGTTTGAAGAACTAATAACTCTCCTGTAAATGAATGGGTTTTTGATATTGATTTTTTAAAAAGAGTCTGTAAAGTGGAACTGCTTAGTGACATCTCAGCCTACATCTCTTTCATAAAATAATGGTGAGACCTTGGTTGTTCCTTTTCACAAATGTCCTTAGAGAAGAGTAGGATTCAGTGATAAGGAGACAGCTCCATGTCTTCCATAGAAGATAGGAAGTAGACCTGAGTTAAAATAACCATAACTCTTATGCCTTAAGTGTGATAAACTCCTATTTTTTTACATTTTAAAAAAATGTATATACAACCTTTATTCCAGAATTGGAACTCAAGACAGTTAGCAATACAGTATAAATTTTAAATGGAATAAAAAATAAAACACAATCAAATTATTTTAAAAAATAGGATTAAGTGTATAATGTTATTAAAATGTAGTATAAGTGGTCCATTATCTGCCAAATGAATCAGCTAGTAGAAAATCCCAAAGCCTCCTTCATCTTAAAAGCTCTTTATTTAACCATTCATATGTGTGATTTATATTTAATAATGGCCTCCTTCTGGAAGACCCCTGGGACAGTGAAGCTTGCCCATAGCTACATTGGCTGCCTCAACTTTTGAGAGGCATAGTGGGGAATAGAACCCCCCAACCTCTGGTTCTGCAACAAGATATCTAAACCACTAACCTCCCTCAGTATAGTAAATATTGATTTTAAAACTTGCTATAATCTGTAAACATAACTCTTTTTAATAATGTTTGCATAGTCCTGATAAACATTTATTATTTTCTACACTCAAGCAGGTTTCTGCAAATGTGTTTCTGATTTCTTTTTCAGATGCATATATAACAACTGATCTCTACAGACTGGAACATTTTTTTTTCATTACAGCATAAACAATATAGCTATTTCTAATTATTGTAGGAATCTCAGATGCAAACCCAAAACAATTTACAAATCCAATGCAATACAGTCAAACCTCGCATAAAGAGCGACTCGCTTAAAGAGTAACTCGCTTAAAGAGCAGAATTTTCTCAGAATGTTCGCTTCGCTTAACAAATAAAACCAACCAAATCTCACTTAACAAATAAATCAGGGTTCCCATCCCCCCCCCCCACAATTGGTCACTTACAATGGTGTTTCGCTTAAAGAGCAAACTCACTTAAAGAGCAATCCTGTGGAACGCACTATGCTCTTTAAGCGAGGCACAACTGTATTCTGAAATCTCTCCCTCACTTTTCCTTTGTCCTTGCTGTCTCACAAGATAATAATTCTTCAGAAATAGTTTCCATAAGTTTCCCTCCTGCAATCAGCTTTTATTATGTTCACATGCCTCAGAATGTACTTGACCTTCTTAGAGTTCTACACCTTAACAATAGCATTTCTCTTATTTTGCTATGCTGGGAACAGGGACTTGCAAAGCTGTGAAACAGAATGAAAGAACATTTGGGATCAAAACTGTGGTTCATAAACAGCTCAATCAGACTATAGAAAGGAAAGCAGAAACAGCAAAACATTTTGATAATAGTGACCATGTGTGAGGCACCGAAATGAAAGCTTAAGAACTATTAAGACTATTATATCCATGGATTCTTTTTACTTAATACAGTATCAGAATTGAAAGCAAACTTTAATAACAAAAATTGCAAGTTAAACAAACACAAATGTTATGACTGGATACTAACAGCACAGCAAATTCTATTCAACACTTTGTCACAGTTACCGCATATACTCAAGTATAAGCCGAGTTTTTTAGCCCAAAAAATGAAACTCGGCTTATACTCAGAACAATGACCGCAAGGGTCCCAAGACCACACTGGATTGAGATTTGCCAACAATTTAATTAATTTTACCATATTTTCATCTATTATGATTATTAAAACTCAACAGTTGCTGCATTTCCCACCCGTGGATTATACTTGGGTCAATCTATTTTCCTGGATTTTCAGGTGAAAATTAGGTACCTCAGCTTATATTCAGGCTTATACTCAAGTATATATGGTACTCATACTTTCTAAATTGTGATAAATATGCTTTATACTTTCTGATGGTTTACTGTCTGTCTGTCAAGTGAAACTCTGTTACAGGAGTCAAAAAGAAAATACATTATGTCTAAACCCAGACTCCAAAATTATCTCTGTGCCCTTCCCTCAACTGCTTATCAAGCAGCAGAGGCGAGAGGAGTTGGAAAACAAGCCTATTTTACCTGGTCTCTGTTCACAGTTTCCCCAAACTTGTCCCTCCTTTCAATTTGTTTGGAAACAGATTTCTAATCCTGCCTGACTCCTTCTTTAAGAGCCTTTCAGATTACCCAGTTTTGCTGCTGCTTTGTGTGGAGATAGCAATTTAAAGCTGCCTCTGCTTAATCTTCCAAAATCTATCAAGCACTCTACATTTAAAATCACATTTTGGCTCTTAGCAGGGGTACACAGACAGAGACTCCCCAAAGATTGTGGTATTTTTAAACCACAATTGGGCATGCCTCAGGCAACAGCAACCTTGTGCTAGCTAAACTTTCCTACACTAAGTCAGGCTAAAGGCACTATGGAATGAATTCACCAAAGAGGTCTTCATTTTGGCAGTTCAATGCCTGACCTAAAGCAAAGCAATCACACTTATATACCACCCCATAGTGCTTAGTGCACTCTCTGGGCAGTTCACAAATTAATTAGCATTTTGCCCCAACATGCTGGGTACTCATTTTACTGACTTTGAAAAGGATGGAAGGCTGATTCAGCCTTGTGTATTTTACTTCAGTAGAAGTGTCAGTAAATTCTGGAGTTGCATCTTTAAACTCTATGAAAAAAAATCAAAATCTAGTAAAAAAAGTAAAATTATTTTTCACCTTAAGGATTTTAAAGGCAGAAGATTCAACTTTCTTCTTTTTAAATTTAGCAAGAAATAGAGATGTTTCTGGATCCCTGCAAAGAGCTTGCCCTATAGAAGATAACATATTTGCATATTTGGATATTTTGAGTTTCATGATCTCATTTGGCAATCAATCCCAGTTACAATTTGTATATTTGCATGCAATCCAACGTCCCTTCCACCAAAGAGGCCATCATTCCTTTTAGTTGACCTATGTTTTCTTCCTGCAACAAAACAGTTGTATATGCATGCTGTGCCCACTGCCCTTCAGCTGAACTGTGGACTATAGTTCAAGAGACACAGACAGTAACCATCTGCCTTACACAGATGGGATCAGGTAAAATCAAATCCAAGCATTTTCCCAACCCTTAATGGCTTTTTCAGCATAAGTACCTGAATACAAAAAAGGGTTCATTTTTAAGAATGAAAGGATGGAAAACAAAGAGGCAGGTTTCCAAGGCCTACATATTTAATTTTTAATAAGCAAATGGATTACTGATGTACAATGGTCTATTCATATTTTTCACTTTTGAACACATATTTACATGCCTAGTAGGCTGTCTGCTTTGTCTTCCCTTTTGCAACTTTTGGTTTTTAAGGATCCAATTTACAATCTGCAATCCGTGAAATAGCTCTAGAGATTATGATTTCCTCAAGCCTCTTCTTTCAAAGGGGAATTTAAAAAAAATCAACTGATCTGCATTTCTGATTGCTGTTGCTTTTTTAAAAGATGTCAATTACACATTTGGTCAGTATATCATCTAATAATGATTCATTATAATTTTAGTAAAATATGAAGAGTAAAGGAACTAAATGATGAAATTAAAATTCAGGTTTCTATCATACCCTAACCTGTAATATCTTTAAAATCATCCAACAAGCCTATACTGTACTTTAAAATTGTTACCTAAATATATAATAAATAAGCATATATAACAATTTAACAAATGTTTTAATTTATCTGTTTGAGTCTGAAATGCTCCCTTTTTGTTCTAGGAAAATAGTGTAAACTGTGCTAGCAGGAATAGCTATGTAGGAATACATACATACTTACGCCTTCACAACTTGAACATTGGTTGAAATGTCATGCTTCTTTCCCTCTAAGATACTGACAAGAGCTCTGCTGTTGGAATAAGGGAGTCACATCTGCCCCAAAAGTACCAATTATTGTACATCTACATGGACATATACAGACAAAACTACCATTGGCACCTGGGCCGCAGGCTCTAAATAGAGAGCACTTGGAAAAGCATGTGGTAATAGAATAGCAGCAGCTTTGGATACACAGAATTTTGAGTACTATCTGAAGGATGCTTTCAGCCTAATGATACTTGATATCTACTATATCCTTGGTGTTTTATGTGTTGATGATGTGTGGTATTTGAGGTTCAAGGACATCACAGGACATGGTTTTCAACACGAACTCTGAGTGCTACGGATGATTACCACTTTGACCAACTGGTGAGTAAGTCTCAAATAACTTGCAAGAATTTCATCACACAGCCCAAACCAATAAGAAATCCAGTAAGGATTTAAATCTTTCCTTGTCTCCTTCTCAGCAGCTGACAAAAGGAATGGTAAAATTATGTTTCCTGTACAGAACAATAGTTGTGCCTTTTGGGTACTCTGAATATGAAAAGAAAATGAGCATTTTTTAAACAAATTAATCAGAACTTCACAAATAACATTCTTAACACAAATTATGTAAATCATGCAAAATAATGATAACAGTAGCTTTGTTTCATGGACTAGACTAGAAGAATTGCTTGTCTGCATCTTTGCTAAATATTACTCTGTGCTTTTTATTTGTGTGTGATCATTTTCTCCTCTGGGAAAGAACACTAGTTTTGTGTGAAGACAATTTACATGAACTGGGAGGGGGGGGGATAGCACTACTTGTTTCAGCCCCTCCTACAATTAATGCATCTCCCAAGTCATGGAAATTTGTTGCTGAGGTATTATTCTGTTGAAACTGAGTAATTTCAGGGGTGGAGGGCAAAATTTAATGAGTATTTCTTTATGTCCTTTATGTAGATTAAGGAAGGGCAATTAAATTTCTTCTAAGTATAAACTAGGAATACAGAAATGGGCAGTCGAGTGTGAAGCTATGTGAACACTATAGTAATGTTTCTACTTAGTAAATGGGTATTCTCTGTTGCCTGGCTTTGTCCTTCCCAAAGAAGCAGCCTTGTAAGTCAGTTTGAGCATTTAGTGAAAGGCAACAACAACAATAACAAAAAGGATTGCAGCACTTTGAAGACTAAAGGTTTTATTTTAATGTGAGCTTTTGTGACTCAACACCCTCATCTTCAAATAGGAGGAATGAAAATACCATATATACTTGAGTATAAGCTGAGTTTTTTAACCCGAAAAATGTGTCCCAAAAAGAGAACTCGGCTTACACTCGGGTCAATGACCACGAGGGTCTGAAGACTGCACCAGATTGAGATGTGCCAACAATTTAATTAATTTTACCATATTTTCATGTATTTTTATTATTGAAACTCTCTAGCAGCTGCTTCATTTCCCACCCTCAGCTTATACTTGGGTCAATCTATTTTCCTGGGTTTTCAGGTCAAAATTAGGTACCTCGGTTTATATTCGGGATGGCTTATAGTCGAGTATATACAGTACATGTCTATTATCTTTATCCTCACCTGGACACAACTCTCACCACCACGGAATAAATAGAAAATGGCATACACTGTATATGTACTCTAGTGTCTGGAGAAGTGAATTTTGAAATACAAAAGTGCACATGGAAAAAAAAAACACCCAGTAGTCTTTAAATTGCTGCAATGTTGCATTCTTTTCCCCTTTCCCTTTCATCTTCTTATTGTTTCTTCTGCCAGTCTGTCCAGTTCTTGCCTCTATTGATCAAATTCTGGAGATTACATTTGGAGCAACAATTTTCCCCATTGCAGGACATGCAACAGCAAGGTCAAGAACTATGTAGGTTTCTCCATTTGTTTATTACATCTCATAGTCCCAGGAGATTAGTCCTTTTTCTAGGAAAGCAGTTTAAAACTAATCACAGTTGTTATTTTAATCTCTTTCTACCATGAAGGATTCTTACAAAGCAATTCTGCTTGTGACCAATTAAGTTCTCCCAGTGGAAGTTTATGATTACAGGACAAAGCAACCTGTTTAATGCTCGACAATCCCTGGTTTGCAAACAGTAAACTCCAGAGGATATAGACATGCTAATACTTTCAACAGATATGTATCTCATTTTATTTCAGGAACTCTCTTCTATCAATTCCAAATGCTTTCAAATGCCTTACTTAGTTCTGCTTCTCCGTTTCCATGACTGCAACATGTGCTAAATTATATTAGGTTTTTACATTGTGTACCAAAGTTTCAAGCATCCTAATGCCCTAATAGTGATTCATAGTGAGGGATCCCAAAATTTAGTACAGATTCACCTTCTGCTATTCCTTAGTATCTCTGATCTTATCTTAATGTTCCTATTTTATTTGGCAGTTGCATCCTAGTTTGTATGATTTGTAATTAAGACTGTGTATAGGTGGAATCTAAGGACTGTGGTGGCTTAGTGGTTAAGATGCTGAACTTGACAACTGGAAGGTCGGCAGGTCAGCAATTAGAGACCTGAGTGAGCTGCATGACCAAGTGAGCTTCCATCTCTGTCCCTGAAAACCTAGCAGTTCGAAGCAAGAAATTTCAAGTAGATAAATAGGTACTACTCCAGTGGGAAGGTAAAAAAAAAGCATTCCGTGTCTAGGCACGCCTGCCATATGTTCATGGAAACATCTGCAGATGCAGGCAGTGATGACTCTTTGGCTATAAGTGGAGATGAGCACTGAACCCTAGAGTCGGATACGACTTGCTTTCAAGCAAGGGCGATTTATAAGTGGAATCTAGTTCCTGCCTTTCAGGATAGACCCAAGACCTTTTTAAGTCTGAAGCAAAATATAAGACAGCAGCTTTCCTGTTAACATCTATAAAAACTAACCAGTCCTGGCAATTGAATCTTATTTCAGCACTGCACCCTACTTTCCACCCAATTGCAGCACAACAGTGTAAACTAGCATGCACATGGAGCAGAAAGGTACCCTTAGGCTCTGCTCTCACCTTTTGCTCCCTGCACCCTCTGCTTTGCTCCCCTTAATGGTAGGGCCGGCCATATTATAAAGCACAGAAGAACTTACCTGACCTATTGCTCCATATTTTTTGCTAGTCAGCTTGTACAGACATTTCTTTTTCCTGGTCCTATAGACCCTTTCCCCATTTTCAGCTACTATCAATTATTCCTTAAATTCATTTTCTCTGCACAAGTTAGTCCTTTTTGATGCCTTGCTCATTGCCCCCTCCTCTTTGCTTCCAAAGCTGCTCTCTAAATTTAGATCATAGTTCCTGTCAGTGGACACCAATTAGTTTTCACAGTGCTTCCAGAACAGTAGCCCTGTTTTGTTCAGCACTAGACACTATAACATCAGTGAATAATGAGAATCAGTTATAAAATATAGTATGACATTAGGAGAAACAGCTGGCTTATTACAAGAATTAATGCTGTGTTTAGAACTAATAATGAAAGTTTCCAATTAAAACAGATACAAATAACAAGCTATCCACTGGCTTACAGTATATTCCTAATCATGAGAATGTTATACTAATACATGGACTGAATTTTAAATCTTGTTCTTGAATTACTTTTAAGAAACTTGCCATAATGTAGGTAGATGGATCAATCTTTGCATAATATTATAGATATTTTATATTCCCTCCCCCCCCCTTGATGTAGGGCATCAGGTTTGTCTTGTTATGAAATTATAAAAATATAGATGCAATTTTGTGTAGTGTTTCTAGCTCTCACAAAAACTGTGAATGATTTGGTAAATCTATTTCTGAACTGTATTATTTTAGACTGCAGGCAGGTAGGAACCAGTGCAGTCAGATGCTTCTTCATACAAAAAATGTACAGGAGATTGGAAGAGATAGAAAAGTCAGTTCAAAAAGGTTAACAGTTTAGTTAACCATTTTTTGAACTTGGTGGGAGAAACCCTATTGCTTAGTGTAGTAAGTTAAGTTTAGTAAGTTAAATCAATGGGCATTGGTGAGTCAACTCCTCCATAAGTTTCACTGATTCAAATGGCCCTAGTCTCGTTGAACTTACTTGAGCACAGTAGTCACAAGTAGAGTAGGTTCAATTTGAATCAATTGAATTTACAAAGGAATTGATTCACTAAATTCCCACAGATTCAGTAGGGCTACTCTAATGTAACTACCTAAGCTAAGTAATGGGGTTGCAGCCACTATTTACCTAAGTAACAATTAATTAGTGATTAGCTGACTATTAATTATTTACACTAATTGTCCTGTCTTTAAAAACTGACCCTGTCAGAGAAACGGCTCCGTGAAAATCTGTCTCCTTGATGTACAGATTGCTATGTGTAAGTAATTATACTTACAGTGAAAGAGCAAACTGCAAACTAAAGCACTGCATTCCTGTCACAATGAAAAGGGTTGTGTAAAAATGCCATTGTACAAAACATTCAGTTGATCTCTTCCTACTAGAAAGGGGAAAATAGTAGCTCATGTCCGTTTCTGTCATATGAATTACATATCATGGTGAAAGTAACATTGAACTAAGGCCTCCTTGTATAGGAAAACATTCTCCAAATCAATTAAAAAAGTATCAGAATATTCAAAGCATTTATTTAAAAAACCAAGCTACAAAAATGAACTTCTGTCAGACCTCAGCTTTACAACATCTTATTTTGAGACTGACCTGATACTTTAGATCAGGGGTTCTCAACCTATGGCCTGTGGGCTTGATCCGGCCTGCAGTGCCACTTCAAATGCCCCCCACCCCTCCACAGGCATTCAAGAAACAAATTGGCTGCCCCCTTGAAGCTGTTGGGACAAAATGGCCATCTCCATTGTACAGGCAGGGCAAAATGGCCATCTGGCTCTCAAAGCTGATTGAGAGAGCATGACCCAGCCCCTGGCTTGAAAAGGTTGGGGACCCGTTATTTAGATAGTACATGACTTATAATCTATGATAGGAAAGATGGAGAAATGCAGATGTACAAATCACTGACAGGGCTCTTTACAGAATCTGGGGGAAATGAGACTCTGGAATACAGGCATTTGGCCTGTTTTTGCAAAATGTTATAAAACATGAGCAAACCATAACCAGTCCTCCAGGGAATGAGACAGTAGCAATAAATTTTCATGTTCCAGAACAGATGGCAATGCTGCATAAAGAAAGCAAAATCTGTCAAGCTTTGTAAAATAAGGAGGAGAAGAAATTCCTCTCCCACGTTCAATTAAATGTCTTCTAGCATACTGTTCTACATGTGGAAACATAGAAATTCTCTATGAGTAGCATGGCATTACTTTTAGTCTCCTCTGTCTCAGTCTGGTTGCAATAAATCAGCCTAGGCTGTGCGTAATGCTGAAGGAGCTAAATGTTCAGAATTTGTGTCTGCCTATTTTATTAGCTAGCCTAGAGTAAACTGTGGACTATTGCTCATTGTTATATTCAATACCCAATGACCCAATATGTTAAAATTGTGGCAACCACAAATCAGGGACAGAATGAAATCTGAGAATTGGTCCATTCTGATGTATTAGGACATCTCCCTGATTTCAGGCTACCTAGCGTTGTTCTTGGACAACATCAGCTACTCCCATGGTCTTCTACCTAACTGAGACTTCAACTTTAGAAGGAGAAGGAGGAGGTCTCTCTAATAATGCAAAAAACTGCATATAAGGGACTGGTCACCAGAATCATTACTTATAGATACACAAGCCAGCCATTTCCTGGGCTCTGTCCATAGTTCTGAAGATCACAATTCTAAAAAACATTGCATGTGATAAAATCAACTGCACTCTATGAAAGATTAATCAAAAACATTAATAAGGAGCACAGTGGTGAAAATATGGAATTTTCTTCTTTTCAGTTTGCTGCTTGCAAAACATTTAGACTCATGTTGGTTCTGAACCAAGGTAAGATTCTACTGGTAAATTTCAAAAATTCCACATAATCCCAGTAATTACATGATAGAAAATAAGCATCAGTACTATATGAGCAAAGTGTACTGAGGCTTCACATAAAAAGAAAGAAGAGTTAGAAATGATAGCCATAATATCCAAGCAACTCAAGAAAACAAGCAATAGTCAATCAGATGTAGTATTAGATAACAGCATCCAACACCACATTAATTATCAAATAAGTATATTTTTATGAATATATTATGAAAACAAAAGTATTATAGAGGCTTTACAATTAACACATTTATTTCACTATCAGATCTGTGGATTACAACTCTCTTTCTTGAGACAGCACAATATATGGGTCATAGTTTTATATACAGTATACAGTACATGAAAGGATGGAAATTGGAACAAATGAAATGGGAAACACAAAGTGCTATTTGTATATTAACACCTGGTACTGAACTTCAAAAGTGAAATTTAAACCTAGTTTGGGATGTCTGAAAGACCAATAGGGAAGTTTACTGTCTGACCAGGAGAAAATAAAGAGATGGTAGAAACAGTATACTGAAGATCTATGTAGAAAAGATAAAAAGATGACAGATGAGTTCTAGAAAATGAAAGCACTGGGGAAAAAACAAAACACTGCTTGAACTATTTTAAGCCACAGAGACTGAATCAGTCAAAGTCCTAACAAGAATATGCCAACAAATATGGAACACAAAACAGTGCTCCATAGACTGGAAACATTAAATATACCTTCTAATTCATCATAGTTTGGGAGCAATGTGACAGGCATGTAACAACAGCAGCAGCAACAACAACGAGCTTCCAAGGATTTATTTTTAGTATGAATTTCCAAGGATGACAATCCACACACAGAGACCTCTGAGGAAGTTTTTTCAGACTTTAAAGAGGTCTCTAATTCCAGACCTTTGTTAAAAACCACAAAACCTATGTTAAAATACATATTTTAAGAGTTAAAAAGACTACATGGGCAGTGGTAGGCTTCAAAATATTTTACTACTACACTGTGGGCATGGCCTACAGAGAGAGAGAGAGAGAGAGAGGAGACTCACTTACCGGCCCAGAAGGTGCAGGAGTTAAAGATGTGGGCCATGACAACAAGGGAGCCAAAGCTGTCACCAGAGCTGCCACCAACCTCCCCCTCCCGTGATGATGCCCCAAGGCCATGGTGGAGAAGGGTGGGCAGCGTCAGTGGGGAGCCCTGCTGCACCACTCTGGCAGCAGTGGTTGCCCCGCCGTTGCCTCCCGTGCTCTGCCTGGCAGGAGAAGGTCCGAGGGGCAGTGTGGGATGCTGCTGCCTTTGGAGCACACTAAGGCACAATGGTGCAATGGCGTGTAGTCATGCATGCATGCCTGTCATGACTGGTATGCCTGGCACATAGTCGCACATGCACACCTGGCACACAGTCATGCATAGGAAAGTGGGCATGGCTGGTGGGCATTTTTACTACCAGTTCACCTGAACCAGTGTGAACTGGTAGATGCCCACCACTGTAGGGCAAAGGTAAGGAGGCGCAATATCTGTTTTCATAGCCTTCATCCTATACATAGTGACTCCCGGGTATTTTCACAGAAATCAAAGGTAAACTATTTTGATGAGATGTGAACATCCTGCTTGGATGAGCAAATGTCACATACCTCCATACACTCCAGCGCTGCTCTTCCAGTTGAGTTGACAAATGGTCAATGTACTTGTTGGAGTCCATATATTCCTGTGGGGTAAAAAAAAACAGCAAAATAACCTGTTAAATTCAGAAAGGATTAAAAGGGACAGAGGTTTACATATACAGCATTTAAAACTGCAGCTTTCTATACTTTTATTTTTCCCCTGCAAAGTTAACAGCAACTTTGGAAATGGAAAGAAATATATGGCATGAGGATTAAAATTCCCATTCTGTTTTGCACTACAGCTTTACAGTAAGAAGAATAAAAATTAAGAGATCCTAACATGGAGCCCCTGTGTTTTACATCAATTAGATAGAAAAAGCCTATTCATTTGAAATCGTAACACATATACTCAATGTAAAGAGAGTAAGACACTACAAAGATCTTGTAATAAATCATAGTTTGTCATTATCTTTGGTTTCTTCTTCCAATAGACCTTTCCCTGCTGTTTTTCATCTACCAACATCTGTTTGCTCTCTCTGTTTATTTACTCCTTGTGGCCTGCCTCAGTTTTATTCCTCTGCTGCACTCTGTTCCGACTCAGCAAACAGAAAGCAAGTATACAAGCTGTTAGAATGATTACAGATACCTTATGTTAGTGGTTGGCAACCTGTGGCCCATGGACCTGATCTGGCCCATGGCAGCAAATCATCTGGCCCATGCCCTCGCTCCAACTGCCACTGCTGCCAGAATTGGCAGTGGACTTGTTTATGGTTGCTGTAAATGGCAGGGGGCCCACCAGTCTGGCCCCCTCAACTGTCTGAGGGAGTGTGACCCGCCCCCTGACTTTAAAAGGTTGGCGATCCCTGCCTTAGGATAACATTTGCCAAATAAATTGAGATGATTGCATTGACCAGAGATACTAGAACTTGCAAAAAGTGTCTCAGACTCTGAGCTGGCAAAAAGTGATTTTAGAGGGAAGGATGAGAACAAAATTACATATTTAGTAGAGACAGATTTTACCTGAGTTAGAAAGGATAGAGATTATAGTAGCTCTGGTCCCAAATATCCAGAAAACCTTTGAAATGAAACAATGGCATAATGCTTCACATTCTGGATACACACATCATGGTTTAGACTATAATCCCTTTAGTCTAGGGCATTAATAAAAGCATAAACTACTCCTCCAGCTACATTCTCTAGGTCAGGGGTTCCCAACCTTTTCAAGCTGGGGACTGGGTCATGCTATCTCAGTCAGCTTTGAGGGCCGGATGGCCATTTTGCCCTGCCTGCATGATGGGGTGGCCATTTTGTCCCAACAGCTTCAAAGAGGTAGCTATTTTGTTTCTTGAATGCCCTTGGAAGGGTGTGGGGGGGGGGTCACATGAAATGGTCCCATGGGATGGATCCGGCCCATAGGCCTTAGGTTGGGAACCCCTGCTCTAGGTCATTGATGGCATGCCCATACCTCAGAGCTGAGCTGAGCACCTGGGTTCCCTCTGGCTTCAGATCTGATATCTTAACATGAGTGTTAGTCAGAATATTTTCATAAATATATGGTAATATACACAGAAGCTTGCATTACCACTGATGACAACACTATGATAAGTGTTTTCCTCACTACGTCAGTTATTGGGTAGAACAACAGAAATTGTATCCCTGCTTTTTCATGTCCTTTATTGGTAGCTGATATCAAATTTAATGACTACTTATGTTCACCACTATATCCACATTATTTCATTCAGCTCTATGGTCCCCTTGCACATGAATTGTCTGAAGAAGAATGCTGTGACTGATGCATGCAGGGCTATTTTGCAGTCCCTATCGAGACATTCATCCACTAGCATGGAACATCATGCACCAATAAAGCCTATGTGTAAGTAGTGAAAGCTTAGGTATACGAAAAACAAGAATGAACAGGCACACAAACTGCAACATATTAACCCTATAACAGCACTACATATAATGGTACTAAGGAACTCATGGCTGTCCAGGTGTTCTGGACCAAAGTTCCCACAATCATTTACCACTATTCATGTTGACTGATGTTTCCGGTAACTGAAGGCCAGAACATATGGTGTACCTAAGTTTTTCTATAAATGGGCTATTACATATATCAATCAAATTATATATAAAAGGTGCTATGCCTCTTACAGAAGACATCCTTCTGTGAATGAAAGTGTCTTTTACCCAAATGAGAATACCTATATAAAAATATACATATACTGTGCCGGATTCTGTCTTTACAGATAATGTTGCTTTGGTTTTTTTCTGAAGTAATTCCTTAAAGGAAGATAGATAGGCTAGAGTGTGAATGTTAACTTGACCCTAGATCTCCTTTTTAACATTATTTCTCCATCACATGTCAGATTTAAAAGAGAAGGAAAACAAAGAAACCAATAACTTTACCATTGTAGAAATATAAATTGGGAATTTAGATCAGAAGTAACAATGGGTACTTGGGATTAGTACTAGGGATAAACTATCTCACTCCCTTCTCTTTAGATTGTGTGGTCTTCCCTTCTAAAAAGTCTTGTTCTCCTCTTGGTTTTTAAAAAGAAATCTTCCAAAGATGGGATACAGGATCAAATGTGAACTTGGAAGTTCAAGGGTACAAAATCAAGAAATTTAAATAAAAACCAAAAATAAAATATACATAAAGCAAACTATTTTTAAAAAAGTGAAGATACCAGAGAGAGCCAAACAAAGTATGATCTCATGTGTCTATCAATGGACAGATATTTTTATCTAAGGTAAAGTTTTGATGATTTTATTCTGGAAAAAAATCATTTATCCTATCAGTATTTTCTCTCTCTTTCTTTCTCCCTTCCCCTTCACACAGTGGTAAAAGGATATTATATGTTTAATGCAAGTCTACAATATTTAATATATTAAATTAAAACATAAACATATTTCACCCATAATCTGTAATTAATATTTCCATCCCTGATTGACATGCTGAGACAGGCAGTCACTTTTTAAAAAAGACTAATTATATAGATAAATATAAACTCCTACAAGGAAGCTATCCCTGTCTTAAACAAGGGTTTCCTCATAAAAACATTCCTATAGAAGCTACAGGAATAAGTCAGCCCAAACTACAGAATGTTGCTTAACTTGTTTACTATTCTGATTCTACATTTTGTGTTTGTTGTTCTATCAGTAGCACTAATGGGACAATCTAATGTTCTCCCTGGCAAAAACCCAATAAATTTTATATGTAGCACATATTATTATTTGGAAAATAAATAAATTATGATCTTGAATTCAATTAAAATATAATAAGATATACTGAAGCAAATATTTGGCATAGATTTCTTAATTGTTCAAAATCACATAAGCAACGGGTTGTGTTTTGTATTAAACCTGAGCTGTAATGATCAAATCTGATTTATCTGTCTGAATTTATCTTCATAAATCCTTTTTTTTTTTTAAACAAAAACTCAGGAACTCCATGACTGAAGAGTATTGCTCAGTATTCTTTCCTAACACAATTCTATTCAAGGGACAGATATAGCTCAGCATCAAATGAAGTTGAATATTTATTATTATTTATTTTATTTATTTGCTCATATTTACTATCCCGCCCCAATCAGGTAAACCCGACTCTGAGCGGCTTACAGATTAAAATCATAGGTTAAGCCTATGATAGTAATAATTCATCTTAAAACTTCATACTTAAAACTATAAAAATTCGTAAAACATTAAAACAATGCCAGAAATTGAACCGAAAGGGTGACTGTTCATTAGATCAGCCACCCTACATGAGATCCCACATTCCTGGGTCCCCACACTTGCCCTGCCAGCCAGGTTTTTAGGCCCTTCCGAAAGGGCAGGAGCTCTGTCTGTAGGTGCAGCTCGATAGGGAGGAGGTTCCAAAGGGCTGAGGCGGACACGGAGAAGGCCCTCCTCCTAGTGCAAGAGAGATGCACCTCTCCAGCCGATGGAATAACAAGGGAGCCTCTCCGATCCGCCCTGGTGGGGCAGACAGATGTTCTTAGGGTGACGCGGTCTCTTAGGTATCCTGGCCCACTACCATATAGGGCTTTAAAGGTAATAACCAGTACCTTGAATTGCACCCGGAGACGTACTGGCAACCAATGCAGCTCCCGGAGCAGTGGTGAGGCACGAGCATAACGCCCGCACCCCATCACTACCCAAGCCGCCGCATTTTGGACCAGCTGGAGTCTCCGGATGGTCACCAGGAAGGGTAGGTTGGACACTGGACGGTAGTTAGTAAGTGCTGTAGGGTCGAGGGATGGCTTTTTTAGGAGGGGACGCACTATGGCATGTTTAAAAGAATAACATTATTAAGAACCTGATTGTACAGCCACCACTCAGTGTGAATAAGCATTCCTGTGTTCATGGTGTAGTTTTCTATTGAAGTGTTTCTAGCTGCAGAAGAAGAATGGCATTCTTAACTGCAGTGGTATCCAATGGGAATATGGCTTCATGTGAGCTGTGTGTTTACACCGTTTTGTGGTGTAAGGAATGATGACATCATCAGTCAGGCCAATTTTCTAAAAAAATAAAAGTTTCTTTCTCTTGTTCTAAGCCTCTTACAGGTCCTAAGTGTGAATCTGTTAAACTGAGGAGGGGTGAGGAAGTCTTCAGTGATATAAAATCTCCACTGCTGGTAATGTCATCTTGGCACTGGCAATTTTTGACAATTTAGAGCTCTCCCCTTTCTCAGCCGATTAATGAAAAAGATTACTTGGGAATTGTAGGGGCTTCATGACAGGAGGAGGAAATACCCCCTTTCCTTCCTGAAAAACTGCCCAGCTGTTTACATCATCAACCCTATACTGTGTGAAAAGGATTTCAACCCAGGTGTGCAAAATTCCTGCTCATATTTTTATTTAGTAATAGCAATTACATTTATATACCACCCCATAGCACTTTGTACACTCTCTGGGCAATTCACAAGTAATTAGGATCTTGCTTCCAACATGCTGAGTACTCATTTTACTGACCTTGGAAGGATGGAAGACCAGGTCATCCTTGAGCCCTTCACCATTGAACTCACAATGTCAATAATTTTGGCTGCAGTACATAATAATAATTTCATGTCAGAAATTATTCTGGGTTGAAAGGATTTTTGCTGGAGAAACTGCTCAGGGGGTGCCTGAATGGGATTCCCTTCAAGTCCCCAAGATCTTTTCCCACCGAAGTGGTCCCTATTTATCTACTTGCAATTTCTTGCTTTCAAACTGCTAGGTTGGCAGGAGCTGGGACAGAGACGTGTGCTCATTTCGTCATACAATACTCAAGTCTTGAACTGCCAGCTAACAAGGCGAGCTTCTTAACCACTGAACCACCACAGCCCCAGCTGCAGTACAGCAGTTTAACCACTGTTCTATGAGGGCTCTTAGATCACTAACTATGAATCATGACCTTTTCCTGAGGCGTATACCTCAAGTGTCCTCACTCTAGAACTCTAAAATGAATCCCATGTTTTAACATGTATTATATTTCTATAGCACCAGTTTGAAACTGGACTTGAGGCGGGGCAACATGTTACCTAAGCTCATGTTCATGTTGTGTGACAAACCTCAGTTGGACACTGCAACTTGGAAAATACATCAGTAGAAGGGACAGCTTGGTTTCTAGGCAAATAGAAAGCCACCTCAAACCCTTTCCCACCCCACCCTGACTCTGACCAGTTTAAAACAGCAATCAAGAAATCAGGTATCTTACTGAGACTGAAAGAAACGTTAAAATAATCAAGTTATGAATAAGAGGCATTTAATATGGGGAAGCAGAAACAATACTATTGCAGGATTACTGTTTGCGGGAAAACAGGTCAAACAAAATACACAGGATGTAAAGTGATGGTTTGAATAACTGGCCTCTGCAGCATATGGTGTTTGAATATGATTCATAGATGTGATGGATCTAATGAGACAGGCAGTGTTAATAAGGCATGAAAAGAATTTAGGTGAAGTGTCAGAAAAAATCTAGATAATTTTTGTTGTCCTTTCCTGGTATTCAGCTATCTAGTACCGTACCATTATAGGCCAACAATCTGACTCTACCCAGTGGTGTTGCTAGGGGGGCTAGGGCAGCGGTGGCCCTGAGAAGTGCTTTTTGGGCTATGTTTGTTCTTGGACTACAATTCCCAGAAGCCCTAGTGGGAGTGGGTGCCAGCATCCACCAGGGGGTGGCAAATTTGGCTTCAGCCCCAGGTGGCTGAATTCCATGCGGTGTTACCAACTCCACCCATATGATCAAGGGCTTCCAAAATATCCTGGTCTCAATTCAGCAAAGAATACAGACCAGAATATTGGCAAAATTAAAGGGGGTAATGAAAAAGAAGGAGAGGAGAGGATGGGATGGGAGAGAGCACCCAAAATGTTGTGGCAGATTAAACCTCTCATGACACCATTTTTAAACTGTAGTACAGCAGCCCAAACTGCTCATGTTTTAAGTTCAGTCCTGACAGACCCTAGACTGGCTCAGCTTTCCATTCTTCCAAGGTTGGTAAAGTGAGCAACCAGCTTGTTCAGGGGCAAAAATGGTAATTGCAATTTGAACATCCAAGAGATGTCCTAAGTGTTATGGGGTGGTATATACTGTATATACTCTAGTATAAGTCTAGTTTTTTAGTCCCCAAAATAAGGACCAAAAAGGGAAGTCAATGACTCCGAGGGACCCCAAGGTGGTGAAAATTCAAGCATGCATTTTTAAAAAGCACTAGCATGACCGTAAAAACTCAAAAACATACCCACACAAATGTCTAAATTCATTAATTTTACTGTATTGCCTGGGTCAATCTATTTTCCTAGTCTTAGAGGTACAAATTAGGTACCTTGACTTATATTCAGGACAACTTATAGTCAAGTATATACAGTAAGTGTAATTGTTATTGTTATTTATAGACTTACAGATTTATTTCAGTGTGAGCTTTTGTGAATCAAAATCCACTTCTTCAGACACAAGGATTGCTTATGGGGCATGCATCGTATAGTTTTTGTTTTACTGCGCAACACTTGTTGCTCAGGAAGAAAGAAATGGATTTTGATCGATTAAAGCTTCCTCTCTTTTCTTTCCCACATTTTAATTTTATCAGAAAGCTGAGACAGACTAATGCAGGCTACTCATTTTGAAACAAACCAGAAAGGCTTTACTTCTTCTATACTGTATAAGCAAAAAGGGTGTCTTTAAATTCTTTGGGGGAAAATAATGTGCCCAGTGAAGAAATGAATTAGCCAATGTATATTTTGCCCAACCCAGTTAGCTTCCATCTTCTGAAAGCTCACAATGCTGTTTACCCACAATGGATTCTACTTGTACCCAGGAAGGACTGGTTGACAGATGCAATAGCAGAGATTATCTTGTCTCTGGTAGCAATTATCACCTGTCTAGTGGGAAATAATGATACAAGTGCCTTTACTATGAACACCATCAATTGAGCTGTTGGTGTTAGGCTTATAACCAGATATTTCATCTTCTTGGTGTTGAGATCTAAACCATATTCTGCACTTACAGCTCTAGCTCAGGCATTCTCCACATTTTCCTACAAGACCTGCCTCCAATGCTTCCTGCCAGGGACCAGCGGTGTGTCTGCTCCCTGGACTTACTAGTCCATCATCATCGGCGGTGGCAGTGCTTTTTTCCTACTGTTTTGGCAAAGCCTTCACTGGTCCACAGGATAGCAGAAGGCTTTGCAAACCTGAAATGTAGCAGTTTGAAAAATTTTCAATGCTTCTGTCTTTTGAAATCCACACCAAAAGGAGAGCTCCCTTGCCGTGCACCGCTGACTACATCTACAAGACCTCTCCAGTGCCGTGTGTTTTAGCTGATGTCAGCAGTGCGCGGAAAGGAAGCATTCCTTTTGGAGCAAATTTCAAAAGACAGGAACATTGAAAAAATTTCAAACTGCTGTGTTTCGGGCTCACAAAGCCTTCTGCTCTCCTGCAGACCAGCGAAGGCTTTGCCAATACAGCAGAGAAAAAGCACTGCTGCAGCTGCCACCATTGTAAGTGATGTACAGTAAAATCCTGACTTACATATGCCTTGAGTTACATAAAATTCTACTTACATAATTATTTGTCTAAAACCATGTCCCGATTTACACAATTTTCTATGGGTTTGCTTCAAGTTACATAAAGATTCTTTTTTCTATGGGTTTGCTTTGAGTTATGTAAAAAAATAATTTTTCCAATGGGTTTGCTTTGAGTTACATAAAAAACTGATTTAAACAAAAGCCTATGGAAAGGACTGTTTTAGTAAGTAGAGGTATTGTGATGTCAGGTGGTGGGGGCAGGAGGGGCGGTCCGTGGAGTGCCGGGGGCTCACCCTAGGCCACTTTTAATTATACGCATGGACCGTTTTGGCCCATGGGCTTGAGATTGAGAATGCCTGCTCTAACTCGATCCAATATCAACTGAAGATCTGAAAGGTTTGTGGCCAACAAGACTGTGTCATCAGCATATCGGATATTAGTCAGGTACTGTATTCCCTATTAATTTTAATGCCAATGTTTAAATCTGATAATGCTTCTGAAAGAATACTCTCTGAATATATATTAAACAGTGTTGGGGACAACACACAGCCTTATCGCACACCTCTGCAAATTTGAACCTGCTCGGTGAGCTGCTCTTCAACTCTAACTTGAGCTGTCTGATTCCAATAAAAGTTGGTGATGATTCTGATATCTTTATCACTTACACCTATTTTCTTCAGTGCTGTAATCATTTTCTCTTGCTGGCATCTGTCAAAGGTTTTTGCATAATCTATAAAACATGCATGTACATCACATCTCATGTCTCTACATCTTTGTATGAAGACCTGCATTATAAACAGTGCCTCTCTGGAACTCATAGAATTCCAGAAGCCAAATTGTGTTTCACCTCTGCTTTCTTCACACATAAATTCTGCTATGAATGATTTTCAAGAAGATCTTAAGAGCATGACTCATGAGGCTAATCATTCTGTACTCCTCACAGGACTTCCCGTTTGGTTTCTTCAGCAATGTAACAAAGGTTGATAGTAACTGGAAGGATCCCTGTGTCATAAATGTAAACTGGTTAGGAAATTTAAAGTGAAAAGGCACCACCAACTTTTAATCTAAGTTGTCACCAAATTATGCCCTGTCGCTGGGGACTATTATGAAGAGGGACAAGGATTTTTGTTCTCTGCACCATTACCAATGTCACACAAGAGCCTTGGAAGCTGCATGGTGAAATGTAGCTGGGCTGGGTTGGAGGATGCAATCAACAAGGCATAATCCATTTTGAAACAAAAGGAAACAAAGAACATAAATATTAGATAGAATGTCATCTGTGAGCACCAGCTATTGACTAAGCTAATGGGAGCGAAAAACTTCATCAAAATTCCTGCCTCAAAGGTCTCCTGTTCAGTTGCCTAAACTTTCTCTATAAAAACATTGCTGACTTAGAAAATCATTTCCTGGAGGAATACACAGTAGCTCCTGTATGTTGTGACCTGTCATGAAGACATAGACATGAAAGATTAGCAACAAGAGGCCAACTGGAGTGCAAAGGCTGGGGCTTCCTTTTCTGCAGACAAACCAAAACATTCTTCACCCCTTTAGTAAGACAGCTGAGAGGCATCTTGCTTTCATTGTCTCCTGCCCTCACTTTGTCTTTCTCTTCCATGTCTGACAGCATACCACTGCTAGCCTCAAACATGGTGTGTGTATGTGTTTTAACCCCAAGAGGAACATGACTTGTTAAGGCAGGTTTTTAATTAACAACTGCTTTGCAGTAGCAGGCAGTATTCATCTTGGCAATTCACATCTAAGGGAACCAAGGAACTATTGCTGTATAATTAGTATTAACGTGAGGTGAATACATAAAGATAGACATTTATATATGAAACAACTTGCAGATAAATACATGTATGTACATACATCAATAATATGCAGATTACATGCACACAAACCACCCACATCTCTATATAATAGAACTTGCAGTTTCAAAAGAAGGCTTTATGCAGAGAGGACCAGATATGATTACGGTATACACTAGTACCCCGGATAACGTTATGACTTGGTTCCACAAGTCCTGTCGTTATCCGGTTTTTAACGTTGTGCGATACATTGATCACACAATGTTAAAAAAAAACCCTGTTTCCCTGGAGGCTGCAGCAAGCCAGAACGTCGGGATTTGAATCCTGACATTTTGGCTTGTTGCAGCCTCCAGGGAGGTGGGGGAACTTTGGAAACAGCTTGGATCGAGTCTCCCCACCTCCCTGGACCCGGCGGGGGGTGGGGGTGGGGGTGGTCAGAGACCCCAAAATTGGTAAAAAAAAAAGGCCGGGTCTAGGGAGGTGGGGAGACCCAATCCAAGCTGTTTCTGGGCTTCCCCGATGTCCTTAGCCAGTGCAGCAAGCCAGAATGTCAGGGTTCGAATCCCGACATTCTGGCTTGCTGCACTGGCTGAGGACATCGGGGAAGCCCAGAAACAGCTTGGATCGTGTCACCTGCCTGCTCCAGAGAGATCAGAGGACCCGAACTACAGCTGCAGGGTGGCTGGGGAAGCTGATGGGGACTCCCTGTCGGCTTCCCTAGCCACCCACCCTTGCCTCCGCAGCTGTGGAGTGGCTGGGGAAGCCGACGGCGGAGCCCCCCGTCAGCTTTCCAGCCTCCCCACCCCTGCCTCCGTAGCTGCAGGGTGGCTGGGAAGCTGAACGGAAAACCCCATTCAGCTTTCCAGCCACCCTGCTGCTAAGAACGACTGTAACGGATAACGTTAAAAATCGCGTTATTCGATACAAGATTTTTTTGAAAATCTTGTAACGTTATGCGGTTTTAGCGCTATCAAGTACTCGCGTTATCCGGGGTATTACTGTACCTCTGGTTCCTTTTAATTTTAGTAGTGAGGAATGATAACAGTCAGGTGATGCAGCTTCCTGCTTTTTTTTTAAGTCATCTCTAAGAAAAAGAGCCAGACACAACATCTTGCCATGAACATTTTGAATTCTCTTTTATAATATCCCTGCATTGTCCACAAGAAATAGGTGCATGCCTGAAGTCTTCTGAATCATGGAGGTTTGTACAGTGGCTTATTATTACTATTATAAAATCCTACCATTAGATTCACACCTGAAGGCTGGTATAAAATTAACAAGATCTAACCAAGGACCTAAGAACTGTTAAAGTAATGTCTAAGTATGTAGGCAGTTCCTAGTAAAGTTTTTTTTGTACAATTAGGATATTCCAGTCCAATAAATCCAAAAATTCAAAATATCTAGGGAGTCATTTAGTTATTGCTCCAAGGGTTGCTATTATTATTGTAAACAAATCAAACTTTTGATTCACAGTTGAGGACTGAAATAAAATTAACAGTTCAAGCCCTAACTAAGGATCTAAGAACTGTTAAGGTAACATCATAGTATATATACAGTTCTTAGTAAAGTTGTGTTTTCGAGAATTAGGATGTTCAAGCCCGATAAGTCCAAGATTTAGAAATATCTAGGGAGCCCTTTAGGTATTGCTCCAGAGACACTCAACTTCAATTTGCAAATCAGGTTATTTGTGATTTTCTCCAGTTGTTTGTCTTCAATTCGTGTTTTTCCTGGTATAGCAATGTCAATAAATCAGACCTTCTTTTCCACAACAGTTATATCAAGTGTGTTGTGAGGCAGATGTCTGTCTGTTTGAATATTAAAGTCCCACAAGATCTTGACTTTATCATTTTCTAAAACTTTCTCCAGTTGATGTTCCCAGTGATATTTCCTCCATTCAAATCCAAACTTCTGGCAAATTTTCCAATGAATAATTTTTGCAACCCTGTTATGGCATAGCAAATAATCAGTCTATGAAATTTTGCTGCATCCACTGATCAGATGATCTACTGTTTCATCCTTTTCATTACAAAGCTGGCATTTGCTATTGTTGGATACATGCTGTATTTTTGACTTCATGCAATTTGTTGACAAAACTTGTTCCTGAGCTGCCAAGATAAATCCTTCCATTTCCTTCTTCAAAACTTCTGCTCTTAACCATCCCCATGTCAGCTTTGGGTTGGCCTTGCCTCCTATGTTTTTCAAGTATTGACCATGCATAGGCTTGTTTTTCTAGTTTGCAGCTCGACTTTCTATCCTTTCCTTTCTGCATCCAGCTTTCTTCTTAACTGTTTTCAAAAGACCTTTTTGTTCACTTCCTGAAGCATAGGCTCTTTACTTTTCTTAATGTAGTCACTTAAGCTGTGCTCTTCTTCCTCTACTGTCTGTTTCACCTGTAGGAGTCCTCTACCACCCTCAACTCTTGGTAAGTACAAATAGACAACATCACTTTTTGTGCAGGACATGATGCATAGCCATTAGCTTCCTTGTTTTTCTGTCTAGGTTGTCTAATTCCATTTGGGTTCAATCAATTATTTCAGCTGAATATCATTTAACAGGCACTGCCCGGGTATTAATTGCCTTTATGATATTGCCTCCACTCAGGAGTTAGTCAACAGTCATCCAAGTCTATAGAAACCATTATGAGTCTTCATGCCTTGGGCTCTTTTCTAACTTTACAATGACAGCTGAATTTATAGCTAGCTGAATTTATGGATTTATCCAAAAGAAGCCTGGCACTGACTAGCTAGATAAACAATTAGCTAAATTACATGTCAACTTTTTCCCACAACTGGGACACAAAGAACCTTGCAATGTAATAGTCCAAATATACAGAATGAATGAAAGCATAATACATAATCTTAAAACACCTCAATACAGTAAAACCTCATATAACACTAAAACCTGGTTCCACAAGTCTTGGTGTTATATGATTTTTAGTGTTATCTGATCCTCTATCGGATCCATAGAGATACATTGTAACCACACAGGCTTTAGCGGTTGTTATCTGAAGCATCCCATAGGATCTTAATGTTATCTGATGCAATTCTTCCCCCCAGATTCCTTAATGTTATGCGATTTTAGTGTTATTCGATACTAATGTTATATGAGGTATTACTGTATATGAAAAATATAGCATCCACCCACTCTTCTGCAACAAGTCAAGTGCCTCAGGCTGACTTGATTGACAGAGTTCTTGCCTGCCAGCAGGAAAACATTGAAGGGGGTTTAAAATCCTGTTTCTGCATTCACATTCAAGAAAATCTGAATTTTTCAAATGTCAAGAAAAGATGCACTTTATATTTTATTCACCCTGACAATAAAGGCATAATTTCTGGGAACCTACTACATGTTTAAAGATCAGGTTTTTAATTCCTTGATTGACCAAACTATCAAGGGCTAAGTTCCTGCTGGTTGCAATTTGCTTTCCATTCCTTTCTCTGCCATGCTTTTCTTCTCCAGGTTCAACCAAAACTTTTCACAATTAGGTCTTCCCATCTTTTGAAGGGCCTGCCAAGGGGTCTTTTTACTCCTCTGGAATACCACTCAGTGATTGCTGCTGTCCCACACACGCCTGTCATTTGAGAGACATTTTCAGCCCAGCACAATATCTGTATATGGTATTCGGTACCAGCTTCATTGATTCAACTTCATTTTCTTATTTGGGCATTGTGAATGTGAACGTGAAGGAATACCTTTAGCATTGATCTTTCCATGGCTCTGATGGTTCTTGATAGTTCTTCTTCAGCCATATTTTATGATCATGTTTCTCTCCCATAGAGGACCATAGGTAGTACTTTTGAATTAAAAAGACTGGCACACTGTTTCTTGTTGAATTTTTTGTTCAGCAAGATTTCTTTGATGGAGCTGAATGCCGCCCATCCTGCTTTATTTCTTCTGGCTAGTTCTGCTTTTTGATCATTGTTCATCCCAATCAGATGACCAAGATAGATGTAATGGCTGTCCTGCTCAATGAATTCATCCCAGATTCATATTTGGAAATTCCACTGGTTGCTTGATAGCATATATTTTGTCTTCATGCAATTCATTTTTAGGCTAACTTTCGTACTTTCTGTGTCAAGCTCACAATTCCTCATCAGACTAGCAAAGCACATCTGGCTACTTTAAACCTTGAAAATCCAATGGAGCTGTCATACATTGAAAATCACGTGATGGCTTGTAAATACTACTATTAATCCACATGTAATCTTGATTATTTTCCTCAAGTCTAGCAAGCCAGCAATTCCCTGCTTGCCAACAATTGTTACACTCTGGTATGTGCATTAATCAAACATTCTATTATCTGTACAGTAAAAGCACCATGGCACCTTAAAAGGTGTGTGTCTGTGTGTGTAGAGAGGGGATGTTTCAAATTTCCTACATTTTGTTATCAAAATCATGTTATTATATATTTTTAAGGTATTAAGCACACATAAATCATATGGAGCCCTAAGAATTATATTTGTGGAGGAAGCCACTAATTTATTTAAAAAACCAAACTACTTAATCATTTTTCCCCTTTAAAAATCATTTGCCTTAGGTCCAGATTATTGCCTCACAAAATCATATTCTTACAGTCAGCTTTACACTAGTTAAATGTAAGGTTTGTGGAAAACCAGCAATTGTTCTTAAACAGGAAATATTTCCAAAGGGTGCCATTTAACATTTAGTTCAGTGATGGGAAAATGTACAATAATCATATTGCAAAGATGGTGCTAGAAAGGATTTGCATTCGACTAGAAGGATCTAATTTATTTCCCATATATTAATATCCATTGCCCATTGTGAGTATTTCATTATCATAGAAATTAAAGACTACACAAAGAAATTAAAGTTTTAAGAGAAACCATGAACAGTCTGTTAAACTCTTCTTTTTCTTGTCTGCATAAATGTAATAAGATACTCCCACCCACCCCTTTTCTATGCGAGTGTGTGTGAATAATAGGAATGCTTTCCATAAATTACAGAGGAAACTTTGAGGACAAGCCACTAACTCAAAACACTTTTCTTATTTCCATAGAAATCTGCATTCTGTACTTTTTTACTTCATTGTCACAATAAAACAATAAAATTTATCCAACAGCCATTAACTCCAGTTAATTTGTAATGATCACTAGCCACAGCCAATAGAATTAAATGGAATTATGTTTTGGCCATCCTGTTTTGGAAGAGGAGGCAGGATCTGACATCAATAAGAGATGGAATATAAACTACTGTTTGTGGTGTTCTTTTGAAAAGCAAACAAAATACCCGCAGCTAAGGAAAATGTTTTGAAATAGTTAATTTCAGATAATGTTGTTTACTATTAATTGGTGCTTTTTAATAAATAACTAAAACACAACTAAATACCATTACAATCTAGATGTAGTGAAGGATAACATCACCCTTTGGGGGTATAGTAAGTTAATCCCCTAGATGTGTGGTATATAAATATAATAAATAAATAAATAAATAAATAAATAAATAAAACCATAATTATTTCAGTTATTTATATAGTTAAAGGGATATGTGACCTGACTAAGTAGATGTGTTTTATACCACACAACTATTTAAAAATATCTAGTCACTTTTGCATAACAAAAAAATACAGACTTTATCCCCACAACTTCAGGTGAAATTAAATTGCAGTTCTCTAATGCTTGAAACACCTCACCAAATATTCCATGAATTGCCTCCCTTCTTCAATCTTGCACAGTCAGGACAGAGGTGCCTGGCGGACAATGGTCCATGGGGTCGCAAAGGGTCGGAATCGACTGTGCGACTGAACAACAACAACAAAAGAGAACTCAAAAGCCTGCATATTTTGTGCACTTAGGTCCATTCTCTCACAAAGGTACTGCATTAGTGTGAATCTTGGATTTTGTTTTTAAAAGCTGTAACATTAACTTAGAACTGTAACTGTGTCTAACTGCTTTGTAAAAGTAACTTTCCAAGCTCTGGCTAAGGTGGGCAAAAGCAGACTACCATACACATACTTTTAACTGGCTAGGAAATAAAAAAGATGTGATTATCCAGTCCTGATTCAGCAGCTGAGGATGTACACACACATTTCTCTATTTTTCATGAAGGGAAAGATAAGGCTGTGTTTCATATCACTCATTTTGAATCCCATTTGAAATGTGAGATTGCAGTTTATTTTTCAAGGTTGTGTTTCTAAACCCCCATAGTTCCACACACAACCCAAGGGCTTTGTGCCATCCATCCATTGTAAAATTAAGATATCTGAACATTGGGTGCCACATTCTTTGATTTAAAAATCTATGCCCTCCACACTGTTTCCACAGAGACCTGTTCTTGGTGATACAGTCCTTTCCTGCTATCTGAATCAGGCTTTTCACAATCTCAGTACAGCAGCTTTGGCCACAAAGCAGCAGTGTTTAGTTCATTAACCAAGGAATGCAGAGTGGTATGCACGAAACCGGATCATTCACCCTTGCTTTTTCTAGCAGGGTTAATCTGCTCCCATGTTATCCTCAGTGGAGAAGTATTTTGCCATGTCAATGAAGCTGTAACTAGGCTTGTTATTTTGTTTGCCTGTTAGGCCACATTGTGAAACAGAAAGAGCTATCCCATATTGCTTCACACTTAGCAAGGAAGATTATGCCTCTATAGCAGGGGTAGGCAACCTATGGCCAATCCATGGTGCCAAATAATCCAGCCCCTGCCCTCGCTGCCGCCGCTGCTAGTGGTGGGAGCGGACACATTTGCTGCCTTACCTCTATCCGCAGATGCTCTCTAGAGGGAAGAGGGAAAAGAGCTAGATTTGAGAAGGAAGTCCTGCAATTCATTCCTTAGGCAAAATATTAATAATAATAATAAAGGTGTAAGTTGCTATAAAAGTTACAAATCTAGTAACACTTCAGCCTTGGACTGTCCCAGCAGCTTAGAACTAGGCTAAAGGCCAAGAGATCAAATAGCAGCAGTGACTTAAAAACACTGATGTGCATTACTGTACTAATATTCCTTTTCTTTGCAAAGTGAAGAAAAATAAAGCAGTCACCTCATGTGGCAGATACTATAGGAGTACAGTGAACTGTTGGACCACTCAACTATTGTATTGTATTGTATTGTATTGTATATTTTGACTTATATGCCACCCCATTCACACAGCGACTATGCTCTCTGTGCTTTATGAAGCCCCTTCAGCTATCTTGTCCTGAGGTTTGCGGGAAAAAGACCTAGCAGGCCGCCAGGCCTGCTGGGCTGCCAGGCTAGGCTGCCATCTCATGTGTATCTTGCTAACCGCAAAACGTGTCATGACCTAGTACTAGAAGGTATATAAGGGAGAAGGAAAGACAGGCCTGGCCTTGGAGCTTTTATGCAATGACTTGGAGTTACCTCATCAATAAGCTACACATGTGCTGTTCCAATTGCTGTTCCAATTGGAGAACCCTTAAGGAGGTACAGCTGTTTTACTTTTACATTAAGGCATATTATCCTAGAGAACTGGTACAATGACCACATCCTGTTCCAATTGCTGTTATAATTGGAGAACCCTTAAGGAGGTACAACTGTTTTACATTTACATTAAGGCATATTATCCTAGAGCAGGTTTCCTCAAACATGGCTCTCCAGGTGTTCTTGGACTTCAGTTACCAGAAGCCCAAGTCAGCATTCCTGCTGATCAGGGCTTCTGGGAGTTGAAGTCCAAAAACATCTGGCGAGCCAAGTTTGAGGAACCTTGTTCTAGAGAACTGGTACAATGACCATATCCATCTTGCAACATGGTGTTGCCCAGGCACTTATACTAACAGGTAAGTGATGGGTAAATGATCTTCACAAGATGTAAGAATGTGTATGAATGTGTATGTTGTTTTAGATGATTGGAACTCCTTGAGTACAATTTTCCATCTCAAAAAAGTGGAAACTGGGGTGGGGAAAGGCTCTTTGTGTCTGAGATCACCTCAAATCTAGCATGTGTTTAGGTGCCTACACTGATAAATACAACAAAAAATTAGTATGTAAGAAAAAGAGCACTCATAAATACATTTCAATTGAAATGTCCAAGGATTATATTCATGGCTGAAATATAATGAAGGTGTTACAGATAGTGCAATGAGTCTGCTTGTATTTAATGGTTTTAGCATAACCTGCCACATGACCACAGAAACGTCTGCAGAAGCAGACAGTGCTGGCTCTTCGGCTTTGTAACAGAGATGAGCATTGACCCCTAGAGTCAGATATGACTGGCTTTTGAGCAAGGGAAACCTTTACCTTTAGCATTATTTTAGATGTTCTCCTATTTTTATGTTTCAGTGTTTGAGATCCTATTGTTTTAGCTTATGACATGTAAAGTTTATAACATTATTGGGTATGGATTCCTCCCTCCACCCCTTAAAATTAAGAATGTCAAATTCTTCCAAAAGCCCTGAGGATTTCTTGTGAACTCTTTGATCACAGGGAAACCATGGGAGGGGGCTACAGAATTGGAAATCTTTAATGTCCAATAAGATCTGGCTGACACCGTTTAGTCCAGCCCATCACCATCTCCCTGCACCTGGAAGTGGAAGGAGGTGCATTTATGTAATAAAATGTGTCCGCACATGCACAAACATGCCCGTGGCTGATGTAGACACGGAAATGAGTGCATTTACAACAGCCATAAATGTACCCATTTCAGTTTCCGGGGGCATGGTCCAGCTCCCTCAGTGTAAAAGGGTCGACCACCCCTACTTTAGGCCATCAGTTCTACAATAGGATTTCATACATAACTACATATTTTATGGAATTTTAATTGTTTGAAAACTCCAAAGAGCAAGTTTAGTACACTTAAAACTTGCTTTTACATAGCTGTCTATGTGGAGTGATTTGTACATGCTAATGCATTAGGGAGAGCCTAATTTCACCAGTTCTGCACCACTACACACAGGAAGTTTAATTCCAGTGTGTACTGGAAAAAATCCACTTTTGTCACCCTGTGTTACTGCTGAAACCAATCCAAACTTCTGTCATTTTGATAATGGGCTCCTGTGAAATTACAGCAGTTTGACAAAATTTAATGGTCATTGCACCATTTCTCAAAATCCTGTACTGCTAGTGAACTTTAATGGAGAGTCCAACAGACTTCTGTAGTAAGGAATTCTAAGTAACATACCAAAAAAAAACCCACCATATCTCAGGATACCATAGGATGGAGCCATGGTAAGTTAGAAGTGGATTCACACTTCTAGAATGGTGTACACTAGATACGCTCTGAGTCGGTTGCTACTGAGGAGAGCGCCATACAAATCTATAAATAAATAAATAAATAAATAAAATAAGAATTACAGAAAATGTATTTAAATACCTAGTAGCAATCAGTAAGAAGACGTGATAGCTTCTTATTGTTTATTTTCTTGACCTTTGAAAGAAGCAGCCAATGAGTTGGAATGGGGAAGGTGAAAACTGTGAATGTAATTGCATCATTCTATGTGTTTCTGGAGTAGACATTAGTGGAAATATACAAGTGGAAGATGAAGGTAGACATAAAGTCCAATGCTAAAAGATGTAATCAAGATTACATTAATATTGAGTTAGGAAGGAAGCTCCTTGTCAGAGATAAATGCACCTAAAGCATGTCAGGACTACTTCAGTTGCTTTCATCATTTTCCAGAAAAAACAAATAACAGGAGACATGGAAGAAAGAGTTTTGGCTTTCATGTTCCCTAAGATTTTGGACTTGACTGGTTAACATCTGCATGAATTCTATGTTTTATGGCTTCTTTTTCCATGGATGTGAATTAGGAGGAGTCATAGGTTTCTAGTGGAAGTTTTCTTGGCTGACAGCAGAGAATTAAGAAAGAGATATATAGAAATGATGTGCTATCAGATGGCAATAAGATTTTAAAAAATTAGGAGCTTTCTCAACTGGAAAATGTAAACTCAAACTCTTGTTTGCAAAATCTATGTCAACTACATCTGTGTTAGTTAGTACTCCCTGCCCACAACAACTACTCACCTTTAATAGATTTTTAGAGTTAATTAATCTGGGCTGTCAAGATTGCATTACATATGATTAAGAATAATTAAATCAGGAGCAATAGTACCTTTAAAATATTCCCATACATCATCCTTTTCTCAGAATGATCCATGGGAAAAGGTCAAAATGAATTGTATTTCTTACTTCTGTAAATTTACTTATATTTATAATTCCAATTACTTTACTTGGCTCGATGGAGAGTAACCCAAACATTTTCCAACATGTTTTAAACTTCCCAAATTTAATGGTTCTATGAAAGCTATTTTGATAGATAATTTTGTTTTAGGAGACAACCGTTAGGTCCTCTGAGCAGATTGCTTGAAACAGCATCAGTTGTTTCTACAGCAGAAAAGTCTTCCCACTTCCAACTCATTCCAAAAGGAACCATACGCCTTATTGCCATATGTTTACAACTCAAGGGACCCTGAGCTGAACCATCTGTGGCCTGTATTGTATGCACTTATATCTTTACATTCAGCAGGGAACAGATGGAAAGGCTGGCAAAGTTAGCTGTTTCAGCCTGAGCTTTACATACCTGACATTTCATTAGTATGCCTGAAAAAATTCATTTTCATAGCTAACCATGTAAAATATGAAAATCATATAGTCTATAAGTATAATGGGGAAAATTATTTTTATTTCTGAAATTCCTTAATCTGACATTTAGAGAGCTAACAAATTTCCTAGGGCAAAATTGTCCCTTTCATACTTACATATAGCTCTAATTGAACTTAATGGCATTTGAGGGTGAGTATTTGAGGGATGCTTTGCCCTCTAGTTTCTAAATAGAATATTAAGGCCAAGTAAAGGTCAAAGTGACATGCATTTATGTTAATATGAGATTGCTACAGTGAAACAAATATGAGTGAGTGCTACATTTCATTTCTTTCCAACAAGACCCTACAATTCCATTTGTGTTTTTACTGAATTAAAATAATCACAGTTAGTCATTCCTCCATCAATATATTCATCTCCTATAGGAGATGTGAAGATACAAGCCTCAAATTCCAGGCTCCTTCCACAAGCTCTGCCTATGGTGAAAGATGAGAAGAACAGTAGTTCACTGATAGCTAGAAGGCCATAAGTTACTCATCCCATTCTGCTGCCTTTTTCATGTCTCTATGTTTTAAAGCCTTCACTTAAAAGAAAAAAAATTAATTATAAAATATGTAACAAGACAAATCGAAAGGCCATAAGAATAAATTCATGTATCAGTGGTAGATAAACATGTCTTTGTGTTACTTTTGCACTCATTTGTTTAAAATCTGTTCTGTCTTATTTTTGTTATACCATATATACTGGACTATAAGTTATCATGAATATAAGTTGAGGTACCTAATTTGGACCTCTAAAACTAGGAAAATAGATTGACCCGAGTATAAGTCAGGGGTAGAAAATACATGAAAATATGGTAAAATTAATTAATTTAGACATTTGTGTGGGTATGTTTTTGAGTGTTTACGTTGACCTGAGTATGTCAAGTCCCATTTTTGGATATCATTTGGGGGGTTAAAAACTGGACTTATACTGAAAAAATATAGTGTATTTCTAAAAAGAACAGTTACTGCTTACAGTATGCATATCTAAATGTATTTAATTATGCATTTTTGAAACATTTTTAATTTCACCTGAGACTAAATTTGAGAAAGGTTGCATTGGAGTGTTCACCACCTCTTGAGGCAGCTGGTTCTACTGTCATACTGCTCCAGGAATCTTTCTCCAGGAATCTAGGTTGTCCCTGGTGAGAACAGAACATTGAGTCTAGTAGTCCTTTGCCCTGATCCAGCAAGGTGGCATTTATGTTAATATGAGATTGCTGGAGGTTATTGTCATCAAAGATTACTATCCAAGATTGAATAGAAGTCCACCTAGTTTTGAGCTTTTCTCCTCTCTCTTAACAGTCTATAGTGAGCACATATAATTTTTTACATTTTCAAAATGGTCAGAATGTTTGAATGTTAGGTTAAAAAGGGATGGGAAACTTTCCTTTGTACATTTTGGTAAATGAATATATTTTAGGGTACAATCCAACTCATTCCAATAAAAATAGTAACCAGCTTGAATAATTCTTATTCTTTAAAGCTTCTAGGAGAAAATATTTGATTTATTTCTACTCTGTAATGTTGTCTCCTAATTGAGAAATAAATTATATTGCCAAATCTATGTATTCAAGAGTACCCCACTGCTGTCCATATGATGTAAAGTGAGTAGCTGGAACCTTTACTCCTTTCATCTATTTTAGGTTAATTCTGTGCCATCACTATGTACTTGTTACTGGGGAAAAATCACTATAATAAAAATTTGCCATAAATTCATTCCACATACAGTATTTGCAAATTAATGGGCAAAGAAATATGTTTATAGATTTAGGAATGCTTAAAAAGGCTTTTCTTAAACAATGTTTCTGCCGAACAGAATTGTGGTGATTAAATATAAATATAAAACTACCCAAACATATATATGCAAGTTTCAAAAGGATGTCATACAAAGGAAGCTTAAAGTAAAACATTTATGGCAGAGGGCTAATTGACCTTTATGAATGTAGCTGTTAAGAAAGTTGATAAGAAAAAGATAAATGTTTCACTAAAACAATTGTGCCCCCCCTTTTTTCCCACCTCAAATATTTACTAGCTCTATTTTGTAATATTCAGGTCATTTACATGAGTGATTATGAGGCTTGTCCTTAAACACTTGCCTGTTGCCCTAAAGAAAATGTTTATGACTGGAGCAGGATAATTATATTCTCCTATTAAATACCACCCCTTCAGGCCTAGTTATTGCTGGGTGTAAATGTGCCACTTTATATGCAAATAAAATGCACTGAGAGTCAAATAAAAAGTTTTGCATACAGCTACTGACAAATCATCTTATTACATTGTACATTAACTGACAGAACATCTTGTGGGATGAAATGTTAATAGAGTTCAACAGGATGTTCCATATTGCTTTGCTCATAGTCCCTTCTTTTATCCTTCTGCTGAATCAGCTATGGGAATGGGATTTTGACCTGGTAGACTCTCCTTTTAATAAAGTGTTACTTGAGAACAGATTGTTAGAAGCACAGATTGTCTGTATAGACAGGTTGTATCTTTTGAGCTGACAGTGACTTTGTGTTTTGGTAAGAAATGTAATATATAAAGAAATCTGGAATGTCCTGGGCAGTCTAGATGTTCTATTTGTCACTTATGCGGGATTTAATAACTGTTTGTGTTTATTTTTCTGCTTTTGTAATTTTTGTGTAAACTGGACTGGTATTTGGGATTTTTGATTGTTGCTTAATACTGTTGCTTTTGAATTTTGATGCTGTATTGATTTATTATAGTACTGTATCTGTTATTTATTTCTTAGGATGTCTAGATGTTTTGTAATTGCAATTGTTATTGGAGATATATATACTGTATATGTGATATTTGTAATTTACTATGTGATACTTGTAATTGTTTTTTTATGCTATGGAATGTGCTATGTACTGTAACTGTTTCTTCTGTAAGCCGCCCAGAGTCGCTATGCGAGTGGGGCAGCATATAAGTAAAAAATACAATACAATACAATACAATTTGTCAGAAGTTTGGATTTGAATGCAGTAAAAATCATTGGGAACATCAGGTAGAGAAAGTTTTAGAAAATGAGAGAGTCAAGATTCTGTGGGACTTTAAAATTCAAACAGATAAATATCTGACTCACAATACACCTGATATAACTGTTGTGGAAATGAAGAAGGTCTGGTTTATTGACATTGCTATACCAGGAGGTGCACAAATTGAAGACAAACAACTGGAGAAAATCACAAAATATTGTGATTTGCAAATTGAAGTTGAGAAGGAAGAAAATATGTTGTTGTAGCCACAGTAACTGGAGCCCTTGGAGCAATACCTACAGGACTCCATAGTTATGTGGAAATTTTGGACCTTTTGGACATCCTAACTCTTCCAAAAAAAACCCCAACTCCACTAAGAAATGCATATGTAATTAGACGTTATCTTAACAGCTCTTAGGTCCTTGGTTAGGGTTTGAACTGTTAATTTCAAACAAGTCCTCAACTGTGAATCTAATGGTAGATTTGTATTATAATAATAAAACTGCTGACCCTATAGATCATCAAGTACAGCTCTTGACATGGAAGCACAGTGGAAATTAAATGACCAGTCTCTGGCTCCAAAGCTAGAAACCTAAACCCCTGAGCTATCCAGCTTTTATCAGAAGTGATAAAAACTCTTGATATGCTGAAGCGACTACATTACTCATCCGCACATACAGAATATGTAGTAGGGTTACTATTCTTTAAGAGTATGTATTAAAAAGCTCCAGTGCATTTATGCATATGCTCCCCCTTCACAGGGTTTTCACCCTTAAGCCATTTTCTGCAGCAGTGGGCTCTCCAGAGGCACATGAGAACCCAGTAAATGCCGCGAGTGTTGGGGCAAGGGGGAGGGTGTTTTACCCGCTGCAGAAGTGATCAAGTCTGGCTCTTCAGCCACCCAGATCACTTCTACATGAATTGTGCAGCTCTCCTGTGCAGCCAGGAAAATAGAGATGTCTCATGTATAAACCAAGTCTGCTTTTTCAACACATTTTTGGTGCTGGAAAAAAATCGACTTATATTCGAGTATATATGGTATGTGTGATTTGTTATTTCTTCTTCCATGTCTAGGCCAGACATGAAACTGCCAAAATGAAGCCACCTTTTGGTGAGTTCATTTTGCAGTTCCCCTCACCTAACCTAGTGTGAGAAATATTAGATGGCAACATAAGGCTGCTGTTACTAGGGTACGCCTGATTGTGGTTCCAAAATAAGACAATCTTTGAGGAGGCTCTTTCTGTGCCATGAGGCAAAGCTATTGTGTTTAAGATCATTCTCCACATTATTGACCCCAGAATCTTATTTTAGTTGATAGAGATGAGTCAGAGGGGGAGGGGGTTTACCTGACTGGGGTGATATCAAACATGACTAACAAAATCAAATGTTACAAGCAGCATCATAAGATTTTATTGCCTGTATATGGAGGCCAAGAATACTTCTACAAATAGAGGATAATTAAGCACTGTTGAAACTCTATGGCCTTGTGAATTTACAAGAGTTTTTTAAAAATCTGTTAATCCGTTTCTGCCTTTGAAATGTTTTGAAAAATAGCATGGAATTTGATGTGTGCCTTCTTAATGAGGAAATCTCATCCTGTTTCTGTGTAAATCAATTTAGACAACTCCAATTAGTAGTGTGTCAAACTGATGATGTATTTCTTTTGAGGAATGAGGATTCTGCCATCTTTTTACAACTGGCCCAAGCCTGGAAGGTAACTGATTAGTGCAAAACACTCATTTAGCCATTCAGGCCATCCAAGTTTGGGCCAAACAATAGCTGACACCAATTTAGCTTCAGATCCCAGCTTCAGATCCATGCAAGCTAATAGGTTTATTCTTCCCTCACTGTACCTAGCAGCCTTTGTCTCACTTCAGTGGGTCCAAGGATGGTGGAAGAGGAAATGCATATCTATTGTGAAGAAGCACAACAGAAAAGACATGCTCAAAGGTTTGTATGGTGACTACAGCTACTGAACCATAAAGGATTTGAACCAACCTCTCTTCAAGGCATAGGGAAGACACTGAATAAGCCAGTGTTTCTGGGCACCCAAAGAGAATAATAGTTAAAGTAATCCCAAACATTACAGAAGTATTTGCTCTCTGCACATTAGTAAAGTGCTCGAAAGTCAGTCATATCCGATGTTAGAGTGTGGTTCTCATCTCTGTTTTCAGCCAAACAACCTGTGTGGGCAGACATTTCTATGGTCGTATGGCAGGCATGACTAGACACGAGTTCATGGAATGTTGTTACCTTCCCACTGCAGCAATACCTATTTGTCTACTTGCATTTCCTTGCTTTCGAACTGCTACGTTGGCAGGAGTTGTGACAGAGATGGGAACTCACTCTATTGTGCAGCACTTGGGTCTCGAGCTGCTGACTTGCCAAACTTCCAGTAATCAAGTTTAGCATGGTAACCATGAAGCCACCACAGGCCCTTCTCTGCACATTAGATCTGCTCAAAATGCATCTACAATGCAATGCTTAGATTAGAAATATGCTTAGTGGCTTCCTGGTCTTAGTTAAATATTTTTGGGTCTCATAAAAATTTTCAGAAGTTTATCCAAAACCCATTTGCATGTTACTTGTCACTTAAATCCTATGGAACTCTTCCAAAACATCATGCTAGTCTTCCAAGACATCTTACTAAGGTATGTTTGAATATAGATTTAAAACCAAATATGATTTATTTTAAGAGTGGTTATTTAAACCCTGGTCTTCCTGATCCTCAATATTCCAGCTCAACTTTTCTCATCCAACTTTGGCATCCTATGCAATTGCCCATCATTCCCAGATAGAATGACCAACGTTAAATATCTGAAGGGTGCCATGTTAGGGGAAGCAGCTCTAGCTACTACACTATCCTATATTAAATCTCTGATTAGCATACTTTGGCATCTGGAAAATGCAAGCTGATAGATGAGTACAGTCAAACCTCGCATAAAGAGTGCCTCGCTTAAAGAGAAACTCGCTTAAAGAGCAGAATTTTCTCTGAATGTTTGCTTTGCTTAACAAATAAAACCAACCAAAAACTCACTTAATAAATAAATAAAGGTTCACAATCACACACACACACACACACACACACACACACACACACACACACACACACACACACACACACACACTTGGTCATTTACAATGGTGTTTCGTTTAAAGAGAAAACTCACTTAAAGAGCAATCCTGTGGAACACATTATGCTCTTTAAATGAGGTACAACTGTAATTAAAAATGTTAACCTACATTTGCATTACTAATGAAGCCAATTCTTCACCATTAATTCCACACATCTTAAACAAAATGTGTTTTTAAGATCACACATAGTAAAGAGGCAACCACACTTCCACAATTCTCTAATGAAATAAACTTGCAGATGTGAAAAGGAATGCTGAAGGCATAATACTGAGGTTCGTAATTAAAACCATGAGTCAAAAAATTCTCCAATATAATTTTTATATTTCATGTTAATAATCTGCCTTGATCCTTAACATCACACCTCAACACCTTTATGGTACAATTACAGAGCATCATCTTTGCTTTTACTCTGTACAGATTGCTTTTTCCCAGTGCATCTCCTTGCTCAAATATCCTTCAAAGTACCATGAAATGTGAAAGTTTTGTTAAAATATACAATTAAACAGATGGGCAAGCATAGCCTAGTGAATTCTGGATTCAGTGTAGACATCAAAACAACATTCACAAACATATGTTCACCTACTGTATAAAGCACATCTTTTAGACCTGTAACCTTTGAATGGCTTTTTTTAGAGTAGCAAATTGCACTGTAGGCTGTCAAATTAAAACATTACGTGCCTCTCTATCTGAATGCAGTAGAACTAACACAATTCTTGATGCTTAGTTCTGATAGAACAAAAAGTGGCTTGGTGAGCACTTTCAGTGGCTGGCCCTAAAGATATCTAAAGAGAGGTTGTGTGCAACTCACCAGTTGTACCTATACTGCTGTGTTGCAAACACTGTGTGGCAGCCAAGCATCAGGTCTTCAAAGTTGCATTGTTATAGTCAAATGTAAAATACATTTAGGTTGCCATAAAAGCAAGTTGTCCTAGTGATTATTGTGGCCAGTCTCTGTCCTCCCTTATGTCCCTGCCAGTGCTCTCCCCCTTCCTCAGTATTTTAATGCTTCATGACTCACAACAGCAAATGCTTTGTTTAAGCCTGCCTGACATCCTTTTATCATCATGTCATGAGGAACCACAAAGTCATCCTCCTCACCCCGTTGAAGAACAAGGTGCTGTCAATAAGAGGAGGGGACGCAAATTAAACCAAACTACAAATAATGCTTTAGAATGGAAAATGTACAAAATGATTATGGCAGATTCTTCGTTGCATGGACTTTCAAAGTTAGATGCATTGGAGGGCCTCATTTAGAAACATCAAGGAATCACATGTGTCCCACTACAATGGATTTATTTATTTATTTATTCGTATTTATATACCACCTTCCTCACCAGGGGAAATGAAAGCCACAAACTCTTTTTCCTGTTTAGGCCTTCAGACATCTACCTTGTTACCTACTTGGAATCTCATCACATGGACTATTCTACCTGCAAGCCACCATGCAGGTATGATAGGTTTCCAAGAGACTTAAAACAGTAGGATTGTCCAGTGGTGTCTGAGACTTTCTATCTCATTGACGTACAATGGTGTGATGCACCGCCTTTGGATCTTGTCACAATTTACTATAATTGCAAAAAAAATCATTTGTTGAAATAAAAAGGGCTTACACTTGCACATGGAAATATAGGATACCTCTTTGCACAAACTCTGAAAGACCCTAAACACTCATGCAGGGAGTCCTTATATTGTCAGACAGGGTGAAGAGGATTCTGTTTTTTGTTCTGAGAGACCTTGGCTGAAATCCTGTTGCTTAGTATAGTAAGTCTCATTGGAGTAAGGATTTGTGAAGTCTACCCTTCTGTAAATTCCACTGATTCAGTGAGTCTGTTCTAGTGCAACGTTTTATGCTAAGCAACAAGATTTAAACTATTCTATAACAACTGCAGTGCCTCAAGTGGCTATGATGCTGACTGGGAGGCGGAAGGTCAGCAGTTCGATTCCCGAGTACTGCAGGATGGAATGAGTTCCCGTCTTTGTCCCAGCTCCTGCCAACCTAGGAGTTCGAAAGCAAGAAATTGCAAGTAGATAAATAGAGACTACTTCGGTGGGAAGTCAACAGCATTCCATGTGCTCCGTTGCTAGTCATGCATGCCACATGACCACGGAAACGTCTGCAAAAGCAGACAGCACTGGCTCTTCGGCTTTGAAACAGAGATGAGCACTGAACCCTAGAGTTGGATACAACTGGGTTTTGAACAAGGGAAACCTTTGCCTTTACCTATAACAGCAATAGCTCATGCACTGTGGCACATTTTGGTACTCAACAAATGTTGTTGTAATAAAGAGTATCTTCTCTATTTATACCAGCAGAACTTAAACTTAATGATTTAAGCTATGAAGGAAGAGGCACTAAATTTCTCTAGTCTGAAAATATGAGACATCCACATAAATATGATTCTTTAAACCTGAATTAATTATTAGAGCTACAGTACTGAACAAACGGAGGTATCATCAACATAGTACAGTAATACCTCGGATAACGTTTACCTCAGATAACGCTAAAATCGCATAACGTTAAGTAATCTGGGGAGGAGAATTGGATCAAATAACGTTAAGGTCCTATGGGATGGATCGGATAACAACCGCTAAAGCCTGTGCGGTTACAATGTATCTCTATGGAGCTTTAACGTTATCCGATACATCCCATAGGATTTTAACATGCATCGGATAACACTAAAAATCGGATAACACCAGGACTTGTGGAACCAAGTCTTAGCGTTATCTGAGCTATTACTGTATTGTGCTGTGATATTCCAGATTTAGTTCAGCATTGTAGTAGCATTTGGCAAAGTTAAAAATACCATCTTCTGGAATTTCTTAGCCAGCCCCCCCCCCCCCCCCAAAAAAAAAAAAAAAAGCTATAAACCCAAACAAGTACATGTTCTTGACAGGTTCAAGATGCATTTCCTTTCAAGAGTGTTGATGAGAGTTTTGTGGGAATAAGTTACAATGAAAGTCCCAATACTTGACTTCAGTTAGATACAAGTGACAACTATAACCACTGAAGATCATTTATGCTACATTTTCTGGCTCCGTAGAGATAACAGAAAAATAATATAAAGTGCTACAATCTGAGGATGGTTTTTGTTTTAAAACTACACAGAAGTGGGCGCCAAATGGCCTTTGTAACTGATTTTGAAGAGGAAAGTTGCACTTTATACAAGAATATGCCCTTCACAAACTGATCACAATGTTCCTGTGTTTTGTACTCCGATTAACTCTGTGCCCAAGTACAAAAGGTCATGTGAAAATCTACCCTGAGGCACTGAATGGTAAAGAACATGGTAAATCGGAAACCTGTCCTTGATTAATTTCCACAATATTCTTTAAGCATAAACAGGCAGAAGGGTGTTGAGAAAAGGCATTTTAATTTGTGTGATAAATTGCTACACTCAATTAAGTCTTAATGAGTCTCATCAGCGCATTTTCAAAATAGTTTTTGAAGTCCTATCACAGACTGATATAAAGAAGTTAAGTAAAATAACAACAATAATCCTATGCCTCTATATAATATGAGGGGCTTAATAAAGTCCACAATTAAAAATCTATTATTTTACATTTTTGGTAGTGGTAGCTGCTGGATGGCTTATTGAGTTAGTTGTCTACTTATGGAAACTGAGGGTGAGAGTTCAGTTCCCTACTGTGTTCAGTTCCCCAGCCAGTGTGGCTTTGGGCAAGCTGCATAGTCCCAGGGCACCCTCAGAAGAAGGAAATGGTAAGCCATATCTGATAACTCTCTAACTAGAAAACTCTGAAAAGAATGACTATAACAGAACTGACTTCATGGCACATGATTATTACTATTCGTTGTTCTTTTATTTATGTATTTTAAACAGAAATGGTTCTGTTTTCTCTGTATCTGAACAAACTAAATTAACTATCTTTATAGCATAGAGTCATGATGGTGAACCTTGGTACTCCAAGTGTTCTTGGACTTCAATTACCAGAAGCCCAAATCAGCACTCCTGCTAATCAGGGCTTCTGGGAATTGAAGTTCAAGAACACCTGGAGTGCAAAGGTTTGCCATCACTGTCACAGAGTGACAGTCAAGAGTCAGCATGGTACAGTGAACAGAGTATTAGACTGGGACAGGACATTAAATTAAATCCCCATTCAACCATTGAGATTCACTTGTACCTGACAGTAGTAAATGAGTAAAGTATCTCATATGACTCAAAATCCCTATTAGGGTTGACACATGTTAGAAAGCGACTTGGTAACACATAATAGCAAAGCATCCACTAACCAAAATGTGTGTTTGTATTAATGACTGGTGAGAAAAAATTCAGCAAAAATATATGAAATTTAGCCTGCAACTTTAGCACAAATATTTCAGAGAATGTGTTGTACTCATCTTTATTTCCCTGGTCTTCTTTTAATCTGTGTATGCCTATTTTGATAGGAGTACAAATTACTCTTATGGTGAAAACACCTAAGAGACGTGTTGTCTTGAATAGTGACAACTGTTACTATATTATGGTATAAGCCATTGTAGAAGAAAGCCTATAAGAATGTATCTCCCCAACCCCACCTCAATGACTGAATTATCTTTTCTTTTTTCTCTGGACACATAGTTTTAAAAGTTTTATATGTTAAAGTTATGTTGCCACTGATTGGGAGGGTGTGTCTATTTTTAGTTTAGTTTGGTTTTTGTTTCATTTTATTGTTTGTAAACCAACCAGAATGGTAAAGTCTCACTTGAAGGGTAGCATAAATAAATAAATAAATAAATTTTACCAGACGTTTATGCCATAATAAATGTCACAGAAAGTCAGATAGAGATATCAACTCCTTTTAAATTTATGTTACAAAATTTTGGCTTGTACTATTTGACATGACATTAATATTCTGAGTGTTGCCCATGAATCTTTTGAATTTAAAATTTTCTGTGTTAATGATTATTTATTGTTTATATCTAAGGCTCAGTCTTTAGTTCAGCATTAGTGAAGGTGATAATTGCTTTGGGGATCTGTCCCACTGGTGGTACAAACTCTTCAACACCAGGTGTGAGAAGAGAATCAGTACTGCCACTAGCAACAGTCACTGGGAAGGGTCAAGCAAGAGAAAGAGGAAGAAGAGGGCAGTACCACCTTCTCCCTTGCTGCTGCTGCCACTCACTGTATACCCTGGTCTGTCTATTCCAGATACGATATGTGAATAATCCTTGGCCTCAGCCGTTTTCAGGATCCAGGCATTTATGACAAGGTATGGCCAAAAAAAGTCGCCTGCACAGCTTGGTTTGTGATGGAATCTTCCTTGGAGATGCCTATTTATAAGGGGATTGAACTAAGCCTCTCCCCTTTTACTCCACTACACAAGTGGGATGTATAATATCAGAATAGCTGTATCTTGACTCATTTCTCTGTACTTTATTACATTTGTGGCATTATCTAGGTTTGAAAATTGAGAAGAACATTTTCTCGATCCTGGATGGTTGGATTGATGGAGGAAATTCTTATTTTGAACCTGCTGATTGGTTTTGATAATAGGCTCTCCTAGGCACTAGATTATAGGCTAAACTTTGTCTTGTAATTGGTGCAAGAATGGTAGAACGGTGTACAGTTACAGTATAAGCTAGTATTGGGATGCAGCCCTGCAGCTTTCAGTGCTTCAATGTTTAAAAATCTCCTTTACTTTTGGAAATGCTCCTGGCAATGTGGAAGTGTGGAAAGGGACCCCTGTACTTTTGGTTTGTGCTTTCCTGTTAGGGTTCTTGAAGGGAGACCAAAGCAGTAAGTGTTCACAATGCTGGGCGTGGCTCTGTTATACCTACTGCCCTTGGAGCCATTTAACTTCTTGTGTCTGAAGACTGGGAACTATTCTTGAATTAGGCCCAAAAGACCAGCTAGAATCTCCCAGATGTCCCTTATACCAATGCTTTTTTCATCATTCGTGGCACTTTGAAATGCAGAGCTTGGAAAGCAGATAAAAATAAAAATAAATAATTTATTTCTTTATTCATGTCAGATGCACCACCAGCATATGATAAAAAAAAAAAGCTAAAATTAACACATCTAAAAATGAAATAGAATTTAAAAGTGCTAGATGACATCTGCCCACACCAACAGCATTTCTTCTTATCAACATAAGGTATTCCCCATTGCACCAGAAGTAGAAAATTGGGTCAGCTATACAAATTTAATAATAATAATAATAATAATAATAATAATAATAATAATAATAATAATAATAATAATAATAATAATAATAATAATAATAATAATAATAATAATAATAATAATAATAATAATAGAAGCTCTTAGACTCTTTCAGCCAAGAAACAGTCTGCTAGACAGCATGGTAAGTTTGCTTCCTAGCTGGCTGATTTTGAAATCATAGTCCCTGAGAGTAGTTCTTCTGAGCTCTGCTTTTACAACCAGTCTATTGAACCGTCTATTGAATACGTTGCTTTCTAGAGGAAAGTTACCTTTTTTTCAAGTGCATTGATTCTATTCCTTGAATTTATTAATTTAATAATTTAACAATTTTATTTTTTTACTGATTAATTTTTCTAATTTATCAGAATGTATTAATTCTAAATGAAATCTGAGCAAAGGGTTGAGTAAACCTCCAGTACTGCTGCCAGATGCAAACTCAGTACACGTCAATTAGCTTTATCTTCCTATTGGATCCAAACCCATACTGATTTTTAATAGGTCTTCATAGTAAATGTTGTCCTACTCTATGATATGATATTATTAAATAATAATGAATTGAATTGAATTGATATGAAAGAAGAGGATGTTTAGAGCACACAACTTTAGAAGCATGTTGACTGAATATTTGTTTCAAGAGTAGGCAAGCTGGTGTCCTCCAGATAATTTGAATACCATATAACTTTTGACCATTTACTACTTGACTGAGGATGATGGAAACTGTTACAAAATGCAGCCTTGTCTTACAGTTTAACTGTAGTTCAAAAACATCAGGAAGGCACTATTTTACCTACCTCTGTTCTGTTGGCGTTTTCATGGCTGTAGCAAGACAAGTCACTAAAATGTAAAAAGATTCTCAGATTTGCTTTCAGTGGCTATGCAATCTCAGGATGAGAGCATCCATTGAGTCCTTGCATACTCTTACTTTTTCCCTGTTCAGTTTCCTTTTTGACAGGAAGCTGAGGATGGTCTATGTTGTAAGGGGGGGCTTACCCCCACTTAAACTATGGGCTGGCTGCTTTGGTACACATTTCAGAGATCCTTGGGCCCATTTTGGCTTGTCTCTTGTGAACAGGAAACTTCCCTTCAGATTCATATAAATACAAATATAATAATAATAATAATTCTATCCCTTCCCCAAATCCTGTCTGTTATTTTTCAACAACAGCCCAGTCAAATGGCTTCTTTTTTTAAAAAAAGTAAAACAAGTTAGCAGCCTGGAACTCTCATCTCAGGAAGGTCTTGACCGTGACATGAGCCAACTTTTGGGCTCATAGACTGTTCCAGAAGGATAGTTCTGTTAGCATGAGTAGAACTGAATTTTTACAGGTCAGCAAGCTCTTCTCAGAAGAAGTGCCTGTGATATTGAAAGAAGCAGCATGTTGCTTTGCAAGCTGGCAGGCTCAGAGAGTTGACTAAGCAGGAAATACATGACATTTAAAGGCTTCTAGTGAGGTTTGTTTACTTCACAAGCTATAGTGTAATTGGGAAAGAGATCAACAGCTGGCACCCATCGTAAATCTGAACCTTAATGCCAAGGATTTCTAGAGATCTTTGTGAGTCTGAAAATTGCAGCAAATGGAGTCCCAGTGTCTTTCAAGTGGTAGTATTAACTTGTGCTTTGAATCACTTATCTTCCACTTTAGCAGATTATCCTATTTTCACTTCTTCTTTAGCATCAAGTAATGATCCAAAGCACTTTAGAGAAGGCAACTTTACTAAATGGCCAACATTTTAAAAAACAAACAGCTAATTAACAAACAGCTGGACTGTGCAGCCCTAGGACCAATTTTCAAATGCTCTACTACAAAAATATCATACATGGAATGGTACAGTCTCCTGCATAATTCATAATTACGCATGTGTGATGTATACCTGCAATTGTACATGTGCATGATACACTACTGAGATATCTGCAGTATACGTCACTTTATATTCCTTTGTTTAAAGTACAGTACTGTATTATTATCCATGCTGGCCTTTAACCCTTTACATGGATTTCCATTTGTTCTAGGCACATAGTATTCAAAAAGAGGTAGCTAAAAGCAGTATCTGTTAGAAACTGTGGTCCAAATGATTTAACATGCTATATAAGGCCTAACCAGTGTTCTACTCTCATGTCCCTCTGTGTCCCCTCCTTCCCATTGTTTTGGTCTGTTCTTTGTCTCCTGTCTCCCTCCTTTTTATATACCCATGCATGCTTTGAAGCAACCATGTTTCTGGACTAAGTGCCTTTAGCTCAAGATCACTGGATTTTGGCTAGCTGTTTTGAACAACACTTTTTTCTTCCCTTGGCCATCCTAGGCTGGAGGTCTAAAAGTGTAGAACTCTAAAGGTTCTCTAATCCTGCTAAGGAGCACACCCAGCTACATAGGTTTGTATGCAGTCTTTCTTTTCTACTAATATTTGATTTGACTCTACTTAGCTGTACTATAAACTCATTCCTCAGCGAAAGCATTTGATAATCCAGCCCATTCAAAGAACCATTGATCATACAGTAGGTTGGACTTGATGGTCTTACTTCCCCCTTTCCAACTCAATTATTCTATAATTCTGTGATTGCAGTTCATTATATTACATTAGGTATGCATTGTTTTTCCTCTTCTCCCTTTTCACATTGTCTTGCTGCTACCATTCAGCCACACAACTGGTAAAGCCACTTACCATCAACCTATGTCAGACCACCGTGCACAGTACTTGGATGTGTGAGGTGTCAAAGGACAGGCCAAAGCAGTTTTTTATCACATGGGATTTGTTTAAATGGTACCAACTTTCCTCTTTCAGCGTCTAATTCAAGATATAAAAATTCTATCATTCAGGCTTAGAGCAGAAAGTAAATATCTGTTTTTGCAGTCAGAAACCTCTGAGAGCTCCAGTAGCTAAGCTTATTACACACTGTCCAATCCTCATCAAAAGATTATCATGTACTTTAAAAAAAGCAGCCTCTATATTGCATTTCTTCTTTCTGATAAAAGTTTTCGGAGCTTGAATGACTCTAGAGCGGCAATTTGTAAAGGAGATTATTCTGGAAAGAGTATCTGAGCAAATCATCTCTAATTATTTCAGTAAATGAGCTTTACGAGAAATGCAGTAATCAAGAAAATGCTGCCAAAGAAAAGGGCTTCAAGGGCTGGTGCTCTTCAAACATGCAATCTGTAATCAAGCTATTAAAGTGAATGATTCCTTGTGAGCAGTATTGTCCCTTCAACGGGCGTGGATGACAGGATTTGGCAAAACACACAGAGTAAAAGGTGGAGTGGGGAGTAGGAATCGTGTGGCACAATATAATAATAATTTTGTGTCAAAAATTATTCTGGGTTGAAAGGAGTTTTGCAGAATAAACACCACTCAGGAAACACCCAAATCAGGCACCTTTCATGTCCCCAAAAGCTGGAACAGAGACGGGTACTCAATTCATCATGCAGTACCTGGGTCTCGAATTGCCAACTTGCCAGCCTTCCAGCTAACAAGGTGAGCTTCTTAACCACTGAGCCACCGCAGCTCCTATTCACATGATGCTGTTGGTTGCCTACAGTGGCTTGAGAATACTAGGAGCTGTGGTCTAAAAGGAGAGGTTTCCCAATATCTGGTCAAAGCCATAGGGAATTATTCTGCTAAAGGATGGTTTCAATGTAATGAAACATCATCGGTAGAACAGACATAAATCCAAAGTCAGAGTAGGCAGGCTGCTCTCCAGAATAGCCCACTATAGGTGACTATATACAGTACAAGTCACACTCCATTTCCCCAGTGTATTTTAAGGGGGGAAAGTGGGTCTAATATGCCAGCAAATATGGTACTTCCTTCAAACAATTTTCATTTACTGTAATTGCAAATATTGTGCATAGTATTCATAATATACTGCACAATGTTTCAAGTAATTTGCACAATATTCTGCTTATGGTTTCATATAAGCAAAAGCCTATTTCATAATGGCCGTGTCATTAATCAGAAGAGAGTTTTTGATAGAAACAATCTTGCAAGTGATTAACACTGGGGATCAGTGAGCACATCCTGTCTTTGATTATTAGTGCTCTTTTTGCCCTCTATCATACAGTTGCATGTGCAGGAGCCAGACTCCTGGACATGGCAGAAGCTGCGTGTATTCCAATTTATTTCTTTTATTCTTTCATTTATTTGTAGTTGTTTTCCTTTTCTACTTTGTTTCGGCCAATGTTTGTAGCCTAAACAAAGTAGTTTAATTGATAGCTATTTTATTATTTTAATTTTTGTGAGCCACCCTGGGTCTCCTATGGGGAGAAAGGCAACGTATCAAGCAAGCAAGCAAGCAAGCAAACAAGAATTATGTTTATGTCATTTAAAGTGCTATTGAACAGAGTGGTGGGATACAGTGAGCACTCACGGAATGGTTTACAAAGTAATTATGTAAGCTATAATTTGTACCCAACAAGCTGAGTATTCAGTTAACAACCTTACAATGTTGTAAGGCCGAGTCAACCTTGATCCCCATTAGGATCAAATTCAAATCAAGACCAGACTTTTAAATGCAGTACTGCAACTACACTTTCTTCATGTGTTACTGTTTCTTTGCTGCATAGTCTGCTAATATTTAAGGAACTATCAAATTCCTCCAACAGAATGGTCAGCTGAAGTTACCCAGAGTATATGTGGCCAATCATATCTTGTGCCCTGACACCCATGTAGTTTTAGGTAAGCTATACAAGTGCCATCAAAAGGAGGGACTAATATACCATTTTGACTACTTTAAATCCAATAAATCTTGAGAGGGTAATTGAAGTAATAATCAACTTGACTGCACATAATTAAGTATTAGAAATTACAAATTCTGATATCCAGTTGGAAAAATGGAACTGTCAATTGTACGTAATTAAATACAGATTAAGAGAACTACTAAGAATGCTTAATGCAACTATATGTTATTAGTAACACATTTTTAAAACTTCATCAATATTCTGGATTTCCATTGTCTTTAATTTTTTCTTCCTGTTTCCAATTATTTTAAAACCAGGACTCATATAATTGACAAGGAAACTAGTAATATGCTATTACTGTTAAACCCATCTGTAGTTCCAATGATGTCAAAAATTTTACTACCCCACTGTGATGTCATCACAGTGTGGGTGGAGCTAACATCATGATGTCATGACATGGGCGGAGCCAAATAATTTTTTAAAAAAATAATAAAATAAAAATAAGCACACAAACAACTCAACTCACCCACCCACAACACAAAGACAGCAAGGAGAACAGCAAGGAGGCCATGCATTCGCACCAAACACTGTAGGCATGCATGCACACCAAGTGAAAAAGTAAGCCCCGAAGGTGGTTTCCCCCAAAAGCTGCTACCGGTTCTCTGGGACACTGGGAAAAGTTACTACCGGTTCTGGCGAACTGGTGAGAACCTGTTACATCCCATCACTGCATGTGACCCTTAAAAACAAGATAGTTTAATAGATAATATATGATCAGTACCTCTATGAACTCAATTAAGGTTCACAAGGACCCAGGTCCTTCTGTTGCTACATCTGCAGTTTTCTTATCCAATCTGATTCTTATAAACTATTCAAGTTTTTCCCATAGTCCTTTTCCAGAAAACACAATAGGGCAATTCAGCTAGTAATAAAGTACAGTATAAGCCAAGGGAACATCATAGTAGAAAACTAGTTTTAGTGGAGTCCTTGTCAGAGATGATGAATACATTCATCATTCAAAGGAGCAGGGACATACTAAAATAATTTTCCAATACTTTAAGATAGTAGCCCTACAAAGTGTATATAACTCTTAACCCAGCAGTAACCCCTATTAATGGGATAGCAGCTTAAGTCTGACATGGTACTAGCATTGCCTCATAAGCATGACAGAAATTCCTCCCCTTCTTTCCACTACAGCTCTCTGACTTGTTGATAGGTCTGATTTTACCACCTTTTCTGGTGACTTCACTCATCCACCAGCAGAAGTATGGTAGTGGATTTTCTCCTGGCTTCTGAGGAGGTGTGCATAGGATTGCCCTGCAAGTTCATCACAGTTTTTGCCAAAGAAAATGTTTTTAATTTTAGCACATTTCAAGTTTCTCTTATTACACACAACACAAGTCTGTAGAAGCATGGGGGACATATTAAGGATCAAACACAGATAAATAAATAAAAAACTATTCAGCTCTGTTCCGCACTACAACTTCTTTTTAATCCATATGGATCACTCTGTTTGACTAACCAAATCCTAGATTAAGGATGGAGTAGAATGTTAAAGAGTTACAGTACAGCGATAAGATGCCTGTGAACATGTAGATCCCAATTGGATTTGCCTGTGAATTTCCATTGAGGATTTCAGCCCACATAAGTGTTTCTTTATATATAACAATTTAAGCAAATCTATCTAAAAGGGCTAGAAGCTAGGGACATGCTGCAATTATCTTCAAAAAATTCTCTTGTAAGAAGACAGAGATTTAGATTATAGAAGATATTTGTATGCAGTACTATATGCAGTACTATAATACTGCATAGATCTGTATAGCACAAGATATTAATGTCTGATCAGTAGAAAGAATTGAAGCTGAAGTCCTTCATTCTTCCCTCTTGCAGTGGTTGTTTGCAATAAACATGGCTGCATTTATAGACTAAAAGGTAGAGGTCTCCTTTGTTTGTATCTGACTCTAGGGTTTGGTGCTCATCTCCATTTATAGCCCAAGAGCCAGATCTCTCTGCATCTGCAGACGTTTCTATGGTCATGTGGCAGGCATGACAAGATGGCAGAGTTCACAGAAAGCTATTATCTTTTCTTCCAAAGTAGTACCTATTTATTTACTTACAATTTTTTGCTTTCAAACTGATAGGTTGGCAGAAGCTGGAACAGACAGTGGGAACTCCATCCATCACGCAGCACTTGGGTCTCAAACTGCTGACCTTCTGGTCCTCAAGCTCAGCATCTTAACCACTAAGCCACCTCAGCCCTGTTTATAGACTAACACTGTCCTAATGTGATTTCTACCTGGAGGATGTGTGCTATTTAGCACTCAACATGCAAAACCAATACTCCCATTATTCTTCTAGAAGGCTGGATATTATAAATAAATAAATAAATCATTGTGCAAGTGTGTTTTTTTTTTAAGCAAGGGGAGAGAGCATTGGTGGGAGAGTCAGGAGGGAAACATTAATGGATTACAAATAGAAAAAGATTATGTCTGGACTCCCAGTAATATTTCTTAAATGAGGCAATGTGATTTCACCTAACAACTCTTGCCTCAAAGTATTTCTGGTCTTAAATTTAAAAATACCACAAATCTAACCTGAACCTAGTTAGAAAAGAGAGATGGTGGACTGAATTTTATTGCAAAATATTACATGCTTTGGGGAAATTACACATGGTACTTGCGGTTTCCTTTTCAATTTTCTGGCCATCTGTTGTTCAGTTATACAATTTTGGGTTTACATTGTACAAACCCACTAAGACTCTGGGCACGGTGTATAATTAGAACTTCTGGCAGCACCTACTGGGAACAATATAACAAAGGCATATTTTATCTGGAAGTAAACTAACTGAGTTTGATCTGAAGCATTACAGGAATAGTTCCAGACACAGAACTGGGTTCTCCACAGTTTTCTTCCATTGTGGTCTTTAGTGTTCAGAGATTGTCAATTCTAGCAATCATTGTAGCTTCAGGAATGCTTTGCATGCAACAGACAGGCAATTGATAATATTGGAAGCAAAGGGTATGCTTGTGCAAACTACCCTTTGAGTGTTCAACACACATTTCACAGATCACAATGCTGCCGCTACAACAGGAAATGTAGTGAATATTATGCATTAATCTGGAAAGCAGTTCAGTCTTTCATGCAAGTCCGGTTAATCCTTCTGTGCTGCTTCAACCTTACAGCTGCTTTATCTCTCTGTCTAGATTTGCAAGTCACACTTTACCTTTACATCTAAAAACATGTCCCCGGCTTCATCTCTATTTCTTAAAAAAAACACACAACTGAAATAGCTCCTCTTTTAAAGAGGATTTTAAGCAGTGATGGCCATCAAAACACTGTGGGTGTGGGTGTGGGCAGGGCCTACTCTGTGGGCGGGGCCTACTCTGTGGGCGGGGCCTACTCTGTGGGCATGACTATGTGACTGGGTGGGTGATCTTGTATGTCAAGGGTGCCCAAACTTTTTGGCCCGGGGGCCGGATAACATTTTATCAGAGGCTCCGAGGGCCGAACTATCTCTCCATGGTACATACATCCACCCAGCCTTGCCGCCGCCGCCGCCGCCGCCACCACTAACGCCTTTGCCGCCGGCTCCTCTTTCACCGGCTCCTCCTTCGCCGCCTTCGCGGTGTCCTTTAAAAATGTCCTTTTAAAAAAATATGACAGATCCTAGAAACTCACATCCAGCTTGGTCATTGTGGCATCCAAGGAGCTGTTGTTGTGTTCCAAAGCTTCAGGTAGGTGAGATTTTAATTAGCAATGAAAAGTCATTAGCCTTAGAAAAGATCCGCTTCCTGACATCATGTCAGGAAGCGGATCTTTTCTAAGGCTAATGACTTTTCATTGCCAATTAAAACCCCACATACCTGGAACTTTGGATTTTAATTAGCAATGAAAAGTCATTAGCCTTAGAAAAGATCCGCTTCTGACATCATGTCAGGAAGCAGATCTTTTCTAAGGCTAATGACTTTTCATTGCCAATTAAAACCCCACATACCTGGAACTTTGGATTTTAATTAGCAATGAAAAGTCATTAGCCTTAGAAAAGATCCGCTTCCTGACATGTCAGGAAGCAGATCTTTTCTAAGGCTAATGACTTCTCATTGCCAATTAAAACCCCACCTACCTGAAACTTTGGATTTTAGTTAGCAATGAAAAGTCATTAGCCTTAGAAAAGATCTGCTTCTGACATCATGTCAGGAAGCAGATCTTTCATAAGGCTAATGACTTTTCATTGCCAATTAAAACCCCACATACCTGGAACTTTGGATTTTAATTAGCAATGAAAAGTCATTAGCCTTATAAAAGATCCGCTTCCTGACATCATGTCAGGAAGCGGATCTTTTTTAAGGCTAATGACTTTTCATTGCCAATTAAAACCCCACCTACCTGAAACTTTGGATTTTAATTGGCAATGAAAAGTCATTAGCCTTAGAAAAGATCCGCTTCCTGAAGCAGATCTTTTCTAAGGGTAATGACTTTTCATTGCCAATTAAAACCCCACATACCTGGAACTCTGGATTTTAATTAGCAATGAAAAGTCATTAGCCTTATAAAAGATCTGCTTCCTGACATCATGTCCTGCCTGGCTTCCTGCAGCCTCAGAGGGTGGGGGAACTTCAAAATTAGCGCGCATTGGGTCTCCCAATCAATTTAAAATCAGGAATTACACAATGCACAGCCATAATACTGTAAATCAATTTTGACTTCCAACTTATACCAATACAGTAATACCCCGTATAACGTGAGTATCATATAGCGCTAAAACCGTATAACGTTACAAGATTTTCGGAAAAATCTTGTATCGAATAACACGATTTTAACGTTATCCGATACAGTCGTTCTTAGCAGCAGGGTGGGTGGAAAGCTGAACGGGGTTCTCCGTTCAGCTTCCCAGCCACCCTGCAGCTACGGAGGCAAGGGCGGGTGGCTAGGGAAGCCGACAGGGAGTCCCCGTCAGCTTCCCCAGCCACCCTGCAGCTGTAGATCGGGTCCTCTGATCTCTCTGGAGCAGGCAGGGGACACGATCCAAGCTGTTTCTGGGATTCCCCGACGTCCTGAGCCAGTGCAGCAAGCCAGAATGTCAGGGTTCGAATCCCGACATTCTGGCTTGCTGCACTGGTTGGGGACGTCGGGGATGCCCACAAACAGCTTGTATCGGGTCCCCACACCTCCCTGGACCCAGCGGGGGGGGGGGCAGAAACCCCAAAATTGGTAAAAAAACGGACTTTTTTTTTTTTACCAATTTTGGGGTTTCTGACCCCCTCCCCGGCAGGTCCAGGGAGGTGGGCAGACACGATCCAAGCTGTTTCTGGGCTTCCCCGATGTCCTGAGCCAGTGCAGCAAGCCAGAATGTCAGAGTTCGAATCCCAACATTCTGGCTTGCTGCTCTGGCTCAGGACGTCGGGGAAGCCCAGAAACAGCTTGGATCGGGTCCCCACACCTCCCTGGACCCGGCGGGGGGTCAGAAACCCCAAAATTGGTAAAAAAAACGGACTTTTTTTTACCAATTTTGGGGTCTCTGACCCCCCCCCCCGGCCAGGTCCAGGGAGGTGTGGGGACCCGATCCAAGCTGTTTCCAAAGTTCTCCCACCTCCCTGGAGGCTGCAGCAAGGCAAAATGTCAGGATTCGAATCCCGACATTCTGGCTTGCTGCAGCATAAAAGAGGGTGGGGGAAGTTCAAAATTAGCGCGCATCAGCGACACACACACACACACACACACACACACACACACACACACACACACACACACACACACACACACACACCTCTTTCTCTCCCCCCCACCTCTTTCTCTCCCCCCCCACCTCTTTCTCCCTCTCCCAGAAGAAACTGCTTGTAATCCTGGACACACACACACACACACACACATCTCTTTCTCTCTCTCTCTCTCTCTCTCTCTCTCTCTCTCACACACACACACACACACACACACACACACACACACACACACCTCTTTCTCCCTCTCCCAGAAGAAACCATTCTCCCCCACCCCCTCAGCCCTGAATAAGCGGAAGGCTAAGACAAAATGGTGGACGCTTACTTTTAGCTCCCGGATGGCCTCAGGCTCAGTCTCTCTCTCCACTCTTAACAGCCAAATCAGCTAGGCGGAGGGATTCAGCAATTCTAAATTAGATTCGGCAGAAGTCCTAGTACTAAGCAGCAGAAAGAAGGAACTAGGCACTGATTTGTGATCCCTCCGCAAAAAAAAAGTCCGCAAAATTTTTTTAAAATAAAATAAAATAAAATAATAAGAGTTCCTATACCATGTCGGGGGCCGGATGAAATGGCCTGGTGGGCCGGATCCGGCCCGCGGGCCGTAGTTTGGGCATGCCTGTTGTATGTGATACTTTGATATGTTATTGATATGTGATACTTTGAGATGCTATTGATATGTGATAATTTGATATGTTTTAATATGTGATATTTTGTGATCTATGATGTTAGCCACTCTGAGTCGCTTTGGCAAATACAGCGCCATACAAATCCAAAATACAAATCTAGTCTTGCCTTTGATATGGCCATGGAAACATCTGCAAACACAGACAGCACAGACTCTTTGGCTGTAAATGAAGATGAGCACTGCATCCTATAGTCGGATACATCTGGCTTTTGAGCAAGGGTGACCTTTACCTTTACTAACCACTTGCAACTAAACAGGGCCAAATTCACAGCACATACCAATCAGGGATCTTCTGTTATTACGTAAAGAGGTAAAGGTTGTCTTTGATCGAAAGCCAGTCATATCCAACTCTAGGGTTCAGTGCTCATCTCTGTTTATAGACAAAGAGCCAGTGAGCTCGATCCACAAAAGTTCACATTAAAATACAACAGTTAGTCTTTAAGGTGTCACAAAATTACACACACACACACACACACACACACACACACACACACACACACACACACACACACACACACACACACACACACACACACACACACACACACACAGCATGGGAGACTCACAGAAAAGCCATTGGACGCAGGCCGAGGGCAGCAACTCCTGCAGGTGTTGCAACAGGGCAGCCAGTCTCAGCGGGGGGAGCACCCCCACCATCCAACAACAACAAGGGAGTCAGAGCTGTAGTTCACCTTGCCCAGGTGGGTGGGTGGCAATGTGGCAGGGCAGGTAGGTGAGCGGGACCAGCCAGTTTTATTAACACCCCCCCCCCATGAACCAGTGTGATCTGATTGGTGCCCATCACTGATTTTAAGGATATACTGCCAAGAGCCGAACAATAGGTTTTGATTAAATTTTTCAGTCACCAAGATGTGTTCTTTGTTGCTGGGCTTCTTTAAAAAAATGGGGGGGGGGGGAAAATAATTTTTGTTTTTTGTTGCTATTTATAATTCATTTAGTTCATTTATTATTTATGTCTAATTTTCTATTTTTTATATATATGTTTCTTGTAAGCTGTCCAGAGTGGGAAAATATCCCAGATGGGTGGGATATAAATGTAATAAATAAATACATCTATGTAAGGGCGGCATACAAATGGGAAAATTAAATTAAATTAAAATTAATTAAATTAAACTGTCTGTGACAGAACATATAATATTGTTTCAGCATATTTTGCAAGCTTATATCATTATTTTCCAGTTTTAAATATCATATATACCCGAGTATAAGCTGACCTGAATATAAGCCGAGGTACCTAATTTTGACCTGAGAAACCAGGAAACTATAAGCTGAGGGTAGCAAATGCAGCAGCTGCTTAGTGAGTTTCAATAATCAAACTACAGTACATGAAAATAAGATGCAGCAGAAAGGAGTTTTCTCCATGCCAATTGAGATGTACCAATGACAGGACGGAATAAGTGGGTGGTGAAGGCTATTAGCCACGGCCGTCTTTTCCCATCACACCCAGTAACCCGAGTATAAGCCGAGTCCACTTTTTTGACCTCATTTTTAGGATTGAAAAACTAGGCTTATACTTGAGTATATACTGTATGTCAAATGTTCAGATCTGGTATACTTGGAGACAGGATGCTAAATGTGATAAACATTTGGAAACAATTAATGATTTGAAAGTACTTGCCACTTGTAATTCAAGAAAAAGAACTGCAAAGTTGTGCTTACCTACCTACCATGCAACAAACATTGTATTCAAACATGAAACAAAGATAACTGAGCCTTGTGTGTGTGAGTGCGTGCGTGCGTGCATGCATGTGTGCATGTCCCCTTGTGAACCTAACTGGACACAACTGCTCTTGAATCTGGTGATGACAACTAGGCTGTTATTGTGAGTCTTCATCCATGTCAGTCTCTACCATATGTCTGGCAGGCAGCTGGTTGTCCAGATGGAGTCAAAGGGAACAATGATAGCCAGATGACCATTACTATCTTGGATGATGCATTGGAAAGGTCAAAAGGACTTTGGCTGCCATTCATATCAAGAGGATTTTATCGACAGGGGTCCTATTGGTAGTTTGCAGTAAAACATGCAAATAATTTACAAACCTGTTGTCCACCTTTTTTGTGGAACATCAAGAGCAGCACCCTAAAAGATTACATTTGATTGATTTCCTGCCAGAATCATTTGTTCAGATCTTCCATTCATTGTATTGTTGGGTGATAAATCACCAATGGCACCCTGTTATTGCATTCTAAAGCTTTTAATTCTAAACTTTTAATTTTAGTCCAGCATTTCACCTCACCCAAACTCACACTCTTGTTTAACAATCCTTGCTTACATTTGTAGATATTCTGGAATCAAACCGATGTAGAAATATATATTGTCATAAATGCCTGCAAATATTGATATTTATCACAGTGTTGACTGAAGCAATGATAGAAGATAGTTATGCCATTTCAAAAGGAGTTGGTATTTATTTTGATATTAATATCTTTAATCAGCATATCAGGTTTCAGATTTTAAAGAGAGGATCTCTGCTCATTTTATACCATAATTAATTCAAGTTATTCCTTTAAGAAAATGGGAAGAGGAAGATTTCTGAAACTTTTACCTAACTGCTGTTGTTATTCTCCTAGTTTCTCATTCTACCAGGGATATACTTTGTATTGAAACCCTTCCTTCCTCGGCTCAAGGTTATATTCTGGAGCAAACTTGATTACATCTATTGGTGTATATTAAAAAAAATTTTTTTTTTTGGGGGGGGGACAGCCCCACCTACCATTCCTAACGATAGGAAATGAACACAGCAGATGGTAGATGACTGAGAACAGTTAATGTGGAATCTTTTGGAAAATGCTTTGTTACCCCCAACACAGGTGTGGCATCCTTTGTCAAGCCAGATGCATCTCTTAGTGTGGTTGGGTGGCTGCACAAATTCATATAAATACACAGGGTGGGAGAAAAAAGAGGTGCAACTCTCTGGAAGTCAAAGATCCTTGGAACTACCACAACAGGAAATTATAAGGAAAACTTCTAAAGCAAAACACAGAAAGTTTGATGTCTAATTAACTTTCCAAGAGCCCTATATACAGACTTTCACCTTGATAGTGCAATAATGAAAAATGACTGGCTAATAATGGGTATGATGCAAAGCCAATATAGGAATTAGAGTAAATTTGTTTCAGTTGTCTTGCAGCGGTAACAACTGATAGGATTTCCATGGGAAAATTAGATGGGGAAGAAGTAGAAGCAGTGACAGATTTTACTTTCTTAGGATCAAAGCTCACTGCAGATGGTGATTGCAGCCATGAAATAAAAAGGCGACTGATTCTTGGGAGGCAAGCGATGAGAAACCTGGGGAACATAGTGAAAAGTAGAGACATCACATTGCAAACAAAAATTCGCATAGTCAAAGCAATGGTATTCCCTGTAGCAATGTATGGTTGTGAGAGCTGGACCATTAGGAAAGCTGAGTGCAGAAGAATAGATGCCTTTGAGATATGGTGTTGGAGGAGAGTTTTGAGAGTCCCCTGGACAGCAAGGAGAACAAATAGGTCGATCTTAGAAGAAATCAACCCTGACTGCTCCTTAGAAGGTCAAATAATAAAGATGAAACTAAAGTACTTTGGACATCAAATGAGAAGAGAGGATTCCCTTGAGAAGGTCTTGATGCTGGGAAGGGTGGAGGGCAAAAGAAGAAGGGGGCGGCCCAAAATGAGATGGCTAGATGGCATTGTAGACACAATGGGCACAAAGCTGAGCGAGTTGAGGAGGATGGTGGAGGGCAGAAGTGCCTGGCGGACAGTGGTCCATGGGGTCGCAAAGGGTCAGAATCGACTGTGCAACTGAACAAAAAAAAAAAACACTTTCTTCTCAGCTAAAATTTCTGGGCTGACTGAACATGATGGCACCCTTGTACAAATTAGTTCATACAGTTCCTCAAGTTTACGTGAAAAATTTGTATTATTCAAATTGGTTTTTTTTAAAAAAAACACCATGCATTTATTTTTAGCAAGAGTTGAAAAGTGCTGGAATGCAAAGGTAGAAACAACAAGTTACCAGCAGAAATAACACACCAAGAAACTGGATGGTTCTGACTAGAGTGCACACCCACAAACAATAAGAATAGCAGTTTTGTCCCTGTGCTACTCCTCAGCAGAATATGCTAATGCCGTATGGTATAAATCAGCATATGCCAAAAAAGTGAATGTAACTTTTAACAAATTGTGCAGCATTATTCCAGGCTGCCTCAAAACTTACACCCACTGGAAAAGTCCTTTATTTGGTTAACACTGCCCCTCTGGAAGTACATGGAGAGGTGCTAGCAAATAAGGGATGAAATAAGGCAATGCAATACTAAACCCATCCATTTCGTGGACACCAACTCCTAGAATGATGGCTAAAATGAAGGACACTTTTTCTGCACACCTCTCCAGCATTAAGTATAAAACCAGAATAGGCTAGGCTAAACCTATGGAGAGCACAAATAACACACTTTGCTGCATGGATAAATGCCAAAGAGTGTCTTCCACCAGGACAAGTTCTGACTGGACCATCTGGAAGTCACTTAATAGACTTCAAAGTGAAGTAAGAAGATAAAAGAACAATCAAGTAAAATGAGACTATTTGGACATATGACAAATTTCCTGTAAATGTGGGGAAATCCAATCAATGCATCATGTGCATGCAATTTATGCCCTACCACATAGTGCTGCTGCCAAAGTTTACACCACTGTTAAGCCCCACGAGCTGCACAGATTGAGGATCAACAATCTGACCAAATACAGCAGTTTATTTTATTTCTTTTGTTTGGAGGGCCCACAACAATGGCCTAAGGGAGAAGACTCCATGGCCTGGCAGGCGGCTGAGGACCTTGCCCCCTCCTCTGGGCCCACAACAACGGCCTGAGGGAGAAGACTCCATGGCCTGGCAGGCGGCTGAGGACCTTGCCCCCTCCTCTGGGCCCACAACAACGGCCTGAGGGAGAAGACTCCATGGCCTGGCAGGCGGCTGAGGACCTTGCCCACTCCTCTGGACCCACAACAACTGTCAGAGGAGAGTTAGCCTGTGTTTTGCTTTGTTTGTTTTGTGAGGTTGTATTTTATGATTTTTACTGTACTGTTGCTGTTTTGACTGTAAGCTGCCCTGAGTCGCCTCGGTGAGTGGGCAGCAATATAAATCTGAATAAATAAATAAATAAATAGAAAACTCAGTTCAGTAGTTTATATATTCCCATTAAATGGCACCCTTGTGAGCACCAAATCCTATCTTTTCTTTCAAAGTTTTCTTCCTGGATAAAGGAATAGCCCATAGCAGTATAGCTAACATCGGGCTTATAGACAGACTCTGTGTTATCCAAATATATTACAACATACACAATCACAAGTGACAGATTTTTGTAGATATTATTTCCCTCCAAAATGCATGGTCATTTAGGCAGAAACATTGGAACAACGCTAGGTAAAAGCATGTTGCATGTTATTTGTCAATTTTCATGTGTTCAGACTATATTTTATTTCACTAATTTGCTTGGTTATACTCAACATTTTAATGCTTTACAATCTCCAATGACTTTGCAAGGTAGGGGTGCTCAAAATAAGGCCCATGGGCCAGATCTGGGCCCCAACACCAATTCATCCAGCCCATGCCACCCTCGTCGCTCCCAGAAGTGGAAGCAAATTACTTCCGGGTGTGTTTTACTTCTGCTTCAAGGAGCAATAAGGGCAGCGTTGGCCAGATGAATTGGTGTTGGGGCCAGATCTGGCCCACAGGCCATAGTTTGGACAACCCTGGCTTAAGCATTGCCCATGGCCCAAAAAGTTTGGACACCCCTGTTGTAAAGCATGCCACATTTTACAATAGATTCATTATAGTTGTGGCCAGAAACTCATCTCTTTGTTGCTTACAGATCCTAGTCATCAGTTCTGGGGAGATTCTGGAAAGTTTTCATACAGCTCAGGGTCACTGTTTGTTTAAATCTTTCTCATCATGAAGAAAATGCATTTCAGCACTGGAGTTCCACTGCCAACTTTCAACAAAGCCAAACATACACAGAGCTATCTATTAATTGTGAAAAGCCCATTCTTCTCACAACATTTGGCTTTTATTACTTAGATAGAATAGTTAGCAGATTTTGTCAGTCCTAACGAAGAGAAACCCGATATCTGATGACAAGTGATCGAATAGAGGGTGTTCTGAATGTGTCATTCCAGAAAGCAAGTTCCTCTTTGCACATTTTGTGGAAACTCTATCAAATGAAACCCTTCATTTGTTCAGATGATTTAATGCAGTTGTATAAGTAAATATTTTCTGTGCCTCAGAGTGGAACAAACAGAAGGATCAAATCAATTACCTTTGATTTGTTTTGATTTGTCCTGTTAGGTGCCAGATTCAATAAAATGCTCTCCAATTCTCTTCTGCAGTAGCCAGCCCAAGGTCACATAGGACACAAAAGTGTTGATTTAATTTAGTTCCAGATGATTTGTGAAAATCAAGTGCTAACATTCCTTTCACTCTTACTTTCTCTAATTCTGTACAACCAGGCTAATGCTCCAAATGGACATGAACGTAAGGGGAGCCTAAAGTGTGAATTAGTCAGATCCTATCAGCTAGATAAAATCTAGAAATGAATGACATAATCTTAATAAGATTTGGTAAACTATATACTACTTCTATAGTGGTATAACAGCACCAGAATTCACAGGCTGAAATCCTGCCACACAGCTATCTGTAGTGACATCATCACCAGTAACAAATCAATATTGACTAAAAGCAATTTCAGGGTGCATGTGACCAAAGATTGTGTGTACTCCAGAATCACCAGAGTAAACCTTTAATTTGTGGTGGTCTGCCTTCACTGCTGCGCTCGTTACTGTTGTTCACACAAAGAGTTGCACAATATATTTCCAGTCACAGAGCTCGGGTGGCACACTGGTTAAACTGCTGTACTGCAAACAAAAGGTTGCGAGTTTGATCCTGACCAGGAATCAATGTTGACTCAGCCTTCCATTCTTCCGAGGTCAGTAAAATGAGTACCTAGCATGTTGGGGCAAAATGCTAATTAACTTGTGAATTTCCTAGAGCAGCCCTCCCCCAACTATGGCCCGTGGGCCCAATTAGGCTGCAATGCAAAGCAGTGGAGGCTGTGGAAAGAGTCCCCAAATAGGCATGATCGCTGCCACCACTGACAATGTTGAAATGGTGGGCCCTGGGAACAATTCGTCTCCAGCCCCAGCAGCTGGGGGCTAGGGGAAGGACTGGCCCACTTGAAAAAAAGTTTGGACACCACTGGCCTAAAGAGTGCACTTACTGCTATGGGGCAGTATATAAGTGTGATTGCTTTGCTTTGCTTTTAAAAATACTGGGACATTTTTATTGGCAAGGATAATTAGCTCTGCTATTACAACACAAGACAATGCAAATCAACACAAAGAAACTTCATACAAAGCATATTCATTCCCACCTTGTTACCAGTGCCACTTACAACAAAACATAAACAAAGGTCGGTCACCACAGAAATGAGATGTCTGAGGAAGGCTGCTTGAGTGACTAGAAGGGATAAAATGAGGAATAAGGTTATAAGGGGAAGAGACAACTCATTGGTAGAGAAAGTCTTGGGATTTCATACCTTACAAGGCATATACAGAAAAAGGAGAAGGACAAAAACCATGAAGCAGACCCAGAGGAAGATGGAGAGATAAAATCAAAGAAACATTACAAGAATATCAAATAACACTGATGGAGGCAGCTAAAAGTGCCAGAACAAGAACTTTGCATCTCCCTCGACAGCCGGTGGGGTAAAAGAGGAAGTGAAGAAGAAGAAGAAGAAGAAGAAGAAGAAGAAGAAGAAGAAGAAGAAGAAGAAGAAGAAGAAGAAGAAGAAGAAGAAGAAGAAGAAGAAGAAGAAGAAGAAGAAGAAGAAGAAGAAGAAGAAGAAGAAGAAGAAGAAGAAGAAGAAGAAGAAGAAGAAGAAGAAGAAGAAGAAGAAGAAGAAGAAGAAGAAGAAGAAGAAGAAGAAGAAGAAGTATAATTACATCACATCTCCAATACCTCTCATACCATCTGGGATCAGTTAGGGAATAAATTTTCCCAGTATCCCGTGTACTATTATAAGTTGTCTTTTTGTAATATGAACTATTTCAAATTGACTTGATTAAGTGAATGGACAATTAATTAAGACCTGTTAACTTTACAAAAGACTTGCTCCTTGTGGAGATTAAAACTGCAAGGACTGCTTTGTGTGTACTGTTCAACAGAGCTGCCCACATTTCCAGTTCTCCAGACTGCCCTTGAAGGTATGGCTAGGAAAAAAATGCCATGAAAAGTGACATGAATGTATGTATTTAGGGTAAATGGATATATGAGAGCATGTGCAGAGTGTTGGACAGAAAGTGCATGGATAGAAAGTAGCTTTGGTTTAAAAAAAATGCAGGCAAAGACAGGGAAGACTGCCAGCCATAGGTAGAAACAGAATGTTGCCATTCATTTGCAGATTGATAGGGAAGGTTCTGGAGTATCCTGAGGAGAAATAAGAAGGGAAGAAAATGAAGGGGTTTTGAAATAACTCCCATCCTGGAATCATCCAGCTGAGGAGGGGGTAAGAAGGCTACCCTAGAGTAGTAAAGGAGGTTGATTATTTTGGCCTCGGAGTGGGTAAAGTGTGATCTGTTGCCTGAAGTGTTTTATTAGTATATAATGTAGCTGCCTTTCAGTCAAACCCCCCCCCTTTTGAAAACGGGCTGTTGATGTTTGTAAATACCTCAGTGTTGTTAAAATAGACTTTTTTAAAAAAAAAATCACGCCCTTGTGTTTCCTCACACAAGTAAAGGGAGTTTGTTTCTTTTTAGTTACACGCCACCAAGATTAGGCTGAAACACTGGTTATTAGCCAACCCTGGGAAGAGAGCAGGCTGTAATTTGTCAAGGCAGGCTGGGATTGAGGTATTGAGGTTCCCAGGGCTTGTCCTGTATTAAGAAAAATCCAGACCAAACTTCACAGTTAAAATGTCCTGGCCTGGTACGACTAAAGATTTTCTTAGGAAAACAGGCTGGCGATCATTACAAGAAGCAACTCTGCTTCAAAGTTCACCAATACCTGATTGTTGCTTAAAGTGAAGTCACATGGAGATTTGAATCACAGAGAAATGTTTTAATTTAATTTATTTAATACATATAATCTAATATGCATAGAAATGTCTATAGATTATCCAAGTAATAGGTTGTTCATTTTAGCATTCTTGAAAACATGACATTCTGAAGACTTGGGAGTACCAAATACTGGTGGATTTTCCCCTGAGATTAAAACCTGGTCAAATAGAAATAAAGTTACAGGGAATCATACCAGGATTTACTTCAATGGTGTTGTCTTATAATCAACCCTATATATGTCTCTTTGAGCCACTTTGAGTCCCTTCTCTGAGAGAAAGGCATCAAAAATGGAAATATGTACTCAGGAATAAGCCTCATCAAGTTCAGTGGGGTTGACTCCTAATAAATGTGTACAGGACTATAGCCTATCTTATGGAAAACAGGAGGTGAATTCACATGTGTGGCAGTGATGTATATTTGGTTGTAAGCCTGCGTTGTGAAAGAACTGATACAATCAACTGTGGCACTCTTGTGCATGTGTCTGCACAAAACAGTTGAAGCATCCATTGTATTTTTACTGTCCATGTAAAAAAGCCAACTCTAATGTACAAAGTTACCTGAAGAGATTTTACTAGGATAAAGCCCTTTTAAACTGAAGAAAAATGCATTCTGGAAGATTAATGAGCATCTTTCATAAGGGTACTCCACCCCTATAAAGATAAAACTCATACCAATTCATTATCTTATTTCTACAGTTTTTAGCACTTTCTGCCATTGATTGATGATAAGAGGCATATGGATCATAATTATGGCCACAACCAGAATGGCAGCTGTGATCCAATGGCAGACATTTGCCCCAAAGGGATCTGAGCCTTAACACATTTGCTACTCAATTACCATAACAGTGTCATCACTTCCTCTATGACAAAGTGTAGTTAACACTCAGGGTCTCCAGGTGTAAGGAGTCTTCTATACAGATGACATGTCCCTATCACAACAACTGCAACTGCACATTGATCATCAATGGACCAGCTGCACAGGTGGTGCTTGTGTATGTACCAGGAAGACTGTACTATACAGTGCAATGCAGAAACATACAAGAAAGGAAATGCATGGAACCAACACCTCTGATTGGTTAACTGCTACCTAACTAGTGAGTTAACTACAGTATATCTGAAATGACCCCTATAGACTCTAATGCCAGCATTAGGAAATTTGACTGGTCAGCATAAAAAAACCTACCAGTACTTATTTTATGAAACATAAAGTTAAAATACAAACCCTGCTGTTTTCTGCATTTCTTCGCTGCAAAGGCAGACAAAGTATGCCCTTCCAGATGTTATTGAACTATAGCTCCCATCAGCCCCAGCCAACACAGCCAGTGGGAGGGAATGCTGGGAGTTACAGTAAAACCGCCTTTGGAAAGCTGAATTTGGCCATCACTATTATTCTGAAGGATACCCATTGTGGTGCCTGTCTGACCGGACATCCCCCTACAGTAATGGAGTAGATTGTACAGCCAGAGACTCAATGCCAAGTGTTGGGTGGCAGTAAATAGCCTGACTCCCTGAAGGGGATAACAGCCATGAGTAGATGAGCCCCTTTAGGTGGGGTGATGGTCCACCTCAATGGAGGAAATGCCACTGAAAACCATCATATTGGACTCAATGGTAAAATGAACGGAGAAGGAACCACTTCACTATTCTGATTCCCAATGATCATGGAGGCGGAAAAGGCCATGCCAGGTGCACCTTCACTGGATGTGAAGGTGCACCTTGTTAATATCTTCAAGGCTGTGGCAGTCCTTTTCAGTTCCAGAGTCAAATCCTGCATGTTTCATTTCATACATGACGCAAGAGATGGCAAGGTGTAATCCACCTTAAACAGTGGCATCTTCCCTGTTTGTCATTCTTCTGTATAAATGATTTTCAGGGTGGGGGAAAATGTATACTCAGAGATGTGTCGCAGCCAGCGACAACAACCCAGTGTGGTGCAGTAGATAGAATGATAGACTAAGATTCAGCCATGGAAACTCACTGGGGATGTGGAACAGGTAAAACCATTCCTTAAATATTTCACGTACTTTGAAAACCCTATTTATTTATTCATTTATTCAGATTTATATTTTCTCCCACTCACCGAGGTGACTCAGGGCAGCTTACAGTCAAAACAGCAACAGTACAGTAAAAATTATAAAATACAACCTCACAAAACAACCAAAGCAGAACACAGATTAACACCCCTCAGGCCGTTGTTGTGGGCCCAGAGGAGGGGGCGATGTTCTCAGCTGCCTGCTAGGCCTTGGAATCTATTTAGTTCATGCTCTGGAAAAGATGATAATGCTGGGCAAAATGAAGAGAAAACAAGGAAGTCTAAACATGAGAGGGATTGATTCCTAAGGGAAGCCACAGACAATAACTTGCAGGAGTTGAGCAGAGCTGATGAAGATAAGACATTTGGGAGATCTCTCATATGTAGGGTTGCCTTGAATTGAAGAAGACTTGATGGCACATAACAATAGCAACAAGTTGGCCCTCTTTTGTTGGCACACAAGAACAACAATTATATGGAAATAGCTCTCTTCTGTCTGTGCCTTCTTCTTGAACCAAATGTTGTAACACATTTGAGCAGATTTCCATAGCTAACTTTGTTCAACCTGCCATTTCTTTCCCTGCTGTTCATGCTCATAATTTTTGTATTTGTATTTCGACTTATATGCCACCCCACTCGCACAGCGACTCTGGGCGGCTTACAGAAGAAACAGTTACAGTTACATAGCACATTCCATAGCATAAAAAACAATTACAGATATCACATAGTAAATTACAAATATCACATATACAGTATATATATCTCAAATAAGAATTGCAATTACAAAACATTAGGACATCCGAAGAAATAAATCAAAGATACTATAATATCAATCAATACAGCATCAAAATTCAATAAGCAACAATCAAAAATTCAATTGAACAAGGTGATGATGAAGAAACTTAGGTAATGATTTTGTTGGAGCAGTATGTTGAAAAATGAAGAGCAGCCTCTTCCAAGAGAGCAAAATCCATCCTCCTTTTAAAAAGAAAATAGGAGTCTATCCAATATATTATTTCCCATCTTTAGTTATGTGTCATAAATTAAAATTGGCATCAGAAAAATTCCAAACACTAGTGCATACACCTACATATGCCAATCAGTTCATTCCCAGGCCTTAAAATGCAATCCAGAGAGTGAGATTATCAACATAGCCTACACAGAAAAGTAAATGACAATGGCTTCACTTTAATTCTGGTTAAGAATGTGTGAGAACTGCATAGAGAACTTAAAATTTAACAAAGATCTGCTTTCTTCCACTTGCTGGACATTTTTCTCCACATGACTGTTGCTCAACAAAGATACTGTATATTCTTTAAACAATGTTGTACTGGAATTCATTATTTGCCCTTAATGAATAGACAACATATCTCTACTAAAAGAACTCTCTCTGTGTTTGTCTCTTTCTCTGTGTGTGTATATTTCTGAAATATTATACTGAATCCCTATAAATGGTTGCATTGATAGAGAATGTTCCATCTTGGAGAAGGTGATGATTCAGATCTTGTGATGATTGTTTTCTGCATAAGAGCAGAGTGGTTGTATGGCAAAGACAGATTATAGGTTCCTGATGGAGTCTTCAGCCTCTATTGGCTGAATATTTTAAAAGGCATCCGCCTGGCCTGAAGGGAAGTGGAAGAAGCTGCTGCAGCCTGATGGCTTCAAGAACAGTGCTGCCACCACCACTGGACTCCTTCCCTTGGCCTGCCTGGCCTGGAGTGAAGTGGGAGCAGCTGCTGCAGTCCGCCAGTTTCAAGAACAGTGCTGTTGCCACTGCCGGACTCCTTCCCTCAGCCCATGCAGCCTGGAGGGAAGTGGATATAGCTGTTGGGGTTTGAGGTTTTTTTGCAATGTTTTATGTATTGTTTTTTGTGCATTGTCTTTGAAATGCTTTTTTGTATTATGTAAATGTGATACTCTGTAACTTTTTTTGTATTATGGTAATTGTGATACTTTGTGATTCTTTGTCAGCCACCCTGAGTCGCATTGTGAGTGGGCAGCATACAAGTTGAAACAAACAAACAAACAAACCAGGCAAATCAAAAGTATTGTGCACCTTGGACAGGAGGTACCTCAGTCAACAAATTTCACCGTAGCTATCACCTTATATGCCTCATGAGAAATCTGAACAAGAGTCAAGAAGCAACAGTTAGGACAGAATACAGAATGACGGAGTGGTTTGGAATAGGAAAAGGAGTAAGACAAGGCTGCATTTTATCACCCTGCTTATTCAACTTATACACAGAAAACATAATGCTCAATGTAAGAATGGAGGAATCAGAATTTGGGATCAAAATTGTTGGGAGAAACATCAATAACTTGAGATATGCAGATGACACTACCTTAATGGCAGAAAGTGAGGAAGACCAAAAGAAGCTCCTGATTAGGCTGAAAGAAGAGAGTGCAAAAGCTGGCTTGAGACTCAATATCAAGAAAACCAAGATAATGGCAACAGGCTCTATCAGTCCCTGGAGAACAGATGGGGAAGAAGTAGAAGCAGTGACAGATTTTACTTTCCTAGGATCCAAGATCACTGCAGATGGTGATTGCAGCCATGAAATAAAAAGGCGACTGATTTTTGGAAGACAAGCTATGAGAATCCTGGGGAACATAGTGAAAAGTAGATACATCACATTGAAAACAAAGATTCGTATAGTCAAAGCAATGGTATTTCTGGTGGCAATGTATGGTTCTGAGAGCTGGGCCATTAGGAAAGCTGAGCGCAGAAGAATAGATGCCTTTGAGATGTGGTGTTGGAGGAGAGTTTTGAGAGTCCCCTGGACAGCGAGGAGAACAAATAGGTTGGTCTTAGAAGAAATCAACCCTGACTACTCCCTAGAAGGTCAAATACTAAAGATGAAGCTGAAGTACTTTGGACATCAAATGAGAAGATTCACTTGAGAAGGCCTTGATGCTGGGAAAGGTGGAGGGCAAAAGAAAATGAGATGGCTAGAAGGTATTGTGGATGCAGTGGGCACAGAGCTAGGCTGGCTGAGGAGGATGGTGGAGGACAGAGGTGCCTGGAGGACAATGGTCCATAGAGTCGCAAAGGGTCATAATCGACTGTGCGACTGAACAACAACAAAAATCACACATGACCCTACAAAACACATGAATAGCAATTAATTCAGTACCACCACCCAAAAATGTTCCTTATATCTAGTATGTTGAGTTTTTGACAACCCAGCACATTGCTTAAATATTCAATGTATTAAGACAGATGTTTTCATGGAGTAGAATCCATCTCATTACAGGTATTTCTTCATTGCACTGCAATAAAATCCCCTTTCAATGTGTGGGGAAAAATTAGACATCTTTTTTTAGGGAACTAAAAAACTTTATATGTGCCCAAATTGTCTTTCATACACAACAGTTAAAGGTATAACAGGTTTTTCTCTTGGCATCTGGCAACTATCACAGCATTTATTTTAACAAACTAATTTTTAGGCTGACTTTAAGGTGGGATTTTTGTGGCAAAAAGGCCCAGGTTATGTTTCTGCCTTGTACTATTGTAGAAATGTTGGGATTTCCCCCCACCATCTCTTCCTCCACACACACACACACACCACCTTTGTTTTAGAGATATTATAATGCATATAAACAAAACTGTGATAGTAACCTTTGGCTGCCTCTGCTCATTATTTGAAATGAAAGCAATAATCTCATAATGCTCTTGACGTTGTAGGCTTTCCATTAGCAAATGGCCCATTTAAAATGGTAATTCCGTCAACTAAATAAATCTTTTAAAATGAACACAAACAGATAATCATCACTCCCAGAGGTCAGCTTGCAGAATATAAAATGTGCAATAAAAAGGTTTGTTGTTGTTTTACTAAAGGACTTGGCTTGATTTCATTCATTAAAATTTGAACAGGATCAACCCATGCACAACTGCACAATTAACAATAAAAGCCAGCTTCAAGGCAACCACATCATTCACTATTACTGTATTGCATTAACAAGAAAGATTCCTCCACCCTGCCATTAACTACCAAAGAAAAGGGGAAATATGGCTGGCTTCCTTTTCTCCCTTTTTCCTTCAGAATGTCTGCTATTGCATTCCTATTTCCTACTGGAATATCAGTGTTTTATCAAGTTAAGAATACCTGTTTAAACTGCTTTGCTTGCAGTTTCAGCTGAAAGTGTCTCTGTACTGATGCTGTATCCCAAGGGGCACCATAACAGCCTCTGAGGAGAAAAACCTAAAGTCTGGAAAAATGTTCATCAATAGAAACATGATTGTAACCCTCTCTGTTCTGAAGGAACTGCGCTGGCAGGATGGCAGGCAACTTTTGTAGCTCTTCTGTTTGAAAAATACTCAGCATGCCATGCATAGAGGTCTGGGTAGCACCCTTGGCTTTAGGCCATTGTCTCCCAAACTTTGGTTTTCGGGCTTCAATTCTCAGAAGCCTAAGTCAGTTCCCCAAAGCACTGATCAGCCAATGTACTGACTTAGGCTTCTGGGAACTGAAGACTCCCTGTCGGAGGTGAGCCCCAAGTTTAGGCTGTGTTTTCAAATTGACAGTTGTTTGCAATCCAATCCCATTGTTCCAAGTGAAAGGTTCATAGGAATACAGTTCTTGCAGTAACATTATTAGACAGAAAAAAAGTCATATGTATAGTCTAGCGTCCAAGATGACAATAAGGATTCAAATTAATGAAACATTGATGAAGCTCATTTATTTATGTGTTAAAGCTAACCTTCCCTATCCTACACCTTACATTCTGAACTAAGTAACAGTAAGTAAAATATTAGCTGCAAAAGCCCTTTTATACACTATTTCATATTTCATGTCACCAGCTTTGTGAGAGGCATGAGCATAGAAAGAAACCATACATAGTTTCAAACCTATTATAGCTAATCTAATCAAGAAGATAACATGTGGCTTGGTCATAAGAGGACTATGTTCCAGTCAGCACATAGCAGTTTTCCTCCACAGAGAGGAACTCTCTTCCCTTCCTCCCTGCCACTTTCAGCATAGGAAAGTGAAGCCCTAAAGTCCCTCAGTTGCACAAATCAGATGATAGCCTCTCTGCGGCACTTGGGCTCAGAGACCATGCCAACTGAATTCAAGGAAGAGGTGGACAATGGTTTGGTTACAATGTCTTATGTGACATATATGTCAACCAAACTATAACCCTTCTATTGCATCAGTGGCTTTTTTCATGAAAACTCAAAGACAGTCAGCATGTGGTCCTAAACCTCAAACTATTATGTCATCTATATTCAAACAGCTGCCCCGATTTTCATATTTACAGAAGCTCCAACAGAAGACCGTCCTTTGGGAAAGAATACAATAATGTAGTTACAACTTGAATCTCAGGGCTTCACTCAATGAGACACTGACTTGACTTAAACTCTAGTAACCTAAAGTTGTGCCAATCTGTTTTTCAGGAATTAAAAGTTTTTTTATTCCTCCCCTGAAGGTTCTGAGGCTCCCTTGAGATTTTTCTCATCCTGGGCAAGTCTTTAGGGGTTTAAGGATGGGGGGGGGGGGGTGTCTTTAATTTCCAAAAATCAAAATTGTAGTCAAAATTATTATATTTTTGCTAAAAAGAGAGGTGTTTCTTGATATTCCTTTTTAAATAACACATATATCAAAATTTGTCACTGGTAATACTGTCCACTGGCTTTTGCTAATCACAGCATGGAAAGGAATTTTGTTGTTCAGATTTTTGATTCATACTGTTATTTCTTGGACATGATACAGTCTATCAATTAGGATTACAGGGTGCCACATGTTACTTTGTCAAGTGGGCATGTTTTAGACAATTTAAAGTGTATCTTCAAATTACACAAATGAATAAACAAATAACAGTGATGATAATTCACAAATCAATAAATATAAAACCTCAGATAAGAGCTCAAAATAACATTAAGTAATTAATTTTAAAAATGCTGGTGATAACTGCCAATCTATTAAAAATGTATGCTTGGGCTTGTGAAGAATGAACATTTTTTTTATCACATCCTATATCCCAAGTTTCTTTAGGGATTTTTGTCTTTACAGTACTTCCTTTTTGTAGATACAAAAACAGCTTATCATACTAGTGCTTTGCATATTTAATTTGTTCTCAGCCCTACTATGGGTGGAATTCCAAGAGCTCTTATTATGTAAGAGTTCTATCTAGCTTCTAAGTCAGGTGTCCACCCTGGGCCAGACCACACACCCCTCAGACAGCTGAGTGGGCAGGACACATGGTTCCCTTCACCATAAACGCTGCGTTTGTGCAGATGTGTGCACATTTACTGCTGTCATAAGCATGTCTGCTTCCGCTTCCAAGGACACTGCCATGGGCTGGGCCAGCCCGTGGGCCATAGGATGCAAACCCCTGTTCTAAGTACTACATATGAGGAAATAACTAAATTAAGTTTTTACTCTGGTCAGGAAAAAGAAATAGACAATGTCATAGAAGTTTTTTTCTAGCTCCTTTCTCCTGGTAAGTATACAGAGAGCAGGACGAAGTGAGCAAGTGGAGGTGTCTTGTTTGGCCTTTGCTTTTGTATTGATTTCTAAACAATAGAAAAGAGGAAAAGGAGTATGGAAATCAAACAGACCCACAAACACCAAGCCACTGTTTGAAGAAGATAATTAAAAATATGGTATCAAATGGAATGGAGAGAAGATAAACCATCTCAGATTTGCAGATGATATAGTACCAATCGCCAAAAATGCTCAAAGACTCAAAAAAATGTTGTGCAAGCTCGATGCAGAAAGTAGGAAAGTTGGCCTAAAAATAAACGGCATGAAGACAAAATATATGCTATCAAGCAACCAGCAGAAAATCCAAATAAAAATCCAGAATGAACCCATCAAGCAGGTTGACCACTATGTCTATCTCAGCCATCTGATTGGGATGAACAATAATCAGAGAGCAGAACTAGCCAGCAGAAAGAAAGTTGGATGGGCAGTATTTAACTCCATTAAATAAATCTTACTAAACAAGAAAATTGACAAGAAATGATGTGCCAACCTTTTGAATTCAACAGTACTGCCTGCAGTCCTCTATGGGAGTGAAACATGGTCATTAATAAAGGCCAATGAAGAGCTATCAAGATCCATAAGAATCATGGAAAGATCAATGCTAAAGACATCCCTTCGCAACCACACACTCCACATCCAGATAAGAGAACAAAGCGGAATCGACAAAGCTGTTGCTGAATATCACAAGCAGAAATTGCACTGGGCAGGACACATTTCTCAAATGACACATGGGTGTTGGACAGCAGCAGTCATCGAGTGGTATCCAAGAGAAGTAAAAAGGCCCCTTAGCAGCCCCCCCAAAAGATGGGAAGACCCAATTGTAAAAGTTTGGGACATACCTGGAGAAGAAGACCACGACAGCAAAATGAATGGAAAATGAGTTGTGACCAGCAGGAACTTATCCCTTGATAGTCTGGTCAATCAAGAAATCAAGGAATTAAAAAGAGTTAGCCAACACTGTGGCCTCTTGATTATCACTTTTTAATGTAATTGCCAGTGTGTTGTGCTTGTTACAGTGATTTCTGAGCAGACAGAACTACAGCTGGTTGTAGCAATACACAAGTGGGTTACAATAATCTCAATATTTACATCTCCTACTATGTATAGATATTATTGGTATAATCTATCTTCCTTGAATGGAGTAGCTTCTATGACTTTCCGACAAATGCAATATCCTGGATGCAGTTTTTATATCAAGAAAATTATGTATCTGGACCAAAAAGTTCACAAATATAATCTTGGCATTGCTGATACAAATTATACAATTTGCTATTTGCTGGTCTGTTTATCATATCTATCTATCTATTCCTCCAAAGGGGGAAAATCTTTTTTAATTTAAGGTATAACTTTGATCACAACTTTAAATCAAACGAAAGAAAACCAGGTCATAAATGAATATACTCTCAAAGCTGAGTGAGGTCCAAAAAGGGGTGAATATGTGTGCTTTTCACTCCCAGAAAGGGTGGATCAATCGCCTGAATTCTCTGCTTTGGGGTATGGAAAACTTTGCACTAAGTCACAACTTTGTGCACTTTGGTTCCCCCTTTTCAGGCTTTTTTCCAGCTTTTTGAAATTAGATATACACATATATCATTGTTAAGGAAAGAAAGCTTGCCTTTAATGAACAACCTAAAGTTAAGAGAACTTGTTTTTCCCCAAAGCCATCACAAAAATAAACCTAGCAAATAGTCAACAGCAACAAAGCACTTTGGATTCAACAACATCTCCTAAACAGCTGGATCTCCAAGGAAACTATACCCAGTCTGACAAAGGAGAAGGAATTGCCACTTAAGCCTGTCTCTTAAAGAAACAGGTCTGACATGCTACATATGGCATATTGCTCAGAATTTTCTCCTGGGAAATACATTTGGATCTATTATGTTCTGCCAAAAGGCAAACCTGCCCAAGGTACCATATACTATAATTCCACTGCTAAGTATAAGAGTTAAAATTAAAAATGGTATACATATTATAACATAAAACATAAGCAAGTATGACACAGTATTCTCATATGTTGACACTAGTGATGGACGTTATCAGTTGATAAAATAACTGGCTTTAAAATGAAAAGAATTTAAGGGGTTTTTTTCTTCTAACCATACATTTATGCATCCTTACTATAATATGAATTAAGAAAAAGAGAAACTGAAGTATTTACATTCTAGTTAGAAAAGCAAACTATATTGCCTTTACTGAGTACTTCTAGTACTAAGGAAAAACTTTCAAAAGCATCTGATGTTAGTCAAAGATGCTTTCGTTAGCCAGACTCACAAAGTTATAGGAAGGAACAAAATCTATGTTTTCATATATGCCTTCAAACACTGAAGAAGAAGAAAAAAATCAGATGTCTTTTGATTATTCTGACTTAATATTTAATATATTCTATGGACTTTATAATTTTTAACTGAAAGCTCATATTACTTTTAATAAAGTGAAATTACATAAATCATTATACCACAACCACTCAGATCTCCCTTACATTTCTTTCCCCATCAGCAATAACTATATACTGTATGTATAACAACTGGGATTGTCACTATAATTCAAACATACTGTACAGACTTTAAAAAAATGAAAGATGGGGTGAAGATTAGAGGAGGGCAGATTATGAGATAGGGAAGATGGCCACTGACCATTAGTTTTTAAAGTTCTCCCGTATCTAAATTAACTATCAAACAGTTCTAAGAATGTAGATTAAATATTCAAATATGTCTTGCTCACCTCTTGTATGTTATATGCTACTTTCACTTTTATGGTCACATCCAAGGTGTTATCTGTTTAACATTCCATGTTTTATACTTTCAAAACTTTGCTAAGTACAATGAGGTCACAATAAATGGCAATTGTTCTGCAATAAGTACAGAATATGCTTTTCTATCTTTTCACTGAATGCTCTCCAATACATCATGCATTGTACTCTGCATAACAACCATATTATCTATCCTATGTTCTCAAAATCTTTCATGGAACTTGATTGTCAGGTCTTTTTAATGAGAAATCATTTTCAATTATTAAATATCAATTTTCCGCCAGAGGGTTGAAAAAAAATGCAATAATGAAAGAAATGCCCCTCCTTACAATTCTGCCATCCATACTAAATCATTCATTGCCTATTTTTTTTAAAAGCAGTTATACAAAAAGCGCCGATTGCAATCAAGATTGAACCATTCTTACTGATAGTCCTAAAACGAAAGAATCAAACTGTGACAGAAAGTATCCTGTCTAACTAAATGATCTATTTATTTAAATTCCTTATAAATAATACTACAGGCCATGTCAGCTAGGAATAAAAATAGTGAATGTCCTTTTGTTCCTTGTTCAACAAAAGTCTCAAAAAATCAAGGTGTCCTCTGAATTTTTTTTATCCTTTTGAAAAGGAGAAATGATGATTGGCATAAAATGATCCAATCCAAAGTGTGTTTATTGGGAAGAAAATCTTCTCTTGGTTCTATGGTACCTTCATCTGTGTAGCTAACCTTGGAAATGCAGTTAGGTTAAACAGGTAACAGCATATTTTGCCCGCTATGTTTCATCCCTATGTTTCATCCCGTTTAGAAGGTGGGGGAAGAGTTTTCATTTATACCAACAAAAACATTTCCCTCCATTGGAAGTAGGCATGTTGACTGATATGGCTCAGAAGAACAGCTGGGTGGAAACGTCTAAATTATTATTTTATTATTATTTTATTATTATTATTTATTTAGATATATTATCCCGCCCCAATCAGGTGAACCTGACTCCAGGTGGCTTACAAAAAAGAAAAAGATCACACATGAGTGCAAAACAAACTAAACAATCCCACTAAAGCAGGGGTTCCCAAACATTTTGTGCTGTGGGTTGGTCATGTGGTTGAGCAGGCCAGTCACGTGGTACCTCCCACCATAAAACGCATCCATGGCTGTCGTAAATGTGTTTATGACAGCTGTGGGTGCATTTATGGCAGTGTTTGCACATGCATGGGCATGTTTTACTTCCACTTCCTGTAGCAGAGTTGGCCAGATGATTTGGCACAGTGGGCCAGATCTGGTCCATGGGCCATATTTTGGCCACCTGTGGTCTAAAGGTTACTACAGTTTACTTTCTTATATTCTTTTAGCAATTTCTAATTTGGAGCCTGAGTCAGCATCTAGTTTTACCAGAGGAAGAAATGGACAGCCTGATTACTGCAATAGCCACAACTCTGTTTGCGGGAACCTTTTTTCCTCTTGGTTAATTCCTGAGGAGGGAGAGCCAAGAATTTGGCCACTACTCTTCTGTGACCTAATTTAGCACTAGAACTTCCAATTGCTAAAAGCTACAATGTTGACTGTTTCCTGACACAGGATGGAGACTCCTAATGGAGCCTTCAGCCATGAGATGCTAATTCAAATTTCAGCAGGGAGGGCCACCATTAATCCTTGTCTCAAACATAAAAGAGATGATTGCCTGTTCCTTCCCCCCATTAAGCAGCATCCTTGCTTCAGGCGTGGAACACAAAGAAAAGTTGTATGTATATGGTACTTGAAAACACAGTGTTCACTCTCCTGGAATGACCTGTAAAAGAAATAATACTTTGCTCCATGTGGCCGGTAACACATAAAAAGGTAACACAATGATTACAGCCCCATCCGCCAGCAGTCCCTTTGGCATTATTCAATATCAGAGGATATAGCATCTGTGTAATTATTTAAGGATGAGAACTTAAACAAAGACAACATTTGTTTATGGGATCTATATGAATCCAGAAGAATCTTTTAAACCAGGAGCTCTCTCACACATGCAACATAAAATAGAACAGCACGATATACCTTCCTATTCTGAATCATGGTGACCTTCCATCTGATGCTGTTAATTTGGATGTAAATTAATTAGAACCCCTACATACACCAGATGTACTCATCCCTGGAGCCCTAACCTGGTACTTGAAGCTGAAGAAGAAACTGGTTACAGCAAAATATACTTGAGGTATATTTTCATTCATTCTCCCCATAGCACAGAATAGGCTTCTCTAGCACTGTAGCCTACAATATGAAGCATAAGGCTGAACACATGATTTAATGGATTAATTGGTTTTCAATGCATTCCTATGGGAAACCATGTTTTGGTTAAAGTATTTTGGTTTTCAGTGCATTCCTATTGGAAATTTGATTAAAGTAATTTTCACTGTAAGAAACGTCAAGGAGAATGCATTAATTACATTAACTGAGGTTCCACTGTACATATTTTTTTAGAATACAATTGTATATCAGAAGACAAGTGTGAATTTTACAGGTAAATTAAAAGTAGTCAAGGGTTATGTATTTGTTACACCTGAGTCATAGTTCTCATCTTCAAGTCGGTAGTGGACATTCCACTTCAGCTGTAAACAATTTAAGTTGATCAATTAGTTTAATTTGTCAGTGTTGGTCAGCCAACCTTTTTTTTCTGTGGGCCACAATCACTTGGGGATAAATTATCTTCTAGACCAGGGATTCTCAACTTGCGGCCCACATGCCAAATGCGGCCCATAGTGCCATTTCGGGGGGGGGGGGCTGCCTCCACCACACCAGGAAGTGTCATGTGATGGGGAAAGGGCAAAATGGCCATCCAGCCCCCGAAGCTGTCTGAGGGAGTGTGATCTGGCTGCTGGCTTAAAAAGGTTGAGAACTCCTGTTCTAGACAGCTTCATTCAATTTAATGGTACTTACCTCTAAGATGGCAAGAAGGCCCCAGATCTTCCCTTGTACATCACACACAGAACCGTGCATCTCAAATTTATCACAAATGTCTCCAATTGTTAGGCATGTTGGAAGTTCTGTTGCATACTCACAACTCTATTGTCATTGTACTTCCCACAATGTTCTTGAATTTCCAATGCCACTTCAAAACAGTCTTGCACAGCTCGAACGATAACTGTTCCACTTTATTTGACTGTCCTGCCTGTCATATGGTGATGCTAGCATTCATTCTTTTGAACAAATGTCGTACTACATATTTCTACCATAATTTAATTCAACTTCAAAAAGTAAGACATAGATAACATCTCTTAAAATGGACATAATTGAAAATAAAAGAAAGAATCTGAGGCCCATGGCTTCCTGATGACATAAGAGATACTTACATTCTTCTATTTGTTAGATAATCTTTGCAGGGCGATGCAGCTGGTATGCAGCTAATGATTAAGGCTGAATACTTTGAAATGCAAGTCTCCCTTATTTTCCCTTTTGTTTTCTCTTAAATCCAACTATTAAAATACTCAGGCAAGAAGATACCAAGTTACTAACTTTCTGAGACTAATACATTTTGAGTGAGAAAGAGACTGAATGAGGTTGACCAACTAAATTGCTCAGACAGACTGAACTAAACTGCACATCATCCACACACAGAGCTCAGCATATATGCACAGAATAGAAACATTGAAGGGAAGGTACATTTAGCCTTCTAACTAGCTGTTTAAATTAAAAGACAGGCAATTACTATGTTTGTTAAATGCTGATGCTTCCCATTTCCATGTTACTATTCAAAACAAACACAAAACATGATGGAATTGCCTGCTATAAACTCAAAAAACAACAACAACCAGACACAATTTCCATCTGTGAGGAAAAGGAAATTGATGAATAGGATAAATCATTATGGGACATCACGTCTATTGCATTGAATTAATTGTAATAATCAGCCATAAATGAAGACTGTACCTAAGAGTGTCTAGCTGGAATATTACTCTTGCAGTCTGTTGCATGCAAATTAGTGAGGGAACAGCATTTCCGTCCATGAATGGCTTTTCCCTCTTTCAGGCTCAGACTTGATTACAATATTTGAGAATGGATGGAATCCATGCGGGTGAGACTTGTTACCTTGGAGGTCACATGTATGTCATGACTTCATTTACAACACATACATCTGTACATCTTGCATGTAATTTTATAAAGTGTATTCCTTACTCTCCAGATGCCTCTAGCAGCAAGAATCACAGCTCTTTTCTGCTCACATGACATAATTTGGATAACAGGCAATCAAGCTTTAAAGATGTCAGTTGAAGAGAGGCCCTGCCTGGAGGACCAAACTCAGACTTTGAAGCCTGCTGTAGATTTACAGCTCTATAAAGATACAGTGGAGCTCTGTATAACTATTTTAATCCATTACGCGGAGCTCATCGCAATGCAATTTTCGTCGTTGTACGATCTTCCCCATGGGAAAATCTGTTCAATAATTTTCTCTATGGAAAAAAAACTGTACAACTATGTTTGGCGCTAAGCAGTTTTTTCCACTGAAAAATTGCTGTGCAGATTTTCCCATAGGAATGATCGCTATGTGGATTGCCTCCCCCTCAAGCCTCATCGCTAGGCGGAGCCAAAGTAAAAAAAATTAAAATAATAAAATCAAATAAAAATAAAATTCAGTACACATAAAAATACAAATTAAAATAGACATTAAATAGAAATAAAAACATAAAAATACAAATTAAAATAGACATTAAATAGAAATAAAAAAACATAAAAATACAAATTAAAATAGACATTAAATACACATTAAAACACACTACTTAAAACACACAAACCCTAGTCACTTACCCTGGGGTTGGGGAGCAGCAGGCAGGCAGCAGCAGCGCCGCGGCACCACGGCACTGTGGCAAAATGGCAGCGCGGCTGCACTGTGGCAAAGTGGCGCCATGGCACAGCGGAGTGGCAGCAAGGCGGACTGACAGCGTGGTGCAACCTGGCCTGGCCCAGACCAGCAGCGCGGCCTGGCCCAGCATGGCCTGGCATGGCAATGCGCTGAGGAAAGGCTGCCACCACCACCACCACTGCTCCAAAGAGGCCGCAGAGGGCCTCAACAGGCAGCCACTGTGCCATTTCTGGGCAGCTGAAAATGGCTGCTCAGAAGTGCACATGCATCAAAATATCATTTAATCCATGCACACTTCTATTTTTCAGTGCTCATGCATCAAAGGGAGTTTTGATGCATGCGCACTTACAAGCAGCCATTTTGGGCTGCCTGGAAAATAAATCTGGAGGGCGGCTGGAGAGGCGACTGAACTGGTCACCCGGGGGTTTACTACCCCCCCCCCCTCAGTGATCCCCTCCAGATTTTTGCTACCGGTTCGGCCGAACCAGTCCGAACCGGCAGCAGCCCACCACTGACTACAACACTTAATCCTCTGAGATGTATTTACAATGGATTGTAGGCTATCCAAATGGTATTTCTCAGTTCCTCTCTCAATTTTTTTTTAATATTGTATATTGGAATGTATTTTGGGATTGTATCTCTGCTTTATATTGTGGATTGTATTGTGCACCATATTGTGGATTGTATTGTGGATTACACTGTGTTTATATTTATTTTGTTGTACTGTATTTTATGATATTATGATATTGTATTGAACTGTTATATTGTATTCGATTGTATGTTGTGAGCCGCCCTGAATTGGTTTCACCAAGTAGGGCGGCATATAAATCGAATCAATCAATCAATCAATCAATCAATCAATCAATTCACCAGTCACGTACTAATTTCAGCTGCCCACACTATGCTCCTATTTTTTCTGCCTGCCAGGGAAAAGAAAAACATTCCCAGTAATGAAACAGAGTACAATCTGTGGCTAGTAGACCATATTCATTTTCACACATCACATCAAACAGTGATAAACAAGTACATGATGTCTAATTTTCAAAAAAGATGCATTTTCAAAGCTGTTTCTTTCTAGGCAAGGGCAAAATAAATGGAGACAGGTAGTTCCATTCTGTATAAAAAATTAAGTTGTTCTGACTAGGGTTGCAAACCTTCACTTATTTCTGTTTTGTCTTGGAAAAGTGAGTGTCTGTAAAGAGAAGGGAGAGATAAGTCCACAGCCAGTTGAGGTCAGAGATGAGATTCAAGGAGTGTGCAGGAGCAGAATCAGTGCTGAAAGTCAGTAGTCAAGATGAAAATCATGAACATATGGAGCAGAGCAGATATTTAACAGTCCAAATTAATAGCCAGGCAAGCAAATTACAAGAAATGTTGAAGAAGAATGTAGTGCAACTGTATACGTTGCTTCCAGCAATCTGAATTTGACTAGGATGTTTGTACTTACTGCAATTGGTTGGTCTGCAGGACACTCATGCTGTGTTGCTTTTTCTACTCTAACACTTAAAATTCCTGGTGGTCTCTAAATTGGGGGGGAAATAATTCATCTCCAGGTGTTGCTATCATTTCTTCTGTTTCTGGGAAAGAGCTGCCAGCTGAAGGCTCAACTTCTTTCTTGCTTTCAAATACCCAATATCCAATATCAATTTGATGTTGCTTATCTATTTAAGCGTAAATCAACTGAACACCAAAATATTCTATCCTTTGCCTTCTGTTTCTATCACTGGCCAAAGAGCTTTACCATCGGCTCATCCCATCTTTTTCGGGGTCTGCCTAATGGTCTTTTATGGTCCCTTGGTATCCAATCTGTTACCCAACAGGTCCATCTATTATCCTTTAGGTGGGTGATATAGGCTACCCATCTTTTTCTTCTGAAAATAACTCAGCTAACATGATCGTTTTGTTCACATAGGCAAGACTGCAACATTTCAGAAATTTTCTCCCTACTGGATGCAATTGCAATAGTTTCTGTGCACTTATTGCATTTAACCAATTTTTGAGGAAAAATTTGCAGAAGTTGTGCGTGCATGTGCAAGTAATCTTGCATTTTGTGCAGAAAACTTGTATTTTGTATAAAATATAAGGCCCCCCCCCCTTTATTTCATACCAATGAGCTAAGATGTATGAGTCCAGTTCTTTCAGATCCTAAAAATCTGCCAGACAACCTTCAATGGGCATGGCTGGTTCAGATCAGATGCTTTTAAATTGGGATTAGGGCTATACCTTTTTCCACCAGACTATCTATCCTCTGTTTTCAAGAACAGAAACAGCATGGTGAGCATCCAGGGAAAGCAAAAGGTGGGGCTAGCTGTGAATACCCTACTGCAGCATGAAGCAGAGGTGGTACTAGCACTGAGCTTACCTTTGCTGTGTGGATTTTTTTTCTAGCAATGTTGAGTGACACTTTTTTAAAGGTCCAAGGACTTGCATTCATATCAAACTAAGAAGAAACGGCCTGAGATTATACTCTTTAGGACAAATGCTGGATTTTCATCAACCCTCATACATTAGAAAAGAAGGAGCTAGGTTCTCCTGCAACTTTCTGAGAAAAATTAATTAAGCCCTGCCTTTGTGTGCCTTTTGCTGTGCAACTGTCAGCACCTGCTTTTTAAACAGGGTCCCATGATTGCAACCAGAATGCTGCTGAATTGCCCAAACTGCCAGTAAGATATATTTACGTGCTAATGTCATAAAGCCTGAGGTTGAGATCATTGTTTCCTGCTCTCCTTGTGAAGAGGTTAATAGCTCAGCCCTAGATTGGCCATTCATCTATGCTCAATTTTCTTTATATTTGCCTCATTAGAATTTGATTAGCATGTTAATGCAGAGTGGTAAGGATGTACTGTTTCCAGGAATTAGTTTATTTCTTAGATTTTTGAGATACCTTAGTAATACTAATAAGATTTTTTGCAATGAAATAATATCAATGGCCCAGTGGCCATAATTTGGCCACATCTCAAAGTGCTATCTTTTAACAACCATCGGATTATCATCTTCTTTCTGCAAAGCATGGAGAAATTTAGCAAACAAAACTCCCCCAATGAATATTATAGATTTTTTTAATAGTAGCCGTGTTAGTCTGTGGTTCAGGCATATCAGAAAACAAAATTAAATAATCAAAACAAAATAAAAACACTGTAGCACTTTAAAGGCTAACTGCTATATTTTTATTGTTAGCTTTCATGGATTAAGTCCACTTCTTCAGACATGGAGTGAAACTTACAGGCATGGTTTTTATACATAAAATTCAGGGGTCAAAGGGAGAAGGGTGTGTTCAAGCAAAATGACAGACAAGCAAGCAATTAATATTATGTCCACCCAGAGAAAAGGCAGGCACCCAACATATCCACATATGTTGGTTACAACTGGAAAATCTTGCCACAATAGAGGGATATGGATCCAGGCACTGCTGACTCAGCTCCCAGCAGTAAACCATCCCAACATGGCTGCCATACAAAATCATGGAACTGTGGGATTGGAGGTTTAATCTGGGTGTCCAATTGCTGCATGGGTCCCCCACCATTTGGTGTAATATCAAGCACACTCCACTTTTAAACTTGGTAGGCCCCTGAACTTAATCTCAAGATCCCTCAAGGGGACCCTAGAATGAGAATACAGGAAGGCGTCTCATTTTCCCCAAAGTGGCTTTGTCCTAAAGCTCCCAACTGCCAACCCATGCAATTAGATTATGGCAAAAAAGTACACAACATGACATTTAGACACCCTATACTTCTCCTCCTTTATTCCTCTTAAAGCCAAATCCCAAAGCCTATGATATGAAGTGATGGGTAAGTGGGTTAAAGTCTTGAGATCAGGTGCTTCAGCTGTTGTGCTGTTTTTATGTACCAGGTGCAAACATTTTTGCAGGGCCTCCTGGGAATGCTGTTGCTGCTGCAAAAATGCTGCTAGATTGAAGAGAGCCTCATTACCTACCCCCTCCCCAGGACAGTTTCTGGTATGAGGCTACAAAGAGGGCCCTTGGTGAGTCAAGAGGAGCATTGCTTTTCCATCAAATTTTTACTTGTTCAATTTTACAAGATTTGATCAAACTGGGCTAAGAGGCTGGTACATGAAAGTGGTGAGAAAGGAAGAATTTTGCATTTCTCACAATTCAATCATGTCACCTGTTTTGTAAAAATTTTCTTTTTCACCTTTAGTAAAAATTTATTAAACATCCAAATAATGCCTAATGAAATGTTGCCTTCTCTGTAATTACCGTAGCACCACTGGAATATCCTTACAACCTCCCATCCCAGAGACAATTCACAGTACAGTATACAAAAATCCATTATATACGAGACACAAAAGGAAAATATATAGTGCACATCAGCCTTTGCCACAGTAAAAAAAAAAACAGCAAAAAGGTTAAGCACATGTCCTAGAGGAGGGGCATTGATGGTAAATGTGGCTTGTGACAGAAAATAACAGTGCACTGAAAGTGCCTGCAGTGATTTGTTGACTTTTCTACCGCCTGGAATTCAGCGCATTCTAGCTGAACATTGAAGGCATCTTAAGACTGCAGACAGAATGGATACACAATATTGCTTCTATTCTGCTAATGTCTCGGACACGCATCACTAAAGATGGCTTCAATATTTTCCAGCTTAATAAACACAGAGTAAAGGAGAAAGAATTTAGGAAGAGATTTTAAGAATAAAACTGGGGAGAATATGGGTTATTTGGCCAGTTCTGTACCAGAGCTACCACTGGGTTAAAAGCAGCAAATTTTGCTAGACCTGTTTATTGCCAGAATTTTGGAACAAGGAACCAAACAAGTGGTCAAGTAAAACAAGGCATATATTCATCTTCCAGGGACACCTTAAAATGCATTTTTAAAACCAGCCTCTTGGCCCCTTCACTTGTCCATTGCTGCTTTGTTTCAAAAGAAAGTGGGGAAAGCACCAATTCCAAGGATGTGATAAAGATATGAGGCATTCAGCTGTGCTTTGGAAAAATGACATTTAAAGACAAAAAATATTGTGTTCATTCTTGACTCCCTATGGACTATATAGAAAGGGTGCTGGGCATTGTAAATATTAAAGGCACTAAGTAACAGCACTTATCTCAACATTATAGCCATTCAACACTTAGAATTGTTGTATGGTGCCCAGAGTCGCTTGTCAAGTGGGCAGCAATACAAATGTGACTAATAAATAAATAAATAAAATATAAATAAAAGAACAATAATAATCATTGTGTTGTCAAGGCAATTTTGACTTTTGGTGAGTTTTTTCAGGGTTTTCTAGGCAGACAATATGCAGAAGCAGTTTACCCTACCCTTTTTTTTGCAGGTGTCTTGGGACTGTGCAGCTTGCCCAAGTCCACACAGGCCGGCTCCTCTTTCTGATGCATAGTGGACAATTCTCAGTTCAAATCATTGAGCTATATAGCCAGACTAATGCTTAAAATAGTTTTACTTGCATGAATGGGAAAACAAATTAGAGAAGGAGCAAGTATAGGTAAGACACTCTAGCAAGCACCCAGGAAAACCGTAAGTAGCCTCAATTTAATGTTCAAATGAACTGAAACAAAAATTAATGCCAGGAACATGGCAAAGACTTTCCACAGCCAAAAATAAATATGTCATATCCTTAGAGGAAGTAGACAGAGAGAGAAACAAGGACCACTTCAGATTTCCTTGATTGTCTTTTACCTGGTCTGACCTATGCTGACCTGTCCCTCACAGACTGATGTTCTTAGGGATCCTGATGTGGCTTCCTACCTTCCCCACAGTTCCTTGTCCTCCCCCCAAGTCCTGTAACAAAGACATGGATACCAGATTTAGAGTTGAATATGAGCCACAACTTTATTAACTGTTAACCACCCATTCCTGCAGTGGGGCCTACGTAGCACAGAGTCCTAGGGCAGAGACAGGTGATTCCACCTTATCCCTCCTCCTGATCCCTCTTTGGGTGAGTCCAAACCCCCAAGAGCATGCTGCCTAAGGACAACCTGCTCCTAGCCAGCCAACTCAGGTTAAACTTGACTGATCACCACCACCCAAGCCTCAGGACGTTAGGTGGGCATGCCATCAGCCAGCCACCAGTCCAGCCACCATCCTGGGACTGAATCTATAGATCCTCATGCCCCAGATGTGGGGCACCATGGGACCATCTCCTGAGGTATCCTTGGACCTCACCAATGCTATGATCCACACTACCCATCAGTTGTGACCTGTTTATGACAGCCCCAAAGCTTAGCCCATACAGCCCTAATCGGGGGGGAAACCAGTGTGGGATAGGCAGAAGCGATCAGCTAGTCTCACACTGCAGGTCATTTGCACCTGCAAAAAAAGCTGGGGAAAGGGAGGGGCAGCCTTTAAGGTATTCACTCCCTTCCCTGCCAAATAACAAGCCCTAATTGAGACCGTCCAATTGAGGGGATATCCGGGAAGGGTCAGCAAAGATCCCCCACCCAGCAGTTGTGCATCTTAGCAGGGGTATCCTTCTTGATCCTCTCCAGGAAAATGGCAGAGGAGATGTCTTGCCTTTGTTCTCAAGAAGTAAAAGGGCAGCAATAGCTCCCTAAATCTCCTTCTTGGCTAGCCTTAACTAAGATTCCTATTATATTTCCTATTTTTATTTCTTTAATAAACACTCTTCCTTTCTTAATGTTAAGAAGTTTGGGTGTGTTTCCTTCCTAAAAGTGGATATGTGCCTTGCTAACTATTATACATTTCAGAGGTTGAATCCACAAGCTGACATGCTGTGCTTAACATATTGAGCTTCTGCTTCTGTATTCCTTCACATACCCTAGTTTAGCAGGCTAAGCCTCAAGGAGCACTTACGAAAATTTTGTTTCAATTACTGCTTAACTGCAACTTCTCACATCATCTGAACCAGGAAAAACTGTAGTTAATCTTACTCAGTTTGTTGAAACAAGCCAATTTGAAATCTTTATTGATTGTTTTGATTAACCATAGTTAAAATTAACTACTGTACTAGAGGAGAACAGAGGCATGTGACTGAGGATGCAGCTACATTAGTGCCCAGGAGCAATCTTGCTTGGGTCGATTTGTAACTTGGGAGCTTGATTAGATCATTCTAATCAAGCTGTTTAGCATATTGCTGAGGCAATATGTTCGTTTCGAAAGAAAATCTTTTCTTTGCCTTGTTGGTTGAGAAACAGGACAAAGCTAAAAAGACAATACTTGAAGAAGTGGGGAAATTTGTTGGGGAGGAATAAGATAGGAGAGAAGAAGGATGCAGGCTGTGAGATTAGCAAAGGAAGGAAGGAAAGAAGAAAGGAAAGGAAAGGAAGGCAGTTAGCCTAGCCAAGGGGCGCTGGATGTAGCAGCCAAGAGGAGAAAAGCCACAAAGCAAAGAAAATGGTTTTTTTTTAAAAAAGTAACATATTGCATTAACAATAGGATCAAACAAAAAACGACAACCACATTTTTCACTTCTCCTGCCTTCTGCTGAGCAGGGTAAGTGATTAATTTGCCAATATCCAGAAGTGTATTGCTTTAATAAGACGCTTCAAGATATTGGCAAATTAATACTATGGGATCGCACATCAAGGGTGGAGGAAAGATTTATGTGAAACAGTCCTCAATTGTTCAAAATAAACAATAGGTTCCAACCCTGGATCACTATGGGATGGATTGATCTGCATTGGGGACGTAATGCAGTCAACATTTTTAGGGATGCCTAACCTTTTCTGGGAGGAAGCTACAAAGCAGGCTAAACTCTGCAACTGATCTGTAAAGATCACAGGGGCTTGTTTTTGAAATGCTGAACCATGGCTTAATTATCTCTGCAAGCAGCTAACAACTGTGAAGAATGTTAATATGACTCAAGGATATAGTTAAGTGCTATTTAGATTAAGTGAGTTTCATCCTTTTTGGATGACATCCATTATGAAATTCACTATGCAGCTGAGCTAATTTTAAGAGTCCCTTGATAAATAGTGGTCACATGCCTGCCAGTTGTAAGTCAGGCAGTCTACACATTCACAAGATTCTTGATGAGGCTTGACTGGTTGACTTAATAGTATGATTACACTACATGGGCTGTTAATCAGTGGTGGTCGTTGGCTGAAAACGTGCTTTGGCATAGCAAGTATTTCGTCCATGCTTCCTCCTTAGTACTGAAAAGATCTATCTTAGAGCTTTGAAAAGATACCCCCATTTTTTGAAATGGAAGTCCCACAATTCATCAGCCAACACAGCTATTGCTCTTATTTATTTATTTATTTATTTATTTATTTTCCATGCAGGGATTACACTTCAAGCGAATCTGAGTGAAATTCTCCACCAGATAATCAGCAAAAGCCTCAGCCAATCCCTGCCACCAGGGCCAGACCCCCCCCCCTACCAAGGAGGGACCTGATCACCCGGAATAAGGTCGCTGGGCGATTATCTATGGAGGCAATAAGGGCAATGAAATACTGTCATTTCACCTCCCCTATCACCACTAGGTAGGCTTTAATAGCAGCTCTAACAAGTGTTCGATCAGACTCACTCTGGGTCTTCACCCAGCGGCGGTCTCAGTGTTTCTTTGCCCGTTTGTGCTCCCTCAGCTCTTCTGTGAACCAAGGGCATGATCGATGCCCATGGGCACAAAGAAGCCGTAGTGGAGCGATCACATCCAAAGCTGCTGTCACTCTCTTGTTCCATGAATTATTCCAGTTGTTCACAGTCACTGTTTGTTCAGTCTCTTGCCTCTGCTCATTGTTTAGGGCATTTCTCTCCTTCATGGTATTTTTCTAGGATGCACTTGATTTATTTTTATATTTAAATTTATATCCTAGCCCAGTGGTTCCCAACAAGGGGCACACGGCCCACTAGTGGACTTCAATTCCCAGAAGCCTCAGTCAGTACATTGGCTGATCAGTGCTTTGGGGAAATAACTTAGGCTTCTGGGAATTGAAGTCCAAAAATCAGCATTTGGGAAACACTGTCCTAGCCAACTAATGAAATTTCACTACTCTTCGAGACTTGTGCAACCATAAAAACATAACCCATCCATGATACAACCAAATTTAAAAAGAAACACAATATACCTAAAAACTATGTATAATGAAAGTGACAAAGCAAACACAAGAGGGAAAGTTGTGCAATGAAAGGAAGGATTTCAGAAAATGTTTCCCTCAACAATTCTATTTTCAGGAGTCTTTCAAAAACAGGGAAGTTGGCTTGGCATACCTCCCGGGAAAAGATATTCCACAGGATATGTGCCACAACTGAGAAAGCTTGATTTCAAATTATTGCCTTTCTGGCCTCTGTTGTTGTACGCCAGGGGTGCCTAAGCAATGCCTGGGGGCCAGATCCAACCCCCAATGCCAATTCATCCAGGCTGCGAAGCCCTAGTCACTCCTGGAAGTGAAAGTAAAACACGCCTGTATCGGCACATTTTACTTCTGCTTCTGGGAGTGACAAGGGCTTTGTGGGCTGGATGAATTGGCATTGGGGCCCAGATCTGACCCCTGGGCCATAGCAACCACCCCCTAAACCACGTGCCTGGCCCGTTGATCGAAAAGTTTGGGCACCCCTGTTGTAGGCTGATGTAATCACCAGGCCTGGGAAGATTGGATTGGACAGATAGTTACTTGAGGAAATTATAACACCCTATAGCAGTGTTGGTGAACATTGGCACACATACCAGAGGTGGCATGCAGAGGCCTTTCTGTTGGTTCATGCACCATCATGGGCAAGCCCTGACTTGTGCCTCTGGTGCCAATGGCAATGCCGCATCCCCACCCACCCCCTCTTGTCTCTGCCAATGGAGAGGTGAGAGGGGAGACTGAAATCTCGTCCAGGAGGCAGTGGGTTCATACATGTGCATGCATTCATGTGACATCACTGGAGGCACTCTGGCAACATCACATGGGTGCATGTGTATGCATGATGCCTACAAGCATGCTGCCTCCTTGGGCATTCAGTCTATAAAAGGTTTGGCATCAGTGCCCTAAAGCAACTCAGATTTTGCTACATGTTGATGTCATAGAAGATGCTGATTTCAAGCATGAACTATCTATGGGACTGATCCTAGGCAATCAGGAAATATGAACATAAAGAAAACCTACACAAAGTGATGGCTTTCAAAAGTCCAATGCCTTTCAAAGTAAACCCTGTGGGTGAAGAGAAGCACCACAATTCCACAATTTGCACTGATATTTACTAATCAGAATCATTCCCTCTCTCCCAGTGCTCCTGCCCTCCTAGACCAGAGCATATGTTAAAGCAGAGACTCTTACCCCACCCGTCTAATGAATATTCACATTAAAATTTCAAATGGCATAGATTGGCACAGGTCCACTCAAGTCATCTGTTTGGCTATTTAAAACTCTGCAGTTTTCCTTTGAATAGTACCTTCTGTCTTCTGGGTGCAGTCTTGCATCTGTAACATCTTTTGAACACAATCACATAGGGCCTCCTGGTCCCACTATTTTGCACTGCTTCAAAGGCTTTGTTTAAACTCTTGTTGTGAAGAAAAACTACTTGAATGTAATAAAAAAGATGTGCACACAAGTAGTAGATGGTAGCAATAAACACAGGCAGAAGAAGGAATAAGGTTTTGAGCACCATTGAGAAAAGATTTTAAACACAGATCATGATCGATGGATGACCAAAATGCTAGCTTTGTATTGCAGATATTTATGAAACTGCATTATCTTAAATGTTATATAGCCATGCTATACCTTGAAACAAGATACAGTGTTGAATTTTAGGTTTAAACATTCTTCTAAAGAAACAGCAATAATATTATTTTGATGCGCAAAACTTGATGCGCAAAATGGTGGTCATGCTTTTGTTTGCTTGACCACTGGTAAGTGATATACAGTAAAACCTCGGATAACGCTAAAACTTGGTTCTACAAGTCTTAGTATTATCTGATTTTTAATGTTATCCGATGCATGCATCGGATAACGTTAAAATCCTATGGAATGCATCGGATAACTTTAAAACTCCATAGAGATACATTGTAAACGGCACAGGCTTTAACGAATGTTATCTGATGCATCTCATAGGATTTAACGTTATGCGATGCAATTCCCCTCCCCCCCATTGCTTAACATTATGCAGTTTTAGTGTTATGTGATGCAAACGTTATCCGAGGTATTACTGTAGTTATAATTCCACCCGCATTAAGCAAAGCACAACTTGTTCTTTTTGAATGCCATCTAAAAGTTATCTGCACTGCCTTAACAAGGACAAATTACTACCATTTTCTGAATCTGTCACCTTGTTCAGTGTTTCAGCTGAGTATTCCCAGCTTCTGCACTTAGAAAATTAATAAATTTATATTGGTGAGCAATGGGAAAGATGTTTCCACCATGTTTGAAACTCCTCATATGCTTTTTTTTAAAAAAAATCATACTGTTATTTACTTAAGCAACTGCTGTGAATTCAGGTCCCAATCTCTAAAAGACTGCTGATTCTAGGACTTGTTCATGGATTCTTTTCATGTCGCCTGATGTGGGAGTTTTTTCTGGGGGCAAAATGAATAAAGAATAGGATGATTAAAGGTCAACCATGGGGATGCCACTGTGAGCCACAGTACTCATGTGATTGGGTGCCCTTCTCAAATGCCATTTTGATTAGTGTCCAAGTAATGTATAATCTGCTTTTTGGTAAGAGTAGCTTGCCCTTGAAAAATGCTATCTCACTTCTTGGCTGACAGCCTTCAGTGTTTAAGAGCATTCCCTTGGCAATACCACCCATGACTGTAGCTTAATGTCAGATGTTCTGATGACCAAGGCTTTTACAGGAGGGGCTTTTACAAGGGAGGCTCATGACGGGGGTGGTGACTGAATCTGTCCATTGCCCTCAAGGTCTATAGAGAAAGGGGCAAAGGAGTTGACACATTAGCCAGTAATACAGTTGTAAGCTTCACAAAACACTAACATTTCTTTCTTCTGAAAATTCCCTATTGAAATATTCTTGTGGTTGGATATAACCTTCTATAAACCCCTATAGATACTAGGGATTCCAAAGCCTCAGGGCTCAGAGAAAGGGCAGGATAATTCTTTTCATCTTTCTTCTTTTGTTGTTGCTGCTTTTTTGTTGAGTTTTTCTTAAACTGGCTCTTTTAGCACAAATGGCTCTTATGTAGCCAGATGTCTTTGTTCAATTTCCTATAGCACAGAAAGCAGCAGAAAGCTGTATTATCCTACTGCTAGTTTTAAAGACTGGCCAACTGCTAAAAAAATCTTTACAAGGATTTCAAACTTAAATCTAAATTTACTATTTTTTATTACATTTTCTGAACTATTGCACTGTTAGCAATTAACTTATACCCTGTCAGTGTAATATTTTATGGATTCTATGCATGACCCATATTGGAACTGATCAGGAATTCTGAGACTTGAATAAGGAAAGCTCATGAGGAGAGAAGGCACTCTAGACTCTGTCATCATTTATGTCCCCCTATACATATGGAGGGTGGCAGTCTGAAACAGAGAGCCTTTTCTTTGTGTGAAATGAGAACCTTCTTCATGGGATCCCAGCATACCCATTTGTGTAATAATATGCAATGATACAGGTGGTGCCTCCCCTCTTGAGGCTGACAGCCTCCATATGTAAAAAGCAACCCAAAATGCCAAAGGAGATTATGAAGTTAGCACATTCATTCTTGTCGCACATCAAGTTTAAAATCAGTCTCTTTCTTCTGAAAATTCCCAATTGAAATATTTTTTATGGTTGGATATTTCCTTCTACATTCCCCATATACATTTTATAGCAGTGGTGCCCAAACTTTTTTTCTTGTGGGCCAGTCTCGCCCCTGACACACAGCTGCGGGGGCCAGAGGTGGGCTTCTCTCACTGCTGACAGTTTTGACATCAGCAGTGGTGGTGACGAGGCAGTGACTGCGCTTTTTCCAGGCTGCTCCAAGCAACCTCTTGCTCGATCCTTTCCCCTCAGCAGGCTGTGCTGAAGCCAATCGCTGCTTCGGGGAAATTTTCGGCGCCTCCTGTCAGTCAAAATTCATGGTGCTAAGAGAGGCCCCTGGCGCGCTCAGGATGACATCATCCCTATACCTGCATCCAGGGGTATACCCCCTGACAACACAGGTTGGCAGTTAGGTATGAATCTGCATTCAGTCCTGAGTCTGGATATTTAATTCTTAGTGGTGACCAGGACTGTATTTGCACAGTTAAAACTAGTGCACCAATTATGCCCAATTTGGGCCATAAATAGTATTACATTCTATTTCAACTACCAGTTGTATAAAACCACATTGATTTGTATACTTATATGTTACGGTAATCGTTCTGTACCCTTGTACCTGATGTGTATAAATTTATTTATTATTATTATTTATTTATTAGTTCAAATTTATATTGATGCCATGAAGCCTCACTCTTCTGTCTGACAAAGTAGACTTGATCCATGAAAGCTAATATTAAAATACAGCAGTTAGTCTTTAAAGTGCCACAACTGTTTTTTGTCTTTCTGTTTAGTTTTGTTTACTCACTGATATGTTTTTATCCACTAGTTTTTAATTTAATATGTTTAGTGGGTTTTTTTAAAAAAATCTGTAACATTTATTTGTGTTTTTTTAGTTTTTAATCTTGTTTGTTTTTCTAATACTGCATGCTGCCTAAAGTCCTATTGAGGAGAAAGGTGAAGTGTTTATATTTAATATATACACTAACCAAATAAAGTCTTTAATAAAGGAATTGATTCCTATGGAAGGATGTCACGTGCTGGCTAGAACACAATTTTTATGTCAGGAATCTTATTCCTCTGTAATGCTTGTAGTTATTACTATCAAGTACAGTACAGTACTCTGCTTTTTGTCAGTTCCTTTCTCAAATATCATGTTAGGTTTTAATTTCTAATTTTAATTGCATTTAGGTATTTAGAATTTTAACAATAATGGGTAGCATCCTAGAATGCTTATATATGCCTGCATTAATTGCAAGAGGGCATATCGTAGACACAGATTGCAGCCCATTAAGGGATTGCCATTTGTATTGAACATCGAATGGAAGTTGACCATTTCCAGCATTATTTCCAGCATTATTTCTGCTGTGATGTTTATAATGGCATATGCAAACAATAGGATTCTGGCCATTTAAAGGCACAGTCTCTCTCTCTCCCTCTCTGAATATGCATGTTTAAAGATTATGGTTACTGAATTGTATTGTTAAAATTGGTTTTGTAACATTGTATCTTCTTTGTGTTGAGGATTGTACTTGTTGGATTGATATTGTATAATTCTTATAGTGTATTGTTATATGTTGTTCCTGTAATTTGATTTAGATATATTGTCCTAAATTATATATATTGTATTACTATGCATTTAATGTATTTGGGATGTTTACCTGTGCTCAATGTATGATGTTATTATGATTGTGTAACTGTATATTTTGCATTCCTGTAAGCCTCCCAGAGTCGCTGTATGCAAGTGGGGAGGGGTATTACTCTAAAAAATAAATAATAAGGAATAAATAATAATAAGGACCATAAGGAAAGCTGAGTGCAGAAGAATAGATGCCTTTGAGATGTGGTGTTGGAGGAGAGTTTTGAGAATCCCCTGGACAGCAAGGAGAACAAATAGGTCAATCTTAAAAGAAATCAAACCTGACTGCTCCTTAGAAGGTCAAATAATAAAGATGAAGCTAAAGTACTTTGGACATCAAATAAGAAGAGAGGATTTGCTTGAGAAAGCCTTGATGCTGGGAAGGGTGGAGGGCAAAAAAAGAAGGGGGCAGCCCAAAATGAGATGGCTAGATGGTATTGTAGACACAATGGGCTGAGCGAGTTGAGGAGGATGGTAGAGGACAGAAGTGCCTGGCGGACAGTGGTCCATGGGGTCGCAAAGGGTCGGAATCAACTGTGCAACTGAACAACAACAAAAAACAGATAAAGAGGCAATGCTCCCTGGCAAACTCTGTGATCAAAGTAGCCATTAAAACAGTCCTAGTTTCCAAACCAAAGCACTTAGTCTCTCTGACCACTTGCAATTGTAAAGGAAGAGAAAGGATTCCCAACAGTGTAACTAGGGAGATGGCTTTCCTCCTTCATTCTATTAGAGTACAAGGTATCCCCACCCCAACCAAGCATTTACATACATTTATAACCATGCTCAACAGGCTTTGTGCTGAATTTGGTTCAATGATTTTCAAATGCAGTTATCTCTTTTTTTGAAGTCTAGCATAAAGATGAAAAGATTAGGATACAAAATAATGGAAATGTCCATAAACAGCCAGGGATGAAATTAAAAATGGGTGTTGGGACTTATGATGCTGCACAGCCATTTTGGAACAGCCAGTCTTTCTTTTTTCTCTTAAAAAACCCTTGAATAATTTTAGCTCTTGTTAATGGCAATTTGATTATCTCAATAGTTTTAGTCATCTTTTCTTCTTCATCTTCTTCATCTAATATAGTTTTTTGACTTGACAAAGAGAAATATTTTAACTCCGGTGAACCAAGTTTATTCAAGGATAAGCTTGAACAAACTCAAGAGATGATAAAATACAGACTTCCTTTCCTTTATTTTCTCCCCAGAATTTCAAGAATACTGAATTCTAATTCACATGATCCTCAGAACTGATAATTTTAAATTGGGAGAATAGCCCTGGAAAGCATCATACATTGTAGAATGTCATGTTTATGCTTTAGGGCAGTGGATTTAACATCTCTAAAACTAATGTGAAGGATTACAAAGGACTAACAGTTTAATGTATATTCAGAAATAAGTCTCACTATGTATTTGTAGCTGCATTCTAAGCATCAGTTTGTTGCTTATTGTGAACTTTCATTAACATTATATCAGCATCATAGAGGGGGCCAATCCTAGGATTACAGAGAGTGGGACAACAGCTTGAGGCAGGTGTTTCTACAAGAAAGTGGTAGGGCTCTTCCCTCTCCTCCTGACTTTCCTACTGAACTTCTTGGCAATTATCTGCTCTTGGAGGACAGAACAGGTGGGCCACACAGCCTGCCCACATCCCTAATTAGACTGCTGCCCTTTGAGGTACTAGAGCAGGGATCTGCAAACTTGGCTCTCCAGGTGTTCTTGGACTTCAATTCCCAGAAGCCCAAGTCAGCACTCCTGCTGATCAAGGCTTCTGGGAACTGAAGTCCAAGAACAGCTGGAGAGCCAAGTTTGCTGACCACTGTACTAGAGTATCCTCTTTGACAGTATTGGAAGAACTGAAAATTTAAACTGCCAGTTGACTCAGCTATGGAAAGAAAAATGCACCATCAACTCCATTTCAGATCATCATCAAATGGCATATCCCATGGGAAGCATCTGCCAATACTCTAAGAATTGGTGTAGTCAAATGCTGAGGCATGGAAACTGTAGGCTAGACTGCATCAGATCTCACTTCTATCAAGAACTTGTAAGAAATAGGTGAAGACAATTTGTTTTCATAAGACTGCATTTGGGAGTAGAATGTGAGAATGGAACCAGAATCAGTACAAATACAGGTACTGTACATTATTTATGAGAGAGATTGCTCTTGATAGTTGGATAGGAGAATTGGTCCTACTAGCTAAGGTGGTCACCTTGGGTGAAAGAGCACAATAGGAGAAAAACCACTGCTCCTGCTGCTGGCACTGCTATTCTTCTCAGGCCAATGTTCTGTACTGCTCTAGAGAGCTATTGTGACATGCAATTTCTAGAGCCGTCGGTTTCTTGAATGACTGGTTTTGAAGCTTCCTTGAACTGGTGCAAACCTGCTGATGTCCACCACCGCCTTTATGTAAAAGTCGCCCTTGCTTGAAAGCCAGTCATATCTGACTCTAGGGTTCATCTCTAGGGCTCATCTCTGTTTATAGCCAAAGAGCCAGCACCATCTGCGTCTGCAGACATTTCCATGGACATGTGGCAGGCATGCTGCAACACTGGAGTGCATGGAAAGCTGTTTACTTTCCCACCAAAGTGGTCCCTATTTATCTACTTGCAATTTCTCACTTTTGAACTGCTAGGTCGACAGGAGCTGGGACAGAGACAGGAGCTCACTCCATCATGCAGTACCTCGGAATCCAACTCCAACCTTCCAGTCAGCGAGTTCAGCATCTTAACGACTTGAGCTACCACAGTCCCCAGAAGACATTTAAACAGAATATACTCCTTTGAGCCAGAAATTTTGGCAGCTCTTTTACAGAGGGCATTTCTACCACTTCATTCTATACCTTGTTTGTTTTGCTTTGTTCTGAAAGATAATCAGATTTATACACATTTCATTCTCTTCCACCTTATAATGAAGTCATGGGAACAGGAAGAAAATAACACTGATCTGACTGAGAAAATATACATCCCAGTGAACTCAATTGGCCTTGCTCGGGCTAACTGTGGCAACTTGAGGCAGTTTACTCTGAAGGATGCATCACTATTTCTTGCAAGTGAAAGCACATAGTGGGATGGGGCTATTAAAAAGATGCTTCTAAGTCTTGCTACTGCTGCTCCACCTCTTCCTTTGAAAGTTGGCTCTTGGCACTTTCATTTTCTCCCATTGCTTCCTTCTCCCCTCCCTATCATTTATAGCAGGGGTTCCCAACCTTTTCCCAGCATGGGCCGGACTCACCCCTGACTCACAGCTGTACGGGCCAGAGGCATGGTTCCTCCTGGTCCTTCTGGTGCCTGTGGCAGTAGTGGTGGTGGTTTGGTTTTTTTGGGTGCTTTTGCAGCCTCCACCACTCCTCATGGTGGCAGGAGGGTGTTCAGAGCATTTTCACTCTGTTATAGCACTTCGGGTGGGGGGAGAGCTTCTGGTGGTGCCTAGTTGGCCACTGTGGGCCATATCAATGATTTCTGCAGGCCAGAATTAGCCCATGGGCTGTAGATTGGGAACCACTGATTTATAGAGATAATTGTGGAAGTGACTTGGTGCAAAAACACCTCTCTGCTTTGGGACGGAGGCAATGAAGTCCTTGCAAAATAAGATGTGTGCATCACTAATATCAGGCTTCCATGTGAACTCCTACAAGGCAGTCAGGATGAGCTTCCAGTTTCACATCAGCCCTGGGATGTGGCTTAGACTGGAAGCATTTTCCATACAGAGAACAGAAGGGATGAATTTGACTGTGGCATTCTCATTAAGTTCTCTTGCTTACTGTTAACCATTATTCACCAATAGTGACAATCTAATTGATTTAAAAGATGGGTTACCATGATACATATACACAGGTTGTTCTTACTGAAATTCTATTAGGTATTATGGTTTGTCACAATATAAATTTGGGGAAGAATACTGCCATATAATCAACATTATCTTGTTCAAGCTTGTTTTTCATGTTGCAGATACCTAAATCAGTAACTCAGCACAAGATAGGCATGTTTTGTGCTTTCAATGTTCCTTCATTTGTCTCTTGAGTCGTTTAAATTGCCCAGGGTTTCATTTGCTTTGAAACTACTGTATGTTGTTTCAAGAAATGGAGATTTGTCTAAAAATGAGTGAATCACTGCATACCTACTGTGCAATTCAGGAAAAACAGAGAGCAGTTCATAGGATTCTGGTGTAGTGATGGATTTGAATTGCATTTCATTGAAAAATCTACCTGAATTACAAACCAATCTATGGAAAGGAATAAGTGGAAAGTGTGGTCACTTCCAAAATATTGTGGGTGAAAAATATGAAACATATTTACCAATTACTTGTTCAGACTTGGTAATGAATTATCATTTTAAAATACAGCCTTAACAGCTATAAAATAAAAATTAAACAAATCAGAAAATTACTTATAGTCATACTATACTTATATGAGCTTTGTAACAGAATTTCCATAAAAGACAGCTCTGCCTCACATAATTCTACATCTGTTTACTAGCACTTACTCAGTGAACAGCAATTACAAGTGAAGATTCAATCATAAGCTATAATTAGTTTAATAATTTTACTAAAGTAATTGTTATTGCTATTGTGTGTGTGCATGATACAATATATGTGTATGTATTAGGCTCATCTCCAACTGTGCTGAGCACCATAAACAAGTTATTTGGAGTTTGTTAGTACAAAATTTTCACTTGTGCATACAATTATATTACTGTCATTATTTTTAATGGGTTTTTTGACATCTTTATAAAGGCACAGTTTGCTAAATGTTCTCCACCTTAATTAACTGTTTTGAATTCTTATCCTTTTTAATATACTTAGCTCAATTATTCCCAATCTGGGTTATGTATACCACCAGGAATACAAACCAAGACATTTAGGGGTACATGAAAAAAAGAAGAATATGAAATGTAATCTATAATATATTTACTTGAATTAATTGTATATTTTGAGTTTTGAATGTAAATACAATTGCCCTGCCTGATCACTTTATTATTCCCATCATTTGGCTACTTATTTACAGTTACAACATATAAATTTGAAATAACAGCAAACATATTAACATAAATAAAGACAGTCAGGTGATCCTTACACAATACAAATGCAGTAGAAAAGTGATACCTTTATAGGGTCACAACTGGCACACCTAGAGAGTAAACAAAATTTTAACCCCAGTTCCCTAACAGAGGGTTCTGGATCTTCGTATTGCTCTTTTCTTTGGCTAAAAAAAGAAACTTGTAGTTTCAAAAGAAAGCCAACTGCAGGAGTGAAGGGAGAGGGAATATGCAGAAACCTGGTTTACTATGTTTGTGGAATGGGGGATGATATCAGGTATGGCCTGCTGATTTTTCTAACTCATCGCTAAGAAACATCTTACAATGAATTTTTTGGGACTCTCACTGATAATTTTCCTGCCTTATCCACAAGAAATTGGTGCATGCCTGAAGAAGTGATTTTGGATTATGAAAGTTCACTTAATGTTTCATTTTTCAGTGATTTAATTAGGGATATCACCTTTCCCCCACATTCATATTAATTACAAACAATTTGCTGATATGAGAGGTACAATTTATGGAAATAGACTGCCAAGGGATACACTATTCTATTGAGAAAAGTCTGGGACCCCCTACCTTAGCTAGTTAACACTGGAAAGAGGAAAGGTCTCAAAATTATGGGCAGATTCCTTTCACATCTATTTCACACCTACTGTTAGTATCTCCTACCATTTCCATTACAGGGAAATTTCTACACTACTAGCCTGCAGTTCCTTTCTATCCCATTTCCATGTGTGCTTGCTCCACAGGGTTGAAAATACTGTGTACCATACTAGCTTTCCCTTCTTAAGTCACTTCAGAAGCATGAACTGCTTCTATTAGAAAATACTCAAATACATTGAAAGAAGATTGTATGTTGAAATTCCTCATGTTTATGTGCAATTTCAACACCAGAAAGGACTGACCCCCCCCCCAATTCAAAAGAGCGTTTTACTATGCTTTAATTTGCTATAAAAATTGTAACATATGCACATTTCACTCTAGTGTTACCGTGCAAAAAAAGGTTCCAAAATGAAGTGTAAATTTTACTAGGATATATTGAGACCCCATTACAGATACTGAAGGCATACCTTTGTGCAAAAAGGATCAAGCAGCAGAAATATGTTACATATATGAGCAGTGTGGGCTGCTGTGATGGGTTCCTTCTCACTCAAGTTTAATAAACAGAAGTCCCCAGGCAAAGTTGTGGTGATCCCACCCAAGTCTTTAAACCTTAAGAAAGGAGGCAGAAGTGGGAAAGCTTTTGTACATTGCAGTGGTAAGTCTATGATTATTTTCCATATTAGGTGAAAACAACATTCTATACAAGTACATGACAAATACATGCTGTGACACACCAGGCTCTATGTGAACCATATGGTACAGTGGTGACCAACCTATGGCATGCATGCCAGAGGGGGCAATTAGAGCCCTCTATGTGGGCACGTGTGCCATTGCCCCAGCACAGTGTTTGCCCCACCCCTCTGCCCAGCAGCCCAATGGGGGATCACTCCCCCCCCCCGGCAGCACAGAGTTCACCCCACCCCTCTGTGGTGTGGACAACAGCCTGTTGAGTTTGAGCACTTGGTCTCTAAAAGGTTCACCATCACTGATATACTAGAATGCATTTGAAGCCATATGACATAGAAATTTTATTGTATTTTATTTTTATTTATATGCAGTGTTTCTATCAGAATTGGGAGTGAATGGTTCACAACACAGGGTTTTTTAAAGGAAACTTTAAAAATGATAAAATGGACCACCCTAATGGCAGAAAGTGAGGAGGACCTAAAGAAGCTCCTGATTAGGTTGAAAGAAGAAAGTGCAAAAGCTGGCTTGAGACTTAATAGCAAGAAAACCAAGATAATGGCAACAGGCCCTATCAGTCCCTGGAAAATAGATGGGGAAGAAGTAGAAGCAGTGACAGATTTTACTTTCTTAGGATCAAAGCTCACTGCAGATGGTGATTGCAGCCATGAAATAAAAAGGCGAGTGATTCTTGGAGACAAGCTATGAGAAACCTGGGGAGCATAGTGAAAAGCAGAGACATCAAATTGCAAACAAAAATTCGTATAGTCAAAGCAATGGTATTCCCTGTGGGAATGTATGGTTGTGAGAGCTGGACCACTAGGAAAGCTGAGCACAGAAGAATAGATGCCTTTGTGATGTGGTGTTGGAGGAGAGTTTTGAGGGTCCCCTGGACAGCGAGGGGAACAAATAGGTCAATCTTAGAAGAAATCAACCCTGACTGCTCCTTAGAAGGGCAAATAGTAAAGATGAAGCTAAGGTAATATGGACATCAAATGAGAAGAGAAGACTCACTTGAGAAAGCCTTGATGCTTGGAAAGGTTGAGGGCAAAAGAAGAAGGGGCAGCCAAAAATGAGATGGCTAGATGGTATTGTGGACACAATGGGCACAGAGCTGAGCGAGTTGAGGGGGATGGTGGAGTGCCTGGCGGACAGTGGTCCATGGGGGTCGCAAAGGGTCGGAATTGACTGTGCGACTGAACAACAACAAAAAAAAAACCTTCCAACATTCCTTATGAACAGAAACTGGGTGGTACTGACAAGTGGTTAGGTTTTAAGAAACTTTCCCCTTTGTTCCAAAGGTTTGAAGAAAGAATAAAGTAACTGATGTTTAATTTAAGAGAGAGTATGTTGAATACTGACTCGCATAGAACTGCTCAGTATCTACCAAATTGTTCAAGTTTAACCTTTGAAACTGACCACAACAATTTTCAATCCCCCTAATAGGTTACTGCTTAAAGCAGTAGTTCTCAACCTTTTAAAGTCAGGGGATGGGTCACACTCCCTCAGACAGCTTCAGGAACTGGATGGCCATTTTGCCCTGCCACCACATGGCACTTTCTGGCATGGTGGAGGCGGTGAGGGGTCACATGAAATGGTGCTATGGGCCGCAGGTTGGGAATCCCTGGCTTAAAAGACCACAATTTTTTTTCACCATCTGCAGTTCTCTGCCTTCCTGACAGATATCTGTGACAAAAACAGCAAGTGTCTATTTTCAGACAAACATACTGAATATGGCAATGCCCCTTTGGCTGCAATTAAACATTGCCTTCTGCCCCAAGTCACAGTGAGCAAGTTTAATTATGGTTCATTAACCCCCTAGCTCAATTTTCCATACCCAGGCCCCAGTGGTGCTCCATTAAAAAGTCATGTGTCAGAAGCCTTGCAGGAATTTCCCTGTCTCAATGCAGATGTTCTAGGCACATGGAGGAGTGCAAACTCTACGACATTGGCAAATAGAAACAAATTACAATTAATCATTTTCCAGAGAATTACCCCCCTCCCCCTGAAAGAAGCAGAGATCATCCAATCTTCCCCCCTCCGGGCAGAAGCATTCTCATTCCAGCTTTTGGTCACCTCTTTCCTTGATGTCTATTGGAGAAATGGCCCCACCCCCACCGCCAGCTTTGTTTGCCCTCTGGTTATTGGTTTCACCTGTAAACAGTTCACTGCCACTGCTGACTCCACTAAACAGCTTTGCACTTTCAGCCTGCATTTTTATGTGAACTCGGGAGCTGTTAGCCACTAATATCAACAGGGCTGCTCAGCCTTAGAACATTTATGGCTCCCCTGCTTGGTTTAATGTTTCTGCCTTAGCACTATAATATTATTAATAGTCACAGGACACAATAAAAGAAAATTAAGTGTTTATTTGGCTTAGACTTTAGCCATGAAACCTGCAGCCTTTTTCCATTACATTTGCACATAAATGAATGATCACTTGAATTTTTGGATGCAAAGTTTTTTAACTTCATTAATCATATTGTTTCCTTTCCTGTCATCTACTAGATCTTTTTCTTTGAAACTACAAATTCTTGTAGATTACAGTAAATTAATAATACAAACACTGAGAGTGGGAAAGGGATACAGTACTTGCAATATCTCTTTGGGTCTACTATACATAAAGCTCTATAGCAGTCCAGCAATCTCTACCTGAAAATGATCAATTTGCTTCTTAAACCGATCAATCACTTCTAAATATGTGGTAACCAAACTCCCATGCTTAAGTAGCACAGGTTACATTTCTTTATTTATTAATGTTTATAGAGTAGGATTGGAGGGATGAATCATTTTTCAGATTTGAAGGATATTTAGAGAAAAGATTTGCAAAGGAATACACACAAGCAAGCTGAAAGGCTATTTATGAGAATAAAATGAGCAGGCTTTTGTTAATAAATAATTTAACAAACATGATTTCATCTACCTTCACAAATTTGGTTTTTGGACATCAATTCCCAGAAGCCTAAGTCAATTCCCCAAAGCACTGATCAGCCAATGTACTGACTTAGGCTTCTGGGAATTGAAGTCCCTTGTAGGCTGTGGGCCACACATTGGGAACCACTGCTCTAGAGAGTTTACAACAATAATGCTAAAACAACTTTTAAAAAACAACCATCCCACACAGCACTGAAATAAACAGACCAGGTAGCAAACAGATAAAGGCCAGCGAGGGAGAAAATTATCACAGTGGCAAGATGTTATGGGTTGCTTCATAATCATATACTTCTGTGTGATTACCAGTGACATTTTAATATGTTAAAATTCATGATTCCGTGTTTCTGGGCAGGCTTTCTCAAATTTGAGAAGATGGCAAAGAAAATAGCACATGGAAAAAGATCAATTTGAACAAAGCCTTCTAGTCCAAGTCATGAAATTAAATGCACTCTGGGGTGGCTCAGATTAAATATGGTGAGAGCATCCAAGAAGGAAACTAAGTTTTGGTTGAGGGAAATGAGATTTTTAAGACTACAAATCAAATTTGCTGTTGGAATTTGTGTGTAGTGAATGTATCCTTAAATTTCCATCTTAAAAAGCCAGGAAATTCAATTCTTCGAAATAAATAAATAAATAAATCTCCAGCTAATGAATTTAGGATATTTTGCTTCTGTATCCATCATTCACAATGCCAGTAATTCCCTCAATATTGCTGCACAATATCATGTTCACATTGCCAGTAGGAAAAAGAATGCCAAACTTTACATAGCAAAGGGCAGTCTGTATGTTGAAAATACAGATGTCAGTAGTCAATATGATCTGCAGGATACCCTCTTATGATCACTCATGTTCACAAAGAGATAGCATGCAGAGGAAAGTCCCAGAATTTTACATCAGTTAGCCACTTCTCAATCAAATACAAAAGCAATGGCAGTTTTTCAACAAGTTCTAGACATCTATTGCTTGGATAATAAGAATGATAGAGCTGGATTCTGTTACAGGTCAGAACTAGGTGGCATTTCAAGAGCCGGTCCGTTGGGGAGAATGAGGACCAGCTGGATGAACTGGGCAGGCAACTACAAAAGACTCTGCTGCTGCCGCCACCGTGAGACCATCCCCGGACGCTCTCTCTGGCCAGGCAGGGAGAATGAGGACCTGCTGGATGAACCAGGCAGGCAGCTACAAAAGACTCTGCTGCTGCTGCTGCTGCTGCTGCTGCTGCTGCTGCTGCTGCTGCTGCTGCTGCTGCCACTGCCACGAGACCATCCCCAGATGCTCTCTCTGGCCGGTCAAGCGGGGAGAATGAGGACCAGCTGGATGAACCAGGCAGGCAGCTACAAAAGACTCTGCTGCTGCCACCGCAGCGAGACCATCCTGGGATGCTATTCCAGCCGGTCGGGCAGGGAGAATGAGTGCCAGCTGGATGGACTAGCTGGCTGACCAAAGACGCCAATGCCACTACTACCACCACAGCTGTACCATGGCCAGCCACTCCCTGGATAAATTTATATTTGTTTCTAACCGAAATATATACAAGGGATAAGGACTTTCCCAACTGTTTTGAACTGTATATTCTTGACTGCAGTGTATTTTTCTGATTGTATTGCATTTTTCTGATTGTAGTATATTCTTATTCTTATTTTTAATGAAAGATTTATTAACCACATTGATTGTATTATATTTGTTATATTTATATTATGTTGTTTTTTATATGTGATATTGTAACATTATTAGCAGCTCTGAGTTGCTTTGGCAAAGAGAGCGGCATATAAATCAATAATAATAATAATAATGATGATGATGATGATGATGATGATGATGATGATGATGATGATGATGATGATGATGATGATGATGATGAAGTGCTGTAATGAAACCTCTGTTTTGGTGTGGGGAGCAGGGAGAGATACAGCAGTTTATTCAGATGACCAACAACATTTATAAGTGAAGTGATTGAAGATGTGTTGGGAAAGAGATGTCTTTTTCATATTTAAGACCATTTTGACTGCTAACACTGGTGTTGTCAACCTTCAGGCTACTGTTTACTATATATTAGTATCCTTTTTTCCTGCTCGCAATGAAGGCTCAGGCCATTTCCTGACATTTTCTAGATAAAATAACACAATATCTCATATTAATAAACCAGAGGATCATTTTAAAGTATTACTTACTATTATTATTTATAGAAAAGTATTATTTAAAAAACTCACAGAATTGAATCTCCCACTACTTTGGCAATTCAGAATGCAAGTTGCTAGCACCTGCTTTCCTTGTGTTGATCCTGAGCCAGCCTGACAGGAGTTGTTTAATCAGTATTGGATTTTAGACTACCGAATGTCTTCCTTTTCCTCTGTAGCACCATCGCAAAGGAATGACTCTGGCCCACTGACATGTGCTATTTCTTCCTCCTGCCATTCACTCAGCCATCTGTGCAATCCATTTAGTTCTTTTTACCATCCCAGAATGTGCAGTTTTGTTTTTCCTGTGGGAGTGCCCAAAACTCAGTAAAGATTTTGTTTTGAAGAAGCAAATCCAGTTGTCCATCTGGCCTCTCAAACTATGGTCATTATTTTACGTAATCAAGTTTTGCATGCACTTTCAGAGAACCTTCTGTTTGCATGTTCACGTTCAAATATTTACCTGACCTGCATACAAAAAGCTAGAGCTAATTCTTGTCCCCCATGTTTGTCTCTCCAGCTACCTCAAGATGAATTGATCCCAAGTAAACATTGAAGATTTAAGAAGTAAAACAGCCTCGATTAGCTACCCTCCTCAGGAGCTCAGATTATTTGATCTTTGCAATGTGTCTCTTGTTCTCTGGAGAAGAGCTTCAACTGAGTCTCAAACACAACATTCCCCTGAAGTTAAAAAATGGAATAAACTGGCATTTAGGTTGAATTTAGTTTTGCTGTATGCCTCTTACCAGTCCTCCTTTGACGTGGGCAGTCTCACTCTGTTAACCTATCCTAAGGCAGGGGAATGAGAGTTAACTCATAATTTTCCTTTTAAGTGTACAGCCTCCATTCAAAACTATAGTGAGGAAGAAAAAGTGTTGTTCTCATATCAAGAACTCATGCACCTCTGGCTGGGCATTTGGGACATTCCATCATCCTGGAATTTACATATGAAAAGTATAGCAAGTCAGTTATGTACCCTCCCTGTTGCTGTTTTTGTGCATGTAGAAAGTGTAGGAACCAATTATTTTGATTTCGATTAATATGAATTGATCCAGATCCAGAAGCATTGAACTAATGAACTGACTTTTCACCTCATGTAGAAAGTAGATGAGACAGCTTCCTTTAACCGTGAAAAAAAACATACTATTTATGTATCTATATGCTACAGATATCCTGATTAGATCATGGTGTAAGAAGAAAACAGGAAAGCTACATATGTAAAACACCGGATAACGATTGGATCGGATAACGCTAAAAATCGCATAATGTTAAGTAATCTGGGGAGGAGAATTGGATTGAATAAAGTTAAGGTCCTATGGGATGGATTGGATAACAACCGCTAAAGCCTGTGCGGTTACAATGTATCTCTAAGGAGCTTTAACGTTATCCGATCCATCCCATAGGATTTTAACATGGATCGGATAACACTAAAAATCAGATAACACCAAGACTTGTGGAACCAAGTTTTAACGTTATCCGGTGTTTTACTGTATAAGAAATTGTATTGTATTGTATTGTATTGTATTGATTAGATTTATGCTTTCAGTGGGAAACATCCTGATATCAGTTTGAGAGCTTACACAATGGTGGGAACTGTTAATGAGAAAATGATGTTATAGGACTTTGTATGATTTCTGAAACCTATATCAGGTGTGTAATTCCTTACCCAATTTGCACATTGACTCAGACATCTGAGGTCTACGTGACCAGCTTTTACCTTGTCCAAAATAAAGAGCTGTCTTGCCTAAACCTCTGTCCAGAATGTTTATTGGGAATACTTCTGGATCTAAAATAATCTCCAACAAACGGTTATCATCGATTCTGCCCCCAGTCTATGAATTCTAGGAACAAAGCAGCAGATGTTATGATCAGTCTATTTCTACACATTGTTTACTGATATCATATCTCCTTCCCCTCCCCATGACCTCTGTCAGATTAACTCGATGGGATCTATAACTTTGTTCTGCACTATTTTTGTTGTGGTTTAACTAATTGAAAAAGATATATATTAAAATTAAAAAAGGGTAAAGAAGGCAGAGTTAACTATTGGATGACAAAGAGTAAGCAATTCCTTATCTTTGTAGGCAATCCTGAATTCATTAATGCCTGTTTAATTAATTAATTAATTAACTTAAAATTCACTGATATCAAAGCCTTGCATCTGGATAAGGTAGAAGCCTAATTTTTTAAAAAAATAATAAATAAATAAATAAAATAGTGCTAATGTAAGCTATTTTGATTGTTAGTTTCTGGGGGAACATGTAGCCCCTACTAAAGTAAATTGCATTTATCAAGTTAACAACTTCCAACCACATTTGAATAGTTTCCTATAGGCAGGATTCAGAATAATCCATGGGAAATTGGAGGTCTACTTCTGCCTTTGGAAAGAGAGCTAGGAGAGACTACTGCTGCAAGAATAAGGAGGCATGCTTTGCTGATTCCTCCACCCACAACACACACCCATCATCTGCAATGCCACCTCCATTTTAACAGACCAAGATTTCCAGAGGACACAGGGTCTGTAGGGATGGAGCATCAGATTAGAAGAGCTTCATTTCCTGCCATTCTGGCTTTAGCTCTCTGCTTGAAAGTAAAATATTGGTGATACTGTATATATGTAATCAGTTACTGCCATTTATCACCCTTTTGCTTTCCCAATTCAGTGAGAATAATTGCAAGTCTTTCCATTCTAGGGTCAGTAATATTGACTCCAAATTCTGGGATGCATACTTCCAGAGAAAAGACTGCCACAAGTCCAACTTATTTACAGGTAAACATGTAGACGACTGCACTCATGTTATGCCTGACGGGGTCTAGACATGAATTAAGGCTTAATTCTGCAGAAATAAGGTCAACTGAATTTGTTGTGGGTTCCACCTTGCAACTTGCCTACTTACCTTTAGCCACATTCAGTAAACATTATGATACATACTGGATGCTATTCATTTGTTCAGAAAACCACTGTGAGGTAGTATATCAGACAAGAAACAAAACAAAAGTAAAGACAAAAAATAAAAACCAAATGACTATGACACTTTAAAAGATTAACTGCTATGTTTTGACGTTAGGATCAAGTACACTTCCTCAGACCATGGATTAGAGTTTAAGACCTAGGTTCAAGCTCCTGCTTGATCATGAAGCATTATGTTTTTGGGCCAGTGGTGGGCATCAGTAGGTTCGCACCAGTTCACCAGAACTGGTAGCAGATTCCGGCTGGCTCCACCTATCCAGGTTTTGAAATAAAGTAGTCCTAATTTGGGTGTAAAGCAAGGCTTTCCCCCTGGCCATGCCCACCATACTATGCCGCCAGTGAGGTAGTAAAATTTTCTGGAGCACACCACTGCTTTGGAATCATCATTGCCTCTCACCCCAACCTACCTTATGAGATTAATGTGGGAATATAGTGGCAAAGAAGAGACCTCTCTATGAATTGATTGATTTGAATTGATTTATGAAATGTGGGATATAGACGTAGCAGAGGAACAATAATAGATATATATTGGCTAGAATCCTATTATTTGGGTATACCAACATACACCAAACAATGTAAATCACTATGGCAAATTGCTGATAGTAAAGAGGTCAGTTGCTTGCTTTGCTTCTTGTATGTCAATTGTGTGACCCAATGTGTGATGAAGAAAGCAAGCATTGACTTCTTAACTAGCAACAATTTGTCACTGTAATTTATGTTACTCAATGTTACTAATATGCAAATAATAGGATTGTGGCTATTATCTTCCTTTGAGCTTAGTTAAATGTGTGTTTGGATATTTGGTATATTGGGTCTTATCGAAACATAAGATGCAGCTATATGAACTAGCTGGTGACTAATGATGAAAAAAGGCTATAGAAAGAGAAGTACAACATTGCTATATTTCAGCATTTACAACCATACTTAAATTGCTCTCTCTCCCTCTTTAGTCATTGGTATTATTCTAAGACTTTGTTTACTGCCTTTTCTGTTATTAATTTTCCATGTCTGTCTTACCATTTGATTGCAAAGGTATCAGGATTTGGGAGCACAGAATGCAAACATTTTTATCCTGTTTTGTACCCCTTTTTTTCTCTTTGAGAAAAGAAACAACTAAGCAAGTAGTCTTATTGTTAAATATTTAAAAATAACTATTTGTAGGAGAATGACTGGAAGAATAATCTGGAGATGATTCTCTCTCTCTCTCATTATATCTTCCCACTTAGCTTGCAAACTCCATCTTACAGCATATTTAACCTCTGAAATATGGAAAGTTTAGTACCTGTGTTTTGGGAAGTCTCATAATTGTAACATTTTACAGCCTGCACTGGAAAAAGACAACAGGAGGTTTTTTAAAAAACAAAAATGATAAAATTTATAAGAAATATTTAGCATAATGGTTTGTGACAGTGATGGGATGTCCCTGGTTCCAGACGGTTCCCTGGAACCGGTTGGACCAATCCCGGAGGGTTCTCCGGGAGGGTAACCCATTTTTAAAGCGTCCGGTTCCGGACGCCTCACCGAAAGAAATTTTTTTTAAAAAAAATTGGAGCAAAAATGGCTCCAATTGACTGCGCATGCGCAGAAACACAATCTGACGCATTGCGCATCCGTCAAATTGAGTTTCTGGTCATGCGCACTAAATTGGAGCCAAATGGCTCCAATTTTTTTTAAAAAAATTCTTCCGAAGCTGGAGCCGCCCCTTTTTAGAGTGGCTCCGGCAGCAGCGGCGGCAGCCCTCAGAGAAGGGCACCTCCCCTAGCCGGCCACCGAGCTCCCACGGGCACGTTGGTGCCTGCCCGGGCCATCCGCCGCCGCCGCGCCCTCCTAGGGACTTGGGCCCGACAAACCCCCATGCCCTGGGTAAGCCCGGCGTGGCTCGCCACCGCCGCATCCTCCTCCGCCGGGCGGGCGCCTGCAGCTTCCTCGAGCTGGCCGCGCTCTTTAAAGGGCTGCGGAGGAGGCCGCCCTTTTGCCTCTCCCCGACCCCCCCCCCCCCCGGTTGGGCTCCCTTCTTGTGCCTTTGCAAGCGCAAAAAGGAGGTAAGTCATCGGGGAAGCAAGCGGGGATGGGTGGGTGGGTGTGGATGCAGGGCGCAGTGGGGAGAGATCACCGGTGGTGGGGTGCGTCCCAGGACTTGGGGGGCCCTTTCATTCATCCATCCATCCACCCATTCATTCATCCATCCATCCATGCGGGCATTGCAAGGCGGCTTTTGTCTGGGTGCCTCCCCGGCTTCTGATGCCGGGCTGTCTTTTTTGTGGGAGAGCGATATTATATGCGAGGAGGAGGCGGGGCAGGCGAGCCGGAGCAGCTGGGACGCTTCGGCGGCGGCTGGGTTGTGTGGGCGTGTTGTTGGTGTGTGTGTGTGTGTGTTTGCGTGCCTCTCCTTCCCCCGATCCGGAAAGCTTTGATTCCGGAGCGCGGCTTGCCATTGATCGCTGGCTCGGTTGCAAGACATGTAAAGGTTTGCCTCTCTCTTTGGCTTTACTTTTAATTTTTCTCTGCCAGTTTCCAGCTTTATTTTCCTTTGTAAAAAAAAAATGCTTCCCTTGTTGGTGGTGCATGAGAAGCGGGGGAGCAGAAGGGGTCGTGATAAATAAGAGAAAAAGGGGAGGGCGATCGTTTGTTTAGATGGGGTGGAGGGAAGAGGCTTTGAAGACCTGGTTTTTAAGTGCGTGCCGAATAAACACCCGGGGCCGCCCCTTTCCCTGCGTCTGTCTGGGTGTGTTTGTGTGTTTCCCTGCATCTGTCTGGGTGTTTATTTTTTTTATTTTTATTTTATTTTTGGCCTTGCCCACAACGTCATGATGTCATGACGTTGGCTCCGCCCATGACGTCATGACGTCATGACATTGGCCATGCCCATGACGTCCATGACGTCATGGCGTGGTAGTAGAATTTTTGACATCCCATCACTGTTTGTGTACCAGTATATGCTTGTTGCCTCGGTGTCTAACTTGCTTCTTTTGTCATTGGTCGTTAATGAGAGATGGTTCCATTGGATGCTAAATTACAACCAAGTTTCCTTCTGTGAGTGTCATGTTGGTGATGCAGGACTGCAGACTTCTCTTGTGAAATAAAACTCATAAAAATTGGCATTAATGAAGTTTAACATTTTAATTTTTTTCAAATTTTACCTACATCTCACATATATCCATCATTTTAAATTGTGCAAAGCTGTGTGAGAGAGAGGATGTAATTAAACCACTATATCCTGGAAGATTCGTGTTAACTATTGTAGGAATTAGAATGCAAAGTAAGAATCAAGCTGAATTTCCTTTTTATCCCTTCTAGACGTGGACAAGCGAAAGTTTCCAAAAGGGTTATAAAGCTTCTGAGATTATGTAAGAATTCTAAGATTTGTCTCACAGCAACCTGAGGCAGTAAAATCTTCAAGATATTGATTTTATCTAAATATACACCCTAAATTACTGAAATTCAGGAGAAAGTAAAGTAAGATTTCACCGTTAATCTCTAAGTGCTAAAACAGAATCCTCTCTTTTAAAAAATCTTTTCACATAAAAACTTATGAGATAATTAAGTTTCTCCTTAGTTTTATAATACAACTTCCTAAACTTTCAACTTTCCATTAATCAAGGTACAGTATGTCAGTTTTAGTCAGGAAGTGGTCATAAGCTCAGGATGGACATGCCAAAGTAATTAAAGTTGCCAATTTTGCTGACAAAGTTGCAACAGCTGTTATCAAAGTTACATAAGATATTGCATTAGTGGACTAATTAGCTTTAGTAGAGGAATTAATCTTCAGGTATTCCTTTATTCTTTTAAAGTTTCAAGATGGCACTAAATAGCAGTAGTTAGTTCAAGCCATTAATATCCCTTAACTTAATACAAAAATATGTGGGGCAGGTCTTAAATTATTTGTCCTTGTGTAGTGTCTGCTGTGTAATGGAGTTACTCTGGAATAAGAAGACTGAAAGTCTGAACTGCTATAATATAAAAGCTATATTAGAATTTAACTGTTTTAATTACATGCTGAAATAATTAAGGTTTTAATATTCCTAGGGTAATTTGTTTGACCCACAAAGTATTTCCCTATGTGTCCTACACTTGGTACGCTTTGCTGTGATATAAGGAAATGTCAAGATTAGAAGTAAGCTTGTCTATTAATGCTTCAGAGCTTCTCTTTGACTCCATGGATTGACTTACATAGAAACCATGAAATTTAACCTGTTCATGACAGAGTCTACGGTAAGTACTGTAATATAGGAAAGAAATGATTATTTTTTCAAAATATTTGTTTCCCATATCTTGCCACATTTTTTCAAAAAGAAAATCTATGCAGATTACAATGTGAGCAATTTGTGGGGGTGGCTAAGTATTTATGAGATAGTGTACGTAAATGTAGGATTTAGTGCCTCAATGAAGTGTTCCAAATACATTCAGTTATTGACCCAAATACTTTTGTGCTACTATGCAAATGTTATTACATTTGGAGGTGAAAGTCTTCAAATTATTCACTAAACGCTGCAAACTTTCAGAACTATTAAAAAAACTAGTTTCCCCACTAGGATAGGGTCATTAACACTGGACACTAACATCATGTCCATTTGGACACTGCATGAGGATACAGAAAATCCATAAGGGAAATATGTCACAGGATCTAAGAGAAACCAATGATTCCTAAAGCCCTCAGGAGAAGGCCTAAGGATTCACCCCCTCCAAAGTCAGAAGGCATTGCTACTGAATCAGAATCAAAGCTATCTCCCAAGTCTCTGAGAACAGTGACATGTACAAAGGCATGACAAAATGGTCTGTCCAGAAGAAATGGATGTCACAGAAATGTTGTATACCACCTCTATTCTGCTAAAAGCCATAAAAGCCACTACGTATATATACTAATGCTGTGCATGGTTAAAGAGTGCCTATATTACCATACACAACACAGCCATTCAACTAACATGCTAGCTCATCTTCCTGATATAACTTTGAATCAACTTACCTTTTCTTGGTAACATACCTTGTCTTACTTACATACTTTGTTTCTCCCAGACTTGACTAACAAGTAACCTGATCATCTGTTGCAACAACTTCATCTGATGTGACCCAACCTCAGGTTCCCAGGTTAATTTGTTTGATAACTGCATGAGTGCTTTGTTTGCTGCCTCCGTTTGGCTTGACTTCCAACACGACACAGCTTCTGTCTTTTCCTTGACAATTCTGGAATTCCTTGAGAGTCTTTCCCTATCAAGTCGTCTTATACCATGCTTGGCCTTTGTCACTGTAACCAGGCCAGTTAGATGCTAGAGCCCAAACAAAAGTAACGATTTATATATCAGACTTTCCCATTTATTCGTAATTCAATGATGTCTTCCAATAACCAGCCTCAGAGCCAGAGAGCTAAAATAATCTAGCTAAAATGTTTTCCTTTATTCTTTTCAGGACAGAATCAAGGACTTTGACTTTTGAAGGAATTGACTTAATTTATATTTAATAATTATACAAAGATATCTGTTGTAATGTTAATGGTCAAGTTGCCACATCATTGCCAAGTTGCATACATGAATCTACGTAATGTTAAACAACTAATTTAAATTATTAAAGAGGCAGACTATATGAGTCATTACGTAAGTAATTACATAAGTAATTTGTGAAACACTATGTAAGAGAAGGTTTCATTTATTCAATTTTCATGGTAATCTTAAAATAAATGTTCACAGTACAAAGTACCCAAGATGATATATGATATATCTATATATAGCTAGATGAGGACGTTGAATTGTGGTACATAATAAAATCAGTCCCAACATTCTGAATGCTAAGGATATTGTCAGAATATCCTAGGGACAATATCTTAGATGTTATCTATGCATCTTAGAAACTGTGGGCTTCAAACGCTGTACTAGGGGTAACACTTTTACTACCTTCACTCCAGGTCATCTTTGTTTGAGTGGATGGAGAATTTCTTTTGTAGTAGCATCACAGCTATCTTGGTCTACCCCAAAGCAAGTTCAAAACTGGCCATATGGATGAATGAACATCAGACCCTCCGGCTGCACTTTTAAGTCTCCTTGATCTAAAGCACAGAATTTTACATTCCAATATCTCCTGCTGAACTTGTTTTATATTAATCAACAATCACTACAATTAGGAATAGTTAACATGTTTCAACATAATCACAGGCAGTCAACATCTTTCTTAATATCCAGAGGCTAGAGGAAGCTGGAATGGTTCCAAAAATTAAATTATGCTCTTGATTATTACTTAAAATATCACTGCACAAAACTATAATGAATTATGATCATGACTAATTCTTTATATTCAGTACTTGTCTACGTACAACCCAAACAAAACCCAAGGCATAGTGTTTAATATTACACTGGTAATCTATCTATTATCTATTATGTTGTAATAATAATTTTGTGTCAAAAATTATTCTGGGTTGATTTTTGCAGAAGAAACTCTGCTCAGGGAACACCCAAAGGAGTTATCTTTCATGTCCCCAAAAGCTGTGACAGAGACAGGCACTCAATCTGTCATGCAGTAACTGGGCCTCAAACTGCATTCTTGCCAGCCTTCCAGCTAACAAGGCAAGCTTCTTAACCACTGAGCCACCGTAGCCCCACTATTATATTATGAAGATAGACACAATGTGGCCTCATAGCCTACTCTCAAGCTTTTCAGTTCCACCTTCTATCTCACAGAGTGAAAAATATCCATTATAAAAAGTTGTTTTTCTTTTCACATATAAATGGAATTTTAAATTGTCATTGGCCTTAAACATTGTTCTTTTTGGCAAATGCTTTCCATTTTCTACCTGTTATAAATTGCTTTCTATAGGGTTTTGAGAAAGGAAATTGTCAATTATCCTGCTATACAGAAGTGTGACATAAGATAACATCACAACAGATCATAAATTCAAGTAGCTATTGTGTTTTTCAAACAGATTTAGTATGTTATATAGAAAACATGAGAGTTGTCTGGCATCCAAGCCTTGTCAAGTCTACTATGCAGTGGTCCAGCAATAGCTAGTCGAATATCTTAGTACTTGATCTAAAAAAAAAATGCTTTCACATTGCTACAAAGTATTAGATACTCAAGAAGGGTCAACAAGAGCAACATGATAAAAAATGTATCAGATCAATGCTGACTTGCCATGTTGTAGAATATTTAAGGCATTTCCTTTCACTATTATGACTTTGCCTGTGAAGGAGTCCTCTAGAGAAAATGAGATTGAACCCACCAATGAAGATTCTATGGACCATGGAAATTCTGGACCCTCTGTTACTACGTAAGCAGTATATAAGTATAGTATACAATAGTACCTCGGATAACATTATGACTTGGTTCCACAAGTCATAACATTATCCAGTTTTTAACGTTGTGCGATGCATTGATCGTACAATGTTAAAAAAGTCCCTGTTCTCTTTCCGAAGAGGAAAGGGAACAGCAGACAATCTGGTTTGCTTAGCAAGCCAGGCTAAAAAAAAAAAAAAAGGGGGGGGGGTGTTTCTGAAAAGAAGCGAGGAAACCTTTTTCTTAACTTCTTTTCAGAAACCTCCATCTGGATTGCTAAAGGGCTTAACGATCCGGTGGAGGGAGGAACTTCTTAAGAGAGGCTTGGGACCCTTTTCCCAGCCTCTCTTAAGACCACCACCACCACCACCCGGCCTAGATAGCTAAGCCCCTTTAGCAAACCAGGTGGGGGGAATCTCTCTCCTAACACCCCAGCTGTTCCAAGCAATTGGGGGAGAAACTGACCATAAGCCAACTGACATTGTGCTAAAACCAAACCACCCCCTACCTAAAATGTTGAAAATTACTTAGGACTATCTTCTCTCTGGCCTAAATCTGTGTGAACACAATGGCTACAAGTCCTGGCTGAGAGGAGTTTGGATCTGCTGTAACTTTGGCCTTATTTCTCTGGCCTTTTCTGGTAGTTGTGGCAGCACACCCAACCTCTGGCCATTCCAAACGTACAGCAGCAGGTGTATCTTGGAGTTTGGATTGCATTATTAATTGTATGTCTTCATTGTTTAGTTTAAGTATGTGATATAGGTTGCTTTATTTTTGATTATTGCTAACTGCCTTGAGAATTCCCTTTAGGGCTGAAAAGCAGGATTCAAGTAAGCAAGCAAGCAAGTAGCAATTACACATATACTGCCCCATAGTGCTCTTTGGGCAGTTCACATACAGTGGTACCTCACTTAAGAGCATAATGCGTTCCACGGGATTGCTCTTTAAGCCAGTTTGCTCTTTAAGTGAAACACCATTGTAAGTGACCAGTTGTGACTTCTGGGGGGGGGGGATTGTTAACCCCAATTTAGTTGTTAAGGTTGTTTTTGGTTGTTAACCGAGGCAACCATTCAGAAAAAATTCTGCCCTTTAAGCGAGTTAGTCTCTAGGCAAGGCGCTCTTTATGCAAAGTTTTACTGTATTAATTATCAAAGTAAGTATCTGACACAAAAATGGGATTCCAAGCCCTGCTCTACTATATGTTTTCTAAATAAGCCAGTCATGTTTTATAAACACCCACTATAGCTGATCTTATATTATCTGAAATGATGGCACCCTGCTGTGCATATTTGCAAAAAGGACAGCACTGGCAATCATGCTCAAGGCTTGAAATATGCTAGACACAGGACACATGAATATCTGCAAATCTGAGCTCAAGGAAATTGCAGTGAAAATAGAAACAGATGCCACAAGTCATTCATGAGCTCTTGATTGTCAGAAGAACAAAACCATGACACTGAGAAAATGGGATACCAGAAACAAGCACCATAGCTTTAGGACAGTTAAGAAGTATGAGGAGAGATGCAAGGAACATGATATATTTATCCAAGAGGATAGAATCTTATCTCTCTAGTTCAGGAAGGCATGACAGCAAAATGGCTTTATATCCAGAGAGCAATTTTACTGGAAGTCAGGAACAGGTATCTAGCTGAATGAAGCAGCAAACAGCCAGCCGGCCCTGGCATAATGGGCAAAAATAGTGTCAATATGCCAGGGAAAGAGGATGCCAGGTCAGAGAAGGAGAGCTGAGAATTATTACTTTTTTGGACTTTAACTCACAAATTCCTCAGCAAGTCTCGGCATTCATTTGAACTGACATGTGATAAAAAAGAAATGGAATAAAAAGAGACAATTCTTTAAAAGAAAAAAAAAAGAAATGATATCTCTGAGCTCTGTTTGTTCTTTTTTTTTAAACACAAACTACATAAACACCTACTTAATTTGTGAGGTAGCTTTTTAATAATAGTTCAGACTGTGTCTATTGCTCCTTGTAAACCACTGTTTCCCTATTTTTACAAACAGGAAATTTAAATTTGACATTAAGGGGTAGTCATAGTTTCTGACTTAGTGGTTAAGACACTGAACTTGACGACTGGAAGGTTGGCAGGTCAGCAGTTTGAGACCTGAGTGCTGCATGATGGAGCGAGCTTCCATCTCTGTCCCAGCTCCTACCAACCTAACAGTTCGAAAGCAAGAAATTGCAAGTAGATAAATAGGTACCACTTCAGTGGGAAGGTAAACAGTGTTCCGCGTATTCCGGTGTCTAGTCATACCTGCCACAATTTCACAGAAACATCTGCAGACACAGGCAGCACAGGCTCTTTGGCTATAAACAGAGATGAGCAATGAACTTTAGAGTCAGAAACGACTGGCTTTCGAACAAGGGTGATCTTTACCTTTACCGATAGTTTCTGTCTCACACATGCGCTTCAGTTCAGAGCACATGGGATTATTCCTCAGTATCAAACTAAGCTCCCTCAGCACAGCTTTTGCTCTGAAACAGGATTCTCATTAAGCCCAGGCTTGTCCAGCTGCCATCCTACAAATCTGAAAGTGCATCTTTTGAAAAACAGCATAAAAACTGATAGCTACACCTTCTCTCAAAAAGTATTTTTGCTTTTGGAAAAGCAATCTTAGTCAAGCTCCATGGTTACTCTGTCTGAATTTTGCACCCAATAATTGTAATTTAGAGCCTGCACATACTTTTAAACATCGTTGTTGCATAATACTGTTAGGAATATAGTTGTGACCCAGGAAGCCATCAAGCTAGAAATATTCACCAACACAGTTAATGGAAAGTTGCCTCTTTCTGCTCGTGAGAGCCATCTAATATGAGGTGCTCCAACCAGGAGCAGTGACCAGGAGCAGTGGCCCAGTGGCGTAGCGTGGGGGGGTGGGGGGCGGATGCCCCGGGCAGCGGCTTTCAGGGGGCAGCAAAATGTCCCCACCGCTTTGGCCTCCCTCTGCCTGGGCTTAGGAAGCAGGACTTCCCAGGCGGAGGGCGGCCCTTTTGCTGGCGAGCACCCCGTGGTGCCCCGCTGCTCGGCTCCGCCCGCCCGCCCGGCTGGCCGTCGGGGACTCTCCGCCACCTGCCCCTGGCGGGCGCCTCATGTGCACATGCACGCCGCTCGGCTCCGCCCACCCAGCCACCCACCCAGCTTGCTGTCAGATGGCTGGGTGGGTGGGTGGCGCGCGGGGGGGGGGCGCTCATTGGGGGTGGGTGGCACCCTGGAGGGGAGCCCTTGGCGGATGGCTGGGTGGCTGAGCGGGTGGAAGTGTGCGGCACGCGTGTGCCGCTCGTCAGCAGGGGGCCGCCTTTTGCCTGGCTCCTGGGTGGGCGGTGGCAGCGGCAGCGGTGGCAGTGGCAAGCTGGGGGGGAGTGAATTTGTTCTTCGCCCCAGGCGGCTGAAGTCTGCGCGACGCCACTGCAGTGGCCACACCTTGGATTTAGTTTTTGTGTTGGAGCAGTGGCAGAGTAATCTGAAACTACAGAATTTAGACATTACCCCTATACCATGGTCGGATCACTATCTTGTGACTCTAGACTTTCTGGAGGCGAGGCTTCACCACAGGGATTCTGATGGATCCGGAGTGATTCCAGAGGGAACAAGGGTGTTTTCCTCTTGATCCACAGTGCAATTCATCTGAGGCACTTGTCAACCTATGGAATGAGAGGGCGACGGCAGCCTTGGCCGTGATCACTCCACTACGGCCTCTCCATGCTTGTGGGCATCGAACATCCTCTTGGTTCACAGAAGAGCTGAGGGAGCTCAAACAGGCAAAGAGATCCCGAGAGCACTGCTAGGTGAAGACCCAGAATGAGTCTGACTGAACACTTGTTAGAGCTGCTATTAAAACCTATCTAGTGGTGATGGGGGTGGTGAAATGTCAATATTTCACCACCCTTATTGCCGCCATGGATAATTGCTCAGAGTCACTTGAAGTTTAACCCCTGCGTAGAAAATATAGAGCTGGGGTTGACCAGAGTGCAGTCTGGCCATATTATCTGGGATCGGTACAATCCAGTTGGCCCTGAGGAAGTGGACAGGCTTCTTGGATCTGTTCATGCCACTGCCTGTGAATTGGATCCATGCCACACCTGGCTAGTCAAAGTATCTAGGTCTGTGTCAGGCAGTTGGGTTAAATTCATCTCTGCGGGGGGGGGGGGTCCAGCACACCTAAAACATGCTTTAGTGCACCCCTTCCTGAAAAAGCCATCCCTTGACTCTACGGTACTTACCAACTACTGACTGGTATCCAACTTACTCTTTTTGGGTAAGGTCTTGGAGAAGGCAGTGGTGCGGCAGCTACAGGAGGTCCTGGATGAAGTGGATTATCTGGACCCTTTTCAGTCAGAATTCAGGCCTGGATATGGTATGGAAACTGCATTGGTCGCATTGGTGGATGATCTCTGGGGAGAACGGGACAGAGGTCATCCGTCTGTCCTGGCTCTTCTTGACCTCTCAGCAGCTTTTGATACTGTTGACCATGGTATTCTTCTGGAAAGACTCCAAGGACTGGAGATCCAGGACACTGTGTTGGCCTGGTTTTCCTAATTTCTGAGGGGCTGCATCCAGTCGGTGTGTTTGGAGACCAAGAAGTCCAGCCCTAGGCCCCTTCAACATGGGCTCGGTACTCTCACCTCTCCTATTCAACATCTACATGAAACCTCTGGGTGAGATCATCCGTTCCCATGGGCTGAGGTATTACCAATATGTAGATGACACCTAGCTGTATATCTCAGTCCATGGAGATCCAATTGATGCAGTAGAAGTCCTATCCAGGTGCCTGGAGGCTATCAGGTTCTGAATGGGGGACAACGGGCTACAACTGAATCCCGGCAAGACTGAGTGGCTGTCGGTAAGGGGTCCTGCGTTAGCTCGGGAGCTACCATCTTTGGTTCTGGATGGGGCAGCTTTGCACCAAAGAGACCCGGTGCGTAACCTGGGGATCCTCCTGGACTCACGACTACTGCTCGAAGAGCAGGTGGCAGTCGTGGCCAGGAGGGATTTTGCACAACTTTGTGTTATTCGCCAGTTAAGCCCGCTCCTAGATCAGGACTCCTTGTTCATGATCACACATGCTTTGGTCACCTCCAGATTTGATTACTGTAACTTGGTGACCATTCGGAGGCTGAAGCTGGTCCAGAATGCAGCTGCTCAGGTAGTGATGGGTTGTGGGCATTACACCTGACCCTCACCACTGCTTCAGGAGCTGCACTGGTTGTCAGTATGTTTCTGGGTGCAATTCAAGGTGCTGGTAATCACCTTTAAAGCCCTACATTGTAGTGGGCCAGGATACTATGCAACCTCCCACCAAATAACTTACATCTCCAGGTGGAGTTGTTGTCCTTTAGGAAGATCTTAAAACCATGGCTGGTGGGGCAGGTATGGAGTCCTGATGGTACAATGACCCCAGCTTGCTGGTTAGTTTCAGTTCTATCTTTCCCTTAGTCTTTTAGTCTTTTAATCTTTCTATTTTTAAGATTTAGCTTTTAATTTTTGATTGATTATTGTGCCATATATGCTGGGGTATAAGATGACTTTTTACCCCTGAAAAACATGTCTCCAAGTGGGGGGCCGTCTTGTATACCGGGTGCACTTCAGTTGAATAAAATACAGTAATACCTCAGATAACGTTTACCTCAGTTAACGTTTACCTTGCATAATGTTAAGCAATCTGGGGAGGAGAATTGCATCGAATAACGTTAAGGTCCTATGGGATGGATCGGATAACAACTTTTAATATCAGATGACGAACAGGAGTTTGAAGGCTTTTAAAGGGAAACTGTCACGCCAGCAAACTTGCTAGGGACTTGCCTGGCACTTGCTCTCTCCCTCTATTTGTTATCTTCCTTCTCTCATTGACAGTTCCAGTATGGTTAACAGATTAGAAAACAAACAGCATGGCAGCTCCCATAGGTTTATTGTTCCATTCAGCTTTAGTGAATTGTATTTGGTGAATTACGTTTAATAAACTTGCACTGTTTTATGTTTACTGTAGATGTTTGATAACATACAGCCTTGTGACAGTTTTTCTGCTTGTCATAAGCATTTGAATATAAATTAACATGTTGAAATCAAATCTGATGTTCTTTTACATTTTATTTGGTGTGTGGAAGGTGTGTGGAAGAGAGAGTAGTCTTATACAGCGAGTATATAACAAACTCTATATTTTGAGTGGAAATGTTGGGGGGTCGTCTTGTACGCCCAGTCATCTTGTATGCCGACAAATATGGTATCTTTTTAAAATAATTTTTTTTATAACTGTAAATTCGAAGTTTTGGTTAATGGCTTTGATTTTTAGGATGTTGTAAAATGCAGTATATAAATTCAAATAAATAAATAATAAAGATACCCCCACATCCTTTTACAGAAAAGCCTTGAGTCCATTATGTACTCCATTCAGTAGGACATTATCTAGTGGAGAGTATGACATACTGTATTTGAATAAATTTTTGTGGTGGCGGCCAGAAATAGCACTGATGGGGTGGTAGGTTCACACTATAAGCTAATGTCATGCTCTCAGATCTGGAGTTCTCAACCTTTTAAAGTCAGGGGCCGGGTCATGCTTCCTCAGACAGCTTCAGGGACCAGACAACCATTTTGCCTTTCATCCACCACATGGCACTTCCTGGTGTCATTGAAGTGGGGGTGCGGGGCACATGAAATGGTGCCATCGGCCACATCCACCCCTTGGGCCCCAGGTTGAAAATCCCTGTCTTAGATCTATCAGAAATATCCAGTCCTGTTAATGTTCATTTACTCAGATATAAGACTGGCTGAGCTAAATCAAGTGTCTTCTTTGCTTAAAAAAACCCACCAATGGCTGACATCCTATCATTTCAAATACATGTGCTCAGTTACTTAATGCTTCCTTAGAAGAGAAAGTTATTACACACTTCCTCTAGTTCTGGGTTCTGACAATCTCCCTGCAATCATTTCCATAAGGCCGATATTCTTTTCTTTTCCAGAAGAAGAAGAAAGACCTAAGCTTTGTTTTACTGCGTATGCACCAGCCTTCCACTAGGCTAGGAGTGGTTACTTAGGAAGTCAGCCAAAAAGCCTTTAGGCACCCTTTGAGCTGGAAATAAAAAAGGATCACTTGTGTGTGGTTGAACTCCAGCTTGGAAAAAAGAATGCTAGAAAAGAAGTTGCACAAAGCCCACCTGCAGAACACCGGTTTAAACAAAACAAAAAAAGAGTGGTGAGCCTGCAATTTGGCAGAGTCAAGACAGCTGCCTCAGGACTTGGTTTTATGAAAAGCAACAAAATGAACTCTGATTTATTACTGGTGTATTTTTACAACAAGAAGCACAGGATTCTTCTGGCATTTTCTTGACCAAACTATCAGCCTTGTTTGTCATACTCCTTGACTTCCCAGGAGGTATATGCTATCTAAGAGAAGACAATATCTTGGGCCTACTCTGACTGTAGGCAGTGTGTGTACATCTGAGCCTTTCTATGTGAATATGTCAGACCTTTGTTTATTGAAGCACCAGTCCTTGACTAGTATCCTACTGCCTTACACAATCATAAGGGCCATTTGTGCTGCTACCTATTTTCTCACCTGTCTTTCATGTGGCTGGTCTTCCCCAATGAACCAAACAATGATGCAGTTGATGACCTAGACATATAATGAGCAGCCCAGAAAGAAAGGAAAGGGGGGGAAAGGGGGGGGTTACTATTGTTGTAATTTCACTAATGTGCATGGGAGGGGGCAGGGGGGGGACTAATTGGATTTTGTCCCTTGTGCTCAAAAGGGAAAAAAGGACAGAATAAAGACCTAGTGCTAAAATTTCCATCATGCCAGCATTGCTCTTCTTCATTAAAGAAATGATCTACTATTGCAAATGCAGAAGTTTTCCTTTTAGTTTTCCATGCCTCTTTTGATGGGAATAAATGAAAGTAACAGGTTGGCAGCCTGGAGGAGATCCAGTGCTGATTGGTTGAATCTAATTCCTCCAGTCATATCTTACAAGTTTCCCTAAATACGTTTTCCTTAGAAGCACCTGGGTTCCAAATCATATAATGCCTCTTGACTAAGATGAGCACCTTGAATGCAATTTGGAAATAAACAGAATTGCTATTGAATCATCTCCAACATAATCCCCTCCTAACAAATAGATAAATAAATCTATTGCAATTTGCACACATTTCCCAAAAGCTTATTAGAACAACCCTGTTTCAAATATGTATGTCAAAATATAGGTTATTGTGACTAAACCAGAGGGAATAGCTCCCCTGGTGGCTTATTGATTAAATGCTGAGCTGGAGACTGGAAAGTTGAGTTTTGATCCCCAAGAGCTGCACTTGGGGACATGAAAGGAGCCTCATTCAGGTCCCCTAAAAATCATTTTAACCCAGAGCAATCTCTGACAGGAAGTTATTATTACCAGAGGGAATAGCTAGAACTGACACACTAGCTAAAATTGAGAAAAGCCTCTAGTGAAAGATGGAAATCATGGGTGGTCTACAGACTATATTTTACTCTTTTTAGTAATCTCAGTTCTAGGATAGGAATAAACCCACAACATAAGACCCTGTCTCAGGCAGATTTAATAGGAAAAACTTTTGTAGTTCTCCTGCAACACATCACTGCCTCTAGGTATGAGCTCATCAGTGGTCAAGGAATAACTTCAACTGCCCTGATGAACTCTCCCAGCAACTTTATATAGTTGTTAAAGAAGAACAGAATGTAATTCTACAGCACTTCATATCACAACTGCTAAATTCAACAGAACCATTTCATCCCATACAATGGAAATGATTCTCTAATTAGCAAAGAACGAAAGAAAGAAAGAAAATTTCACTGTTCACTGTGACCACAAAGACTACAAAGATGTCATTGTCAAAAAGCCAATAAGGAGACTCAGTGAACAGTCTCACACAGTTTTTCTCCTAACAAATGTCCTCTATCAGGGTGATAAAGGTCTTTTCAGGGCTGAAACTAGCTTAAAAGTGCTCCTATAATTGCTCAGTAACCCTGACCCAAAAAAGGGGTCTACCCAGCTGATCAATAATTCTCACAGCCAGAAAATGTTTAGTTTGGTCCTTAGGAGAGGATTAAAACATCACCCTGTTTTAATCCTTTTTCACCCCTGAAGCAAGCCCCTTCCCTATATAGGTCCTCCCATATCCACAGGGGTAACATTCTGATACTTTCTGCAGATACCTGAAAACATGGATAACAGCAAACCCTATATTTAACACATATGCCTGAATCATAGAAGTAGCAGAAGGGTTTCAAATTCTTCTGTTAGTCTACATGAGATCAACCAAAATGTCTGTCTCTGTTCCTTGTAAACATTACATTGCAGACAGTGGCTTCTAGGGGCCATCTCTGTTAATGCAGCATAGAAATATATATTATGTATTTCAGGGATCTTGGACCAGCAAATAACCGAAACCATGGATACTGAATCTGATGATATGGAAAGTAGACCTGCATGTTAAAAACTTTAAGTTACAAGTCACCATTGATAATTGGACAGGAAATTTTCAGAGAGGGCTCCTAATGATACTTCTTCACGGGACAGTAACACATTTAATGGCATGGCTTGGTTGCATTTGAGACATGTCCTTTTATTTATATTTGCATGTTGTGGTTGGCACCTGAAAATTCTGTATGTTGACTTATCTGACACAACTTTTCTGCACAAATAAACTTCCATTCATAAAGTAGAGGGCAAAATAGTTCTACTACATAGCAACCAATGGACTAGAGTACGGTCTGTGTCGATTGTTAGAATTGCAAAACACACAATGCTGAAACCTTGGGCCTATTGTTTGCATAGTAAGTAATAATTAGAGTAGGTCCACTGAATCAGTGAATCTTATGGAAGGGTTGACCTTCTGGGTCTTCGGGAGTAAAATTTACTATTCAAATGAATAGGATTCCAGACAATATATCAGAGAATAGTCTCAGGCAATGTTTCCCAATCTTTGGTTTTGGGATTTCCATTCCCAGAAACCTAAATCAATTCCCCAAAGTCCTGATCAGCCAATGTCCTCACTTAGGCTTTTCGGAATTGAAGCCCACTAGTGTTCTGTGGAACATAGTTTGGGAAACACTGGTCTATAGGAAAACTGAAAGCAAATAAGATCACACTTCTGGTATAGCTGACTTCACTATACAGTGGTATGTTGCTTAAAGAGCATAATGCGTTCCACGGGATTGCTCTTTAAGCCAGTTTGCTCTTTAAGTGAAACACCATTTTAAGTGACCAATTGTGACTTCTGGCAGGAGATACTGCAAACCCCATTTTAGTTGTTAAGCTAGTTTTTGGTTGGTTTTAGTTGCTAAACGAGGCGACCATTCAGAGAAAATTCTGCTCTTTAAGCAAGTTAGTTTTTAAGCGAAGCACTCTTTATGAGAGGTTTTACTGTATGTTTTTTCATTGATGTGTGATTTTGAAGGAAGCTAATAATTTAATATGTATACTCTTTCTGTCAAAGAGGAAGTCTTATACTTTGTGTTCCAGGAACCCTTAAATACAAAAGGAATTAATCTTATGTAGATTGAATCAAGAACAAACCTGCCAATAAATATCTTAACACAAGTCTTCATCAATAGATCTTCCAGCTGAAAAGAAAACTTCTAGGGTTTTTTATTTGATTAAAATAGAGGAAGAAACTGAATTCAGAATTTCCCCATTTAAAGCAAATAAATCACAAAAAGAAGAGTTACTTGTTTATGAATAACTAAGGCCAATCCAGATGGTAGGTTGTTTTATTAGATTAACAAAGCACACATTTGCATGATGTGTTGACAAAGTAGATCATCTAGTGTGTCCCATTTATTCAGTAATAATGGCATTGAAAACCTAACTCCATATGGAGTTTTGTTTTATCTGTGTAAATAGCCTGGAGGATAACTAAAACATTCAGAAAAGAAATTATCCTGTATAAACATAGGATACTATTTACATGGAATTCCCAGCACATTAAAATTGAATTCAGAAACATTTGGAGATTGATTTCTCTCACATGGTATATGTGGTATATATCAGCATGGCTGCATGAAAGGCATACTACAGATAATCTTTGACAGAAGAATAAAATTCATAGGATACAAAATTCTGACATGTCTTTATGGTAGAAGGTGTGAAGAATATGATCTGTCTGATCAGAAGTAAGTACATTTTCTAGGATGATGCATTACAAATGAAACCAAGGCATTTGATCTGATGGGATAGCCACCCCTCTCTCCCACTTTTAAACTCTTTTAAACTTTTTTAACCTTTTTAACCTTTTAAATATTGGAGGGGTTTTTTTGTAAATATATAGTTTAATTTTTTTTAAAGTTGATTTGGTTTCTGGGTTTGTGGGGTACTGGTTTAAATTGAATTTTTTTAAAAAAGTTCTGAAATGTTTTGTGTATTATTATTATTATTATTATTATTATTATTATTATTAAATTAGATTTATATGCCCCTCTACTCACCTCACTGAGGCAACTCAGAGGGGCTCACATAACATAAACATATACAGTATCACAATCTCAAATATAAATACAGCATAATATAAAAATATAACAACAGATGCAGCACAGATAACACAATCAATAAATTTTACATAAAAGAAAAAACAATACAATAAAATACAGTGTAAAAATACAATACAGTCAAGAGAGGCAGCAAGGTCTTTATGGCTGAGCTAGCTGGTCCACACAGTTGGCCCTCATTCCCCCTCTCCAACAGGCAGGGAAAGTTCTGTGATGTTCCTGAGGTGGTCATGAAGGCAGCAATAGCAGTAGCAGCAAGGTCTTTATGGCTGAGCTAGCTGGTCCACACAGTTGGCCCTCATTCCCCCTCTCCAGCAGGCAGAGAGAGTTATGTGATGTTCCTGAGGTGGTCATGAAGGCAGCAATAGCAGTAGCAGCAAGGTCTTTATGGCTGAGCTAGCTGGTCCACACAGCTGGCCCTCATTCCCCCTCTCTAGCAGGCAGAGAGAGTTCTGTGATGTTCCTGAGGTGGTCATGAAGGCAGCAATAGCAGTAGCAGCAAGGTCTTTATGGCTGAGCTAGCTGGTCCACACAGCTGGCCCTCATTCCCCCTCTCTAGCAGGCAGAGAGAGTTCTGTGATGTTCCTGAGGTGGTCATGAAGGCAGCAATAGCAGTAGCAGAAAGGTCTTTATGGCTGAGCTAGCTGGTCCACACAGTTGGCCCTCATTCCCCCTCTCCAGCAGGCAGGGAGAGTTCTGTGATGTTCCTGAGGTGGTCATGAAGGCAGCAATAGTAGTAGCAGCAAGGTCTTTATGGCTGAGCTAGCTTTATGGCTGAGCTAGCTGTATTATGCTAGTTTGATTGTAGCTGTATATTTTGTGTTCTTTTTGTATTGTTGTTAGCCGCCCAGAGTTGCTTAGGCAAGTGGGGCGGCATAAAAATCAAACAATTAAATTAAAATATTATTAGTGCAGAAGAGTATTTTGATAAATTGATACACATTGTGAGGAAGAAGACTCATTAGAATGGAAGCCAGGGCATTTGATCCTATATTAGTGGTGCAGAAGGGTATTTTGATGGATTGATATAGAAAGTGAAGAAGAAGACTCATACGTTCTCATAAACAGTTGCATCTGCAGTTCTTATATCCACACATACTACTGAGTATCATTTTAGTTCTTAAAAGCCAAAGCCACAAAATTCAAAAAAGGGACAAGTCTCAAAGGTAACCAAGCCATACCATTAAATGTGTTACTGTCTGTGAAGACCTATCCTCAGGAGCCCTCGCTTGGCTCTGCTTCTGACCCAGATTTTAGTTCCCAAAAGTTTGCACAAAGTCACAGCTGGCTGTAACAGAACAGCCTGAGCAATAGAGTATAAATTCTGGCACTTCTGCCTCAGGTGTCCTTGGAGACATTTTGCTCTTCAAGCATTTGGTGTCACTTCCCTGCAGACCTGAGGAATTATCCAGGGCTAATCTAAAAAAATGCCATCTATGTGCCTTTTTACATGTGCACTATAAATGACACATAAACCCTATTTGGATTTACAATGCAATCCTGTTCTCAGGTTATACTGTAAATTAGGAATTAGATAAATAAATTGTATATGCTGGCTTCACTTTAAATTACACAAATGGAGTGACATTGTTATGGAGTTGTACCTTTAAGCCAGACTAATTGCTTCAATATTTCTACTTTAAAAACAAGATAAGATCAGTCAAAAATTCCAGAGAAAAAGTGGTTTAAAAGGTGTGAATTTCCAAAGCATCCCTAACTAAGAAGCCACTATGTTTGTCAGGACTTTAGAGATACCCTCACCAAGAATGTACATCTACTTCTCAGATGGGGAGAGAAAGATAAAGCAACTCATACAGGTAAAAAAGAGGACAACTATACCTCAAAACAAGATTCCTTAGACATCCTCTCTCCTTCCTTCCAATAAAAGGAATGGTATGGAAGGCATTCATATTCCCATGGTGAAAGAGTAATTATTTTCTTCCCCATAATTAGGGTAAAATGATATATTAACTTAACAATCCTCCACTATGCAACAGGTCATAGCAGGGTCTCCCACAGGGGAAAAATATCCACTACAGAAAAAAAGGTATTCTATTTACTGGTAGCCTAAAATTGCAGGCAGTGAGAATCACTATCTTTTTAAAATAAATTTCTAGTACTCTATACCATTTTCACTTTAATATTAATAAGACATTTTCCCTTGCACAGTAGGGGCAGGGAGACAAGCTTTAAACCTATTAGACCTGTACATATACAATTGCTTAACAGCCAGTGTCCTTACTCACTGTTTTGTGATATTTTCATAACTAAGGCTGATGTTACTTCCCACAGGGTAACTTATTCTTGCTTTAAAAAAAAAAGTTATTGACCAGCACAGATTCTATTTTTTTAAATTCAAATTTACTAATTTTTTTCTGCCGCAAAACTTATTTTTAACCAAAGCTTATTTTTAACCAAACGTATTTAGCATCCATTCAGCAGAGTATAAAGAAACTGGGGAGGGAGGGGATAGAAAGGTTTCACGCTCAATTCCGTGGGCCCAGAATGCAGCAGCCAGGCTGGTGTCAGGCTTAAAGAAATCTGATCATATTTCCCCAACCTTGGCAGGCCTGCACTGGTTACCTGTTGCCTACTGTGTCAGATACAAGGTGTTAATGTTATCATATAAGGCTATACATAGTTTGGGACTTTGCTATCTGTCAAAGCATCTCTCCCTCAGAACAACTCCCCACATCACCCATTCATCTCAGTTGGCACAACTCCAGCTGCCAACCTCAAGAATGGCTTGAAAGTCTTTAAGTAGAAATAGAGTCTTCTCGGTGGCAGCATCAACACTGTGGAACACTCTACCAGCAGAGCTGCACCAGGCCCCATCACTGTATATCTTTTTAAAGCAATTAAAAACTCTCTTCTTCATGAAGGCTTTTCAGGGTGTTGTCCCTTTAATTATAAATTAGTCAGTCAGGTTGAGTCCCTATGCCATCAGATGCCAGTTACTTTATTTTATTTTAGTTTGTGATGTATTTGTCAGTTGTTTGTTTTTATTTGCTGTGTGTTCTGTTGTTATTTGTTATCTGTTTGTTCACCGCCCAGAGTGGAATATCACCCAAATGGGCAGTATAGAGATGCTATAAATAAATAAATAAATAAATTCAGCCACGCTGGCTCTATATGTCTGTGAAAGGTGGATCCCAAGTCGGCCAACGTGCTAGAGCTTCAGGGGAAAGTTTTTCCCCTCCTACATTCTTGGTCCTCAGATTCTTAGTTTCATGGAGACTGGAACAAAACTTGAGAAATATATTGTTTTGTGCTTTCATGCCTGCCCTGCAGTGTAGAATTTGCAAAACTACCGACACATTATGCAACAGGTAGTTGGGGCAAGGCAAGGTCTGAATTTAGTAATACAGAAAACCCTTAAAGTCAATAGATCAGCCTTTCAAAAATTTTACGTGTTTTATCATCACAGTGTTGCTATATGGAGTCAAAGCTTGGATGGTGACTAAAGAATCTGAAAAGAAAATCCAGGCTTTTGAAATGTGGATCTACAGACGGCAGCTAGGATATCATGGGTTGACCATGTGACTAATGTAGAAGTGTTGTGCCAGATGAATAAAGAACAAGAACTGTTTAAGTCCATTAAACAAAAAAAGCTCAAATGCCTTGGGCATATCATGAGGAACAACATAAAGTATAGAATACTCTAACTTGTTATGCAAGGGAAGATCCTTAGAAAGAGAGGCCCTGGACAAAGACAGACTTCATGTCTGGATCTAAGGGAAGAACAGGAAGACGTTCACCATTATGATAGCCAGCGATGGGATGTAACAGGCTCTCACCAGTTCATCAGAACCAGCGGTAACTTTTCCCAGTGTCCTGGAGAACCGGTAGCAGCTTTTGGGAGGAACCACCTTCGGGGCTTACCTTTTAACTGGTTCCCCCACTGCACATGCGCACCAAGCACTTGGTGTGCATGCATGCCTACAGTGCTTGGTGCGTATGCACGGCCTTCTTGCTGTCCTCCTTGCTGTCCTCCTTGTTGTCCTCCTTGCTGTCCTTGTGTTGTGGGTGGGTTGAGAGGTGTGTGTGTGCTTATTTTTATTTTATTTTATTTTTATTTATATATTTTTTCTTTGGCTCCACCCATGATGTTATGACATCATGATGTTAGCTCCACCCACATTGTGATGACATCACGGTGGGGTAGTAGAATTTTTGACATCCCACCACTGATGATAGCCAATATTTGGAATGGATACAGCACTTGAAGAAGCAGTTTGTTGGAAAACTAAAAGAAAAAGATTCAAAATAAAATCGGTTTCAAGATGTAGATCTGTAAAAGCAAATTCAGCATCCCTAATATCAAAGTTGTAAGATGAAACCACTGCATTTTGTTTCAGAAATAGAAAAGAAAATACATTATCAAGAGATCTCCTAAAATAAGCTAGCCATCCTCTTCTACTTATATTACCATAATCCCAAAGCATAATCAAAGTTCTAGAAGCAAGAAACAAAATGCATAGCCAATTAACAAATCATAGGTCAATTACCACAGGCCTCTTCCCTCCTGCTTTTACACTCATCTCTACCCGGACAGCCTTTTCCACCAATTGAATCCCCTAACTCTAAATGGTGGATTTAGTACCCCTCCTGGTACTAAAGAAAAGGGGGGATTCTCATGCCAAAATCCAGGTGGCTGAGGGATGGGGAGTAATGTATCTGGCCCAAACAGTTTATCAGGAGAGGATTCCTTGGGGAGGGAGCGGGTCTGGACTGTGGTAGGAAAATGTTGCAAACCCCTGGATTTGAGCACAGCATAAAGCAAAACAACAACGTAAAACAGGATTTGTCAGTGAAGCTGAAAGCAATTCCATCAGCAGACTAGACTCCATTGCAAGCCTGAACTTCTAGTACGGCCACCCAAGGTGGAATGGTCAAAGCTGAGATGCCAAACTAAGATACATCCACCCTCTTCAAGCTAACACACTAGATGGGAGGTGCAGCAACTGGGCAGCAGTGATAGCTGAAGGTGAAACCAGTGGAGTGTAGTGACAGCCAAGCTAACTTTTGTTAGTACTGAAAAAAGTGGCAAAAGCAAACCATTGATGATGAATGTTTATTACCTTGAAAGTCAGAAGCAATAGTAAACCACTGGTGAAAATTTCTTAACTTGAAAGCCCAATGTTAAGATAGTTCAAAATGAAATAAAAGTGCAACAGTGGAATACACTATCTGACCAGGAGAAAATAAAGAGAAGGTGGAAACAGTTCACTGAAGACCTAGACAGAAGATATTAAAAAATGACAGACTCCTTTGAGGAGGAACCCTGATAATGAGCCTACAGTTCTAGAAATTGGTAAAACCTGCCCTAAAAGCAGTGGTGGGCATCAGCAGGCTCGCACCAGTTCACCAGAACTGGTAGCAGAAAGTCTGGCTGGCCCCATCCATCAAAGTTTTGAAATAAAGTAGTCCTAATTTGGGTGCAATACAGGACTTTTCCCCTGGCCACGCCCACCATACCACACCCACAGTGTGGTAGTAAAAAAAAAATTGAGCCCACCACTGCCTAAAAGAACTGGGTAAAGGTCGCCCTTGGTTGAATGCCAGTTGTATCCAACTCTAGGGACCAGTGCTCATCACTGTTTACAGCCAAAGAGCCAGTGCTGTCTGCATCCAAAGACACCTCTGTGGTTATATAGCAGGAATGAGTAGACACCAGAGCACATGGAATGCTGTTACCTTTCCCAATGAAGTAGTATCGATTTATCTACTTGCAATTTCTTGCTTTTGAACCGCTAGGTTGGCAGGAGCTGGGATAGATGATGAGCACTCACTCCATAGTGCCTCATTCAGGTCTCAAACTGGTGACCTATGGACCTTCCAGTTCTCAAGATCAGCATCTTAACTGCTAAGCCACTGCGGCCCCTCTGAATGTATCATATATATAGTGAAATATTTTGCACATCTTGGTTCAATTCAATCCAAACAGAGACTGCAGCCAAAAAAGTCAGAAGGAGACTGGGGCTTAGATGGGTAGCAATGGAATTAAAGGGGGGGGGGAGATCACTGTAAGTGTAAGGGTATGTCACCAGAGACTAAGACCAAGATTATCCACACTGTTGTATTCCTGATCACTATGTATAAGTGTGAAAGCTCTACAGTAAAAAGAGCTGACAAATAAAATATGATTTGTTTGAAATGTGGTCCTGGAGTAGAGCTTTGCAGACACCCTGGACTGCCAGAAGGACAAGCAAATGGATCCTAGAACATACCAAGCATGAACTATTTCTGGAGGCAAAAGTGATGAACCTGTCCTACTTTGAGCTTATCATGAGAAGGCAAAATTCTCTGGAAAAGACAATGATTCTGGGAAATGTAGAAGACAGTAGGGGAAAAGAAAGATTAAATACAGAATAAATTGAGTCCTAAAAGCAAGGCACAGGATTGAGTTTACAAGTGCTGAGCATAGCTGTTGAGGACCCTGTCAGCTAGCCAAGACAGTTTAGAGTGACCTTATCCCCAATTCTTTATTCTGAGGAGGAAGTCCTCTGAGCAAGATGCCTATGGACAAGATCATTTATGCTCCAGGGTAGTGGGCGGGTGCTTTTTAAACCTTAGGCAGCACAAGGTTTTGTGCCAGCCTGTCAATCAACTGCAACTGTCAAAAATTATTTATGATCTTGTTGAATGAAAGATATGACAGTGCTGCAAACATTAGTTCCACAAATGTTGTAGTTGCCTTGCAATCAAAACACTTCCTCTTTTATCAGACTGACAATGATATCTAAGTGAATGTTTGTAAGTGAATGTTTTCAAGGATAGAATTTGATCCTTTTGCTTTGTCATCAAGCTCTGCACAGGAGAAGAGAGGACAATAAAAAAATCAGCATTAATATACTGACCTATATAATCAATTTAGAAATGTAATTTTACCAGTAATGATGACTCACAATTAGCCAATCACCTAGACCAAAGCTCACATCACTGACATGCCCAATATTTTATCCCTTTGTAAAAACTAAGAAAGACCTGCCCTGCACTACCTCTTCAAAACCATAGAGTATGAGATTGACATTTGCTAAATTTGGAAACCCCATACACTATTTTAACACTGTTAACATCCCAGTGCTTTTATTTAAATTGATTTCAAGTTCAGCTAGAAGATTTCCCCTTTTTGTATATAAATGTTAATATTCACTTCTAAAAACAAGAACTCTGTGGGAAAGTCAAGGTCTTGAACAGGTCAGAAAATAGGCTAAAGAATCATAGCAGTGATTTCTTGAAGGTTGCTTCCTTGAGGGACTTCTGAACAGAACCCCTCCCCCTCCCATGAAAAATAATATTCAAATACAAAATACTTCTGTATTTTCCATTGACATGCTGCTCTTGATATCTTTGGTCATCCAGATAAGTCAGGAACTTATGCATTTAGATATGACTTTTGATGTTCCTTTACACTTGAAACAAATATGACACAATCATACTACAAATTTCCTAACCAGATAATACACTATCTCCTTTAGGGACTGAATATCCTTATTGCATCTGTTATTAGGAAAGACATACAGCTAAACATATTTTCACTAGGATCAACAACTGGGTAAATGCAAAATGTTTAACATCTCATAAGAAATCAGGATGTGGCAGCCTCTCCCATGTAACCTTCTCACATAATTTCCTACTAACAGGGAAGAATTTAACATTGTTGCCTAGTAGAGATGTAAAGGTGGGAGAAAAACCCAGGAAAGTTGGTTTTTTTCCCTGGGAAAATTGGGAAGGGAAAATTGACTTGGGGGGGGGGAATGAGAAAATTAGGGGAAAATGCAATCAATGCTTCTACAGTTCATGGGCATGAGTTATTTTGAAAGAAAAGCTTTTAGCAGGCTGGGAGCATACAATTCCACATTGTGGAGAACACCATAAACTCACATAAGTCACGTACTAGAGATGTAACCCTTCCAGGAATTTTGAAAGAAGGGAAGTTTGCACAAGTAAAGCATGTTGAGTGTGCAGGGAAAAATAAATGTATTTGAAAAAACAATAGATTTTTCAAAAAATGTCATCCTTTTTATTCCTTTGAATTTCAGATAGTAGTTCCCAAAATCATTCCACGGCTTATGTTACAAAATAAGGTTTACATATACCATTAATGAAGTAAAAATATTTATTTTACTAAAAAATAATAATACAATAATCTGTTTAACTGAACTAATGGAATAATTATAATTGGAAATTTTACACTAACAAAATTCAATGAGTAAGTAAAGGATAACAATGGTCGAGCGGCCGCGGCGACTGCCATGGCCGCTCGCTTTGCCCCAGTGCCTGCCTAAGAGACGGGCCTGGGGACGAGCGCAGGGGGCGTGGCTAAGCGCCGCCCTTATAAGGGCGGCGCGCTCCCTGCGCTCGTCGCCAGTCTCCCGTCCGTCAGGCTAGCGAGCCCCGCCCTCCCTCCCTGGATGCAGTGTGACTGTTTTTGGGTCGCTTCGGGGCCGGATGGGAATTTTTGCTTGAGACCTTGATTGGCCTGTAGGTCTCTTGGCGTTTTCGCCCATCCCACACTGCCGTACCAGGAGAGCTGGATTGGGTTTGTGACCACTTTTGGGCGGGTAGCACTGGTGTGGAATAAATTTGGTCCCAGGAGAACCGGGTAGGAACGTGTTTTGATCGGCCACTCGGTGAGTCTGATCAAAATGCGGACCGGGAACTTGGGTAACTGCCCAGCTCGGCAGCAGGCAGCCCCAATAGGTAGTTCGCCCGGTGCGGGGTCAGAAGGAGATAACAACTGGTTACTTCTGACCGGGACAGTTAAATGAAGTTCGGATATGGTTGGCCGATATCCAAGTTAAGTTTGGGAATGGATATCGTATACCTCACCAGTGCTACTGCGGCCTTGCTGCAATAAGTTATTGGTTAAGACGGTTAAAGTTAACCAAGTTGATTTCAAATAAAGTGGCCCAATTTTTCTACCAACATCACTGTGGTCAGTCTCTTTTGTGTGGGCATGTGGGGGCAAAGTAATGAGTTTTTTACATTTACTTTACATTCCCAAAAACTTCTAGTTTTAATTATTTCCACACTCATCAGATGAATCAAAACTTGCACTTTCTTTAGCTTCAGTTGCAATGACACTACTGTATTCTTTTGAATACCCACCACTTTTCTTTTCCTCCAGAAGCAGGTGGAAATGGATAGCCACTAATTTATTATCTCTTGTATTCATCAAATGATTTTGAGCCATAGTGATGTGTGTTTTCCCATAGGCAGACCAGATGCGTTCAGAAGAAGCTGACGTCAGGGAATGGATAACAGTTTTATGGCCACACCACTAAGGATCTGACTTTTGTAGAGGCCCTTCCACCATGCAAGAGGTAAAGTGTACTCTACACTTACCCACAAAAACTGCTTGATCCAAAACCCCATCTTTGCCTTGTATTCTGCTATGTTTGCAATGACTTTTTCCTGATCATATCCCATTTCTTCTGAATTATTTGTTACGAATTCCATTGCCCTGGAGACCTCATCATCTGATAAGTGTTTTCCTTGGAAACATGAATCAACTAGATTTGCAGCAAAATGAATATCTCAATAACAAAAGTTCTTTCTTTCCTTTATTCTTTCCAAAATTCTCTGCTCCTCTTTCTTTAGTCTGAGTGTTTTTACTAACAGTCCTTCAGGTCCTGTTATTTTCCTTGTTATTTCAGAAAACGTTTCAGGTACCTGAGACAAACATTTGTTATCAGATTATATTCTTGCTGCAGCAGTCTTCATGGGTTTCAGAAGAGCAGCTGTAGATTCTACATGAGCCCAGAATACACCATTGTCCAAAACAATCTTCATTATTTATTTATTTATCGAATGGTAAATCATCTTGAATAAAAGTTAATTGTAGAGCTTCCTTTCCATCCAGGAGACTTTTCAACATTATCATTATTCCTCGTCATCTGGTAACAGATGGCAGTTTCAGTGTTCTTGCAGAATTCTTCTGAGACCCTTCACTTTTCTCCTTTTGAATGCTCATGGATGTTTGTTCAACGATGTGATGTTTCTTAACAAATTTGATAATTTTCTTAGCATGATGGCATGATAAATATGAAACATGGTTAAGAAACTGTGACTGTTGCATCTATTTTTTGGAATAGTAGCCATGTTAGTATGTGTTTCAAAAGTTTTGAATATTATTCAAGGGTTTATGGGACATTACCAAATTCGATACATCACAACTAATATATGCTGCTATATATGACATATGTTATACAGTATGTTGTTATATTACACCACCTTCACAGAAACTATTTCAGTAGAATTCTCATCCACAGCATAGGCTACCTAACAGAACAAAGGATGAACTCACACGATTGTCAATATATGCTGAATATTAAACTCATTATAAAATGTTTGATGTCAGGTGTTTGTCTTGCATTCTCTTACTTTTGCAATTTAACAGGGGGAAACTTCACAACTAATCCAAATAACAACCAGAGATCTCTGTTATTACCAGTTGTAAAAAGCCATATTGATTTGTATACTTATCTATTACCTCTGTACCTGATGTGTATAAATTGATGCCGTGAAGTCTTACTCCTGTGTCTGATGAAATAGGCTTGATCCATGAAAGCTAACATTAAAATACAGTAGTTAGTCTTTAAAGTGCCACAATGTTTTTGTTTTGTTTACTCTCTGATATGCTTGTTACATCTATGTTTGTCAAGAATGTATTTGAAAGGATATTTTGGATTTAGCTTTGTCACATTCATGTCACACAAGAAATGAAAGTGTTAATAGAATGGGACCATTGCATTTGGTCTGGCCCACTTGAATAAAGGCAATAATTTTGCAATTGAGAGGAAATCTTGAAGGATACATCTTTTCATCAAACCTTTGGAAAACTGCAGTGTCAGGGCCAAATGTTGTTGTTTTTTAAGATTCTGCAGTTAAAATTAACTGTTGAAGAAAAAGTGATGAGATGTTCATACATTTCCAGGATGTACTGATATATATTTTGGAATTATTATTAGCACTTTGGATGCTTGGGGTGGCATTTATTTCTTGATCTGCAGTATCAATCTAGGACGCATAGACCTAGATTATGGTTCAAAATGGCTAGCAATTTACCTTCATTAGTGAACTGACAAATGCCATGCCAGTGAATCAAATGTAGTGATTTACTTATCCAGATTCTCTCTTCATTTCATTCCTTGAGGTAATTTTGAACAGTAAAAAATCCAGGGTTTTCAAGTTCAGGATACTTATGTCTTACAAATAAATACTTCAGCTATTCATCTATCAATATATTTGCTTTCTTGCTTGTTTACTTTGTATCATTTGTAGGCTGCCTTCCTCTTACTAGGTAAAGGTGAAGGAGACAATGCTCATCACCATTTACAGCCAAAGAGGCAGCACTGTCTGCAGGGTCTGCAGATTTTACTATGGTCATGTGGCAGGCATGTCTAGACACCAGAGCACATGGAATGCTGTTAACTTTCCTGCCAAAGCAGCACCTATTTATCTGCTTGCAATTTCCTCCTTTTGAACAGCGAGTTTGGCAGGAGCTGGAACAGATGACAGGAACTCACTCTGTTGCACAGCACTTGGATCTCAAACTGCTGACCTTCCAGTCATCAAGCTCAGTGTCTTAACCACTAAACCACCACAGAAATTCATTTTTCTTCCAAATAATAAGAGGGCTGAAGCTAAGCTCAAAGAGAACAGTAAATACTGAGGAATATGGCAAATGATATCATAATCTCTGATACTCAAAAACTCTCAGGGTTTTGACTCTATGAGTCTGGTTCCACTATACCACTAGTGTACTTTTCTGTTAGTCCAGTTTGTACACATGGGTTCCTGGAGAATGTCATAATATGAATTTAGAAAAGCTAAACAACAGATTTACATGTCCTATAATGCACAGAGGTACATAACAGAAGTGCACTTTTCACATTGTATGCAATAGCTTGTATAGATCCTATAGGTAAATAGATCATGTCTGGTAGATGCCAGATAATGCTACAGGAAAAAACCACAATGTTCAAACAGGCTCTGAGGTGGACAGCACAGCTTAATTCACACACAGCTCAGATATTAACCATATTTCATTGGAAACATGATTTGTTTAAGATTTAAGTTGGTTTCTATATAGGCTTCAGGAACTTCAAGCTAATTTTTTCCCCATTTTATATTAAGTAAAACTTTGATGTTGACGCAGACACATATCTCTTCCAGAAGACTTGAAGACTCTAAACAGTTCTATATCTAAAATCTCCAACAGGCAGTAAAGCAAAAAATGTGTATGTGTGATTAGAATAAATATTTAAAATGCTAATGAAACCATTTAGCTATGAACACAAAGGTGACCTTCAGGTGCTCTAATGATGGCAGAGGGAAATCTACAGTAAACTGAATTATTTAATAGAGGTTGATGCTACTATTGCAGCCAGACATAACACATGATGTGTCAACCACGAAAGAACTGAAATAGACATAGTCATGTGAGAATTGGCCCAGCTGAGATTAATGAAATAGATTTCCATGCTTTTTCTTTCCCTGTTGGGGAAGAAGATTGACTAACTAGGTGCTATTTATACTTTCTTGGATAACTCTTGGTTTTAAATTAGTTTTTAAAGTTGAGCACTTTTTCTCCTCCAGCCATGAGGTCAGATATTTTGTCTCTGGCGTATTTCTATTTAAAGTAGTGGAGTCTGCGCTCCTTCCATCCAATCCCTCCTTGATTATTTTTTTCTTTTTTTTCTTGCACTTTGTTTCCAGAATCTCCATGATAAAATGAAAGCTTAGGGCAACTACCCTGCCAGATATATTGAGCACCAGAAAGACTTCTATTTGCGTGTGCTCTAAACTCTCTGCTACAGCTGCTGCTGCTGCTGCTAACATGGGTGACTTTTCACCGAACATAATAAAATCAATTCAAGGTTATCTAACTACCTGGATGTTAGTCAGTTCTTCTAAGGAGGTGGAGCTAAAATAAAATAATTATGGCTGGTCCTTGACATATATGGAGATCTGTCCCTCTCTATATATTATGTACTGTTCATTATGTGTTTTAAGAAATAGAATCACAATATCTGTGCAGCAAGTAGAAATAATAAGGACAGGTGGCAGTCGTAAACCATTTCTGAGAGAATTCAAAGCATAAAATGCATGCTTTATAGATATTTTTCAAACCAGTTAACATCTTTCCAATTTGCTGTCAATGGGATGAAGTACCAGTATTAGTATTGGTTTGCCCTCATTTGTGTAACTTTTTCTTTTTTGTGAGCCACCTAGGGTAAGGTTCGCCTGATTGGGGTGGGATAATAAATCTAAATAAATAAATAAATAAATATACATTATATTTTTGGATTTTTCTGAACACCACGAATTCCATAATCCTTCATTCTAGGAGTTCTACTGAGAGATATGGCTTACCTAGAGAAAAGGCTTAGCTGGGAAGGCTCTGTCTTAGTTTTCTGTGAGGAAAAGATTCTTCCAACTAGCAGTAGAGTAATTTCCTTTTTATACAAATAGCTTGGGCAAAGCTAGACCTATATAAGGCCACAAATCCTTTCCAGCTATTCTACAAGTCAGCAGCATTTAGGTGTATGTAGGTGTCTGTGTGTGTGGGACTGTAGTGGCTTAGTGGTTAAGACTCTTAGTTTGACGACCTGAAGTCCCACAGGTCAGAAGGTCAAGACCTGAGTGCTCTGTGACATAGTGAGTTCCCATCTCTGTCCCAGCTCCTGTCAACCTAGCACTTTGAAATCAAGAAATTGCAAGTAGATAAATAGGTACCACTTTTGTGGGAAAGGTAACAGTGTTCTGTGTACTCTGGCATCTAGACATTCCTGCCACATGATCATGGAAATATCTGCAAGCATAGACAGTGCTGACTCATTGGCAATAAATGGAGATGAGCACTGTCCCCTAGAGTCATAGATGACTGTCATTTGAGGAAGTGAGACCTTTACCTTTATCTAGGTATGCATATGTTGGGTGCAAACCCCCAAATTATCTAAATCCAAAAGATAATGAAAATCCCATGCCTAGCCAGTATAGACCTTGTACTTTAGTAACTAGTGCTAGAAATTTCTGGAATCAGTATTTTGAGATAATGAGATGGGCTGTTTCCCCAATTGTAGATGAAACAATGGAAATATAAGCTTCACTACACAATGTACTGTTGAAATAAAGGCTTAAATCCTTTATTCGATGTGCATAACTCCAATGATTTTATCACCAGCACTTAATTATCACTGACTGAAGACAAATCATCACTTGGTGCAAATGACTAACACACAATGCAACAATGTCATGTGCATCCTGAAATCATCAAAAGAAGCCTTTAATCAGCAGTGATTTGCTGCTGTTGATAATTTGCTGATGACATCAACACTGATATGCAGGTGGAACAGTGCCATAGGGTTTCAGACAATAATATAGAATTGCAATGGAACCAAAATATAGATCTTGACATTTTAAATGTGGAATAGTAGACATATTGTAGTAAATCTAGTATAATATGATCAGTGGTTTTCTAGAAAATGCTTCAACTAGTAAAATCACAATTGTATTTCAGTTTGGATTCTTGTAACACTTATTAATTCAAACCTTGCATTTTCTTGACACCGTTTTTAACTTCATTCCAGCATGTACCATACCAAAAATTCTAGTTACTTTTGCATTCAGATGTATGACAGTTAGTGGAAGTGAAATAAGCTTTATAAATTTAATACTGCCTAAGAATACAGAAATAGTGCCATAAGTATGTCCATCATAGTATCCTCTTGAGAAAAACATCATAAAGGAACAAAGTGAAGCTGTCAAAATTATTTATAGCCAAATCAATAAAAGAAAAAGAGTTATTTTACCCACAATCATTACTGAGGTGTGATGAAAGTATACAGTGAGAAGATAAGAGTCATCCCAGGAGAAGTAAAGGAGTGAAATGTGAAGCAAAGTGTAATGCATGTAGAAATTCATATGGGAAAAAACAGACAATTGCTACTGTTTTGCCTCACTTCCAAAGACTGTAAAGGTAACTGGTCTTTTTCATCCCAATAGAAGTATTGATTAATGCAGAGCTGTGCAAAATGGGTGGATGATATTTCACTGCTTTCAACAAAAGTCTTTGATTGAAATGGGGTAAATTAGGAGTGGCTGATCCAAGGTGCTCGTGGGGCAGTTTATGATCTCAGACGTCATCCAAGACTAGTTCAGCCCCAGAAATGGGGCATTAAAAACAAATAATCAGGAAGTACAAACATGGATAGTTTTGCTTTCATTTTTTTATTGTGTAGGCTTGGGGTCCTCTCTAAAATTTCACCCCCGAAAATAAAAACCATTGCTGCACGGGGCTTCCTAGAGAAACATTTTTTAAAAATATTTAATGTGGGGAAGGCGGGAGGACCTTGGGCAACCGTAAAAATGTCACATGATGTCCATCCTTGCTTTAGAGCTTTGCTTACATAAGAAGCTGCAATATGTACCTTACTTTTAAGGTCAACTTGCAAGAGCATGTCTAGATGAGTGTGTGCTTTTTCCAGCTCTCAGGGTATGATGCACCCGCATTTTGCAGATGGTGGAGCACCTCAGTCTGCACAAGTACTTTGTTTAGAATCCCTATTGGGGATCCTAGTTTTAAAAATCATACATAAAATGAAATGGGTCAGATCTATGAAAGAACGCATGTTAAAATGGACATTGACCAGAAGCAGACTAGCACAGCCATCCCCAGGTAAAAGAGACTGTGGACTAAGAAAAAGCAATGGCACTGGAATTTATTGTATGCTTGAGAGCACCCACATCAGGCAGGGTCTGTGGTTCTTCTTTCCATCAATGCAATGGCTTATTAGACGCAACCAATCGAATTAAAATGGCAGAACTATCACTAGTCAGATGGAGAGACATTCCTGTCACTCCCCTCCTATCATTGTCAGAGCCCCTGTATGCCCCATCTCAGAGTCCTTTCACCTGTCCTTTTCAGTCCCAACTGGGGTGGAAGCAGTGGTGACAACATTGGCACTCCATGGAGATGCATCCTTGTGGGGCTTCACAACCAGCCTCTTCTAGGGTTCTGTTAGAGCAGGGGTACCCAAACTTTTTGGGCTGGGGGCCGATCATGTGGTTCAGGGAGCCAGTCACTAATGCCCGGGGGCTGGCCCCCGATGCCAATTCATCGAGCCCACGAAGCCCTCATATGAGTGTGTTTTACTTCCACTTCCAGGAGCAATGAGGGCTTCGTGGGCCGGATGAATTGGCGTCAGGGGGCTGCGCCTGGCCCCCGGGCCTTAGTTTGGGCACAAGTGTGTTAAAGTTCCTTCAGGAACAGGTGGGTAAAAATATTATGCATTAACACTAGCACTTTAAGGTCTATTTTACTTGGCCTCAATGTGCAGGTAATTAGTAATCAGACTCCAGCTGTTCTTTATAAATTAACAAACAGTAGACAATGAGGTGGGTCAGTCAAACTGAAGCACAGACCCAAAGGACTGACCTTACACCATATCTTTGCTGTTGATGCCATGAGCTATCACTGCTGATATACTGCACAAACTTCAGCTGTGAAAAATGTTTGAAAGCTGGATTCTGGGTATTTTCTACAAACCTTGCTTTGAGCTTCTGCTTTTTGCTCTCCAAGGACTTCTGAAGATAAGCAAAGGACTTGCCTGTAAGTAACTGGCTCATTTTGGAAGTGATTCAAGGCTTTATCTTCTGTTGAACGGCCAGAATATTTTTGGACTGTAAATACTTTGTAAATAGTTTTTCTGCAAGGAGAATATATCCTACAAGTTTATTTCTTTATTATTTGGAACCAAGAAAAATCTTTGCACTAAAATAATAGTTTGTCATCTCTTCAGGATAACCTGGTGCTTCTGCTCGAGGCGACTCTGCTATACCAATCTATATTCAAAGAAAAATCAATGACAGGTTCCAGAAGAGTAGCGTGCCTTGGCGGGACCCCGTATAAAAATTTGTTTGGGTGCCCTTAGGAAAGGTAAAGATTTGTTTTGCTTATGCACGTTGGGGGCCCCCGTGGCCCGGGGGGCCCGTATAATTGACACGGCAGATACGGCAGATACGGCGGTAGCTACGCCTCTGACAGGTTCTCTAGAGTGTTGTCAGGAGGGTCTGGGACAATGCTGTGCTCTTCAGATAGGGCCTGCCTGCCTGTCTTGAGAGTCTACTCAAGAAGACTTTAGCATCCCCAGTGGCGCAATGGTTAAATTGCTGTACTGCAACCAAAAGGTTGTGAGTTTGATCCTTCCATCCCTCTAGGTAAGTAAAAGGAGTGCCCAGCTTGTTGGGGGCAAAATGCTAATTAACTTGTGAACAGGCTAGAGAGTGTACTAAGCACTATTGGGCAGTATATAAGTGAGATTGCTTTCCTTTCCTTTTCTTCTCATGCCTCTAACACTCTCCCCAAAAGGAGGGTTTAGCTGAGGTCCTAGACTTCTTGATCTGTAAGTCTTCTTCTGCTGGCAGACAAAAGCGTACAGCTTTCCCCATCCAGCAGTCAGGCTTCCAGATATACTCTCCCAAACTCCTGGGGTTTCAGTTGCTTGGGAAGAGAGTTGACAAGGCAATCTACCACTTCATTCAGCTGGTCAGTTTGTCTTCCCACCTCTCCACTGCTCTCTATCTGTCCCTCTCCCATCATCCCTCCTCATTCTCATCTAACAACATATTTGGATCTTCTGGCTTCCCGGCCCCACAGCATGTGCCCCTATTTCCCCTTCCGGGCCAACCCTACTGATTCCAAGTCTCCTCAGCCTTCTTCCCAGGTCAGGTGGTTCCCCTAATCTGAGACTGAGGAACTATAGTTGGGAAGGGCCAATGGCCTGCTAAGTAGGGTCTCCTTCTCCCTTCTCTATGTCTCACAATGCTTCTCCTTGTAATCTTGTTTGCAGCATATAAATTATGCTTTGATACCATAATATACATTGTATGCTGGGTGGTATCATGGCCTTACAACTTACCAAATGAGAAATCTATGTCATGACCAATTCAGTCTTGCATATCTCATAGTCTTTTTGCACAACCGCAACATTTTATGCTACTTATCTCCTTAAGCTGCTCGACAAAATATCTTTTCTTATTTTGAGGACACTCTTTGGAACTGGCAAACTCTGATATTTTAGTTTCTTTAAGCAAACTTAAAGGAAGATCCCAAGGTTGGGGGAAGTTAGCCATTTTAAACTATTACAGCAAAGAAAACACAAAAGTGTTGTGTGACATTTTAAAGACTTACAAGTCATATTTGGCATCAATGTGTATATTTGTTATGTTTGTAGTTGTAGCGAAAAGGTTGCAAAAGCCAGTCTTAGTGCTTTTAATGGTTCAATACCTATAAGCGAAGAGAGGAAATGCAAAAACTTTAAGATGTCAAATCACATTACTTGAAGTTAATATTATTTGCAAGATCTAATCACTCTTATTGGCCCTTGGTTAACCAACCTGACAGATTCACCTAGTGAATCTGTAAGGCAGAGCAGTGTAAGAGAGCCTGCTCCTCCCAGCTTTTCCACAGCAATATCTCTATGGAAAGAGCTCAGACCCAACAACCTTTTACGTGATTGTTTCCTTTCAGTACATTACTACTTTAGTTCTAGAAGTGCCTTGATATCTTCATAGGTGGCTCTCAAAGCATGAGTCTCATTGACCAAATTCCTGTTGCAGAGTGTAGTAATTCTGAATCCCTGTTGATTTAGTGGGTCTACTCTAGTCCAATTTACTGTGCTAAAGAATAGGATTTTGGCCATTGAGTCATATGCCTATATCCTTTATTGTGGTTGTCAGGGACTGAGGTGCAAGTGACCAACTAAATGGACAGACACCAGGACCTAGACTAGTGATGGTGAACCTTGGCACTTCAGATGTTCTTGAACTTCAATTTCCGGAAGCCCTGATCAGCAGGAATGCTGACTTGGCTTCTGGTAACTGAAGTTCAAGAACACTTGGAGTGCCAAGGTTTGCCATCACTGACCTAGGCCAACTAGGCTAAAATCCAAACAGCAATCCTATCCAAGTGCAAGCATAAATTAAAAGCCAAAGCCAGGAGTGAACAGGGGGACAAAGCAAATAAAATCCAGTAGACAAGATGTCATCCAGGCAAGTCAGAGGTCAGACAACTAAACCACACGTTTGCTGTGTTGCTGCTATCTTTTTGATGGCTCTTACTACTACGGACCCTCAATATAAAATACTCTGGTCTAGTGACAATGGTTGCTATTATTAGGCACATGCCAAGGTGGGCACTACCAATTCCCATATCCCATGAGCTCTGCTGTTCCTCCTTTGTGTTTTGTAGCCTTGCACCTTCTTCTGGGTGGTGATACTCACATTGAGTCTGGAGGGAAATAGTGAACAAATGGGCAGCAGTGACAGCGACAAGAGGATGGGACTGGTGCAGAAGCAGGGATCCACTGAGGTCATCTTTCCAAAGTCTCTTTCAAAAATCTACAACCATCACCAACTGCTTTGATATCTTATTTGAGTTCATACATTTCAGAGTATTGTTATTGTTATTATTCCTTCATAGACACTCAACTTCAATTTCCAAACTCAATATTTTGCAATTTTCTCCAATTGTTTGTCTTCAATTCATGCATCTCCTGGTATAGCAATGTCAATAAACCAGACATTCTTCTTTTCCACAACATTTATACCTGGTGTGCTGTGAGTCAGATGTCTATATGGTTGAATTTTAAAGTCCCACAGGATCTTGATGCTCTCATTTTCTAAAACTTTATCTACCTGATGTTTTATTTTTTTTTTTATTTATTTATACTTACTACCCCGCCCCAATCGGGAGCACCCGACTCTGGGCGGCTTACAACGTGGATTAAAATCACAAATAAATCCTTAAAAGTTCTTAAAAAATTAAAACAATATGACAGGTAAAACCAAATATCCCAAACGTCACAGGGGGTGGCTGTCCCCTTAAATCAGCCAGCCTACGTGGGATCCCGTGTTCCTGGGACCCCACACGTGCTCCGCCAGCCAGGTCTTCAAACCTTTGCGAAAAGGTAGGAGCTCTGTTTGCAGACGTAGCTCGATTGGGAGAAGGTTCCATAGGGCCGGGGCGAACACAGAGAAGGCCCTCCTCCTAGTGCTAGAGAGGTGAGCCTCCCTAGCCGATGGAATAACAAGAGAGCCCCTCCGATCCGCCCTGGTGGGACGGACAGATGTTCTTAGGGTGACGCGGTCTCTTAGGTATCCTGGCCCACTACCATATAGGGCTTTAAAGGTAATGACCAGCACCTTGAATTGCACCCGGAGACATACTGGCAACCAATGCAGCTCCCGGAGCAGAGGCGCGGCGCGAGCATAGCGTCCGCGCCCCATCACTACTCGGGCCGCTGCATTTTGGACCAGCTGCAGTCTCCGGATGGTCACCAAGGGCAGCCCCATGTAGAGCGCATTACAGTAATCAAGTCTGGAGGTGACCAGAGCATGTGTGACCATGAGCAAGGCGTCCCGGTTTAGGAGGGGGCGTAACTGGCGTATTACACGAAGTTGTGCAAAAGCCCTCCTGGCCACGGCTGCCACCTGTTCTTCGAACAGTAGTCGTGAGTCCAGGAGGACCCCCAGATTACGCACCGGGTCTGTTTGGGGCAAAACTGCCCCATCCAGAACCAAAGTTGGTAACTCCCGAGATAACACAGGGCCCCTTACCCATAGCCACTCAGTCTTGCCGGGATTCAGCTGTAGCCCGTTTTCCCCCATCCAGACCCTAACAGCCTCCAGGCACCTGGAAAGGACTTCCACTGCACCGCTTGGGTCCCCACGGGCCGAGATGTACAGCTGGGTATCATCTGCATACTGATGATACCTCACCCCGTGGGAACGGATGATCTCACCCAGCGGTTTCATGTAGATGTTAAACAGGAGAGGAGAGAGCACCGAGCCCTGAGGCGGGACTCCGGCACAGGTGTGGGTGGCCAGGCTGATGAGGGCGGCGGCGTCCGCGGCGGTTCCTCCATCCGGCCGCAGATGGTCGGGACGGCGGTGGAGGTGGTGGTGGAGCCAGGTCGCCCTGCCGCTCTCCGCTTTTGAGTCCTCGCGCCGAGGCAGAGGCGGGACTCCGGCACAGGTGTGGGTGGCCAGGCTGATGAGGGCGGCGGCGTCCGCGGCGGTTCCTCCATCCGGCCGCAGATGGTCGGGACGGCGGTGGAGTTGGTGGTGGAGCCAGGTCGCCCTGCCGCTCTCCGCTTTTGAGTCCTCGCGCCGAGGCAGGGGCGGGACTCCGGCACAGGTGTGGGTGGCCAGGCTGATGAGGGCGGCGGCGTCCACGGCGGTTCCTCCATCCGGTCGCAGATGGTCGGGACGGCGGTGGAGGTGGTGGTGGAGCCAGGTCGCCCTGCCGCTCTCCGCTTTTGAGTCCTCGCTCCGAGGCAGAGGCGGGACTCCGGCACAGGTGTGGGTGGCCAGGCTGATGAGGGCGGCGGCGTCCGCGGCGGTTCCTCCATCCGGTCGCAGATGGTCGGGACGGCGGTGGAGGTGGTGGTGGAGCCAGGTCGCCCTGTTCACAATTATTTTTACTGCATTCATGCCCAAACCTCTGGCAAAGTTTCCAATGAATAATTTTTGCAACCCTGTCATGGCGTTGCACATAATCAGTCTGTGAAATTTTGCTGCATCCGCTGATCAGATGATCTACCATTTCATCCCTTTCATTACAAAGCCAGTATTTGCTATTGTTGGATACATGCTGTATTTTTGTCTACATGCAATTTGTTGGCAAAACTTGTTCCGAAGCTGCCAAGATAAATCCTTCCATTTCCTTCTTCAACACTCTTAAGATGTAATTTACCACAAGACTTTTTGCTCTGCTGCTGAAGGCTGGCAACAGTCATCTATCTCTGCTTTCAGAATTGAGTTGAACAGGCGCGCAGTGACCATGTGAGAAATGGCTGATGGTACAGCTGTTAGCTCACTTACAATAAGTACATAAGTGAAGGCTGGCAATGGCACATCTAAGAATCTACAGGCCAATAGGACATGGATTGAAAAGGAAAGGATGGAGAGGAGCAGGTCAGCAGGAATGTTCTGATATGGGGAAATATTTTCCCCAGCTACCCTATGCCGTCTACTGGGGGAAGGAGATTTCACAGGTACCTTGCTAGTTAAAACTAATCTGCTTGCAAAGCACAGTGGTATGTGGTGCTTGCAAAGCACAGTGGTATGTGGCTTTGCTTTGAAAAGGTGAGAGCAAAGGCAATCAGCCTCCTAAGAAACAATTTGCTGCACTTTGGTCTTGAAAATTGAAAGCCTCCCATTTTTTTAAAGGCTTAAAACTACTTTATAGGGACCAGCTACTTGTAAAGATGAAACATTCTCATGAAGGCTGCTAAGCTAAATGTCATCACAGCTGCAAGTGTCAATCCAAGGCAATTCCCAACTCCGTCTGGGAATTGTTCTTGTAAATAAAGAACACAGCTTGAAGTGCTGACTTTTTCTGATCAAAAAAAGTGTCCTGGAGACAAACTGAACATTTTTAGGTCAGGCAAAGGCCTCTGTTTCTGGTGGGCTTTTGATTAGTTTCACAGAGAGTGTAAAAAGCTACACTTCTTCACAGCAATTGTTATATTGTCTAATAATATTTCCACTTGTACGTAGTTACAGAGGGATCTTTTTAAAAAGAATGTACTGTATTTGAAGAAACCTTAAAATCCTTCCAGGTAGATGTTTAAATAACTATTATAGTTGCTCAATTTCCCTCATGCAGAAATCAAAGAGAGGAACTCCAACTACCATTTAAGAAGGCCTAACTAATTTTTACTCTGTAAAAATTGTACTTTTTAAAAAGACTGTTATCCAAGACTATTTAACAAAATAAAAAAATGCATTAAATAATTTCTGACTTAAATATACCACATAAACATTTTTTAAAATGGGCATACATTATCTACAAAGCATAAAAATCTATATAATCTAAATTAATTCTCCACTAAACTAGGTTCATTCCCAAGCCCTAATTCACAGTGCTACCAAGTTTTACATAATTGTAAGGGAAGGAGGGGGAGAAAAAAGTATGACCTATATAGATATATATCTATAGCAAGTCATGAAGCTATATTTAACAACTGCATTCTGATTTGGGGTCTAGACTTCTCTTCTAAAATAATATATGGAGCCAGACTTTATGATGTCACACCTTCTGCAGCATCTTTAGAGACAAGAATAAATTCCTATGTATTCTGAATACCAGCTTTGTTGTCCTTATTTTAAATATACTGTAAGCCTTGTAGTCAAAGAGACAGCGGTAAAGCCTTTCTATTTAGAATAGAAGTGACAGAGGTTTATTAGGTGGCCAAAGTGTACAAGAGCACGATGAACCTGAGCCAATAAATTTGCAGTTGTCTGGACTGTTCCCGACCGTAGGTATGCCAGCTTTGTCATACTACACTGTCTGTCATTCCAACTAAATGACCGTATGGGTCAGGCTTGGTGAAAATGTAGTCCAGCAACATCCAGGGAAATAGTGCTGGAATGCCAAAAAAGGTATAAACATTTAAAGAAAAAAACTGTATTAAAATTGTTAATACTCAATATATAAAAATAAAAAAAAATATGAATACAAGTCATGTTTAACTTCTGCAATTACAAGAGGTGCTCAAAGTGGTTACCATCAGCATCCAGACACTTCTGGTTACAGCGAACTACTGCTTGAGCAATGTTGACCAAAATGTCCCAGATCTTTCCTTGTGCACATCACACATAGTACCATGTGTCTCAAACTTATGATGAATGAATGCAATTGTTAGGTGTGTTTCTGTTGCATACTCATGCTCCCATTGTTGCTATAGTTCCACAACGTTTTTGAATTTCAAATACCACTATGGAATGCTCTTCCAGTGGAGTTATGCCAGGCCCCATTGTGGGACGTTTTCAAGAAACATCTTAAAACTGTACTGTTCAAAGAGGCTTATAAGAACATTCACCCTATAGGCAATGGGTAAGTGTATAGTTGGATTGTTCCACCCTTAGATACCATCAATTGTTATTGTGTGTATATTTCTGGTTTTAACTACAGTAATACCTCGGATAACGCTAAGACTTGGTTCCACAAGTCTTGGTGTTATCCGATTTTTAGTGTTATCCGATGCATGTTAAAATCCTATGGGATGGATCGGATAACGTTAAAGCTCCATAGAGATACATTGTAACCGCATAGGCTTTAGCGGTTGTTATCTGATCCATCCCATAGGACCTTAACGTTATTCGATCCAATTCTCCTCCCCAGCTTACTTAACGTTAGCGATTTTAGCGTTATCCGAGGTAAACGTTATCCAAGGTATTACTGTATTGTAAACCACCCAGAGTGGGAAAATATCCCAGATGGGTGGTATAGAAATCTAACAAACAAACAAACAAACAAACAAATAAATAAATAATGGTCTTGCCCTGCTTGAACGACAAGCATGCTTCGGCTATTTGCTTTGCATGTCCTGCCTGTTGCATGGTGATACTAGAATTCATTCTTTTGAATCAATGCCATACTACAAATTGCTACCATAATTCAGTTCAACTTTGAAAAGTAAGACCTAGATAATATCTCTTAAAATGTGTATACATTTTTGGCACTTTCTGTATATACACACACAAACAAAGCCTAGAATACATTAGCTCTGACTAACCCTGTACTAGTATACTCTGACCAAAACAGCTGCAAACATAGTTTAGGCAGCACATAGGTAGTGGCAACAACTAAAAGCATAGTTGAACAACCTTGGTGGGCATGCTATTGCCCAAAACATTTCTTTCTGCTAGGGTTTGGGAGAGTTAAAGCTAAGATTTGGCAGAAAGCTGATTAAGTAGTTATCTGCTACTTTCCATCCCATGCCACTTTGTAGAGTAGCTTCCTCATCCTGCCTGGATCCTTCTGCTTTAAAAATCAACTGTGTGACGGGTTTTGTTGTTCAGTCGCACAGTCGATTCCAACCCTCTGCGACCCCATGGACCACTGTCCGCCAGGCACTCCTGTCCTCCACCATCCCCCTCAACTCGCTCAGCTCTGTGCCCATTGTCTCTACAATACCATCTAGCCATCTCATCTTGGGCCGTCCCCTTCTTCTTTTGCCCTCCACCCTTCCAAGCATCAAGGCTTTCTCAAGTGAATCCTCTCTTCTCATTTGATGTCCAAAGTACTTTAGCTTCATCTTTATTATTTGACCTTCTAAGATTGACCTATTTGTTCTCCTCGCTGTCCATGGGACTCTCAAAACTCTCCTCCAACACCACATCTTAAAGGCGTCTATTCTTCTGTGCTCAGCTTTCCTAATGGTCCAGCTCTCACAATCATACATTGCCACAGGGAATACCATTGCTTTGACTATGCGAATTTTTGTTTGCAATGTGATGTCTCTACTTTTCACTATGCTCCCCAGGTTTCTCATTGCTTGCCTCCCAAGAATCAGTCGCCTTTTTATTTCATGGCTGCAATCACCATCTGCAGTGAGCTTTGATCCTAAGAAAGTAAAATCTGTCACTGCTTCTACTTCTTTCCCATCTATTTTTCAGGGACTGATAGGGCCTGTTGCCATTATCTTGGTTTTCTTGATATAGAGTCTCAAGCCAGCTTTTTCACTTTCTTCTTTCAACCTAATCAGGAGCCTCTTTAGGTCCTCCTCACTTTCTGCCATTAGGGTGGTATCATCTGCATATCTCAAATTGTTGATGTTTCTTCCAGCAATTTTGATCCCAAATTGTGATTCCTCCATCCCTGCATTGCGCATTATGTGTTCTGTGTATAAGTTGAATAAGCAGGGTGACAAAATGCAGCCTTCTCTTACTCCTTTTCCTAGTCCAAACCACTCCATCATTCCATTTTCTGTCCTAACTGTTGCCTCTTGATTCATGTACAGATTTCTCATGAGGCCTATAAGGTGTTCCGGTATTCCCATCTCTTTAATTACTTGCCACATTTTGTTGTGGTCAACACAGTCAAAAGCCTTAGTGTCGGGTACTCATTTAAAAAAAACAATCTTAGAATGAAGATGCATTGGAGAGAAAGCACCAGCTGCAGCCACAGCCTTTTTCCGTTTTAAAAAAAGCAGGTGACAACACAATTGTAAGCTGAGCATGTATCACAAAACATGCTGGGTTGGTAATGATCGATTATCTAGCCAGGGCTAAAGACAATTTAGATGCTGGCTGCCTGGTTCAATGAGTCAGGAGCAGAGTGAGAGGTTAAGAGCTCAATTCCCCACTGGGCATCCTAGCAGAGTAAGGCTGCACCAGCCCAAGATGCCCCCAGAAGCTGGGAATTGCAAGCCACTTCTGACTACTGTCTACCTAGAAAACTCTGAAAAAGGGTCCCCATCAATCAGAATTGATTGAGCAGCACACAATTATTATTTATAGACAATCTGCTCTTGGAATGGCTGGGGGACAGTCAGGAATGTTCCTTGATTTATTTTACAACACTGAAAGTTCACCTTTCATCTCTCCAATGATCACTGCTCTATGACTGACCCTGAAAAAGGAGGTGACTTTGATTTTCATCTCCACTTTCCATTCTTTTCCCAGGTCAGCTGGTTTCATCATCCATAGGAACCTCATGCCAGCTTTCTGATATTTGCTCTTTGACAGGCAGTAACTCAGCATGCCAGCAAACTCTTTAGCTGACAACACTGAAAACCTGATTAACTTTAAAAGGTAATCTGCTTTTTGCCACTGCATGGAAACAGGCAAAACTAAACTGGAATAATCCTTACTCTGAAAATCCAGTATGGCAATAGCCTCACTAATATTAGTGTTATCTGAATGAGACAACCTGGAATATCCTGTATCTATATCTTCCTTATGTTCCCTGCTATTCCTTTCCATACTAGTTTGCAAATGCATCCCAGTAATGTCAGTGTAGCTGATCTAATACCTAAATAAGTTCAGGGTTATGTCTGAGCACATATTCTAGCCATTAGATAGAACATGGAAAGTTTTGGAGCATGCTGTAATTCCCAGGAGCATTGATATGATATTAGACTCCAGCCCTCCTCTGTGAAGCCTTTTCCAAAGAACACTGCCATGACATGATTGAAATTCTCAGGAGCACTGATATGATATTCAGCCCCACCTCCGTTCTGTGAAACCTCTTCCAAAGAAGTCCATATTTCTTTCATTATTAATGTTAAAAGGATGTACATAAATTTTACCTGTTTCAAAGACTAGGTGGGTCCTTATGCACTCTCTCTCCCCACACCCCAAAAATCTTTTAAAAAACTGGAAACCCCCTAAACCTCTGTCTGTGTTGAAAAGAACTGGAGGGGAAAACTATTCTGTACAGTACTTGGCAAGGTTGAACTAAGTTGTAATGTTAGTTTATGATTACATGCAAGCTGATTCTCTTTAAAGTGATATTATAGGAACATGCATATGCTTGTCTGAGGCATACCTAAAATAGACATTAGATAGATAATGAACAACAGAGCTCCAAAACTTAAAAATCACCAAACTTAGCCCTGAAGCCCATTCAGTCAAGCCTCCATGTATTTGCTGCACACAACAGACACAATAGACAATCATCCCCAGTCACAGCACCATGGTATTTGTTTATCATGTTCAAATTTGCAAGTCAGCAAGTATACCTAAAAAAATGTCATACAGTAATACCCTGGATAACGTTATGACTTGGTTCCATAAGTCATGACGTTATCCATTTTTTAGCGTTGTCCGATACATGCATCCAACAACGCTAACAATAAAGCCCTGACTTCAGGGACAAACTGCTTTAAAGGCAGGCAGGGAAAGAAAGAGACCTCCCTACCTTTAAAGCCACCCCCATGCGACTGCAGCAGGGTCGGAGAAAGTGCCATTCCGACGCTACTGCAGGGTTCCCTCTGCTTACCTTCCTTTCCTTCTCCAACTCCCAGCTGATTGCAAAAGGCTTGGTTTTTTTAAACTGCAAGGAAGGGGGGGAAGCTGTTCTTGCTTTACTTCCTGAATTGAAAAAAAATACAGAGATGTGATTGGTTCTCTAGATCAGCTGATCTAGAGAACCAATCAAACAGGAAAGGGGGAAAATACAGAGATGTGATTGGTTCTCTAGATCAGCTGATCTACAGAACCAATCACATCTCTGTATTTTTTTCAATTCAGGAAGTAAAGCAAGAACAGCGTGGAAAGAAACTCCTTTCTCTTCCCCACCTTCCCTGCAGTTTAAAAAAAAACAAGCCTTTTGCAATCAGCTGGGAGTCGGAGAAGGAAAGGAAGGTAAGCAGAGGGAACCCTGCAGTAGCATCAGGGGAAAGGCAGGCGGGCGCTGGGGAGGGGGTTGGATTGGGTAGATGTATTTTTCTGAAAATCTTGCAACGTTGTGCGGTTTTAGCGCTATCAGGTACAATCGTTATCTGGGGTATTACTGTATATGGAATGTGTGGAAGATGATGGTATTATGGTAATAAAATACTAATAACCATTATGCATCTATGTTGTTTACATAGCAATCTCTGTGTTCAAAGTTTTGCTAACATTTGCAGAGCCACTCCACATAGTAGTTGCAAAAACAAGGTTTGCCAATGAATTATTTCACTCAACAGAATCCATAGCAGTCCTTTGTTTCCAGTCAGATATCTGGGTACAGATGAGCACAAAATACTGATCTTGCATTTACAGAATTACAGTTCCAATACATAATGTATGTGTAGAAAACAGCCATGTGGTGCATGTTTCTTGTTATTGAAGCAACGTTCTTTAAATTAAAACAAAAGAGCTATGTAATAAATACTGTATTCATATTTTGGAGTATTTCAAATCCACTAAAGTAGACTGGTCAAAGCATTACTTTTTCTATGTAAATGATATTCTTAATTTTTAAAAAATGACAATTTTGTACTCACCGTAAGACTACTGTCCAAAGAGAATCTTTTTCCAAACTCCTTTTTGACTAGTTGCTGTTTTTTGTCCATGGTTGAAGATTCTTTATTGTGTTCTCTTTTAGACACAGCAGGCTTTTCTTATTTTCCCTGAGGAAAAAATATTCAAAGATGCATTTTTAAAATATATATATGCTATTTTGTTGTCTTAAAGAAAAAATAACACTACTAGAGTACTTTCTTTTTTCAGTCAACTTCTGTTGCTTCTGTTTGAAAGCTTACAACACATATTTAAATTCCACAACATTCTAGATTTCTATGTTCTTAGACAATTAAATTTTTTTTAAAGCAGGCAATCAAAAGGCATTGGTTTTCACGTCTGGGAAAGAAAAGCATTTAAATCTTTTAGCGGTATTTTTCTTACATGGCTGGGAATTCTTCTAGCATTCTTGGACCATCCCAAATTATCACTCTTGCTCTCTAGAAATGTTATGTACATTTTAAATAGTGATATATACTTTAACACATTTTTAAAAGTCTGAACACAGTTTGTAAAATTATGTTTTTATTCATAGACAATTTTAAAATGTAAACATGTTTTGATGCATGTTTTTTCATTGTCAAAACACAGTGCACATTTATTTATTTATTTATTTATTTAGATTTGTATAGCCGGCCAATCACCAAACTGCCTCTGGGAGGCTGACAATCCAATTGCACATGACCCTGTATAAAAAGACCCAACATTAAAAACCTTATATGAAACACATTGTTAAAATCTTCGTAACATATAAACTAAACAAATAGACTAAAGACCTGGATGGCGATTAGCATGTTCAGATTAGCCAACGGGGTGAGGATTTCTGAGAGAAGACACACACCACCCTTTTCCCAATCATGCAGAGAGCAAAATGGACACCTTTAACACAAAAATATGAATACAGTGAACTATTCCATCCAAAAAGCTGAACTGACTAGGCAGACAAAAGCTGCAAAGAGATTTCTACCTCTTCCCTCAGGTTGGGAAGGAGCAATCCTTCATTTGAGAAAGAGATCATATAAATGCTGAGCTAATTGGTGTTCACTAGCATAGACAGTGAAACACAACAGAATCCACATCAGGTGAATCGGTTTTGAAGGACCTGCAATTGTAAGACAGGACACAAGGTTGTGGTAATAAGCTCTGCCAAAAACCTTTGTCCACTGATTGGTTGCCTGAATGAAACTTACATGCATATGGTCAGGACAGGCATTCAATGAAGAAGACAGTTTACTGCCACAGTTCTCAGTAAATGCATTCTTCAGTAACTGAACTGCTGTAGAACTGAAAAATCCTTGTCTATGGAAACTAACCTGAGACTTGTCATGAAATCACAATTAGCTGTGACTGCATCAGATGAGTGGGACTACCCTATCCTGGAACCTGGCCTGAGTGGCAGCTTCCAACAGACACCTAAAACTACATGATGCCAAAAGACATTGAGTATCAAGAATTTTTTAAAATGGAAATATTTTAAATCTGTTTTCAATCTGTTTTGAATGTTTTTATTGCCTTGAATGCTTTTAACTTATTTTGGATTATTTTAAATTTACTAGAAATTGCTTGGGGAGCATTGGGGAGCAGAAAGGTGATGAACAAATGGTTTAAATAAATACATATATGCACATCTCTTGCATACCTCTGTCAGTTCAAGGAAAGGTAACTTTGGTGAGCTTTCCCAGTGTTTTGGAATGTGAAAGAAAACAGTGAAAGGAAGCAAAGAGGTTCTTCAAGTTGAAACAGTTTTGTCAAGCAACAGTAAACATTTGCTAAAATTAAATGGACAACCTTGCAACATGGCTACATTCATATAAATTGTCAGGATCTGAGGCAGTTTTGGTATTTGCATGAATGAATTCCCCAAAAGAAGCTTTGGTGGTTGCAGGATTGGACCAACAGCCTGGAAGGCAGGTCTAGTGCTGCAGGGTTGGGTCTTTACTATGCTGTAGCTCAGGGGTGCCCAAACTGCAGCCTGTGGGCCTAATTGGCCCCCTGCATATAATTAATGCAGCCCACGGTGAGCACCTGGACCGCCTTCACCCGCCCCCACCACCTGACATCAGCAGTGGTGGCGACTGAAGCAGCAACTGCACCAGTGGTGGGATGTAACAGGTTCTCACCAGTTATCCAGATCCGGTAGTAACTTTTCACAGTGTCCCGGAGAACCAGTAGCAGCTTTTGGGGGGAACCACCTTTGGGGCTTACCTTTTCACTGGCTCCCCCTCTGGGCATGTGCGCCAAGCACTTGGTGTGCATGCACACCTACAGTGCTTGGTGTGTATGCACGGCCTCCTTGCTGTCCTCCCAAGCGGGGAGGAGGAAGAGAAGCTGCTAGCCTGAAGCTCCCTATAGCCTGCTCCCCAGGGTAAGTGACTCATCTTTGGATGTGGTGTGTCTGTGTGTATTTTAATGTGTATTTAATATCTTTACCTATATTGGCCACAGTTCCTAAAAAGGCCTGGTGGACGGTTTGGGTGAGTGGGTGTATTTTAATGTAATTTTTATTTATTTATTTATTTATTTATTTTATTTAATTACGGATTTGTGTTTTGGGTGGGTGGGTGGGTTGGCTGAGGGAGGTGTGTGTGTGTGTGTGTGTGTGTGTGCTTATTTTTATTTTATTTTATTCTTTGGCCCCACCCATGACATCATGACATCATGATGTTAGCTCCGCCCACACTGTGATGACATCACGGTGGAGTAGTAAAATTTTTGACATCCCACCACTGGACTGCACTTCTTCCAGGCTGCTCCAAGCAGCCTCTCACTCGATCCTTTCCCCTCAGCAGCCTGTGCTGAAGTCGATTGCTGCCTCGGGGGAATTTTTGGAGCCTCCTGCAAGTCAAAATTTGTGGCGCCCTCAGGATGACTGAAAAAGATTCTCCGCTAGGTAGCTGGATATTAAGATGGGCTTTATATTACCCCCTTTTCCTTCAAGCATATAGGATTTCCTCTGATACTTATTCAATCCTTGCAACAACAAAATTGTGCAATCTAGGTCATGCTAAGAAATGGTCACTGGCGCAAAATTGTCTGCGATGTAACAACTGTATGGAAATTTGCAGTCTTTGCAGTAGGACTAGTACAAAAACCTAGCCTGCAAATCTGTTCCTTTTGAAATAAAAGCTAATTTGTAATTTGTGAATAGAGAAAACATTCACAAAATCCATACTGCCGTAGCAAAAGGGCAGTATCAAAAGGTGCTATTATTGAGTAAATGCTAATGGGCCAAACCACATCAGAGGCTCATTGCTCATCTCTCAGATACCTTAATTGGAGTACATTTGCCTCATTTGTTAGCCCTTGTTCACTTGCTTTCTTCAAAAGGGGGAAAGCCAAAGAGAAGAAGCAGCAACTCCATTTTCCTTGATTTTCTGTGGCCCCATAGAAGACTTCTTGCTGAAGGTCTGCCCAAAATCTGGAGTCAATGGGGTGCCACCATGTTGCTTGGTTCCATGATCAGGTCATTTATAGCTTCCTACTATTTCCTCTAAATTTCTCCTTGCATTTGGTACCTGAACAGTCCCCCTACCTCAGTTCTGTGGCTGTAGCCATCTGTATGCTAAGAGTACTGTACTTTCATTTCCCATGGAAGTTTATTGCATAGAAAACCATTTTATTACACAACATAATATGTATATACTATAGTTTCTATAAGACTACAGCAGAATGTTCACTGTGAACCAACAGTATTAAATGATAGTCTTACCTCTTCATCCATCAGATTAACAGGTTACTCTCCTGTAACTAATTTTTATCTTTCCAGAAGCTTCACTGCCCAAAATATTGTAGTCATTGTTTCTCCACAAAGCATGGGAACATTTTGACTGGGGTTTAGAATCAGGTCATTGAAATTATTATATATTAACATGCCCATTACCCACCCTTCTCTGGTATTCAGTAGCTGACACTAAATAGATAATAATTCAACCATTCTCTTCAGAATTTTTGGCTGCTTTTTAGAACCATGTGAAAAGGAAAACAGAAAACACGTTGTCTACAGTAATTCCACCCTTGTAAGGAAACAGAAGCAACAGCACTGGAGTATGGTTCTGAAAAACATAGGAAACTATCACACCTCAAGTCAGGGTACATCTTGATTTGCAAAAAGTTGTACATTTGTGTTGGTTTTGCCAGGTTAGAAAATGATTTAAATACCAAGGAATACATGACACATAACTGGAGCATGCATTATCTTGGAAAAACATGGTTTACTTTAAACCAGGAGTTCTCAACCTTTTGAAGCCAGGGGCCGAGTAACTCTCCCTCAGAAAGCTTCGAGGGCTGGACAGCCATTTTGTCCTTCCTCCACCACATGGCACTTCCTGGTGTGGTGGAGGCAGTGGGGGCCCATATGAAATGGTGCCGAGGGCTGCATTCAGCCCACGGGCCACAGGTTAAGAATCCCTGCTTTAAACTACCCAGCAGGGGCCATTCATTTTGTACCAATTCCTAAACTGCTGTGTGCAGGTCTTTATCATTGCTTATTGTGTATTCTACCTCTTGCCCCATAAAGTTTGCAGGATTTCCTGTAGTCTTGAAATTGTTCTGCCCTGATGCTTACTGTTATAGCACTAGGAGAGTTCAACGGTCAGCTGTCACAGCAAAAACAAAAACAAAAAACAACCAAATAAACCAAATGACATAACGCTATAACAGTAAAAAAAAAAAACCTTACCATGTGTTAAGCACAAAGCAGTGGCAATGGGGACTGCACCCAAATGGCTCTGCAGCAGAGGTGGAGGCAATAGTGGTGATTGTGGTGGCAGCAGATTCACCCTCTTTCAGAATGGAGGTCACCAACAGTGGGGAAAAGGAAAAAGAAAAAGCCCTACGGTAGTCTGGAGAGGAAGAGGTAAAATCTGGAGGATGATTAGCTGCCCAGACTGCAGGCTTAGAAACTCATTCAGGCAAGGTTACTTCCAAGGATGTAGAAACCTAGTCAAGCACCATGTGACCTTTACCTGATTAAAAAAAAACCCTATAAGAACCCTGATCCTTTTAACAATTAAGAAGCACCCTCAGTTAAGCACTCTCTAGTAATCTGTTACTAGTCATGAGACCTGGCAGATAATACCAGTGTTTTTACCCTGGTCGAGATCCTACCATTCTCTTTAACTGAATGATCCTTCTTATGTGGAGACAATAAAGATTGAACCTGAGGCCTCCACATGTTAATTCCATGCTTTGGGACAGAGCAAGAGGCTATTTCTGAACTACATCTCAGCTTGTAGTTTCTATGCATGTTTTCAACAGGTTTGTGAACAATTATATAAACATTTTTCAGGTTGCAATGTAATTTTGTTAGCAGCCAGCCACCTTAAACAACCATTTTTGTCCAGTAGTTCCAAGTCAGATTGCACACTGATATCTAAGACTCTCTGTTTAAAAATGTCCTTCGCCTGAGTGGCCACTGAGAGCAAATACTGAACTGAAAACCCATAATGAGAAATTAATTCACAGAGTTGACTGACCCAGGATTTGGGATGATCCCACTTTATCTGTTCAGTTAAGCATAATTTGGGAAGCCTATTAGAGTCCATTGATTGAATCCTCAACCACTATGAGAATGTTTTAAATACTAAATGGCTATACACGGAGTGGAAGTCCAATTCTGCTCTGACCGCAGGGGCAGACGTATTGCTATCAGTTCCTAAAATACTTCTTAGGAGTCAGAATTGCATTTGTTCCAGAAATGGGGCTCTATTTAGACCCCACAATTCTGCCCCATATGACACCATTGGGACAATTTTTGCCCCAAACACTTTTAAAATTGGGGAGAGGGTTCCAGGATGATTATAATTAAATAATTTATATAGTCTCTTTGTATTTATGGCAGCCCTTGACAAAATTATCTTAAAATTATTTAGCCATATCCCTGTATTGGAGAAACCACTCCAAGACAGTTAAAAGTGCTAACTTGTTCAATAGGTTTCCTATTTATCTGCCAATTATAAATCTTGCTTCTCCTACTAAAAACCAAAACTTTGGATTTGCTTTTGTTGATATTTTAAAAATTTTGATCACAATACAGTATGTTTTTAGTTTTTGAAGGAATCTCCTCAGACCTATTTGTGAGTGAGCCATTAAAATCATATAATCAGCATATAGAAGAGTATTAATGAGTTTGTCAAGAATCTTTAACATATAGGTCTCTGTATCAAACAGGAATCCTGGTAAGTCATTAATATAAAGATTAAAAAGCATTGGAGCTAAAATGCAACATTGTCTGATGCCTTTAAAAATAGGTATACTCTTCGTTAAGGAACCATTTACACCAGTTCGTACTTTCAGGTATGTATTTGAATATAGAGTTCTAACCAAGAATAAAAGTCTAGGTTCCATTTTTAGCATAACCAATTTCTCTCACAACATATTTCTGTAAATCGAATCAAAGACTCCTCTAAAATCTATAAATGCAGCAAATAATTTCTATTTCTTAGTTGTTTTGTGAGAATGTGATATAAAATAAAACTATCTATTGTAGATCTTTCTTGTCTAAAACCAGCTTGTTCCTCCACTAAAATATTATTTTCCATAACCCAGTCTATTTTATTTATTTATTTATTTATTTAGATTTATATCACTGCCCACTCGCCATGGTGACTCAGGGCATCTTACAATCAGCAAAACAACACCGCACCAAAAATATTTAATACATTTAATTAATATATTTTGCTCAGCAAATGCTTGGCATACATTTTGGCCACTGTTCTGATTAGGCTTATCAGTCTATAGTTTTTAGGGTCACCTTTGTCAACTTTTTGGTAAACTGGCACTATAGTGGCAACATCCCATCCAACTGGAATGAAACCTGTATTATTTATAAACATAAAAAGTCCAACTAGCAGAGGGGCCCACCAGTCACAATGAGTCTTAAAAAGCTCTGGAGGTATAAAAAAAATCTTCCCCCTGAGCCTTATTAGACTTTAAAGATTGAATAATGATTTTTATTTCAACCACAGAAACAGGAGGCCATGGTGGAAGGCTATTAATAGAAGGAAAATCTGTGCTCAGATTGTAGGTATGGCCCAGATTTCAGTTAGAAAACAAATTGGCATTATAATCTTCTCAAACTGAGGCTGGACTGGAACTGGAATATCTACCATAACTGGAATTTGCATTCCTTTAACAGACCTGCTACCTTGTTCCAGAAGAAAACCAAATTTGTCCCTTTAGCCCAGACTTCCAGCTCAGACCATAATTTGGGTTTATAGGCTAATTAATTTCTTATATTCATGCTTTTTTAAAGCATTTTTGTATGATTTTTTCTATTAGGGTGTTCCAGAGCCTGACGCATAGAGGCACTCAGATGTTTTCTGCTATGTATGCAGCCATAGTCATACCAGTTTGATCTGGTTTGTTGTTGATATTTCCCAGGAAGTTTATGTGTTAGAATGTTCCTCAAGGTAAAGCATAGGTCAGCGTAAGAGATCAAAATTTTTATCTGAGCCTAGTCTAGAGGAAAAAATCGAGCTTTTCCATATCTGAGCCTATTCAGAATCTAAAAAGGTTTTTAAAGACTTAGTATCAACCTTGGTCCAATTTAATTTTCTTTCCTGCTTCACCTCAAAGTTAGCCAATATCCCCTTATCATGGGATGTATAAGGCCTTGTATCCGAACTGGCTTTAAATGAGACTGTAATTGGCTGGTGGTCACTGTCCTCTCTCATAAGTGCCTGTACACCAGAAAAGTGCCTGTACACCAGAAATCTTGTTCCTAGAAACACAAATATAGTCTAACACACTGCTAAAGTTACCCGCATGATAGGTAAAGGGGTATTTAAGAATGGGATCCTTAACACTTAGTATATAAAGATTACATTTGTAGATCAGAGAGGCCAACATGGTTCCTGCTGTATTTCTTTTTTGATTACTCGATCGCCATGGAGGATCAGTTGTCAAGTAATCCTGGGGTAAAGCACCCTGGTGTACAAAGTCCTGTAGGGAATTCCCTAGTCTGGAGTTAAAGTCTCCTGCAAGTATCAGCGTAACCTTGGGATATGTTTTATTTAACTTTACTACTACCTCCTCTAAGTTTACCCAAATAATTGTTGGGAAATATGAAGATATATAAGGAGGAATATAAACATTCAATAATATCACTACAGTAGAGACATAAGAAAATTTGACAATAAGATAGTTGGAAGAGTGGTATCCCAGGTTCAATTTCTGTCCTTGCCAACCCAGCTCAGCTTTGGCAAGGATAATTAACCCTCCTGATGCCCACCCTTCAATTTTATATTTTTCTGCAGGGGTAGACTAGAAACTAAAGCCTGCTAATTTAGCCTCAACTTCCTCTTCAGTCAACCAGGTCTCCTGAGGTACAATAATCTAACCTTGATAGAAACTCCATCAGATCGCCATCCAGTGTTCTGGTCTTCCATCCAGCAATATTCCAGGACAATAGCTGGATGAAATCTTTCTGCTGGGATTTTCTGGGGAGATGTGGCAGGGTGTTTATATTATAAGTTGGAACACAGGAGTTTTCTAATCATCTCAAAGTAATAATATTATCCAGGATACCATCAATGTCATAAAATATGCACTGATTAGAACTCTTTTTATCTTCAACTCCACTTGGCTGTTGGGTGGGCTCCAATAAGCTTTGTGGAGAATGATTGTTTACTATTACAGGTTGACAAGCTGAACTAATAACAAAGTGATTAGGAAGTGTTGATAGGTGCAGAGTGATTGTATTGAATGCAGAGGTGTGCGAAACTGTAATAGGTAGAAGTTTAGGATTTTCTTTCTCCTCCTTATCCAATGAATTCTGCTGAGATGATACTTTAGTTGTGGAAAGCTCAATTAGTGGTTCTGCAGTGGCCATAGTAGCCAGGAGTGTTTTCTTAAAACTTCAAAGGACCTAATGAATGTGGCCTCTTCTGCATCAGACTTGGTGTCCTTTTGAATGTTCATATTCCCATCATCTGATCTGGCCAGGGGCAAACTGAAGACAGAAACACTGTTGTTAACAACAGACTTGGTGTTTGACAGATTGCGTAGAGCAAAAACAACAGGACTGATCAAAGGAGTTACCACTCCATCACGAAAAACCTTAGTTGGGACAATCTGAATGGATGCAAGGAAAGATCTCATTTTAAGCAACATGTGAGGTACGGTAGATTGCTTAAAGGTAGATAAGATTCACTTACTGCCAACCGAGCTTGGTAGCCACTCAGCTGTAAGCAAGTCTATCTGGTTAAGATGGCAACGTAGGAGTTGTCCCAGAGAAGTTATGATTGATCTTCTAGACCACCAATGACTGAAATTAAGGCTGTTCGTAGTTATATTAAGGCCAACCTGGTTCAATTGCAAAGAGCAGGCCAGTGAGGTATTTTCACTATGCACTTGGCAACCTCCATTGGTACATAAATTGCCCTCTTTTTTAGCTTGAGATTTATTTTCCTTTTGTCATAAGGGAGGTTGTTTAGCTAGATAATCCATTTAGCATGGGAGAGATTGTGAGGGAGAGTTGATACAGAATCAGCCCAGGCTATTAAATCACCCTGTTGCTGTTTCCCTGCTTCACACTCAAGAGTTCCACACAAGAGTCCCAGGTGCATTAGGAGTAGGGATTGGGGGGGGGGGGGCTTAAGGTATCTTCTTGCATAAAGAGTTCATCAATTTTTGTTGCCTTGACTGACTTTAAAAGATGCTGAGAACTTGGGCTTGCTCTTTGATCTTTTTTCTCTTTTCCATTTCTAAATTGGCAGGTTTTTTCTTTTTTTTTCCTTTTGTCCTTTCCTTTTGTTACCCAAATTCCACCTTCACCTCCAAATAATTTGTTTCGGCTAGGCTATTTCCATCTGGGTCATGGACAGAAAAACAAAGGCTTGCAAATAAAATAAAATAAATAGAATGTGAATAAAATGAGGGCCACACCCCACCAGCCTGAGTCAGTATTCATTCAGTGTTCCCACTGGATGGAAAAAATTCCAATACACTTCCAAAGATAGGCTCAAAGCATGGTTATAACAACTCCCTGATAAAATGCCAGGGAGGCAGATCTCAACAAGGCTAAAAACACTGATAATTTAAAATAAGATTGAATCTAAAAGACCTTTCAGGCTTGTATTAAAAGCTGCAGAAAAGAATTGTTTTAAAATCTAAGATAAAACTTTATAGTTGTTTAAAAGAGCTATTTAAAACTATAAAACTAATTTAAAAGATAAAAAGTCATAGAGCAGCACAGAGAGAAAAACATTGCTGCTTCACCCTACCGGAACTGGAACCGAAATAAATAAATGCTAAGCAGCCAAACCATGCTCAGGGTTACAGTATTGCAAGAGAAGAATAACTGAGAGCTAAAATGTACATTACAGATAATCTTAAATCAATTACTGAAAACTTCAGATAGTTACTAATGAAGCTATTCACAAATCTTGCACTTTGCAAATTACCTCGCTTTGTTTTGCCACTGGTCATAGCTGACTGGATAGTTCAATGGTTTAAGTAGAGGTTGGGAGTTCAATTCCCCCCTGTGCCTCCTGGGAGAACAGTCTGGCTATGAAGTCATGGGCAAGCTGCATAGTACTAAAAGAAGGGAATGGTAAAGGATACACTTCTGTGTATCCTTTACCTAAAAAATCCGGGAAAGGGTCACTATAAATGTAAATTGGTATGAAATTATTATTATTTTATTGGGAACTAACTGCAGGATTCATTTGTAAGTAAGATTGCTCATTTACAAAGGTCTGCTGGAAGTCTGTGGTACAAAACATGAGCAGATTGTAGCTTCTAATGAAGTACTATCTCTAAAGGAGGGGTGGCCAAACTACGGCCCATGGCAAGCAGAAGCAGGTGTATTTATGACAGCTGTAAAAAGACAGCCATAAAATGCATTACGGCTGTTGTAAATGCACCTGCTTCCACTTCCGGTAGCGGCAAGGGTGGCAGCGGCCCACATGAAATAGTGCCACAGCCCAAGAGCCTTAGTTTGGCCACCATCCCTTAGAGATAGTACTTCACTAGAAGCTCCAGAGGACCTTTGTAAATTAGCAATCTTACTAACAAATGTAGTCTGCAGTTAGTTTCCAATAAAATATAATAATTTTTATGACAGCCATGGGCACGTTTTATGGCAGTGTTGGCGGTAGAAGGAACCACATGACCAGCCCGCTCTACTGTCTAGAGGGCATGGTGCAGCCTGTAGCACAAAACGTTTTGGAACCCCTGCTCTACTCTAAGGTATAGTTTGACTATCATTTCTGACTCCCAGCATTTCTATGGCATTAGCAACACAACTATAATTTGAGACCTGCTTGATATGTCTGAAGGAGCAGCTTCCCTTAGTTTACACCTTCCCTTACAATAGATTAATCTGGTAGCTTTATAGTAAATCATCTTTCCTTCAGAGCAATCCTCTGAAATATATCCTGTGCAGACAATATATCCGAGGAGAGAGCATAAGTGTGTACAAAAACTGATCTAAATTCAAAACAACACATTTCTATGTACAATGCTGATAAGTGAAATCTCATGAAGTACCCTTTCAACATTTTATGCAGTTTGACTGGCCTCAGATTTCAACACATGTCTCAGCAGCTTTTTCCTGAACCTTCAAAGAAAACAAGATGACCTTCATAGGTCTTACATCAGTGATGGGATGATAAAAAATTTAGTACCCCACCCTGACGTCATCACAGTGGGGGCGGAGCTAACGTCATGACGTCATGGGTGGAGCCAACGTCATGACATCATGACGTTGTAGGCGGGGCCAAAAATAAAATAAATAAAATAAAAATAAAACACACACACACACCCCTCAAACCCCCCCCAAAACCGTTAATAAAATAAATAAATAAAATAATAATTAAATAAAAATACACCCAAACACCCACCCACCCCAAACACAAACCCCACTTACAATGGGGACCGTTGGGGCTGGCCCCGAGCCTTGGTGCCCGGCGCCGCGCCTAGCCGGGCGGCCCAGCGCTCCCGGCCGCAACTCTCCACGGGCGGCCCCGAGCCTCGGCGCCCGGCGGCGCGCCTTGCTAGCCGGGCGGCCCAGCGCTCCCGGCCGCAACTCTCCACGGGCGGCCCCGAGCCTCGGCGCTCCACGGCGCGCCTAGCCGGGCGGCCCCGAGCTGCCCATGGAGAGTTGCGGCCGGGAGCGCTGGGCCGCCCGGCTAGGGACACCGCCGGGCGGCGAGCCTTGGGGCGCCCGTGGAGAGTTGCGGCCGGGAGCCCTGGGCCGCCCGGCTAGGCACGGCTCCTCCTCCTAAGCCCTCCGCCACTGCCAGAGCCACTTCAAAATGGTCCGGCTCCGGCAAAAACAAGTGCGCATGCGCAGAAACAGAATCTGACGCATGCGCAATTTAAAATTGCAGCACGCATGCGTCAGATTGACTTCTGCGCATGCGCACTGAATTGGAGCCATTTTGGCTCCAATTTAAAAAAAAAAATTTCTTTTTTTCAGGCGTCCGGAACCGGACGCCTTAAAAATAGACTACCCTCTCGGAGAACCCTCCGAAATTGTTCTTACCGGTTCCAGGGAACCGTCTGGAACCGGGGACATCCCATCACTGTCTTACATGTACTGTAGCTTATTCCCATACTATTTGTATCTCTCAACTCCCCCCCTTGCCCTCTTCACCATTTACAGCAGGGGGTGGCAACCCATGGTCCGTGGGCCAGATCCAGCCTTGGGCACCAAATAATCTGGCCTGTGCCTTCGCTCCAGCCTCCGCTGCCATTGTCGGAAGCAGTTGCAGGCACATTTACGACAACCACAGACATGTTTATGGCAGCCACAAACACATTTACGACAGCCGTGTATGCATTTACGGCAGCCACCACTGCATTTATGGCAGCTGGGGGTGCATTTACGGCAGCCACAGATGTGTTTATGGCAGTGTTTACAGTGGGAGGACCATCAGTCCATTCCCCTCAACTATCTGAGGGAGTGTGACCCAGTTCCTGACATAAAAAGGTTGCCAACTCCTGATTTACAGCTTCCTTGGGTGTCTACTTTTGACTCAGTGCAAATGTGCAAAGTATGTGGCAGTACTATTGCCCCTTCATCTATCAAAAAAGCCCTCATTGAAAAGAAAATGACAAGGCAGCTGGAGTAGCAACAGGAAGGCCCCTTTTCATGAAGTGGAGAAAGACCCATAGCCAAAGGCCAGCTCCTAAAACTTTTAAAGGCAGCTCTTTCTACTACGTCCAAGTGGAGCATCACTCTCCAACAGAGCCATAGCCAGGATTCTAGCTGGGGGGGGGGATTTTTCAGGAGGGGCAAAAAATTTCAGGAGTAATAATGTTACACTCAGATATATAACATTGGCACCACATGGGGGGGGGCTGTTAGCTCTGGAGGGTTTTCGTGGTGGTTACAGCTCTGCTCTCCAAAGACCAGTATGAAAGATTGCCTGTGCCAAGGTATGTGTAATTTTTGGTTGCTTTTCATAGCTCTCTCCTTTCTACCACAGTATGCAAGACCTCCATATCTATATTTCTCTTTTTAAAATGACCAAGTCCATCTCCATCATATGGTTAGCCTATTTTGTCTCTGTAACCTGTTACTTCTGTCCTCTGACTCATTCAGGCTTGTTCTTCTTTCAAGCTTATTTTTCATAGCTCATAGCACTGTCATTGTGCCTTCACCTTGTGAGGTGGGGAAGGGGGTATTTTGGTCCATACATTGGTAGTCTCAAGGATTGACTACTGTAATGCACTCTTCATGATCCTGCTCTTGTCCTTGATAAGGGGACTAAAAATCCAGAACACTGAAGAGCAATTGATTTCCATGGTGAAGTAATTTGATCATATCATGCTGGTTCTGGCTCCCCATTCCTTTCTGCATCAGGCACAAGGTGTTAACATTGGCATACAAAGCTCTAGAAGATGGTTTAGGATCTTGCTATCTGATGGAAGTCTCTCCCAAAGAAGGTCTACATGTACCACTTGAACTTCACAACACAGAAAAAGGCAAAGAATCCCCTTACACCAGTGATGGCAAACCTTATAGAGACGGAGTGCCCAAACTGCAACCCAAACCCCACTTATTTATCACAAAATGCACTCCCATTGGGCTGCTTGGCAGAGGGGCAGGGCAAACTCTATGCTGGGGAGACAGCATACATGCCCACAGAGAAGGCTTTGAGTCCCCCCTCTGGCATGCGTGCCATAGGTTCGCTACCCCTGCCCTATACTTTGGAACACTTTGCCTGTGAAGCTGTACCAGGCCCCATTCCTGGATATATGTAGAAAACACATTAAAATAACTCTGTTTAGGGAGGCTTTCAAGGATCTTCTCCCTGCAGCCAATTAGTCTAATTCAGGGATTCTCAACCTGCAGCCCATGTGCCAGACGCAGCCCGTGGCATCATTTCATGTGGCCCCCCACTGCCTCTATCACACCAGGAAGTGCCATGTGGTAGAGGAAGGGCAAATGGCCATCTGACCCCCGAAGCTGTCTGAGGTAGCATCACCCAGGCCCTGGCTTAAAAAGGTTGAGAACTCCTTGTCTAATTAGTCTAATTGTCTTTGTGTTGGTGGTTTAAGTTCTATTTAATTTGCCTCCTCTGTGGTGCTGGGGAGGTTAAATGTATTAGATGCATTTTTATTTTATAACATGTCACTGTCAGATTGTTTTTGTGTTGTATTATCTTGCATGTTTGGGCTTTAATCATTTAAACAGCCCAGCAAGGGAACACTTCCCAGATGGGTGATAGAAAAGTGTATTAATTAAATAAATAATAAACAGTTCAGTTCTAGCAAAATAAAATGTATGAAAAGATTTGCAGTTCAGTGCTTTAACAAGCAATTTGAGAGGATAGCTCTGTTTACCTAAGAGAAAGTGGTATGGAGTGGAATGACATGATAGGTTTGAAAGTACAGCTTGCTGTATTGGCACTGAGACATTTATCTCATTTGTTTGCTGTGTGAGAAATGTAGTTCATCTGATGGCATTTGCTGTTCTTATTATTATATTCCACAGTAACAAGGCAATGAACATTAAATAGACACAAAAGAACCAAAGGCAATAACCTTTTCAGCATTTCATACTTTGATTGCCTCTGTTTTTATCATGAGGTTTTCTTGAGCCACGCTGTAGGAAAAGAATAAACAGTCTTCAAATTATACCAAGTAAGACTGAAAAGGTCAAAGGAATATTTTGCTACTCATTCATTTGTATGATACAGACAAGGCAATTAGGTTGCAAAACCAAACTATGGGGTAGAGTTCAGAACAGATGTGATCAAGAGAACTGGGGATTCCTGTAGAGACAAATGACAGATGGAGTAAGATTTTGGGATGTTTTGCAGTATTTAACTTTACTCTTCTGATCCTCCAAAATGATGATATGCAATGCAAGGGCCCTATGGGTTAAATAAAAACCAGGGACTGTTGCCCACTAACTCTAGGCAAAAAATTATTAAACAGTGGGGTCTAATAGCTAATGCTGAAATTAATCTAGATGTGTTACCAAGATTTAATCTATTATAATCTAATCCTCATGTTATGATCTCATCTCAAATGTATTAACCAATTCACCAAGTTAGTCAAATTAGGCATCTTGAAAAGAAAACTATTTGGACTAAAAGGCCATGCCAGTGATTTTTCTGTACTCTTTGCATCAGAAGTAATTTATATCAGCTTTCATGTGAAAAGAAGGGATTATATAGACTGCAGGATGAAATCCAATTAACTAAATGAGACTGAAGAACTCTTCCAGTGGAACTTCTGGATTTACTGGATTTTCTCAACCCTGAGCAAGTGCTATGAGAAAACTATTTCCATTAAACTTAGAGGTTGACAAAAGCTTGAAAACAAAAGTTTTCAACAACAACAAAAAGAGTTCACTGAGTTGACTCTTCTGCAAGTTCAATTGATTCAAATGGTCCTACTCTACCTGTGATTTACTGTGCTGCAGTAAGTCACAATGAGAGTAAACCCATTTGAATCAGTTAAATTTACAGAATAATTGACTGAGCAAAATTCCACTTATCCAGTGGGCCTACTGTACAGATGCAGACAGCGCTGACGCTACAAAACAGAGATGAGCACTGAACCCTAGAGTTGGCTACAACTGGCTTTTGAGCAAGGGTGACCTTTACCTTACTGTACTGTAGTTGTTTTCTTATGATTGGGTTTCAGCCACAGATTACTGCCTAAGAGAGAAGGAGAAAAGTATGTTGTTGGATTTAGCTCTGAAACACTGTGCCAACAATGAACCACATTAGATGCTGAAGAGTATTTAGGCAACAGCAGTAACACTGACCTGGTTAGCAAAACCAGTAATGAGTTTAAATGATGACAAGAAACCCTTGTGTGTTTGGTGTGTCTGTCTCTGGAATAGTAATTTTATATTTTTCTGAAGGATGTAAACCATTACCACAAAGCTTTTCAAATGAATTGCAATGATGTGAAATAGAGACTGAGGAGCACAAGCTCTGTACAATGAAGTCTAATAAAAAGAGTGGTACCGTTTCCCCAGGGTATATGTGGAAGACTTGTGATATTAAAGAATACAGTGACTGAAGCACTCTAAAATATACTATGGGGAGCAATGTATCAAAGACAGCCATGGAATAATTGGTTTTCTCTTCCCTTGATCTCTTCTGGTTTTCTTTTTTCTGCATTTATGGTGTCTGGCCCAAATTATATAGTTACTACGCTGAGAGGTTTGCTTTGGAAAAATATAAATAAGAGTAATGCTTCCCTTCCCCACAGGCAATCAGCTGCTAGCTGGGAGGGGTTTATTTTATGTTCTCTTAAGAGATATTGGTGGTTGCAGATGGATTCTCACCATCTGCCAGAAAATGACTAAAAATGTAATTTAAAAAAAATGCTCAGGAACTGCTACTTATAGTGTATAAATCTTCTAATTATTTGTCACCCAACCCATTTCTTTTACCCCGTCTACATTTGCTTATTTCAAGTGAAACAAAGAGAAATTGTTGTTGTTCAGTCGCACAGTCGATTCCGACCCTTTGCGACCCCATGGACCACTGTCCGCCAGGCACCTCTGTCCTCCACCATCCTCCTCAACTCGCTCAGTTCTGTACCCATTGTCTCTACAATACCATCTAGCCATCTCATTTTTGGCCGCCCCCTTTTTCTTTTGCCTTCCACCTTTCCCAGCATTAAGGCTTTCTCAAGTGAATCCTCTCTTCTCATTTGTATAGGTATAGCAGAACATTAATAACATTGGGGTTAAGGATGATGTATAAGACAGAGACACTGGAAGCATTTTTAAAATATCTGTTTTGAAACAGCTTTGTGACAGATTTCACATGCATTTTGTTTATAAAACCAGCTGATTACTCTGCCAATTTATCGTATGATGAACTTCAGTTGTCTACATTAATGTTGATATATACAGTAAGCACCAATTGTCCCTCTCAGGTTCCTAGCTAGAGTTCCACTATCTAGGCTTGAAATCCATTGAAGGGCTTCATCTGTGGCACTATTCAAGTCCTCCACTGTGCCTCCAAACATCTGTAAAGGACACCTAAATATAATGTGGTACATGATTTGGTCTTCTTTTTCACAGTCACATTGGGGAGAGGACTTCCATCCCCACATGAAGAGAGTAGCTGTACATCTACCACAGCAGGTCCTCACTCTGTTCAGCATCCTCCACTGCCATCTTGGAAGGGAGAATCCAGCTGCCCATTTGCAGGGATTCTTGATTATGTGATGATGGGGAATCTGATATAGATGTCACCAGAGTTCCATCCAGGCATCTGAGATATTGAAATGGTTATTCTGTAGGTTGATTGCAGTGTGCCAAGCAGGGCGTCTCAATTTTAATCGTTGGGCTGAGGGGGGCAGTTATATCAGTATGGATTGGGAGGAGAGGATTGTTTAGTATTTTTATCCATACATTTAATAATACCAGTGATCTTCTTAGCTTCTATATGTTTTTAGCTTCATAAAAGCTGCTATTCTCTTTTTAAATCGAAAATGCTGTTTCTTATGAAACACAGTATCAAAGGAGTCAGGGTTTGAGACTTTCCCATGCTTGATTTCACTTTGTGAATGCCAGTGAGCACAGGAGGGTACTCTGTAGACCAGGGTTTGTCAACCTTGGATGTTCTTAGACTTTAATTACCAGAAGCCTTGATCAGCAGGTACATTGACTTAGGCTTCTGGGAAAAACTGCTGTAGATCAGCTTGACTGCTGAGATTGGTGCTGTCAGCATTCAGGCTGCCATCTTATGTAAAGCTAGGCATCTTTTTTTCCTGCTGACAATGTGGCTCAAGTGGCTAAGACGCTGTCTGGGAGGCGGAAGGTCAGCAGTTCGATTCCCAAGTACTGCAGGACGGAATGAGCTCCCGTCTTTGTCCCAGGTCCTGCCAACCTAGCAGTTTGAAAGCAAGAAATTGCAAGTAGATAAATAGGGACCACTTTGGTGGGAAGGTAACAGCGTTCCGTGCGCTCCGGTGTCTAGTCATGCCTGCCACATGACCATGGAAATGTCTGCAGAAGCAGACAACGCTGGCTCTTTGGCTTTGAAACAGAGATGAGCACTGACCCCTAGAGTCGGATACGACTGGCTTTCGAGCAAGGGAAACTTTTACCTTTACCTTTACCGGCATTTTGAAACATGGTTACAGAAGCACAATATTCCACATTCATAAATTGGAAGTTTATTATTATTATTATTATTATTATTATTATTATTATTATTATTATTATTATTATTATTATTATTATTATTATTATTATTATTATTATTATTATTATTATTATGAATTGAATTTCCTGCCATTTTAAATTGGAAGTTTAAGTATACATATATACATTGCACACAAATTTGAACAGAAACTTCCACCATGTAGAATTACCCAATGTAAGAGACTCCTAAAACATGATCTGTACCATTGTTGTAGGGAAAGGACAGAAGCAAAGACAGCTTGCTGTGGCTGTAATCCTTGTGAACCAAAATATTTTGAAGAGCTGTTTTGGATTTAATAAAATGATGAAGCAAACAGGACAGAAAATGCAACAAATACAATAGAGAATAAGACACACACTTTAATATCTTAGATAAATTAATGTTGCCATGTCTGCTCTGCAGTATGCAGCCTGGAAAGCAATCTTCCAATTTCCAAACCCTTTCCTTGGGTTAGGTAAAATGAAAAGCTATATTGAACCAAGCTCCATAAACATGTTGTGTTCATGTTTTCCAAAAGAAATTCCCTTGCTTTTTGAATTTTTAAAAAAGGGGAGAGCTGGGAACTAGCAATGCTTGTCACTGGAAACCAAGGTCAAAATCATCCATATAATGTTCAAGAAGGACAGGGAAGAAAGATAGCAAAAAACTCATTTGAAATTTGACTTTGAAAAAGAACCATACAGATACAGTATTAGAAACAGAAACCTGGGTGCTTGTTTGGTTAGGAAGGAGTTTAAAAGTTCTCCTCCTGAGTGCCAGCTAATCAGGTCTTGGCTGGCAGGGTCAAAAGTTCAGACTCCCCAGAGCTCACTGACACTGCAACAATGTATCTACATTTTAGAACCTTCCACACAAAATGTTTCACAGAAGCCTGTTCCACACTGTTTATAACAGCTACTGTTTTATCCTTTTGAGACACAGCACAACAGTGAGCAAATAGGAGGGGGGAAATAGCACTTTTCCTGCCCCTCCACAGAAGAACAGAGGAAGTGTTTAATTTCAATATCTGATATGCAGAAGGGGCTCCTTAGTTCCTTCAGCAGACTGGAAGATTACACCAGAAGAAGCCTTTAATGGCCACAAGGTTATCATATATACCATTCCCAGAATCCACAGTGCTGGAAATGGCATAGAGAGGAGCCCACTGAAACAAATGAATTTCTTGATAGGGTCTCAACAAGCACACATTGGGGGTAACTGGGACCATTCCCAGCATCCATAAAGTGTAGATGCCATATCAAAAAAGCAGACCAGCTTACCCCAAACTCCACAGAAACCAGACTTAATGCCTGTCTGGACATGTTTTGCATTAACATTTAGCAAATAGAAAGCAAGTTGCTGTTTTGACAGTAAGCACTGTAAACAAATGAAGGCACATATCTGTTGTCCATTCAGCCTTACAAACCACAGTGCTGTTGTCAAGTGGGGTGGGTGGATGGGTACCTCATGTTAAAAACCATTTCATCAAAGTGTAAAGAGGATTATAACATCTGTTAATCTTTTGTGCCTGTTATAATTAGGTGCTGTGGAGGAGTAATACGTTAAGGATTACTCTTGTAACACCTGTTCAAAGAACAGGCACCTGGGGCTGGCTAAAAATGGCACTCTGTAGGTAATGAGTAAAACATAAGTAGTTCAAAAATACAGTGTATACATGTTGGCAACCTTTAGCAAAGACTTTGTTTGCAATGGAACATACTGGAAGCTATTTTAATTATTTTAAAACACAATTTTCTGAGTTTTAATCCTAATATTTTATCATATAACTATTCCATTACAGTAGCTTATGAATTCATTGAATTACTGAATGTCTTAGCTACTTTCTGTTAACAATCTTAAATTACAATCTATTTAATTTTGTGAAATCAAAAACAAAACAGCATTAATATTATGTTTTTAAAAGTCAAAAATCTGAGGAAATGTAGCAGCTTTGGCTCTTAAAATGTTTGATAAACAACACCCTCTGCTTAAAAGTTTGATTCCAATATTATCCAATTTAATACAGACCCCCTCTTATCAAAATGCACCCTCTCCCCTCTTATGAGTTCAAACCTTTTTCTCACATACATAAGAATTATTAAATCTATAAACAAAGATACATTCCATACAGCTTGGGATATGCCTTAATGTGCTAGATGCATATGTTAGCAACATGCTAGGATTTCATGAGACAACATTTCAAACAATTGCTAACGTACTTAGAGTTAAATGCAGCAATCACTTTCATACCATTTGGCATATGCATCTCTGATGAAATGGTGTGGTGGGAGTAAAAGTTCAAATTCTTATATCTTCCTATGGAAACAAATCACACATGGCCAAAGTACTCACACAATATGTAACTTTCAGCAACAAAGTTGCTTTCACTGTCTGGATATGGCAACAATATTTGCCACTGGTATATCAGCAATGTTACACGAGTGCTTAGAAATCCACTCTCCCTCTAGGCCTGCGCCCTGATTGTTTAGGAATGTGCACCTGTTCTTTTAAAGCTGTCAGTTATGGAAACCAACTCAATGGCTCTGCTTAAAAATGTTTGCACTGTACAGATGTATAGTGGATGCACTGTATGAAGACCAAAGGAACAAATGACCCTGATTTTAAAAGGATTGACTGTCATATGCTGACACTGCTGTGGTTGATATCACATACTCAAAAATAACCACCGCCTTTAAGTCTCGATGCTCATGCTGTGGGAAATCTCTCTGAGCTTTCTGAGGATAACAGAGTTGGGAGGGGGTCTGTAGGACATTTAGCTCAATCCATCTAGCAATATCCAGAGCCTCCTGTGTCCCAGCAGACAACTACCCTACCTATGCTAGAAAAAGTAAAGCAGAGAAGAACCCATCACTCTCTGGTACCTGAGTGCTTTGTTAAGCTAAAGTGCTTTGTTAAGCAAAACGTTTCAAGACATATGCAAAATCTATGCTCCCTTGATTTTAGTCCATTAAATCCTATTGTTGCCTTCTTCTAAATTAGATAGTATTCATGTAGAATAAAATGCAATTACAACTGCTCATTGTGTGGGGTCTACGTTTCCTTTAAAGCAAACTAAAATTCCAACTGTAAATTTGTTTCTATTGAATTCAACCATGTTTTTCACTCTATCAAGTTTTGGACTCTTGATCTATGACCCTGAGGACAGTGATATCAAATCTTACTTTCCTATCATACCTCGGATGCCAATGTTACACCATAGGTCCCAGTTTAGAATGTAACTAAAAATCTTCATCTACAATATTCACAATACAAGAGAGGAGCTACATTGAAACAAGTAGAAAAAGGGACACATTTCATTAAACCTGGATTATGAGATATAGACCAGTCCATTGTGTTTACTGTGGGAAATTAACATAGTACCAGTGCAGTGGTAGCAAACATAACTGATGCACAAAGCAAAGAACACTCTATATTTTGGCAAACAAACATGTTTTTGTAAATAGAAAACATGTTTTAGAAAATTGTTTTTAGAGGCATCTAAAACAGATCAGCTCTCATACTTGAAATAGGTCACCCATGCTCAAAAGCCAGCCATATCCGACTCTAGGGTTCAGTGCTCATCTCTGTTTATAGCCAAAGAGTCAGCATTGTCTGCCACAGGCATGTCTACACAGAACACTGTTTACCTTCCTACTGAAGTGGTACTTTTTTATCTACTTGCAATTTCTTGCTTTAGAACTGCTAGGTTGGCAGGAGTTTGGACAGAGATAGGAGCTCACTCCGTCATGCAGTACTCAGGTCTCGAACTGCTGACCTGCTGAGCTTCCAGTCAGCATCTTAACCACTTGAGCCACTACTCCTTTAAAAGCTATAGCCATGAAAACAAATTTAAAACAAATAACACTTCAAGATGAAAAGGTTTAAAATAGTACAAATATACTGTGAATTTCTTAGAAAAATACAACTTTTCAAAATCCTCCTACATTTCTGTTATGCTTATGTTGCTATGTAGTCATTAACTCGACTTATTATGTATTTTCTCTGTGTCACAGAAAAGAAAGGGGGCACACAGACACTGCTGAATTTAATAATTTAGATAAGGTTGAAGCCTTGTAATCAATTAGTACTCTCAAAGAAAATAATTTGTGATGCTGATTTCCAGCTGCATAGACCCATTATGTGTATGCACCACCCAGGCCTCATCTGACTGGGAAAACAGACAGGATCCTTAAGTGGAAAATCTATCAAAAAAGCAGGGCTCAACCAAAACATTTGTTCTCCAAATGTTTCACCACAAATGTCTATTTTTCAGCAACATAATGTTTATCTCCTGTTTTGTTACCCAAGCTGTTTTGCTATACAAGTCACATTATTCACAGCTCACAGGCAATTTCTCTGACAATGTTCAGCACCTTATGCCAACATTCCAGGCCACATTGGAGTCAACACCTTACTGTAGGGATTCTCAACCTGTGGCCCATGGGCCGGATGTGGCCTGTGGCACCATTTTATGTGCCCCCCCACTGCCTCCACCAAACCAGGAAGTGCCATGTGGTGGAGGAAGGGCAAAATGGCTGTCCAGCCCCCAAAGCTGTCTGAGGGAGCGTGACCCAGTCCCCGGCTTAAAAAGGTTGAGAACTCCTGCCTTATGCCAGAGTAAAAGGAATCGACACAGCAAAAGGCTTTATGACAATAGCTCAGAATTTTCCTCCTCAAATCCCCCCCCCCGAGCACCTTGATTAATTTATGTAAGTATCAGAAAATAACCCAAGTAACTGAGGTTTTTGAAGGATACATAAAACACACAGTTAAGCAATCCACAGTCCAGAGTACTGCAAATGTTGTGGGTAATTTTTTATGTTTTCCATTGTATTCCATTGTGCAGAGTATAAGACACTGCTTCCTTCAAACAACATTACCTTTGATTTTCATTGTAAGATTTTCAATTTCTAGCCTTAACTGAATTCAGAAGTACTTTCAGGTGTAATATTAGTTTCATTGTTTCCTATTGGATTTTATGTATTCAATAGTACAATACAGATTTGCTTTAGATCTAATATTTTCAGCTGGTAGAATCCCTGTAAAATGTAGGATTCTACCATTGCAGAAGTTTGTGTCAATACTCGCTTTTCCAGTTGCCAAAGAAAATTGGGAAGGACTTTAATATTTCTCTTTCTTTCCTATCTGCTTTCTCCATGCTTCTCCATTCCAAAAGTCCTATTGCATTTTTCTCCCACCACCAGTTCTGAAGCAAAAAGCCACCTCGAAATTTCACTTGTCTTTTCTTCCAATTTTTCTGGATCGCTCAACCGCTATTATGTTCTATTAACTATACAAAATATTTTATGAAATGTTCAGTCTTGCTTCAATTGATTTTCCCAAAATACCTTACAGGGACAAATGACACTGCAGAGTTTAAATTTAAAAAATAACATTTTGTTATGCCTGCTTGGGATCAGTTTATTTTGGTTTTAAATCTCTGTTTTAACCTACTTTTCCAGGCAGACAATAACCTTTCCTTAGGAGTAAACCAAAGTTGCAGTGGGAATGGTTTCACCAGTAGCAAGGCCCAGATAACCTAATATTTATGTAAAATTATCCTAGTCATCTATGAGCAAGAAGGATTTGTTCTCTGAATCAGTTCTGTAACCACCCTACCATATTATGTGTAAAAACTGGGAAAGGGAATGATACAAGTTTCTTTGTTGTTGTTCAGTCGCACAGTTGATTCCGACCCTTTGCAACCCCATGGACCACTGTCCACCAGGCACTTCTGTCCACCACCCTCCTCCTCAACTCACTCAGCTTTTTGCCCATTGTGTCTACAATACCATCTAGCCATCTCATTTTTGGCTGCTCCCTTCTTCTCATTTGATGTCCAAAGTACTTTAGTTTCATCTTTACTATTTGACCTTCTAAGGAGCAGTCAGGGTTAATTTCTTCTAAGATTGACCTATTTGTTCTCCTCGCTGTCCAGGGGACTCTCAAAACTCTCCTCCAACACCACATATCAAATGCATCTATTCTTCTGCGCTCAGCTTTCCTAATGGTCCAGCTCTCACAACCACAGGAAATACCATTGCTTTGACTATACTAATTTTTGTTTGCAATTTGATGTCTCTACTTTTCACTAGTTTCTAGAACCATAAAATTCCAGCTAGGCCATTTTGGGGTGGGGTGGGGTGGGGTGGGGTGGGGACATAACCTCATGTCTGAACAAAGACTATTTGTTGAATTTAGGGTATAAAGAATACAGAGCCTTTAAAAGTAATTGGAACAGGGGTGGGCAAAATGCAGCCCTCCAGATGTTCCAGGACTTGCAAATTCCAACATTCTTTTCCAATGACTATGCTTACTAGAACGCTGGGAGCCCAACAACATCTGGAAGACCACATTTTGTGCACCCCTGGTTTAGAGATATGTGTCCTGAGGATAACACTGTGCTTGGATTTTATGCCTGACCAAATAATCATTGAGTCAAGGAAGAATTTCCTATCTACGTTTACCATTGCTTCCTGCTGCCAGGAAGCGTCTCTCGTAAACATGCCCGCTGAAGAATCCTTGAACACTGTTCAGTGTTATGAAGCATGTTCCAGTGAATCAACATGGATATTGCAGCAGACATTTATAATAATTTATATCATAAATAGTCATATAGCATTCGCATTATAACATTTTTAATATCTGTGTGCCGTCCAGAGTCTTTGGAATTGGGCAGCAATACAAATCCTATAAATAAATAAATAAATAAATAAATAAATAAATAAATAAATAAATCTTATGAAAAATAAAAACAAGTTAGTCTTATAAAGATTATATAACTATTTACCATACAAGATGGACTATGATTCTCTGCAACTAACACAGACATATAACAACTGTCTGTCCAAGTGTACTATGTCCAATATGTGTGCATTTTATCCAAAATCAGTGTCATGGAAAGTATTCAGATCATCAAGTGTCATACATATGCCACGGTGTATTACATGTTGCTCAAACATTTCAATTGTGCATACAAACATATATAATACCTTGTGCCTCAGTACTTAACAAAGAATGTTGTGCATCCCTGGTGTAAACAGCCCATGGTGATTTTATGGCAAAGTATATGGCTGTTTGCCAGTGTTGTTGTACTACTATGTCAGACAAATTTCAACTCTTTCTTTTGGCTGGTGCTAACAGATGAGTTCAGTGGCAGGCATCAGCTAGTTCAGACTGGTTCAGGTACCGATAGTAGAACTGGCTGGACATGCCCACTCCCTACCCTCCCCACCTCCAGTGCCTGGACACAGTGGTACCCCTGACAGTGGCACTGACCCAGCCTCACCAGGGCTCGGGAGCACCACGGGAGCCAGCAGGTCTTCCGCTGGCCTCTCGTTGTCATCTGCCTCCATCCTCCCTCCCCCCAGGCAGGATGCGGCATGCCCTGGTCCAGGGCTTGGAGTGAGGCTTTGGCACCCACCCGCAGAGGCCCTGCTGGTTCCCACAATGCTCCTGAGCCCTAGTGAGGCTGGGTCAGCACCACCATCAGGGGAACAGCTGTATCTGGGTGCCCGGAAGTAGGCAGGGTGGTGAGGGGGTGGTGGCAGCACACAGGCTGTTCCAGCCAGCGTGAGCTCCTCCCTCCCCCCAGCCACACGCAGTGCCGCCTCCACCGCCGCTGTCCAAGTGGGACCCACAGCCGCTTGAGGGGGAAGAAGATGAAGAGCCTCTGTCATTGTCCTGGGGGCGAGGAAGAGGAAGAGGCTAGCCTCAGCAGGGACACTTTGCTGCCACCTCCCTCCCCGGCGCCCCTTCACTGTGGCCTCAGTCAGTGAGTGTGGGTCTGGTGTGTGTGGGGGGGGGATGAAGGGGGAGGTGTGGAGCCTCAGGCAGGGTCTGGGGCAAGTTAAGGGGATTTCCCTGGGAGTAGGGCAGGGAAATGAGGGCCGTGGTTCCCTTGGCCAGTTTGCCTCGGAGCAGCAGTTTACTCCTTGGGAGGCAAGGAAATCAACCCTGACTGCTCCTTGGAAAGACATATACTGAAGCTGAAGCTGAAATACTTTGGCCACCAATGGAGTAGTGAGGATTTACTACTAGGAAAGATCAAAGGCAAAAGTAGAAGGGAGCAGCAGAGGATGAGATGGCTAGACAGTATTGTTGATGTGGTAGATGTGGATCTGAACAGACTCTGGAGAATGGTGAAGGACAAGATAGTCTGGCATGATGTGGTCATGAAGGGTCGGATTCAACTGTGTGATTGAACAACAAATCATATCTGTTTCTGTCTATCCTTATGAAACAGATTTGCATGAATGATCTACAGGTTATATTTTGTCCTTCCTTTTCTAGAAATTCAGGGTCTAGGGAAACATTACACAGTTTCTACACTTCTATCATTTTTTGACTCTTCTCTTTATGTCAAATAAGGCTATGGGCAAGTGGGATCATGGTACAACTGCTTATCGCAAGACATCCAATGTATTTGTTTACCAGGGTAGCTGTATATAGAGCTCATTAGGGCAAATGGGAACTCTGATTGCCCAAGACTTCTGACTGTGTGGCAGAAAATGTCACATCTAACTTTTACTGTTACAGATCACATTTTATACTCTTGATAACAATGTGTCATTCAGCATCACTGTAATCCAGGTCTACGCCCCAACCACTGGTGCAGATGAGGCCACAGTCAGCCAGTTCTATAAAGACCTACAGCACCTTCTTGAACTGACACCACAAAAAAAAAAGATGTCCTTATCATCATAGGAGATTGGAACGCCAAAGTAGGAAGTCAAAAGGTAACTGGAATAACAGGCAAGTTTGCCCTCGGAAGACAGAATGAAGCAGGGCAAAGGCTAATAGGGTTCTCCAAGAGAACACACTGCTCATAGCAAATACCCTCTTCCAACAACATAAGAGGTGACTCTACACATGGACATCACCAGATGGCCAGTATCGAAATCAGATTGATTACATACTATGCAACCAAAGATGGAAAAGCTCTATTTATTTATTTATTTATTTATATTTATTTATTTACAGTAATTTATATACTGCCCCAATCAATAGACTCTGGGCAGTGTACACAGTCCAGCGAACACCACATTGGCCTCTGAGCAACAATTAAAAAACAATATAAAAATAGTTTAAAGCCCTTCCAACATAATAATGCTGCCCCCACTGTGCCTTATTGATCTCTTAAAACAGGTATAAAAACAGTATGAGATTAAAAACGATATAATCATTAAATCATAAAAAATCATTTAAAAACCAATTACAAGAGGGGGGAACCTCAGACGAGCCAAAAAATTGACAATCCCGGCCCGCAGACCCGCTTCGCCAACCACATTTTCAGTTCTCTCCTAAATGGTAGCAACTGGGCCTGGAGGCATAATTCTACCGGGAGGAGGTTCCATAGTGTGGGGGCTACAACCAAGAAGGCCCTTTTCCTCATGCTGGAGAGGCGTGCCTCCCCAACAGATAGTATATGGAGGGTATCCTCTCAGTTTGCTCTTGTGGTACAGGTTGACATCCTAGGGACAATGCAGTCCCTGAGGTATCCTGGTCCATTACCATGAAGGGCTGTAAATGTGATAACCAGCATCCTTGAATTGCACCCGGAGACATATAGGCAGCCAGTGCAGCTCCCGCAGCAGTGGCGAGGCACAGGGGAAACGACCACGCCCCATCACCATGCTGGACCAATCTCTGGATGGTCAGCAAGGGCAGCCCCATGTAGAGTGCATTACAATAGTCCAAACAGAAGGTGGCCAGGGCATGGGTGACCATGAGCAGGGCCTCCTGGTCCAAGAGTGGGCACAATTGATTAATAATATGCATTTGTCCAAAGGCCCTCCTGGCCACAGTTGTATCCTGCTACTGAAGCAGAAGCAGACTTTGGCTCATATCATGAGCTACTGATTGCCAAATTCAGACTTAGATTGAAGGAAATAAGGAAAGCAATTAGGCCACACAGGTATGACCTAGACCAGTGGTTCCCAACAAGGGGTACACAGCCCACTAGTGGACTTCAATTCCCAGAAGCCTAAGTCAGTACATTGGCTGATCAGTGCTTTGGGGAAATGACTTAGGCTTCTGGGAATTGAAGTCCAAAAACCAGCATTTGGGAAACACTGACCTAGACAACATCCCTAAGAAATATACGGTGGGTGGAGGTGTGGAATAGATTTAATGGATTAGACTTGATAGACAGAGTACCTGAATAATTATGGACAGAGGTTCCTAATATCAAACAGGAGGCAGCAATTAGCACAATACCAAAGGAAGAGAAATGCAAGAAAGCAAAGTGGCTGTCTAATGAGGCTCTTCAAATAGCTGAGGATGAGGAAATAAGGAAAGTAAAGGTGAACCCAATACAAAATTTCAAACAAAAGTAAGGAGAGATAAGAAGCCTTCTTAAATGAACAGTGCAAAGTAATAGAGGAAAATAACAGAAGGGGAGGGACTAGAGATCTTTTCCAAAACATTGGGGAAATCGAGGGAATGTTTAAAGCAAAAATGACCGTGATAAAGGACAAAAACAGTAGAGATCCAGTAGATGCAGAAGAGATCAGGAAACAATGGCATGAATATACAGAAGAATTTTATAAAAAGGACCCCAATGTCCCTGACAATCACAGTGATGAGATCAATGACTTTTAGCCAGACATTCTGAAATGTGAAGCCAAGAAGGCACTAGAGAGTATTACTATCAATAAAGATATTGGAGATTATGGTATTCCAGTTGAATTACCGAAGAGCCTAAAAGAAGATGCTATTAAAGTGCTGCACTCAATATGCCGGCAGATTTGGAAAACACAGCAGTGGCCACAGGATTGGAAAAAGTCAGTGTATGTTCCAATTCCAAATAAGGGCAATGTCAAAGAATGCTCAAATTAGCGAACAATTTCACTCATCTCACACGCTAGCAAAGTCATGCTCAAGATCCTACAAGCTAGGCTTCAGCAGTATGTGGAGCAAGAACTTCCAGAAGTACAGGCTGGGTTCTGTAGAGGCAGGGGAAGTAGAGACCAAATTGCAAGCACTCACTGGATCATGGAAAAAGCAGGGGAGTACCAGAAAAAAGTCTACTTCTCTTTCATTGACTACACCAAAGCCTTTGACTGTGTTGACCACAATAAATTTTGGCAAATACTTAAAGAGACAGGAATACAAGACTACCTCATCTGTCTTCTGAGAAATCTGTACTTGAGCCAAGAAGCAACAGTTAGGACAGGATATGGAAATACTGATTGGTTTAGAATAGGAAAAGGAGTACGACAAGGCTGCATATTGTCACCCTGTTTATTTAACTTGTATGCTAAGTGGCTAAGATGCTGACTGGAAGGCGGCAGGTCAGCAGTTCAGTACCCGAGTACTGCAGGACAGAATGAGCCCATCTTCTGTGTAGGTTTGTAATGGCTACTTTCAAACTTAATTCTTGAAGTCCTAATGACTGGCTTTAAATTCATGGGACCACATATGTATCTATTGCTGGACTTTTGCTGGAAGCTGCAACAAGTAGACAAACTTTTCTGTTGTAATTACCTGGAAATGGAAATGCAAAATACAACTCATGTAGGCCGCAGGACATTTTTCTCTGCCAGCACACCTGTGGCCCCTGCAGCACTCATGTTTAAAAATATATTTTTAAAAATGCATGGAAGATAGCCCATAGTGGGTGTGTGAGCAATTTCATTGTTCTTTGAGGGATATTTATCAACTTTGGTTCTCCCACATCCCTAAAATGTTTTGATTTTTTTTAACCACTAGAACAGGGATTCTCAACCTGTGGCCCAGAGGCCAAATGAAGCCCACAGTGCCATTTCATGTGGCCCTCCACCACACCGGTAAGTGCCATGTGGCGGAGGAAGGACAAAGGCTGTCTGGCCCCTGAAGCTGTCTGAGGGAGCATGATCTGGCCCCCAGCCTATAAAGGTTGAGAACTCCTGCACTAGCGCATCCAAAGGAACCTTCTTGGCCTTAACAAATGTTAAAAGTGCATGGTTTCCTCAACCTTGAGGCTCTAGGTGTTCTTGGACTTCAACTACCAGAAGCCCAAGTTAGCACACCTGTTAATCAGGACTTCTGCTAATTGAAGTCCAAGAACATCTTTGGGACCAAGGCTGAGAAACCCTGGTTTAAACTATTTTTCAGTTAGCAAAAAAACCATTCTATCCATCTTCAGAAAACAACAACATTTAAATATACACATTAACCCCTCTCCTTTTAGCCTTTCCTCCTTGGGAGTTTGGTAGCCTCTACTCAATAAAGGAGGACAGGAATCATCAAAAAGAGGAATCCCTTCGTTTAAAAAATGACTTTTTGCTTTCCGTTTGCATATCCTAATTTAAACTTATATTAATATCAACCCAAGCAGACATTACTGTAATCTACATGGAAATACACTGCTGCTTACTACAGTACACAGGATTGTGATTATGTAACCACTTCAGAACAGAGCATGAAGATGGAATATAAATCAAATAAATGAATATGGCATAGCAGTTTTTAACTCTGTGTGCCTTGTATTTTCTACAGCTTACTGAAAATGTATTGTTTTTCAGTTGCACAGTCGAGTCTGACACTATGCAACCCAATGGACCACCGCATGCCAGGCTCCTCTGTCATCTGCCATCCTCTGTAGCCTGTCCAGATCTACACCCACTGTGTCAATGATGCCATCTAGCCATCTCATCCTCTACCATCCCCTTCTCCTTTTGCTTTTGCTTTTTCCCCAGCATCAGGGCCTTCTCCAGTGAGTCCTCTCTTCTTCATTTGGTGGCCAAAGTGCTTGAGCTTCAGCTTCAGTATTTGTACTTCTAAAGAGCAATCAGGGTTGATTTCCTTTAGGATTGATTGATTTGATCTCCTTGATTTGATCTCAAGAGTCTCCTCCAGCATCACACTTGAAAAGTGTCTATTGTTCTGCACTCAGTCTTCCTTATGGTCCAGCTCTCATGGCCATACATTACTACTGGGAAGACCATTGCTTTAACTGAAAACATATATACAGAAAGAAAATATAGAAAAGTTGCGCTAATTTTGTTGAAATATCTAGCTAGGTAGCAATCAGTTATTTCAGAATGAATGGTCGGAATGATGCATTCAGAATGTCCACTCCTTGTATGGTCCTCATATATGAAGTTCATGCAGAATTGGCATGCCATGCCATATCCTTCTTGTCATACCTTGGTAGTTATATCTATATGTGTGGTTTATATATTTCACTACAAAATGATACAAATCCCTCTCTCTAACCAAATCATTTTACAGTAATACCTCGTATAACGATTGCATCGGATAATGTTGAAATTGCATAACTATGCAATTTTTTAAAAAAAAATTCATCGGATAAAGATATCTTAGCGTTATCCGATGCAATCGTTCATAGCAGCAGGGTGGCTGGAAAGCTGATGGGGGCTCCACCGTTGGCTTCCCCAGTCCCCCTGTCCCTGCTTCCACAGCTGCCGGGTGGCTGGGGAAGCCTAAGAGGAGTCCCCTTAGGCTTGCCCAGGCATCCCGCAGCTGCGGAGCATGGGAGGGGTGGCTGGTGAAGCCTAAGGGGAATCCCAGCAGCTGTCCAGGAAGGGGCAGGATGATTGGTGAAGCCTAAGGGGACTCCCTGTCATCTTCACCAGCCACCCCGCCCCTGCCTCCACACCTTGCGGGTGGCTGGGGAAGCCTAAGGAGATTCAAATTATGGCATTTTGGCTTATTGCAGCAGCCGTGGAGGTCAGGGAATGTCGGGAACAGCACGGATCAGGTCCCCCGACCTCCCCGGAGCCAGCAGGGGTGCCAGAGAGCCCGACATAGGTGAAAAAATGAAAGTTCCCCCCACCCATTTTGGGCTCTTTGGAACTCCTGCCACCTCTGGGGAGGTCGGGCCCCCGGTCTGCACTGTTCCCAACCTTCTCAGACCTCCCCAGGTGCTCAGATTGCAGCGTGCAATTGGCGCTTGGGTTGGGGGTTGAACGGGCGTGCGCCCAGTTCAACCCCCAACCCAAGCAGCCGATCCCATGCTGTGACCCACCTGCCTCTTTGCCATGTGGAATCCCCACTGCCCTTTCCAAAGAGGCAGGCAGATTGCCCCCCTGTTCCCTTTCCTCTTTGGAAATGTAACATGGCTTTTTTTTAACGTTGTGCGATCAATGCATCACACAATGTTAAAAACCAGATAACGACGAGTTTTGTGGAACCAAGTCCCATTGTTGTCCGAGGTACTAGTGTACTTAAATACGTGAAAGGACTTTTACCAGACAAACTCGTGGGATTAGGGTGGCCACTTACACATTAACAAAAAGGAAGACCATCTGCCCTAAAAGTGGCATATGGCCATTTTACCCCAATGAGGTCTGCCACCCCTGGACTTGGATGGCTCTATGTTTTTGGTCCAAAGTTTGCCTCAAGTTCCTACTAGTTTCAGATCACAAACTCAAAGAAGGGATCTGTCTGTGCAAAGCTCTCTTCCTTATATGAACTCAGCAAACAAACATGTTAATCCATTATGTCTATCAACAATAAAATCTTTGGGATTTCTACATTTGGAGGGATTAAACATTTCAATCAACAAAAACCGGAAACAATCTCCTCCAGCCAGGTTTTCTCTAGTCTAAAAATAAAAGGAACAGAGACCCAAGGAAAATGAAACAGGAGTCTGAAATATTAAAATTTGATATTTATTTCAAAACAGCTTCTTACAGAGAAGAAAGGAATGAATGGATTTGAAACACCTAATAAGAAATGTGAAGAAATTCTCGTATCTGCCTCTGATAAAGACACCTGTTGCCTCAGAGCAGTTAATTCTCATAATTTGGATATTAGTTTCTATAGTTACAATTTTAACTATCTTTAAAGTAACTAAAATCTTTACTTTTACTTATATGATTGAAACACACCTGACTACAAAAAAAACTTTATTCTCCTGCTCTCTTGGCAACAGCACAAGGTGCAGCACTACTCTGCCACTGGATTATGTGACATTTCACCTACACTGTTTCATAAGGCTACACCCATAACTACATAAGTAACTAAAGAGGCAAAATTACATTGCAAAAAGAGTGAGGTTATCCATCATTAAGTTAAATAGTAGTCCATACCTTTGTTACTGAGAAAAAGACTTACTTATAAATAGTTAATTTTATCTAGATATGTCCAACCTCTTCTAATTCTGTTTAATGAGAAGGGATGGGAAGGCATTGAAGAAGGCAATACCAGCCACAAGTGAGCTCTCTGCTAGAATTCCATAGGGACTTGCTCAGATGTTTGTTCCAGTTTAATGCCCATGGGAGTACACCTAACTTAGACAGACTTAAGCTCAGTGATGGGATGTAACAGGTTCTCACCAGTTCACCAGAAACGGTAGTAACTTTCCCCAGTGTCCCGGAAAACCGGTAGCAGCTTTTGGGGAGAACCACCTTCGGGGCTTACCTTTTCACTGGTTTCCCCACTGCACATGCATGCCAAGCACTTAGTGTGCATGTATGCCTACAGTGCTTGGTGCATATGCACGGCCTCCTTGCTGTCCTCCCAAGCGGGGAGGAGGAAGAGAAGCTGCTAGCCTGAAGCTCCCTATAGCCTGCTCCCCAGGGTAAGTGACTCACCTTTGGATGTGGTGTGTCTGTGTGTATTTTAATGTGTATTTAATACCTTTACCTATATTGACGTACTACCACAGTTCCTAAAAAGGCCTGGCGGCCTGGCTTGGGGTTTTTAAGCAAAGTCTTGGAGTTACATCATCAATAAGCTACACCTGAGCTGTTCCAAGTGCTGTTCCAATTGGGGAATCCTTAAGGAGGTACAGCTGTTTTACATTTACATTAAGGCATATTCTCCTAGAGAACTGGTTAGGCAACGACTTAGTACCTAACTTCTTTAACTATTGAAAAGTTGAAAAGTGCCAAAATGAAGCCATCTTGTGGTGAGTTCATTCTGTAGTTCCTTCCATCTGACCTAGTGTGAGAAAGATTAGCCAGAATAAGCTTTAAGCTCTGGTTTAAAAGCTCTGGTTGATTTGTGTTTGGGATTGGTAGGTGGATGTTTGGGAGGGTGGCTGTATTTTAATGTATTTTTTAATTTATTTATTTATTTATTTAATTTATTTATGGATTTGTGTTATGGATGGGTGGGTGGGTGGGTTGAGGTGTGTGTGTGTGCGCCCGCTTATTTTTATTTTATTTATTATTTTGTATTTTTTATTTTTTATTTGGCCCCGCCCATGACATCATGACATCATGATGTTAGCTCCGCCCATACTGTGATGACATCATGGTGGGGTAGTAAATTTTTTGACATCCCACCACTGCTTAAGCTCCATACTGAACTACCATCCTACATTAAACCTGTAAAGGTTCTGCAAGACTTGCTCTGGGGTCCCAGGGAAGATGAAACCACAACTAAACCTCTTCCTCTTTCCTACATACCCTCTGGATCATACACCTTCCTTTGTAATTGTCTTGGTAATATATGCTGAATATTTTGATGTTCTAGAATGCAAAATAGAAAAAAATCCATTTGTTCCTTCTACAAAGGTTAATGCAATTGATTGTCCTTTAGTAGTATCCTCCTATCTCTTTGTCTTTTTATTTTTACTCTCCTTCTATCTAGTTATTGATAAAGTCAGCAAAATGATAAACGCCAGTTCTCATTGAAAAAGACTTTAACTAACATAGTTACAAGCATGCTATGAATCTTTAATTTTCAAACATCTAACTTTTCAAAACTTGCACTGTAGATCAAACTACGTATATCCTAGCCTCTATTTTGTAAGTTTCATTCTATCAAAGCAGGCAATACAGCTGTGAAATCCTACTTCTAGTTTAATCCGAGCATTAATACAGAAACCTCATGGAGTTGGCAAGCATTTTCATGTTCTTTACTTAGCTGATGACAAAATATTTGTGACAATACTAGGCTTAAAGAAGTACTGAACCTAGATGGAACAACTGGCCTAGAGAAAACCCCCATTAAAAATGCAAACAGAAAATTCAGATTCAAATTCTCACTCATTTCCAACATTCCTATTTTATGAGGAAATGCATAAAGCATTTATTTTAAAACATACTGTAACACTGCCTAGCAGTAACGCATTTCCCCCTGATACAATTAAAAGCAATCTGCAGCATTATGATAAACATGGTAACACTTGAAGAAATAAATCTGTGCAGTTATCATAGCATGTTAGAACAGGGGAGTCATTCCCAATATTGATAATAAAAACTAACAATTACAACAGCCCCTTACTTTTGGGTGTTCAGTCAAAACATTCTCCAGTAATAGGGAAATCCAACTCATACTGTCCAGAAATCTCTTCACTGGATGTTGTGTTTATTTACCCAGCCTTACTCTGCTGAGGAGTACTGTACTGGCTTAGTGTTTAAGACTTTTGCCAAGAGCAGCGCTGAAGTCCTATTGTAACTGCAGACATAAAGTTAGCCTTTTTGTTGCTCTCTACTTGTAAATACAAGCTCTGTGGACAACCCAAATGACATCACAAGCAGCTGCTTATTGTTGAGTCTTTATTAACTGGCTGTCAAAAGGGGGGGGGGGACTTGTGAGGCATGGAGTGTCTGCCCTGAAGCACAATCTGGGAGTTTAGGAGGAATTTCACTTATACATATGTAAATACTTGTGATTATCTAAACTATGCTTTCTTTAGGACCATGAAGCCAAGTTTCCATAAGAATCATATCCTTGCCAATCTCGGAATAAAAGGACAAGGGGTCCAGGGGTGCGTGGGTGGGTGGGTGGTTTGTTTGTTTATTTATTTGATTTTATTTGATTTCATGCTTCTAGTATGACTCTGTGTATATTAATATGATATAGATGCATAGATGAGCCCTGGTCAGATATCAGGATTGGTTGGAAATTTAAATCCTTCAGAAGAATGAAAAAGTTTCAGGGTTACTGTATTTTTTTAATCACATAGAGATATCTAAATGGACTGTAAGATTAATGTCTTTAGATCAAACTTCATTGTGTATTTAATATTTAATAATAACACTAAGTTATCGTGAGTAGATAAAACAGCAAGCAATTTGGATCTGTAATCCTAAGTATACTACTGTATATGCCAATATAAACTGTTGGACAATCAAGGGGGCTTTCTTTCCACTAAAGAGGGAGTAGATCAGGCTGAAAGCAACAAAGGCAGCCATTCAGCTTGTGGTAGCTGGTAACACAAGAAAGTAGTGGCCTTTCACTTCTCAGACTTGGATTGGGACGAGCTACCAATTTTAAGTGTGAAATCAGTCTAACAATTTATAGTTTCAAAAAGACTATTGTGTTCATGAGAGAGATATTAGCATTCTTGTCCCCAGAATGTATTTTCAAAGAAAGGGCTTGTGATGAAGCCATAAGAAATCTATGCTTACTGCCCTAGAAATCGATCTTTTCAAGAAATGACTGAGATCACTGCAAGGGCAACTTAAGGGAAGTCCTACTGTATATACTAATGTCTACACCCTGTTGATAGAGTAAATATGGGGAGGAAACTCCAGTAACAAGAAATGCAAAGCATTTTTAAACAATCAGAACTTGCAAACTCAACAAAACAGAAGGATAACAAAAATTAAATCTGAATCTTTGGAGCAGTGTCTAGCTTTTTTTCAGAGATATGGAAATCACTGCAAGCCAGTTTTTGGTGAAATGAGCAGATTGTGCTGGTTGCTAACTCAGGAGACCTGGGTTCACATCCATGCTTTGCCATAGAAAGTCACGGGGTGAGGTTGGCAACAATAAACATATCACATGCCTTGGAAACCCTATTGCCATGAGTTAGAACTGACTTAGAAGGAAATAACAGTAACATGACTTTGCAGTTCCATAGTTCAGACATAATGGAAAAATATGGTTTAAGAAACCAAAAAGTCTTTGAAGCAAGACAAGGAAGCTGAAGAATGAAAGGAAAGATTGGATATTTTAGTTTGTTGCTGTTTAATAGTCCAACAAATCTTGCTGAATTGGGCTTTTGTTGTCTGGCATATGTCATTTTCTGATCATGTTTTGAATTTCAGACAGATGACAAACTCCCAGCTCTCTACAAACATTCTTGGCTTGCCCATTAGTCTTTTGTAAGGTAAAGGTCGCCCTTGCTCAAAAGGCAGTCATATCCGACTCTAGGGTGCAGTGCTCATCTCTGTTTATAGCCAGTGCTGCCTGCATTTGCAGACGTTTCCATGTACAAGTTGCAGGCATGTCTAGACACCAGAGTGCATGGAACGCTGTTTACTTTCCCACCGAAGTGGTACCTATTTTTCTTCTTTTGTGCCTAGGCCAGATGTGAAACTGCCAACAAAAAGAGGCAGCACTTCTTTCAAAACAGCAAAGGTTTTAAAAAATGGTGTCTGTGTTTTTGCTCTGCTAAACTAGCCTGAAAAGTTTGGGCACCCTTGCTGTTAGCTTTTAAAACTGATTCCTGCTTTTGCTCAGCTAAACTAGTCAGACTGGTTTGGCAAGCTTTTGTAATGTATTTACCCTTTAGACAAAGGTTCCAGCATGTTTCCTTGACTTTCTCTTGAAGCCTCTGTTGCTTATCTCTATGGAGTTAACATTATCTGATCCATCTGAATAGGATTTTAACGTTATCTGATGAATGCATCGGATAAGGCTAAAAATCGGATAACATTAAGACTTGTGGAACCAAGTCTTAATGTTATCCGGTGTATTACTGTAATTCCATTGTCTCACTATCTATTAGTTTCATTTTCTTAACTGCAGTTGCTTCCCACCTTTCTTCCAATGAACTCAAAGTATAGTACATGGCTCATCTTCTACCCTCACAACAGTTCTAGAAGGCAAGTCAGGCTGAGAAAAAGCCATTGGTACAAAGAATTGTTGTGACTCTCTGGGGGTATGACCTGGGTCACTGTGACTCCCACAACTGTTTGGCTTGGAACTGGTGGGAGTCACTGTTGTCCTCAGTGAAAGCTCTACTAGTACAGGAGCTCTGTCCTGAATTTTGAGCTACATTTTGTTTTACATTCAAAACTGAAACATTACACGAGAGCTCCTGCAAATTTTGCCTCCATTTGTTGCTCCTCATTTATCTCGTATTTTAATTTTAAGCATTTCTTTCAAGACCTCTAAACTGCCTTCTCTCAAAAAATGGACTACATGGAAATATATCTTAATAAATTAACCACGGTTTTTTAAAATCAAGAATCACTTATGTATCCTTCTCACTGTGCTAGGATTGTGTATTTGTCCTCATAGAACTTGGGTAAGTTCATAATGTGTGTTTGACTAAGCAACCTTACAATATTCATGGAATACCTTCCAGAACAAATGTGCCACAAAGGTGATAAATAATCTTACAGGTATAGATTTCCAGTTATACCAATATTTTAGCTCCTAATCCAGTCATTTGAGATATGAGCTTAACTGAATTGAAATATTATTGCTCTGAGTTCTTAGTGCCTTTGCTTGGAAAAGTAGATTTTGATCCTTCTAAAAACAACTCATATATAATCACAGTTGGTTGGTTTTAAGCATACAGACTTCATCACAGATGGTTTGGAAGTCAAAACCAAATGATCTGAATCAAACTTTGATGTAGCAAACTTGCTGTCGTGCTGCACTGGTACAGAACTTTTCAACTACTGTACTGGTAATTTTTCACTGCAAGACTTTGTTAAAAGGACAGCTTTGTGTCCGATGGGCAATTAAACTAGAATCTGAATATATTTCTGGAACGAAGAACCAATTAACACAGTGAGAAGCAGGTGACAGAGAGTTCACCATCCTTGCCAATCGGGCAGATCTATTTGGACTTGCTGCTGCTGCTGCTGCTGCTGCTGCTGTAATACACTTCATATGCCTCACAGTCATTTGGAAGATCCTGAGAGATAGAAGGCAAAATGTTGACATTTTATGTATATATGTTTTTAAAAACCCACAATTTATGCACAGAGCCAGTGATCACTTACACCAGCTGGGAATAGATAGATTTGTATACCAAGGGTTTAAAACTAATTTAAACAAACATCACATTTTCTCTTATTCCAGCTAATCTTTAGTCTGGTTCTCCCCTTTCCTTCCTGGGGAGCTAGAGACACAAAAGCTATTTCCTAAGATTCCATTCAGCGCCCTGAGTGCTGGTGCCCTGAATTAAACCAAAAGTGATACTTTGTTTATAGAACATGCAAAGGGAGGGAGGGAGGACAGATGGATGGATGGCAGCAGTGGTGGGAGTCAATTTGTTTTTACTACTTACTCTGTGGACATGGTATGGTGGGCGTGGCCAGGGGAAAGCCCTGCATTATTTCAAAACTTGGATGGGCGGGGAAAGCCAGAACTTCTGCTACTGGTTCTGGTGAACCGGGGCTAACCTGCTGAATCCCACCAGTGGATGGAAGTCATTAGACTCCTGGCAGTAGTTATGCCTATACTTTTTAAACTTTCTATATTCATTTCAGAGAATTTCATAATTCAAAATTATGGATATACAGTATATGAAATATATATAAAATTTAAACAAATTAAAATGTTAAAACAATTAGACTATTTTTGACTATTTTTACTGTCAGTGTATAATTCAGTAAGAACAGAGACAAAACCATCTTTCTCAGGAGTTGTATAATCACAGTGCCAGTATAAAAAAGCTGGTTGTATACCCACTTCCATGGCTTCTCTTGAAGGAGCTCTAAAGAAGATTGCAAATTATGGGTCAGTTCGTACAGTGTAGGCTGGCTAAATAACTCAGTGAGTTAGGTCACTCCTTCCAATATTTTTTCTGACCGTTCCATTTTCCTTCCTGTTGGACAATTCATGAGGAACTAAGTAAGAGACAGCTGGCTGGGTATCTCAGTGGTTAATGTAGGGTCAGCACGTTGAGAGTTCAATTTTCCACAGTGCCTCCTAGGAGAAAAGCCAGTATGTGTAGCCTTGGGCAAGCTGCATAGTCCCAGAGCATCTCCCTAGAACAGGGAAACAATTTCTGAGTACTGCACTCTATATCTAGACTATCATGGAAGAGACTGCCATAAATCAGAATGGACTTGACAGCATATAATTCATTTTTCATAATGACTGGTTTAGTCCTTCAGATATCCTAGTCCCAAAATGTGTAGGCGCTTGATTTGGGTTCAAAAACAAGACAGAATCCACAGCATATATTAGATTGTTAAGAATTGTGCCCACCCCCACCCCCCGGCATGTTCAGAATCACTACTATCATGGCTAGGCTGTTGTTCATTTATTCAATTCACTTAAACTAGAGCAGAACTGATCCAAATGCCCTTTACGACAAACTGTGAGTTTAAAATAGTAGCATGACAATGTTGCAGAAGGGAGGAGACACCGCAAAGCAATTAATCATTTTGTTGTAAGAAAATATATAAAGTACAAAGCAGTGCAGATCATGGAAAGGGGTTAAATATAATTGCAGCCAGTTTGAACTAGCTGTGACCCAGATGCATAAAAGGTATCTGGGACACAACACTGAGCCGTGGGATGCAATTAGTTTTCTTGAACAAGGCCCAGGTCTATTAGTCAGCCCCATGTTGCACCTCATTGGTTAGATTGCAAACACAGCAAGCTGCTACTCATTCGGAAGCTACAAGTAATCAACATTTTAAAAAAAATAATTGTTTCCTTTCATAAGAAAGGAATGCTGATTATCCTTTCAAAAGAAGAGTTGCCAGTTGAATACTTTTATATAACATATATACTCTTGAAATTCTAACGAAAACATTTTCAGCACACAGTTCCACATTTCTTCTCCTATTTTCCATAGTGTCACAATTCAAGCATATAAATAAAAGTAAATAAATGACCCTATTTCTCCCTCAGTGGAATAGAAATAACTAACCACTTGTCTCTACGGGGATATGTTTCCTTGTGGAATCGTGATCTCAAATCTTGTATACTTCTTAGAAGCTTTTTCTCCCATGTCAATACTTTTCAAAGTAGATTTCGAACCATTATTATTAACTTTCATAAAGATGTTCTGGGAACGATTCATATTTAAAAGTCAATAGCAACTTCATCTTCCAATATAATGATAATTTTAGAACTGCAGAGCTGGAAAGGACCCTATAGATTACTGAGTCTGTCTCCTGTCAAGAAGGCACAGTGGGAAATCAAACTCCCAGCCTCTCCTAAACCACTGAACTATTCAGCCAGCTATAAGTGGCCTAGAGCATCTGAATTCACTCCAGTTTTATTTATTTATTTATTTATTTATTTATTTATTAAATTTAATACCCCGCCCCAATCAGGAGGACCCGACTCTGGGCGGCTTACATCCTGATAAAAACAGAAATAAAACCTAAACACTCAATGTCAATAAAAGCGTCAAAATTAAAAAATCATCAAAAGTTTAAAACAGCACAGAACTACACACCCGTATTCCCACATTCCAACCCAGGAAGGCAGCCCTTATATAAGCCATTTGGTATGGGAACCCACGTTCCCGGGTCCCCAAACCTGTCCTGCCAGCCAGGTTTTCACGCCCTTCCGGAAGGGTAAGAGCTCTGTCTGAAGGCGCAATTCGGTGGGCAGGAGGTTCCAGAGGGCCGGGGCGGACACGGAGAAGGCTCTCCTCCTAGTACAGGCGAGGCGCGCCTCTCGCCGAAGGAATAACAAGGGAGCCTCTCCGATCCGCCCTAGTGGGCCGGACAGATGTTCTTGGGGTGACGCGGTCTCTTAGGTATCTTGGCCCACTACTATATAGGGGTTTAAAGGTAATAACCAGCACCTTGAATTGCACCCAGAGACATACTGGCAACCAGTGCAGCTCCCGGAGCAGCGGCGAAGCATGAGCATAACGCCCACACCCCACCACTACCCGGGCTGCTGCATTCTGGACCAGCTGGAGTCTCCGGATGGTCATCAGGGGCAGCCCCATGTAGAGCGCGTTACAATAATCAAGTCTGGAGGTGACCAACGCATGTGTGACCATAAGCAGGGCATCCCGGTCTAGGAGGGGGCGTAACTGGCGTATTACACGAAGTTGTGCAAAAGCCCTCCTGGCCACGGCTGCCACCTGCTCTTCGAACAGTAGCCATGAGTCCAGGAGGACCCCCAGATTACGCACCGGGTCTGTTTGGGGCAAGACTGCCCCATCCAGAGCCAAAGGTGGCAGCTCCTGTGTTAACACAGGACCCCTTACCCACAGCCACTCAGTCTTGCCGGGATTCAGCTGTAGCCCGTTGTCCCCCATCCAGACCTTAACAGCCTTCAGACACCTGGTAAGGACTTCCACCTTTCAAATCAAAAGGTTTAACTATGCAGTCTACAACAAGAGTGGGCAACTTGCAGTCTGCCAGATATTGTTGGACTGCAACTCCCATGACCCAGGCTTGTGACATCAATATGCCCAAATACTTAAGCATTATACAAAGGAAAGATTATTCTAAAACTGGGATCGGCTTGTGTGGCCTGTGGGCAGCACCAAGCACAAAGAACCCTTCTTTGTGGGGGCCCCAGAACACCCCAAGCCCAACACTGCAAAAACAACAACCAAAGTGTACCCTCAAAGGCTCCAAGAGGTGCAATTATCAATTTTGCCTTTATTTAACTGCTATCTTCTATCTGAAAATAACTGGATGGATAGCTCAGTGGTTTAAGTATCTGGCTTTAATGACTGGGGTTTGATTCCCTACTGTGTCACTAGAAAGAACAGCCACCCCTTGTAATTATGGACAAGCTGCACAGTTCTAGGGCACCCCAGAAGTGAATGGTTAGCCACTTCAATATATTCTCTACCTAGAAAACCCCAGACAGACAGGTAGGCAGGCAGACACTGTGCTCTTTCAATGAAGAAACTCCATTGTTTTCATACCTTGATATCTCATACCATTGCTTCACAATGTATTTCTGCAAGTACAATGACCATGGTGGCTATTGACCATAATGGTTAAAGCTACCCTAGCCTGGTAGACAATGCACATCCTACAGCCAAAAAAACCCATTCTGTCATACTTTCAGAAGAGAAATCATCCGTATAAGTTTTGGATTTTTAAACAGATACATTAAAATTTAAAAACAGGACACCCATTGCAGTAAACTAAGTTGATGTAAAATGCTGAACATTTTTCAAATGATTTAACCTAATTGGCATTTAATGTTTAAATAACTAATTTTAAAACTACTATATAAAATGTTGACAAATTAGGTTAATGACATAGAAAAAAATATGTTGAAGTGCTGAGTAAAGTATGGGTGGGCAGCTGATAAATTCTTGCTCTCTCAGATATAAGAGGAGGAGAAGCAGTTGTAGCATCTGCCACCTCGTATCATCTTCCTCCATGGAAGTCTTTTGTTTTTCTGTCTAAAAGAGAAGCTGTATTTTCTATTAGATGTAATGAGGACAAAATGAGCAATGGCTTTATTAAAGGCAGCAAGTTAACAGTATAACTTAGGAGAGCAGAAGTTGTAGCTCCAACTTCTCTTCCATTTTTTGTAAAGTAAAGGGAGGAAATCCAACAGATTTCTTCTGACCTCCTTGTGGCTCCAAACAATGACTGCCACCATAGCTCTATTGTTTTTGTACTGGGAACTGAAGATTTTTATTTTGAATAGTTCCTACTGTGCTGACGGCCTTGATTGTTATCCATATACCACTCAATCTCATAGAGAATTGTGTGCAAAATAAAGAGAAAGGAAGCTGTTATATTTAATGTCAGATGTCTTCAAACTGCATGTTCTGTGAGGTAATGGGGCTTGTAACATTTGTTCTATCCACTGTAAAACATTCCCAATTAAGCTATTGTAACGAGCTTACATACTTAGAGATGGGTCTCTACAGTCCTCCAAACATCTGACTGACAGTGTTATGTGATGACTGATGATTTCAGCACATTATCTGTTAATCACTCTGGTTCCTTATGAGAGCTGCTATCAGCATTTCTCACTCATTGCCTGAGAAAGTGACTTTTTGTAGCAATTAGTAATTACACTTATAGTGCTTAGTGCACTCTCTGGGTGGTACGTTTAGCAGAATACTCATTTTACTGACCTTGTAAGGATGAAAGGATGAGTCAACCTTGAGCCCTGTCAGGAATAAACTCATGTCAGCAGTTTTGGCTACAGTACAGCAGTTTAGCCACTAGAATCTCAACATGGCATTTAACTTTTCCAAGCTTTTTTCTAGCAAAGTATCTTATAGGCTTGTTAATCACATTAAATGACTTGCAGAACTGGATCAGTGGTATGAGTGTCATGCTGCAATGCGGAAGACAGATGAAAGGGTATTGCATTATATTCTCAGGATAGTCTTCATGGCTGAGCACCATAGTGATCGCCTATAATCAGATTCGGATACAGCAAAAGAAGAAAGCAGCTTGATAATATGCTGTAATTATACAAGTACCAAACAACCTTTAAAGTAGATTGGTATTTCATGAATAGCCTTTGCCATGGTTTGTGTACAACCAGATGGATGGTGCCCACTGTGGCAAAGCAGTATTAAACATCTGTTTCACAAACTGATTGACTAGGGTTTCACAACCTTTTCATGCTGTGGGCCAGACCATGGCTCTTCAGACAACTGTGCAGGCTGGAGGTGTGGTTCCTCCACCGCTTCCACCACTTCTGATGGTGGCAGCGGGTGTGGTGGGTGCATTCATGGTGCATCTTTGGATGTTTTCACCACTTCTGGTATTTCCCGTGGTGGTGGAAGCAAAGGTGGTGAATTTTTGGCAGGTTTTCTTCACTTCCAGCACAGTTTTAGCGGGTTTTCTTCACTTCCGGCATGTTTTCATTGCTTCCAGTGTGTTTTCAGTGCTCCTGGTGTGTTTTCAGCACATTTTTGGCACTTCTGGTGGCGGTGGGATCCTCACCATGGGCCAGATTAATTGGTGCCATAGCAGGCCATAGGTTGTGAATCCCTGAATTAGACCAATATTCTCTTCAGCAGGAGTCTGCTTCTTGTTCATCATAGGCTGAAACAATACAATCCTTAGTCTAAAAATCTCTATAAACAGCACTGACTGCTTCTGTGTATGACTACTAGTTCAATAGTTAAATAATTTGGTTTAAATCCCTACATCTCTCAAAGTTGATGATACATATGTCCTGACATATAGGCCAGCATCCTGTTCTATCATTCCACTCATGCAATGGAATGAGTGGTTTACTTTACTACTTGTGCAAGGAGATATGCAATGTAGATTAGATTTTCAGATTTTTTTGGATTACAAATCTAATAATTCCTTCCTCAGTGCTAGCTGGGGACTTTCTTTCTGAACAGGAAGTTAAATGGAGCTATACATAGCCAAACCTTCTAGTTTAGGTCTTTTCTGTCAGGTGAGCCATATTTAGATAACTACAGTATGAGGTACTTGTAAGTCAAGTAGAACTCCCATAATGGAAAATTATGGGATTTGTAGTCCAAACATCCCATTCCTAATATCTAGACCTTCCTTCTACAAGTGAAAGTCCAATATTATAGCCAGATGAGAGCCTGAGCATGAGTTTTTTGCAGCAGAGAGAAACAATGTTCAATAAGACAAAAAGAATGGGAATCCAAACAAAACATTCTAACAGTAAAACTGGGCTTCAGATCAACACCAAATCTGTCACAGTGGGAGTAAATGGTCTGCTTCTGCTTTGTGCCAAATTTGAGAAGATTGAACAATTAGTTTTCAAGCTATTTTTTAAAAACCACTGATTTACCCCTATGCAGAAGCAAGTGACCTTCAGCTACCCCAGATAGGAACTCCTCAAATAAACCAAGAGCAATTAGTTTTCTTTTCCTAACAGATTAGTACTTATCCTATCCTCTCTTGTTGGTTTTGTATAAATCAGTTCTGTAGGAGCTGACATACTGAATCTCAAAGATGGCATTTTACCAAGGAAAAGCAAAGATTTTTATAACTCTGAGCATGTACACTGGAAATTTTCCAGGAAGAATTTTCTTCCCTTTTTCTTTCTGTCGGCTGCACCCTACATGCATCTCCCGCCTTCCTGTGAGGTCACCAATTAATGAGGACAGTTTGCAGGTCAACAGTTCGTAGGGTTGCTGTAAGCTGGAAGAGAATTAATGGCACATAACAGCAGCAATAACAGTATTCATGGAAGAAATTTGTCATGGAAGAAGCCAAAATTCATTCTTATTGGGAGATTTGGCATAACTCTAAGCCTTAGAAAAATGTGAAAATATTTAGAACCACTTCTTTTACAGGTTAAAAGTCCCTGCTTAGTTGTAATTAAAGTGCAGGAAGACACAACCTGGATCAATCTGGGAATTCTGACTATGGTGTGAATTATTGAGTCAATGGTATTTAATCACCTGCTAGCAATCTGTACATTGGGTTTACAAAGGGGGAGGGACTTGATAGTCTTAAGGATCTCTTCCAGCTTTTTAATTCTGTGGTGTGTGTGCGCTTATTAGGGCAGGTAGAAATCTTCAAAAGAGGCTGTGGAGCCCTTGCTTCACAGTGTGTATGATTTTTACCCACTAAAACCACCTCCCATTACACCCCACCACCCTGCAGAACCACCATCAGCAGTGGTGGGCAGCAGCTGGTTTGGACTGGTTCTACCAAACCAGTAGTAAAAATCCTGGGTGGTCTCCCAGGGGGGTAGTAACCCTCCTGGAAGACCACCTAGGATGGTTACTTTTTTTGGAGGCAACTGGTTCGGTCAGCTCTCCGGCTGCCCTTCCTTACAGCCCAAAATGGCTGCTCGTAAGTGTGCATGCATCGAAACACCATTTGATGCATGCACGCTGAATACTGGAGGCATGCATGCATCAAATAGTATTTTGACTCATGTGCACTTACGAGCAGCCATTTTGGGCTGCAAGGAAGAGCACAGCGGCTGGCTGTTGAGGCCCTCAGCAGCCTCTTTGAAGGAGCAGCGGTGGCGGCGGCAGCCTCCTCTCAACCGCTGACCACCGACGCTGCTCCCTTACTGCTCACCAGGCCAGGCCATGGCACACCACCAGGCAGGGCCAGGCCGTGCTGCTGGGCCAGGCTGCACTGCTGGGCCAGGCCAGGCCAGGCCGGGCCGGGCCGGGCCGGGCCAAGCTGCACCGCCGCACTGCTGGTCTGCTGCGCCGCTGCGACACTGTGCTGCTGCTGTTGCCACCTGCCTGCTGCTCCCCGACCGCAGCCAGAGTAAATGACTAGGGTTTGTGTTTGGGGTGTGTGTGTGTTTTAAAACACTGTGTTTTATGTAGTGTGCTTTTATTTCTATTTAATGTTTATCTTAATTTGTATTTTTGTTTTTTATTTCTATTTAATGTATATTTAATTTGTATTTTATGTGTTTTTTATTTCTACTTTTATGTGTACTGTGTTTTTATTTTATTTTATTTTTTTACTTTGGCTCCACCCACATTGTTGGCTTCGCTCACATCATCATGACATCATGATGTTGGCTCCGCCCATGATGTCATGGCATCATGACATCATGATGTTGGCTCTGCCCATGATGTTGGCTCCACCCACAGTGTGGTAGTAAACATTTTTGGCTGCGTACCACTCGCCATCAGGTATTACTTCGTCGGGGCAGACTGGCTGTTAACAACCCTCCTCCAATTTGGCTACTCACCCTCCTCCTATATGCCTCTGTCTGCCCTCTTTTCAGTTTCTCCACACGTCTAAGTTCCAATATGACCCCGGCTACATAATTATACATCGTGACCCAGGTAGTCTCCCTGCTCAACATCTCATCAATGATGTCTTCTGGAGACAGCTGTTGGTGAAAATGCCCCTGTAGAATTTCCCATTCTGAATCAAAACATGGACAGTGAAAAAACATGTGCTCCACGTCTTTCTGCATGGGCTGGCAGACAGGCATGAAGCATCATCATCCAGCCTAAATTGGTGTTGGTAGGCTCTGAAGCAGCCATGCCTCATCAACAGCTCCCTTACAGTCATGAGCCAGGTGTCTAAAAACCCAGCACTTCACGCACTTCCACACATCAACCTTCTCCCTAACTCAGATGATGCGTACCCAGTCCTTCTCCATTGCCTTCCTGGCTAAGTCCATTGGTAGATGGACCACAGCAGTTTGCAAGCTTTTGTACGCCTTCCTGATGGACTTTGCTTCAATGGCTACCTCCAACTCCTTGCCAAGTGCTTCGCAAACTTTCTCTATTGTAGTCAGCTCATCAAGGTCCTGGATTTCAATAGTCTTCTCATCCTTTTGACTCACTACACTTGCTGACTCGCCCAGCTTCCAGGTAATGGCGTTTACCACCTGGGAAGTTGCAGCAGACTTTCTCAGCTCCAAGTTATATGCATGTATGCATGTATGTATTCAACACTTATACCACCCATCTAAGAATACATTTACTCTGGATGGTAAACAAGTAGATACATAGCCAAAAAATCCTCTCTCAAAAATAATATACATAATACCATAACACATGTAAGCACAAAATGGGACAAATGACAAACATCAGGCAACTAATATGAATCAGACACAGTGATGGCAGCCAGACAAAAATTATTATGATTCTACTCTTCTAAGAGTTATGAATGGTTGATGGATGGGGACGTATCTTCTTCAGATGTTCCAGTTTTTCTTTGGTTTTAGCTGTCAAACTGACAATTTCACATACAAGGGATGGTTTCAGAGTAGGTTTCTTGAGGCAGAATCTGATCCTGTACGTAAATGATACCATATTGGCCCTTCATTGCTTCCAAAAGGGTCCACTGCAGTGAAAGCAACCACAAGCCCTGAACATTAATCCTGCCAGACTGTTGGTCTACAACCTCTATCAGCCAAGTTATCAGAAATGCCTGGTCCCTATCCTCATCATAACAAAACAATTGTGGTTACACTTTGTTATTGCCTAGTTACACTGTAGTGTTGTTGGGGCATTTCTTGGCATTTTAAATCATAGGCTCAGAAGCAAAATATCACACATTCATATACTTGAGTGTTTTTTTAATTGAATAATTCAGCAGGCCATCTCATACAAAAAGGCAACTGGTCAGGTGCTCCATTACATCAGTGGAGCTGTCCACCTGGGGGTGCTGAACAGAATTTCAGCCATATTATTTAGGAAATGACACCTTAGATTCCACTCATAAGAAGGCAGTTTGTGATAAACATGCTTGAAATAATATTGTGCAGTGGTAACCAGGGCCATAGCCAGGGGGTGGCCAGGGTGGGCTTGACCCACCCTGAGCTAGTAGTTTGCCCACCCTGGCAAAGTTCGGTTTCCCATAAGAATGCATTGAAAAGAGGATTTGTTGCCCATCCTGAAAAAATATTTGCTCACCCACATTTAGAATCCTGGCTATGGCCCTAGTGGTGACCATACATGTTTTTCCCCTTTGCAAAGGTGCCAGTTCTCATGAACAATGCCTCTGTGTGAGTACTATCCACTGACACCATTTGCTGTTGATAACACTTTAATGAGAGTGTAAAAGAAAGGTGAAAACAGTTCACCCTCCTGACATATCTGGGGATGTGACTGTGGTCATGAACCAAAGAAGATAATCATATATGCAGCCCATGTGAGGTGCATGCACTTGCTGCACTCATTTATGCATGTGATAAAAGTCAACATGCAGAAAAAATATTCTTCCTAGTATTCAGAACATCCACAGATATTGTCTTTATCTATCACCAATAAATTTTATGTCATCTCTGCTATCAGATAGAGAAAACAAATCAGAACAGTTTACACAAAACTAAGGATTTATTTTACCATTACACCTTTATTTGTGGCACCCTCCTACACACACACACACACGCACACACACACACACACAATGGGATGATACCTAGCAAGCCAGGAGCTTTCTGACAGCGTCCATTGGAAATATAACTTTACAGCAAGAAAGAACACAGAAGGTGGAAATTTGCTATCATTTGCCTAAATATAAACAAAATGAGATTTTTTTTTCTGGGAAATAAATTTCATAAATCTATAATCACCCTATTCCCTTTCTCACCTGGATGGAAGATGGTTCTCTACATTGCAAGATTTATTTAATATATATTAAAAATAATCAGCCAGCTTTGTTAATGGAAAAGAAATTCCATTTTCCCCTCTTTTTTGCTGTTGGTTTATTAAAACAACGTATATGAAACCTCTTGTACATTTTTTGCAGTTTCTGTTAAACAATAGAAGTAAACAGGATAAGAGCTCCTGAGACAGCATCTATAGGGGGAAAATGACCCCTGCCTTCATTAATCATGAGTCACTGTAAAATAAACAAGAATTTAAGTATATGAGTCTCTGTGCAGTCCAAAGGTTCACATAAGTATCTAAGTCATGTCTATATTAGACAGTGGATTCAAATATATATAGACTAGTTAGATCTTTATTTATTCTTAGAAGTGTTGGTGAAAGCTTGTTTTCCAGCACTGGAGAACCAGATAATTTAGTAATTATAACTGTGTTTCTAAATAGTCAGTGATTCGGGGAAATGCCATCAAAAAAAAAAAGCAACTTTTCCATGGTCTAACTTTACAGAATACAGTACTCTTTTGCAAATGTAGGCAGAAGCAAACTGTGGCAAGCTAGCTCAGTCAGTTAAGTGGTATGAATGCTAATGGAAGTGTGCACAGGATTGCAGTCTTCATTCAGACTATGTTAATACTTGCTCCAACATTTTATGCTGTGGGTTTTTTTAAAAAAAATTCATTCTGTCCACAGGAAAATCTATTACAGATAAAGAGCTCTCAAGTTAAAAATAATCACTCTTCTGCAACTTCTAACTCAGAAACATTTATTTAAAAAAACCACCAGGATCTATGCTAAATACATAATGGCTACTATTGTTTGAGTAAAGAAAGGACAGAGTAAAAAACAAAATCTTCCATTCTTTTTCAAGGGCAAAAAAAATCTTTATTTATTTCATTCCTTTTTTTGCCCATGGGTGCTGAGGAGAAAAAGGCACAGCTTCTTCTAGTCTTTTGTCCTGGTTGTTTTCTCTGCTGCAGACCTTAAATATTTTCCCTTGAACTTTAAGAAGGAGAAACCATTTGTACTCTATATAAATAAAATGTCTTGCATAGTATGCTACTTATCTATCAAAAGGCTTTGCAAACTTTTTGAAAATCAGAGCCCTACAGTATACTTTCATATCATTTGATAGCATCTTCAGTGTGATTAGAAGAAAGCTTCAATTCAAAACAAGCAAAAAGCTTTGTTTTCTTAGTTACAATCAATCTTCTAAATTGTCAGCACTTCCCTCACTTCATCTGCTCAGACTGTCATTTTCTCCTCTACAGGTAAAGTGAGTTGAAAAGCTGAAGTTGGATTCAAGAGACAATTGACTGCCTATCTTACATAAAACTTATATTGGAAAGGGAGTGAGGGGTATAAAATGATAACTAACAAGGGCACAGTTTAGGATTTCTGGGAAGAGTGCAATAAATATTTCAGCTGATGTAATGTGTACATTTGCACTAGCATATCTGGAAGAGATTTCAGAGGTCTATTGCCCAAAACATTATTGCAGAGTTTGGAATTTCTGGTAAAATTCCTTTTAGTTGAACAGTAAAAGTGCAGAATACCACAGAGAAGAATATTTACAAATCTCTCAACATCCACTCCTTTAAGTACTAGTTAATAAGAAAGTCTCGATAAGTCACTCTGGGATATTTTTAGGAAAAAGAATAAAAAATGTTTACTTGCAGTTACTTGGTATTACAGACATGTGCATGCTGCTTTCTTTACTGCACAATGCAAACAAACATATCAACAGCAATAAACAAATGAATCAATCAACAAATAGAGAGAAACACAGACCAGAGAGAAGTGGGGCTCTCTTTTGAATTAAGTAATAGGGCTTGGTAAATGTTGGATAGATAGACCATCACCCTAGCCTGGCAAACACTCCAACTGCAGACAGCATATGAGGCTGTACATAAAACTCCACAAAAAGTAAGTTTTTAAAGCTCTGGGAAGCACCACATCAGAATCTCAGAAAGCTTCTATATAACAGTGAAGACTGAGACTCAAGTCTATCAGCTCGGGTCCAGGAAGAGCTTTATAGCAAGAGCAAACATTCTTGAGGGTACACAAGAGCAAAACCAAATTAGATGATGGAGGAAGGAGCTCACTTGACAAGGAATAAAATCAAAGGAAGACAGAGCTGAGGAACTCAACCTCCCCAATATCAATTGGATGACTCTGGATAGGCTGAGGGTCAGAGTCCCTAAATATAACACCAACATGCTAAAGTGGGGCCTACTGGAAGACAACAACATGCTGTGTGAATGTGGAGAAATACAGAATCCCGCTCATTTACTGGTCTGCCAATTACTGCCAGAAACATGCACTGATGAGTACCTAAGTTTGGCCAATAACAAAACCAAGAAAGTGGCTTCATTTTAGCACTCTGGGGCTTTGTCAGGGCATGAAAGAAGAAGAGAAGACTGTTTTGAATCTGATGGACCAATGATTTGGCACAACATAAGGCTTATGTTCCTATGTTCTTACTAATTTTCAGAAGCTACAAACAGACTCATACCACACAAAGGAGGAGAGGAAAGGCAAAAATAGCCTGGTTTTGCATCTGGCTGTCCACTATTTGAAAGAGGATGTTTGACATCCCCTGCTTAAAATGCCCCCTATAAAATATATTTGATCTATTACCACTATCTAATGCATTTTTCCAAAATACTCTTTCTGTCCATAGTCACTTCTGCAAGAAACCTTCAAGAGCGAGGGAAGCTTGTACTTCCTCAACTAATTGAAATTTTCTAATGTTGTATGTCGAAGACTTGAGTCAGTGTCAATAAAACTGATGTCAAAGGCATATAAAGAAATAGGCATGAAAGTCAAATAAAACTTTTTAGCGTTACAGGTGCCAGAATATTCTCTTGGTGTTGTTTCATCCGTCTATGGAGTATCACAGTATTGATTTATTTAAGATGAGGTTTCAGTAAGAAGATTGCTCCATATTAGTTATTAAATGTAGCCCTAGTGCCTACACAGAGGTGAGGCATTAATTTGCCATATAACCTGTGTAAGATGACTACATTATCTTTTCAATAAACTAGCCTGTTACTGCAGAAGATGGAAGGGCATGAGAAAACTAATTGAAACAAATTGTGCTGAAATAGGGTTAATTCTCTGGAAATTTCCACACACAGCACTTTCCATCTATAGATTAGAGAAATGCAGTTTGTGCACAAGCAGATGGAGTTAGTGATGGAGCCATAGTACAAGCAGAAGGAATGTATTGCCTTGTAGCAAGCATGAAGGAACATGTTTCCTGATGTAAAAATGTCTTTAATGATTCAAGAAATAGGATAAACAAACAATGCAGATGTCTCTTGAGCAAGCTGTCAAAGCCAGGCACGTAAGAGGAAAGCACAGTCCGAAACAACAAATGTCAAGAGAACAAAACCAGGGTCGCCCGCTTTCCTCGTCTGGAGGGGAAATTATTTGGCCAAGAAACAGAGTAATTTCCCCAAATATCTTCCAAAAGACATGCATTATTATCTCTATGAAAAGCCATTTCTACTCAATATCCCAATCATAGCTGTCCTCCCCTTCTGGTGAAATACATCAACTTTGCATCCACAGCTGCATTTCATCTTCACCCCAGTATGCAACCAGACAGGGCTTCTGTTCTCTTGGTCTGTTATCTAAGGAGTTCCTTTATAAAACACTATAGTTTCAAATATAGTCTGTAGACATTTTGGCTGTTCTTTCCTCCCCTTCCAGGCTGTTTCACAGACTGATCCCCCCCCCCAAAAAAAAAATCTTTCCTATATCATAAATAAGATTTGCCATGCAGATGCTGCAGGGAATCATATTCTTTAAAAATGCCAGTTGGTTTGCATGATTCCTCATTTTTTACTTGACACTCCCATTATGATGAATGCATGTAAAGTTATTATTCCAAGTCAATTCACATGTTGTATATATCCATAGCAAAGGTTTTTTCCCCCAGAGGATCTGAGAAGACTGGGGACAGAGCCATGCACTGTGATATTAATGTCCTTCTATAAAAGGGATTATGGGTTTCTCTTTCCCAATACCTGCAATGCACTATGAGGCATGCATTTTAATTAGAAGACTTAGTACTAATACCTCCTCAAATTATGGCCATCTCTTAATGTTGGAGTGAATGAATGATAGTGAAAGGTGTAAGGCAAAATCATTCTCATGAAATGATGGGGATGGATGAACGGCTGAGCAGATGTACAAAGGACTGTATGGGCAGCAGCACTAAAGAAGAAGAGAAGAGGAGACATAGAGGGTGTAAGGCCATGGGACCAGTCAGCCAAGAAAAAGTGAAATGGAAGGCAATAAAGGGAAGGGCAATCTGGGAAGGAAGATAACAGGGTTTACCATGATGGAAACAGTGCCATTCAACAGTCTCAACTGCCTGATACTTCAGGCAGTCACGTAACTCTGTCAAACAATATGCTCAGGAGTATAACAAACAATTCAGTTTTTCCTTTCCCCAATTCCTGGCCTTTTAATATGCTGAGATTAGGAATTACAGTTCACAATAACCCCACCAACTGCTGAACAAGACAATTGCAAGCCCCAGCGTGTTTCGGCAAAGTAGACTTTATTTAACTGTGGTTTCTGGTTCTCACACAACTATAATCCTGAAATCTGATAAAGAAAACCTCAGTATCAGCTGAATTCTTCTCTCCCAGTAAACAAGCCGGGCATTTTGCTCAATTTTCTTTCTCCACCAAACTTTGTTTTAACATTTGCTGCAGATGCAGCCCCAGCATCTTGCCCAGTGCTAACTAGAACACTGGTTCAAACGTTAATGTTCCAAAGCTTCTTCCCCTTATGCAGAATTTTTCATTAGCCTTTGGACTATAATAAATGCAGCAATAATATGGCAGAAGCAGAGAATGGAGAGAATCTGCTTCTCAAAGATACAGGTTCATGGTACCTGGGATATGAATTATTAATTTCCAGTATATTTTTGGTCCTTAAATGAATTAGCTGAATCTGAGCATAAGAAACCTAAGGCTTCTGTTTGTGCCTAAGGGTGTATCTCATGGATCCAGTTGCCAAGAAATACAGTTTAATATATAAATGCTATCTATAGCTATAGAAACAAATAAACGTTGCCATGGCCATTAGGCAACCTCAGGATATATATATATTCATGAATACTTATCTCTGCTTTTAAGAGACAAAACCTGAACACTGTTCAGAGGATTTCAAAATGGCAGAACCACAGCTGGAAACTGTGATGGTAATTAGCTTATTTAATGATCCAATCCAATTATACCTGTCTCCTTAACATGTATCTCTACTAAGCAACATAGAGTACAGTATATGAGTGACTCATCTATTAAGCAGGCTGAAGTAGCATAACATAACATCTTATGTATTAGCATATGTTTGGTTCTAAGTTTGGGTGGGTATCACCTTCACAAGTTTGTAAAAAAAAAAAAGTAATGGCTAAATGTTTTAAAAATAACAAAACCAGGACAGGAATACAAAACTTTTCGGGAAGTGGGGATGAATATATAGAATATTGTTAATAGTAATAAACTAATCATAAAGTGAAGGTATAAGAACTAAAAATCTGGCTGGCAAAGCAGGTGTGAGGCACTGGGGATACAGTGACCCCGCCTGCCGGCTGATATAGTAATATCGCTACCTCACTCTTTTTAGCTGTTGGGGCAATTTCTTATTGTATTTTTAATTGGCTTTATTTATTTATTTTTGCCAGTTTTAAGTTTTTAGATTGTAGTACTGGTTTTAACGTTGTAAACCACCCAGAGTCATTCTGAGTTGGGCAGCTATACAAATTGGAAATTAAAATTAAAAATTAATGTCCCATGTGTTATTGTAGTTGTTAATGGGTTATTGTAATGTTTTTGTGTTTTTGTTTTAATAAAATAAAATACACTCAAACCTCGCATAAAGAGTAACTCGCTTAAAGAGCAGAATTTTCTCTGAATGTTTGCTTCGCTTAACAAATAAAACCAACCAAAAACTCGCTTAACAAATAAATCAGGGTTCGCAATCCCTCCCACAAGAAGTCACAATTGGTCATTTACAATGGTGTTTCGCTTAAAGAGCAAACTCGCTTAAAGAGCAATCCTGTGGAACGCGTTATGCTCTTTAAGCGAGGTACAACTGTAAGGTAAAACTTCACATAAGGAGCGCCTCGCTTAGAGACCAACTCGCTTATACAGCAGAATTTTCTCTGGTCACCTCATTTAACAACTAAAACAAAACCAACCAAAAACTTGTTTCACAACTAAATTGGGGTTCACAATCATCCCCACCAGAAGTCACAATTGGTCACTCACAATAGGGTTTCACTTAAAGAGCAATCCTGTGGAATTCATTATGCTCTTTAAGTGAGATACCACTTTTTTAAGTGAGATACCACCATTTTAAACTACCTATATGTATGAGTTCTCTTCATTTCTTCTTCTTCAAGTGGCATATCTAATTCCGAATATTGGCTATCATCATGGTAATCACCCATGAAGATTGTAGTGGGAACAATATAATGCAGTGGCCTTCCAGCTGTATTCATCATTACAGGGTGACACCTGTACCACTGATCCAGTTCCATGAGGTATTTTCTGGTCCTGAGCCCTTTTGGCACACAAGGTCCTCCTTAGTCCCAGGCCAGTATTGATGAAGTTGTTGCTCTTCATCAAGTTGGATTCAAAGATTTAATCCACTTGCAGACTATCACTCTTTCCTGTGGACTTCTCCACCCAAGGCTGTTAGTCATCAGGGTTGTCAGGTTAGTTAACTGCCACCTGATGATTGACGTTGAGTCACTGGCAATAGGATCCTCTCTATTACCATAACAGGATAACCTGGCCAGACATGATCTCTTCATTTATAGTAAATAATTTCCCATAATGTCTATTCAGAAATAAATGGCTTTGGTTTTAATTGAGCTGACTCAACAGATAACTATGCCATGCTACAGTTGATTTGAAAGGGATAAAAAAAATTAAACTGCCAATTTTGTAGTGCCTTCATAAAAGACTGTGATGGTTTGTCTTTTGGGAGCTCAGCCATTTTGATGACCTTTTACAGGTGCACTCTGACACAGAGGCGTAGCTACCGCCGTATCTGCCGTATCAATTATACGGAGGCCCCAGGCCACGGGGGGCCCCAACGTGCATAAGCAAAACAAATCTTTACCCTTCCTAAGGGCCCCCAAACAAATTTTTATACGGGCCCCCGCCAAGGCACGCTACTCTTCTGCTCTGACACCTCAGGGTCCTGGGGGTTTGGAATCTTTTGGCAGGATTGTTGGTGCTGCATCTTTTGGCCAGAGAGCTGGCATGCCAATGGCCTGGTCAGGGACCTCACATTCCTAGAGTTCTTCCCTATTTTAGGGGCAGTATTGATGTGGGGTGCTTTCTGGGCTAATTCTGTGGTTTCCTTCTGGTGTGACAAAATGGCCATTGTCCAGATCATTCACTCACTTACGTCCAAGTTGCCCAGGGTTACAGAAGTGGTTCAGGCCTTTGTCCTAGCAACCCTTAAGCTCAACATAGTATTTCAAGCATGTAATGTTCCTACTTTGGATAATAGTGTGGTTGATGGTCTGTCCCACTTACAGATGTCCTACTTCTAGACTCTCGCTCCTGGCACTCAGGAACGCCCCTTGGAACTCCCACCAGACATCTGGAAGCTTGGAGAGGGGAAGTAGCTAGGGTTATTGGTTGCTCGCTCATGCCTTACTTCATATGCGGCCGCATGTGCTCACTTTGCCAGGTTCTGTGAAGATCATAACTTGCCCATCATTTGGCCTATCCCGATGGGTCACGCATTGCAATACATGGTAGGCTTCTACTTGGCCGGCCTTGCCCCATGCACTATTTAGACTAAAGTTCTTGAAGGTTGGACTCAGGAACGTGTTACAGTTCCGGACCACCAACACCCAATTTTGCCCCCCTTATTGGCCCAGTTGGTGGTGTATTTGTGCCACATGGCTTTTTGGGGCCTTACATATTAGCAAGTTAGTGGTAGCTAGTGCTCACAATGATTCTGACAAAGCCCTCCTTATTTCTATGTTAATTTGGTGAAGGGCCAGGTGTCGATCCACATTCATAGTTCTAAGACCAATCAGTAGGCAAGGGGTGCGACGGTTTCTCTGCGTGAGTGTAGTATGGCCAACATATGTCCTGTCAGGGCATTGGAATGGTACCTGTACATCCAAGGATCCCATCCAGGCCCACTAGTAATTTGTTTGTTTGTTCAGATTTATATTGCCGCCCACTCACTGACGTGACTCAGGGCGGCTTACAGTCAAAACAGCAACAGTACAGTAACAATTATAAAATACAACCTCACAAAACAACCACAGCAGAACACAGACTAACTCCCCTCTGGCTATTGGTGTGTGCCCAGAGGTGGGGGCGAGGTCCTCAGCCACCTGCCATGCCATGGCGTCTTTTCCCTCAGGGTATTGGTGTGGGCCCAGATGAGAGGGCAATGTTTTCAGCCACCTGCCAGATTATGGTCTCTTCTCTGCCCAGGCTGTTGGTGTGGGCCCAGGATGGCTCAGCTTTGACCAAATATCAATTTTGGAAAATAATGGACCAGGCATTGTGGGAGGAATGAGCTCCTGGGCCCGGGTATTGAACACACTCTTTTTGTATAGGTGCCACCTCTACAGCTGCTGCCCTTGACTATCAGATGGAAGACATTAAGCGAATGGGTCGCTGGGTATCTGGTTACTTTAGGTCATATATCCACCCACTTGAAGGTTGATTATCTTGCTTGCACATTACTTTGTTCTTCTTTCCAGGTCTGCCTTCAGCATATTGGTCACAGCTTCATCTACTGGGTGGGGTATCATGCCGCCCACGTGCTCTGTGGACTCCATTTGGGCCAGCAAGACCGGCCCTTTTTTATTTGGTGTGGCAACTGCAAGTATGCAGTGGGGCCATTTCTTGCCATTCCTGGTGGATTCCAGGCTTGCCCCCCCCCCGGACATCTTGCTGCTCCACCTCGGGGGGAATTGCTCATTAATCAGGGCAGTTGTGTATGACATCCAGTACCATAAATCCTTTGCCTTTTATTGCCACAGCAAAAAATACCTTTTTATGGTCTGACTAGTGACCTCCTAGAGCCTTGGTCTGCAAATGTGGCTCTCCAGATGTTCTTGGACTTCAATTCCCAGAAGTCCCAATCAGCAGGAGTGCTGACTTGGGCTCCTGGTAATTCAAGTCCAAGAACATCTGGAGAGCCACATTTGCAGACCACTGTCCTAGAGCATCCAGCTGCTGTGTGAAACAGGGTGCTGGACTAAGTATTTTTTTTTATCCTAAATACTAATATGACAAATTTAGAATGACAACTCAAAGCTATCTGATACTGCCCCCATATCACCCCCGCGGTTCATCAAGAGAACATTGCAGGAGTCTCAAGGTAGACCACGATATAATGCTTGGTATACCTTGCTTTTGCAGGACAGCAAATGGTTCCCCTCCACCAGTGGTGTCTGGTGTGGTGATGGCATTTTCTTGGGGATGGTAAATCTCCTCCATACTAGAAATATGAATGTTAAATGAGCCATACAATGTGCTGAACCTAGCTAGAGACAGGATTCAGCATTATGGACAGCTCCTATACAGTTCAGACTCCAGTCTGCAATGGTTTCATGCCCCACCCCTCAAATCAGAATTAACATTTTCTAGTTCCACATTTACTCAGAACAGTATTAGCAATAGCAATTACATTTATATCCCACCCCATAGCAATTAGTGCACACTCTGGGCAGTTCATGCATTGTAACCAAAGTCATCTGAGGTGCTTTGCGTGTAAGGTAGAAAATACTACAAACATCTCTTTCCCTTTCTAGTAATTAAAATGTGATAATAACAAAGTAAACTAAGTGAACAATTAGCAATTTATTAACATTGCATGGCACCCATTATCTGATCATGGGGTGAGTACCTCACTGTGCCTAATAGCAGGGCTAGTTCTGGAATCTTTTCAATCCTGGTCCTGAAATAAAATCATCAACTAGTACATTAGATGAGCCTGTTAAATTTCTGCATCAGAACCATGCCTTCCAACCTATATGCTATTACATATATCAGCAACTTGGAGATTTGGAGAGAAAATTGTAATCTTAATGTAATGAACTGAGGTATAGAGACATAAAAATGTACTTTACAATAAAACAATCCCTTCAAATCAAACTGAGTGCCATATCTAAATTCTGTCTTTGTGCCAACAGTATTAATTGTATAGTGCTAAGTCAATTCTAACTTATGGGCAACTTTTCTACAAGAACTTCTAGGTACAGTGAACTTATATGTGATTTACTATTCTATTCTTGTGAAAATATAAAACAATGATACAGTGTTAAAAGGATTTGTTTTAATACTTTTACCAATATTGTTGAACATCCTGAAAGTCATTCTATATCTAGCTACAGTAGGTGTTAAAATAAACAGGAAGTAAATTGCTATTATTTCAGAAATTGGGTTACATTTATGATACTTGAAAGGTACTTGTTATAAATCTCTGTCTGAGTGTGTGTGTATGCACAAATGTATGTGTGCAACTAATATTCCTGGTGTGATAATTAAATGAAAAGCAATTTGGATTTTCCCCCAAGTGATGAATGACTGCAGAGTTATAATTGGATCCTAAGAACTATTTGTATTAAGCCGATTCCTCCCATCACTGCACGTATTACACAGAACATTGAAATAATATAAAGGGAACAGAGACACCATTGACTAGCAATGCTTGATCAAGTCCTGACCTTATCACATGACAAGTACATACAAGTGCTATAAAAGCAGTCTGCATCCAGTTTTCCCCACAGTGATAACAATCTTATCTTAGGTGTGGACATCCTTGTGCAGCTTTCATCTGTCAAAAATTATAAACCTAAGAAGACAGTAACTCTTACTAGCACAGGGGAAAAATACATCTTACATAAGCCTAATAAACAGGCATGAAAAGACAATAGAACCTGACTTCAATATATGGTACAATGACAGATGTTCTTGAACCCGCCCAACTGTCAAGAGGTATAAGCAGCTGACAAGTGATTTGGTGCATTAAGTGGAGGTGAAAGGAACTCCACTTACGCTCTGCAAAGATGTGTGCAGACACATGCTAAAAGATGCATCATCAACATCCCATGGTAGATTAGCTCTCCTTTAACACCCTTTAAATGCCCTGTCAAACTCAATTATCATGGTTAAAGTGTATCAGGGGATTGAAAGACACTGGTGGAATCACTGTTTTGCAGATTATAAAATAAGAGGTATTGGAAGATTTTCTGCAAGCATTGTCTCTTGTGGCCATTTAATCAGAGGGCTCCTCGCAGGAACAATTAGAAGTTACTTGGAAGGTCTTCTGTTTTCCTCTCCTAAATAAATGTTCCCTAATCAAGAGGGAAATGGTGGAAGAAACAGTGGGAAAAGATGTGAAAGTTACAAGTAAAGGGAAATGTCATCACCTACCCCACCCGTGTGATATTCAATGAATGAGGTAGGATGATGGGATGGTAAGAGATGACACACTGCCTTGAGCAAACAAAAGCACATTGTGGGTGCAGTGGGGGTTGGCTTTCTTTCCCCATTCAGGAAACTTAAATTAGTCAAGAAGAGCCCTTCTGCTCATGGAAAATGCCTTCTAGGTCTACCATGAATTCCCCTGCCTCTCCTGTTGCATAGACTATATGCATACAGAAGACACAAAGATTCTATTGTACAATTATCATTTACATTTATATCCTAACTTTTCTCCAGTGAGCTTAAAGTCACATATTTAGCTCCCTCCCCTCCTATTTTTCTTCATAACAAGTACAAACTAAGAAATTTACATAAATCCCCATAAAGGAATTTATGTGGGATGTTCTGAACATCTTTGTTTGTGCACAGGGAATATCAGGATGTTGGACCTCATTCCTACATCTCTCTTCTGCTATTGGGGGGACTATTCTGTCTTGGGTCACTACATTTCTTGTTTCTATCCTAGTTTAGTGACATGTGATCTCAGGCAGCATATTCTTAGCTGCAATAGGAATGAACTTTTGAATCATGACATCTTCTGCAATGGCATCTCTAGAAGGTGTTTAACTCAATGTTGTTTCACTTCATACAATTTAAAATATTTAAAAATATGGACATGTCCCTGCAATCAGGGCAAATTTAATGACACTTTTTAATTGTAAAATTCCTTCAGTAAGCCTGACATCCCTATAATAAGTCATAAAAATCTAACTGGATTGTATCTTGGTAAGAAAACAAACTCCCCATACCATACCGTACAGTACCGTACTATACCATAGCATACCGTACCGTACCATACCATACCATACACCATGCCATGCCATGCCATACCATATAAAGTGCTGACTAAACAATGATGCTGGCATGTATGTCTCAGGTATTTTCCCCATCTACTTCTTCAACACTAAATATATTCTGGAATAAGGATAAGCTTCATTGGCTTCCATCATATTTGTTCAGTCCAAGCTATTTGAGGGACTGTATCTTTCCATATATAGCTTCCCCTGGTTTTAAGATCTTCAAGGGAAGCCTTTCTCTTGATCCCACCATTTTTGCAGGAATGATTGGTGTGTATTTTTGAACCACAATCGGGTGTATCCCGGCCAACAGGAGCCTAATCTTTCTCACACCAGGTCAGGTGAAAGGAACTTTGGAAATGAATTCACCAAAAGGTGGCATCGTTTGGTACTTTAAAAACTATCTGCTGTATTTTAATGTTAGCTTTCATGGATCAAGTCCACTTTATCATTCCACTTTCATTTTGGCAGTTTCACATCTAACCTAGACATAGAAGAGGAATGGCCTCTCTTAATAATTAATGTGCTTAATTATTTTCAGTGAGTGTTTGTAACTGTTTTAATATTTGTGTTCTTAAATCATTTATAAGTTACCGTGAGTCCCCCTTGCACAAAGGTGGAAAGACAGACAAACAGGACAGGACAGGACTTTGGAAAGACTTCTGTCATTTCTTTAACATCTGTTTTGTGCCAAGGGAAACAAGAGGAACTCTCAAAAGTACAGATTTGACAACTAGCTCTATAGCCAGTTTAGGTACTTCCTGCCGCCCTACCAACAGCTGAATGCTATAGACAGCTTGTGACTAGAGTGGAAACCATGTGAATTTTTGACAGCCATGATTTGGCAGACTTTCCTGTTAGACAAATCAGATTTCAAGGCAATCTGCAGACTTAAGTTTTAAAGACAAACCACAAAACAAAACATGCTAATTTGCAAACTATGTGAGGGGAAAACAAAATTCCTCCTATGCTCACAGTGTTTAAGGAGTCTTGTCTTCTAATCATGGATTATCCACAGTGTTAGTTTCTGCCCTGCCTGCTGTTCATTACTGATTGAACCCAGACTTTTCCACACGTAGCACATGTTTGGCTAAATTTGTGGAATGTGAAGAGTGCCCTTCCTTGAGAAATTTTTTTATAGAGCATTGTGTATTAAACACTGATAAACCCTATACAGATGTTATTTACACAGGGACCAGAACCTGAGCAGATTTTAGCCCTTTTCTCCTTTTCCTCTCTCCCCAGGAACAAGTGCTAAAACAAAGAACATGAAACTGTGTCATTTCATTCCAGAGTTCTCACCCTCAGCTCATTCCACTTACTGTTGTTCACAGGAGCAAAGACGCTTAGTTAAAAATTGTGCTGCTGATTTCGCTTTACAGTACATTAATGTCACAAAAGAGAAAGAGGAAATACAGAGTAAATTCTGGCCTTTTAATCAAGTCAAAGACACTTTAAGGAAAAGCTTCAGGCTTCACAACTATTACTACAATAACTACTAATTTCCTTTCCTTTCCTTTCCTTTCCTTTCCTTTCCTTTCCTTTCCTTTCCTTTCCTTTCCTTTCCTTTCCTTTCCTTTCCTTTCCTTTGTCAAGAGCCCTGTTCCTCTATTATTAATCCATTTGCAGTCATCATGAATAGAGGGAAGTTTCAGTCCACAGTGAAGGGTGATGGTCCCCTATTGGATTAAATCCCACCTGAATCTATCGTGATGGAGGGCAGCAGTTTCATTAATACTGGCCTGGGGTCAAAAAGGACTTTGTGTGCCAAAAGGGCTCAGGACCAGAATGTGACTTGTGGAATTGGATTAGTAGTACAGGTGTCATGCAGCAATGCAAAAGGCCACTGTATTATATTCTCAGGAGAGTCTTCATGGCTGATTGCCCTCAGGATCACTAATATTCAGATTAAGACATGACAGAACAAGAAGAAGGATGCTAGGAAGTCTACTGAATGGATACATCTATTAAATGTTGTAATCCTCCATACACACACACTGGTGCTCAAGTTGTCTTTCACTGCAGTCTGATAAAGTGTTGCCTCTTCTATAGCTTGCCAGTTCTATCAGATTGTCCAGAAGCTTACATGTCCCAAAATTACCTAGTTATTTCCTGCACCTTGTACAAAAGCCAGTGGAGGCATCTATCCACCTGATAAAAATGGAAGACTACCTAAGGACAAAGGATGCTATGAAAACCAAAGTGCATGTTCAGAACAAAATTATGAATACAGCATGAACTCTCATCTTAAATCTAAAAACATACATATGCAGTTCATATGACTATACAATGTTCTGTGTTTGAAGACACATCAGGTTTTAATATTCTAAATAGATCTTTGTTTATTTGGGTATATAACAGGAGAGCCTGAAAAAGTCCAGCTGTAGACATGCTAACTCCACAGCTTCTGAGAGCTGTAGTCCAAAACAGCAACTTTCCCACACTCTGTAATAAGTCCTAAAGGGGCACAATTTTGGCCAAGGAGTCTTCATAAGAATGAAGGGAGGACAGCTAGTGCTAAATATTTGTAGCTGATTACTTAAAAATCAAATCTTCAAAACAAGACCAGAGATCCACAAACAAGTTGGCTCCTGTTAGGGCTTATCCATATCATGCAGCTTTGTCTGAGACAGAAATGCTCTCTTGCCTCCAGGAAAAAACCAGACAAACATTTTTTTCATGACACACTGCAGAACACACAAAGAAGTCTGTTATTCCCTCCCAGCTAAGGCAAAACTATAAACGAAATTATTTGTGACATAGCCTAGTCCTAATTTTCTACTATCAAGCAATATTACAAGATGGCCACATAATGATGCCAAATTAGTTCACACATAATGCCAGCACTCTGTCAGCACATGTGCCATGAAATAAAGCCCCACTGAATCATGTGGGATTTCAGAGTAAAGGCATGTAGCCATTGCTCTGCATAACACCTGTCAAAAATTCATGTTTTGAATCAGGCTGCAAATGCCAGGACTTTTGCTGGATACAAACAGCTACCATTAAAACTATGTACTTTGCTGCCGACTCACTGATTTGAATCTATATCAAGACTGTTTTGTTCTAGGAAACACTGAAATCCCTATAGCTTTTATGCCCCATAGTATAGAATTTCTTGTCTTTCATAGTATAAAACACCATATGTGCTAGCAACCACATGCTGAAGGGAGGTCATTCTCTGTTCGTTTTCCATGCCTCTCCAGGTTCTGAACATATAGATTCTATAAGTTGGTTCTCAGACATAGTGATACTCAGCGAAGAAGACCCACTGAAATCAAAGAGAGTTGAACTTAGATCCCGTACAACTAGTGTGTACATACTCTCTAAGTCAGGGGTTCTCAAAGCTTTTCAGCTGCAGGCTGAACCACACCCCCTCAGACAACTGAGCAACCAAGCTGGTGCCATAAAACACATCCACAGCTGTCGTAAATGCACTTGTGATGGCTGTGGACTCATTTAGAGCTGTAGTAAATGTGTTTACAATGGCCACAGACTCATTTATGACTGTTGTAAACAAGTTTACACAGCCATAAATGAGTCCATAGCCAATTCTGGCAGTGGTGGTGGAAGTAGCTGGAGCAAGGTTGGAGCCTGGATTATTTGACACTGCAGACTATAGGTTGCTAACTCCTGGTCCAGTGATGGGATGTAACAAGTTCCCACCAGTTCACCAGAACCAGTAGTAACTTTTCCCAGTGTCCCGGAGAACCGCTAGCAGCTTTTGAGAGGAACCACCTTCGGGGCATGCGCACCAAGCACTTGCTATGCCTGCACACCTACAGTGCTTGGCACGTATGCATGGCCTCCTTGCTGTCCTCCCAAGTGGGGAGGAGGAAGAGAAGCTGCTAGCCTGAAGCTCCCTATAGCCTGTTCCCCAGGGTAAGTGACTCACCTTTGGATGTGGTGTGTCTGTGTATATTTTAATGTGCATTTAATACCTTTACCTTTATTGACGTACTACCACAGTTCCTAAAAAGGCCTAGTGGCCGGCAAGCCTAGCGGCCTGGCTTGGGGTTTTAAAGCAAAGTCTTGGAGTTACCTCATCAATAAGCTACACCTGTGCTGTTCCAATTGCTGTTCCAATTGGAGAACCCTTAAGAAGGTACAGCTGTTTTACATTTACATTAAGGCATATTATCCTAGAGAACTGGTACGATGACCATATCCATCTTGCAACATGGTGCTGCCCAGGCACTTATACTAACAGGTAAGTGACGGGTTTGTGTTTGGTGGATGGGTGGGTTGATTTATGTTTGGGGTGGGTGGGTGTATTTTAATGTAATTTTTGTTTTATTTAATTATTTAATTTATTTATGGTTTTGTGTTGTGGGTGGGTGGGTTGAGGTGTGTGTGTGTGTTCTTATTTTTATTTTATTTTATTATTTTAATCATTTATTTATTTTCTTTGGCCCTGCCCATGATGTCATGATGTCATGGTGTTAGCTCCGCCCACACTGTGATGACATCATGGTGGGGTAGTAAGATTTTTGACATCCCACCACTGCCCGGGTCTAGGTAGTATGATATTTCAAGGACTGGACAGGATTCCTCTTCCTCCTTCCCACATTCATAATGCAGTGTTCCTGACCACTTAGCAAGTGCACTTGCTTGCAGTGGTCAAGACAAAAAGGAGACACAGAAAGAAAAAAGCCCCAGAGGCTGCTGTATGTAAGAGGTCTATCATACTTACTGGAATAACATCCCATTAGAGAACTACAGGATGGATTACTATGCCAGGTTTTGCTTTATTAAATGATTCATATCCAGGAATAAAACAACCAGGCTCAATGTCCACTGAAAGAAAGAAATAATATTTATTGAATTACAGAGGTACCCATTTCCATGTAGCACGCCAGTGAGCATAAAGTGTCTGATGGGACCAAAACATCACTAAGGATATAGAAAACATGCCCTTATAGAAAGCACAATCTGTCACTCAGGTATTGGCAGACAGTATTGGAAGTAGCTGTTTTAAGTGCATGCACTTCTACCTTGAGACCACTAGAGAGTACTGAAAAAGAGATGTGTGTGATTTATACCATACCGATTGCAATGCACAACCTCATTTTGAATGTTCACAAGCCCTTGTAGGCTGTCACTTGGAGAAAATTCCTGATTATTTGCTGTTTTGTAGATCTGTAAATCACCTAAATGCTCATATTACTGCCATGTGCTCTGCTGGTGTGCATCAACAGCCCATCTCAGAAGGGCTCAGGTGATAAATTATTGATAACAACATTCATAGCTGGCAAATATTAATGGTGAGGGGGAGATAAGAACATCCTCAGGTACAGCCTTGCCTCTTCTGAACTATCAGATTAAATCTAATGTTAACTACTGTAAGATATGTATTAAAATATATTTACTCATGCTGTGGATTCATCTTTTTAGGGTTGAGTTCTTTATCTCTTGATGGCAACAACGAATATCATTCATTATTCATGGACGCATTGAAATGACTGAAAGTATTAGCAGGAGATTTTTCTCACAGTTTGCGTCTTTTCAATGTCCTTTTTTAATCCTGTTTGCAAACCCCATTTTTCTGATGGCAGTCTCAGCAAACAGTTTGCCTTTCCTAGTTAGGGTGCATCTTTGTAAGCTAAAGGGCTACACTTGAATTGGGTTTGTCAGATTTAACAAGTGCACAGATGAGTCAATGATGCACAGATGACGTGTGCATTAACCTGCCAAAATGCAGGTTATTTTAAACCACTCATCAGGAGCCATTTATTTTGCACCCTTTCCTGTGGGTCCACATGAGTCAGTGCATATTGTGCTTCCTGGTTTGCCCTGTAGTGGGAATAAGTTAAAAAAAAGAAAAGAAAGATCAGAGAATAAGAGAGAAATTGGGAGGCTGCCTAATGGAAGCTTCTTCGTCTTCATCTTCTTCAGCTACCGTATCCATTCCGGATATTGGTTATCATCATGGCGATAGTCTTCCTGTTCTTAACTCCTCAGAACAGTTCTTCCAAGGACATGCCACATTAGTCTCTCAGTTTCTTCAGCCATGAAGTCTGTCTATATTTGGGGTCTCTTTTCCCAGGGATCATTGCTTGCAGAGCGAGTTGGAGGATTCTATAATTTATGTTGTTCTTCATGATATGGCCAAGGTATTGGAACCTTCTTTGCTTAAAGAGTTCTTTTTTTTTTTATCTATCTGGTGCAATACTTCTACATTAGTCACATGGTCACATTAGTCACATGATACCCTTAGCAGCTGTCTATAGATCCACATTTCAAAAGCTTCAGTTCTCTTTCCAGATGCTTTAGTCAGTGTCCAAACTTCAACTCCATGTAGCAACACTGGGGATACATAACATCTCACTATTTGGATCTTGGTAGCAAGAATTAGGTGTCTGCTGCATAACAACTGTCGCTTTTTTATTAAGGTGGATCTTGCTTTTTCTATTCATATTTTAATCTCTAGTGGCAGCTACAGGGTTAAAAAATCTATTTGGGTAAGGCATCACAAAAATGCACAAACTAACACAAGCATCATGTGAACTTAACTGAATTTTTTAGAAAAAAACCAATTCTTTTGACAGTCGAAACACACCTTATGATAGATAAAATGGTAATGTTCGTGGTGAAATCCAACATTCAATAGGAATTTCTCCTTCTTTTCTCCTTCCTTCAGCCCTCCTTCAGCCCTGGTTTCCAACCAGTGATGAGATGACCCCAGTTCGATCCAGTTCCCTGGAACCAGTAGGAACAATCCCGGAGGGTTCTCCGGGAGGGTAGTCAACTTTTGAGGTGTCCGTTTCCGGACGCCTCACCAAAAGAAAAAAAAAACTTTTTAAAATCGGAGCCAAAATGGCTCCAACTGACTGCGCATGCGCAGGAACTCAATCTGGTGCATTGCGCATGCGTCAGATTGAGTTTCTGCGCATGCACAGTCAATTGGAGCCATTCTGGCTCTGATTTTAATTTTTTTCTTTTAGATCTGGAGCCGCACCTTTCAGGGCGGCGGTAGTGGCACCAGCCCTCAGAGGAAGGCACCTCCCCCAGGGCACGTTGAGGCCTGCCTGGGCCGTCCCCTGCCACCGAGCCTCCCTGGGCCGTCCGCTGCCGACAAGCTCCTATGTCCTGGGGACACCTGGTGGGGGGCGCCGTCACCACCTGCAGCCTCCTCCTCCGCCGGGCACCTGTGGCCTTCTCCTTGGGCCGGTGCCTTTTTGGCCTGGCTCTGGCTGCGGCCAGGGGCTGCGGGCCATATTCATCTTGCAACATGCTGCTGCCCAGGCACTTATACTAATAGGTAAGTGATGGGTATGTGTACGTAGCTTCTCTATATTTGTAGAAACATAGATGGCTGCCAGGCACAACGAACACTTCATATAACAAAAAATCTGTACAACAAAGCGTTTGTGTGCTCTGCGCGATACCCCACATAACAAAAAATGTTTCATTGTACCGGGTTTTCGTTGCCCGGATTATACCCTGCTTAACATAAACCCTATATAACAAACTTTTTTTTCCTGTTATGTAGGGTATCACCCATTTGATCCACGAAATTGATCCCAGTGCTAACGACCACTGGGAACTGACAAAATATTTGCTTTGCAGCTGTCGAAGCCTCCTTCCACAATCATTAAGTTCTTTAAAAATGAGCCACTTCAGGATATCCACAAATTCAATATTTTCCCTGTTCTTCTGTGGAAGGACAAGGGAAGTGAATTTAATTTCTTGTCGCTGATGTCCTGATTCACTTTTTTATAAATTGCCTTTTTGTAAAGTGATTCAGCCAGTCATGTTGATGGCTGGATTTTACAGGATCCTTAACAAGTGAAGCCATCAACAGTCCAGACTGGGAAGGATATGTAAATATTAAAATAACTCATTATCATGTGCAAGAACTGTTAAGAGAGATCTGAGATAACATTACAGTTTAATCTCACCATAGAAATAAATATTGGTAAAATGAATGTGTTGTAAATACTGGTGTAAAAAGAATATGGAAAGTCTATGCTAAAAATCCTATCTGACCCCAGTAATTTCTCAGTTCTTAATTAGTGGCATCCTTCAACTCCCCTTCCAGCCTATTCCCATTATTGTGCCAATTAGCAAGTTTTCCCTCATTAGCCTACCCCTACCCCCCCTTGCCAGTTTCTCTGCCTACAAATTTATGTAAATTCCCCTACTAATATTCTTTTCCACATAAAGTCCACCTACAGTAGTTCAAAAACATAATGACAACACTTGCTACTGAAAGACTTAAAAAGCACAGGGTACCATCCTATACGGCAGACAATACATTTTATGAAAGTTCATGGTGAAGCTAGTGTTTAAATTATCAAACAAAAACAGCTGCTGCTATATTCTAAGAATGCATTTTTGGCTCTTAGAACAAAAACATGTGCACAATGTCTTTTTATAGGCTGTTTTTGGCAATAAATGGTTGCATTGATGTACTTCAGACTGCAGTCATTTTTTTTCTAAGAGAATTCGAAGTGACATCAGTGTTCATATTATCTGAAGCGAGCAGAATTTATTTTGTTGAAAGAATTCTTGGTTCTCTTTAACAAGGTTTTTGTTGTTGTTACTGAAACAAACTTTTCTATTGATTATTGTTGTATTAAGCATGTTTCTAGTAGCCTTTTTTCATTTTTGCCATGGCATGTTTTTAAGTCTCACACAATTTATGGTTACAAAAAAAAATGAAGTTATAAAATGGCTATCACTATTGGAAAAGGAAAAACAAAACTGTTTCTCCAAAGTTTTTCTTTCACCTTTGCCTAAACCTTAGAATGTGTTGTTCTGCTGGCTATATTGATTGAAAGTAAAATATTGGGATGCATATTTGCTAGAACAGGAGTCCTCAACCTTTTTAAGCTGGGGCCAGGTCACACTCCCTCAGACAGCTTTGGGGACTGGATGGCCATTTTGCCCTTCCTCCACCACATGGCACTTCCTGGTGCGGTGGAGGTAGTGGTGGACCACATGAAATGGTGCTGCAGGCTGCATCCGGCCCACGGGCCACCAGGTTGACAATCCCTGTGCTAGAAGCTAGATGCAGTTTGCACAAAAACATGATTATATCCAATAGGTGCAACATCTACGAGGCTTCCCCAGAAGTCCAATATGTTTCAACATTTCCCAGATGAAAACAGGCTATCTTCCCTTTAGAAACTTCATGTAATTCATTATTCTCACAAATAAAAAGCTACAATTTCAGCCCCACTGTCAGTACTGTTGATGACCATTTTCAGTCTTCTATATTTGTTTTTGGAGGGAGAGAGAATTATAATATCATAGAAGTCATCAAGTAGAATACCTTCCAAAGGAATTAGCACAGTTCTCATTTTTCTTTTATATGGGGCAAGTACGTAACTATTGATACTCTAAAAATTAAGTGTGTAAATCAATACATTTCAGTTAAAATACGTACTGCTGTGCTGACTCTTTTCTAATTGGTGATTTAAAATGATTTTTAGTGTAACCTAGGCATGATGTCAGATACTTTAAACAGTTGGTGCACAATGCAACAATTAATCAAATTAATCAAAGGAAATGTGATGCTGTCAGTGTAAGATGTAATGCTAATGAATGTCAAAATATGAACATGTCAAATGCAGAAATTATGCACAGTGGGAAAATCAGCATCACAGGACCAATATTTCAGAATGGTTTTTTTCCCTCGTTTCTGCCCTTTTAAAAAGAAGAAGAATTTGCTGAAAGATCATGTAACCAGCAAGCCTCTTCCTGGCATTTCTGCAGGGATTTTGTGGCCCATTATTTTTATCATGATAGCCTTTAGTCTGGTCCATAGGGTAGCAACCAGTTGGCAATCGACATTCCTTTGTTAAAGTCTCTAGTTGGTAAATCAAAGGTCGTCAAAGGTCATCAAATCAAATGCCCTTTAAAGATTCCTATCTCAATAAGGGTCAGCACAAGGGCTAAAGATTATACTAGTTTCAAAAGCAAATACAAAGCAAATAAAAAAGGCACCACTCTCATCTGTTTTTTGGGGGGGAAATGCAGAGCAAGAAGGCATTGCTGTCTTTGCAAATTGGAAGAGGATAATCTTTTCCTGTGCATTTACAGTTATAAAAGCCCAGTTCCTGGCACAGACCCTCTGTGGGATCATGGATGAGTCACTGATGGCCATTACACACATGTCAGTATTATGTTTAAACTACCACTGAACTCTACAGAGTCTTTAAGCCCTTTTGAGAGACAAACTAGTTTTGTGATTGTCTTTGATTCTCTTTCTTGTTCACCAAATTATCTCTGAAGAAAGTAGCACTAAATTGTTGAGGGAAAAATGCATCTCAAAAATAAGATTACACCCAATATCTCTTTTTGAACAATAAACCAAATGTTACAAACTAGAAGGTGTTATTAATGCTAGACACAGAAAGCCACATCTACTCCCTAACTCCACAGGCTTATCGCAAGTGGCCACATACTTAGTGACTCATAGTTCAGAGAAGTCAGCATGTTCTTCTTTCTGTCCCCAGGGAAGGCAGCCAAGAGCAGTTTATGACACCAAACAGGAAGTTTAGGGCCTATTTCATGTGACTTGTTTAGATGCAACTGGATTGGCTAGAAAAACATTGGTTCCCATTCAGGGAAAGGAAAATGTACTGCCGGGGACACCCCTCCTATCTAAACAAGAACCAAACCTTTCAATATAATTTAACACTTCCCTTGATCACCTACAAACAAAATAAAATAATCATTTTTGCGTATACATCAGTGGTTCTCAACCATTTAAAGTCAGGGGCTGGGTCATGCTTCCTCAAACAGTTTGTGGGCCAGACTGGTGGGACAGCCACTGGTGGAATTAGCCATGGACTCATTTACAGCTGTTGTAAATTCATTTATGATTGCCGTAAATGAGTCCAGGGCCAATTCTGGCAACGGCAGTGGCAGCCAGACCGAGGGTGGGGACTGGATTATTTGGCACCACAGGCCGGATCTGGCCCATAGGCCATAGGTTGAAAAACCCTGATATAGATCATTGCTGATGTAATGCGATGATTGAGAACAAATCCTGCCCTTCCTCTTTATGGTTATATTTCAGGTATTTGAAGAGTGTTATCATATTCCCTCTCAGTCTTCTTTTCTCAAGTCTAAATATGGACAGTTACTTCAGTCTTTCCTCATATGACTTGCTTTCCAGGGCTCTGGTCATCTTTGTTTGTTTATTTATTTATTTATTACATTTTTATACCACCCATTTGCAAAATTTCCCACTCTGGGCAGTGTACATACAAATATCAAAATAACATAATAAAACACACAATAAATTAAAAATAAACCAACCAAATAAATATATCCTGTTGCCCTTCTCTGTACCTGCTCTAATTTATTTGCATCTTTCTTAAAGTGTGGTACCCAGAATTGGATACAGTACTCTAGATGTGGTCTAACTTGTGCTGAATAGAGGAGGACTAGTACCTCACAGGTTTTGGAGACTATACTAATGTTAATGCAACCTAAAACAACATTGGCCTTTTTTCGCAGCCACATTGCACTGTTGAGTCATATTTAGCCTATGATCTACAACAATTCCAAGATCATTCTCACTTGTAGTACTCATAAGCAGTGATGGGATGTAACAGGTTCTCACCAGTTCGCCAGAACCGGTAGTAACTTTCCCCAGTGTCCCAGAGAACTGGTAGCAGCTTTTTGGGGGGAACCACCTTCGGGGCTTACCTTTTCACTGGTTCCCCCACTGTGCATGCACGCCAAGCACTTGGTGTGCATGCACGCCTACAGTGTTTGGCACATATGCACGGCCTCCTTGCTGTCCTTCCAAGCAGGGAGGAGGAAGAGAAGCTGCTAGCCTGAAGCTCCCTATAGCCTGCTACCCTTTGGATGTGGTGTGTCTGTGTGTATTTTAATGTGTATTTAATACCTTTACCTATCTATATTGACGTACTACCACAGTTCCTAAAAAGGCCTTGCGGCTGGCAGGCCTGGCGGCCTGGCTTGGGGGTTTTAAGCAAAATCTTGGAGTTACCCCATCAATAAGCTACACCTGTGCTGTTCCAATTGCTGTTCTAATTGGAGAACCCTTAAGGAGGTACAGCTGTTTTACATTTACATTAAGGCATATTATCCTAGAGAACCGGTATGATTACCATATCCATCTTGCAATATGGTGCTGCCCAGGCACTTATAATAACAGGTAAGTGACGGGTTTGTGTTTGAGGTGGGTGGGTTGATTTATGTTTGGGGTTGTATTTTAATGTAATTTTTATTTAATTTATTTAATTTATTTACAGGTCTGTGTTGTGGGTGGGTGGGTGAGTTGGTGTGTGTGTGTGCTTATTATTATTATTATTATTATTATTATTATTATTATTATTATTATTATTATTATTATTATTATTATTATTATTATTATTATTATTTTCTTTGGCCCTGCCCACAGCATCATGACATTAGCTCCACCCACATTGTGATGACATCACGGTGGGGTAGTAAAATTTTTGACATCCCACCAATGCTCATAAGCCAAGTATTCCCCCATCTTGTATCTGTGCATCTAGCTGTAAAACTTCGCACTTATCCCTGTTAAATTTCATTTCATGTCTATGTGTATTGATGACTGAAAGATGCCTACAGCCTTATTATTGATCAGCAATGCAGTCATGTGCTAAGAAGGTTTTTTTTAAAAAAAATGTAATTAATTTAAACAAAATGATGCATTGCATCGGGTGTGATTTTGAAGATGTAAAAATATCATTCCACTTCCCCTGCATATTTGTTGGCTATTTCAGCATCCTGAAAGTTGGCACTGTATGCAGCTTTGACCATTGTGAGGTTCCCATACATTATCTTCCCCACTTCCACAGATACTGAGAAATATGTATATGGGCCTAAATGTAGAACCCCTGATAAGGGTCCAAAAAAAAAGCAAGCATTTGGGGGACTTGGACTGCTCAATGGGTTTGTAATGGGTTTCTCTGTAAACTTGAAGCAAAGGTTTTATTACAGTGATATTAAGAAAGATAGAAGAGCAGATTATGCTACTATTTCCCAAAGGTAACCAAAGAGTCACCCAGACAGAGATTAAGCCTGCTCTCTGGGGTGATCCTGGGAGGCAGGATGATCCACTTTTTTCACAGCATTTGCACATGTGTGAGATGAGCATTAATAACTCATCCATGGTTCCACAGAGGTTCTAGGCCAGGAAATGAGTTTGTATAAAAAAATATTCTTGTGGATGTCATTTTTAAAAAAGCAGAGAAGCCAATCTCAGATCATTTCAGAGAGTAGACTTTCTGTCCATTTGGATGACACCTTGCTTACCATTGAGAAACAGTACCATAGTATGTTCTTCTTTCTCTCTTAATCTCACTGTAATAATATTGCAGCTCCAAGTTTACAGAGAGACTCATGAGTCATGACAATCAATATTACCTTTGAAAGAGTTCTAGAGAATAATGCCTACTTCCTAAGCCTAATACAAAAGAGGGGAAACTTGCCAGGAAAACATGTTTCCACACTGTTTATTAGACATTTCAGGTCAGAAACAAAGAATGTATTGGTTGCACAAATGCGCATCCATTGCCAACTTTAATGCTGTTTCTTCTTTTTTTTTTCAGAATCCAGAATCCATACATAGTTTCTTTCTTACTCATACTTGGATCATTTGATTTCTTTACTAAGATAGCCAAATGTGGTCTAGGAGGATTCATTAATTTCTGGGGGGCATTCTTCCTAAGAATAGGGAGATCTACTTTCTGTAGAGTTTCTTTTTATTAATAATAGCAACACCTCACATATTGCATACATCTTGCCAAAGAATCATAAAGCATTTTCACAAAAGTTTCATAAAAATATGTCTTATTGCCTTATTGAGTCAGTTGAATTAAAATCACAACATCTTGAGTCAGTCTCACAAGCTAGGTCTAGATTACAGACTCTGTGGAGCAGTAGACTTCCAAAAAGACATTATTAATACTACTTTGGATCCATGAAATAAATTTATTTTAATACCTTTTCTAGGAAGGAAGGAAGGAAGGAAGGAAGGAAGGAAGGAAGGAAGGAAGGAAGGAAGGAAGGAAGGAAAAGTATACTTCAACATGCTTTAATTGCTTTCAACCAAATGCTACTGCAACATTTAAGAAAATTATTTCAGAAATATAAACTCCTGGAAATTGTAAAATTAACACAGAGAAATTAAATTTTAGAGATCATCAACAATAAGATAACTAGACATAATCTATGAGTTCATCAAATTGAAGCATCGTTACACAGGATGTGAGAAAATTACATGCTAGATTCTGGGATCCATAATTCCCAAAAGTAATAAAGTATTCACCAAGGTTGTTATTGCAAGAGTTAACTGCTATTCATAAATTGGGCTTTCTCCTAATTCTTGAGTCCATATAGAGTGACCAGGAACCCAGTCAGTTACATAACTATTTTTATCAAACAGCAGACCTCTTTTCTGGAAAAAGTACTCAATGTACAATATGTGGGGTAAAACATGCTAGGATATTTAGAATGTCATTGGGAATATAAAGATTAGAACAATGTATGGTTGTGGAAAACCTTTTGTCATTGGATTACTCATCAAAACTTCAGGAAAATAAGAGTAAACCAACAAAGAAGGGAAGGAAAAGCAGAGTCTCCACTACATGATGACTTGTGTGAACTATCTTGTAAACCTTTACAAGAATGGACACATGACATCAATGCAATTTCCCTTCCACTTTGTATTTAGCAAAAGGCTGCTATTCTAAAATTCTTATACACATTGGGACAGGGAGATGCATATAAGATACACTACTAATCAAGTACAGTAAACCCACAGATAATGCTAAAACTTGATTCCACAAGTCTTAGTGTTAGCCAATTTCTAACGTTATGCGATACATGCATGGGATGAATCGCATAATGTTAAAACTCCATAGAGGTACCTTGTAACTGGCACAGGCTTCAGTGAACATTATGTGATGCATCCCATAGGATTTTAACGTTATATGATACATTTTTTCTCCAGATTGCTTAACATTATGCGGTTTTAGCATTATCTGGTGCAAACATTACCCGAAGTATTACTGTAGTATGCTTTGTCCAAAAATCTTGTCTTAGTATTTGGTCTTATCTTAAGAAAATGCCATGAGGTTTACAGACATATAGTCAAACTAGAAAATTGTATGGCATCCAATGACCCACTCAATCTTTGTGCTGGTGCTAGATCGTTGTTATTCAAACAAATGATTTGTGGTAGATCGGTACAACTTTCCCTTCATGCTATCTATTGGAAATCCCATAATAATAATTTTGTGGGTTGAAAGGATTTTTAGGGGATGCCCGAATGAGGCTCCTTTCATGTCCCCAACTGCAGCTCTTGGATATCAAAACTTAATCTTCCAGTCTCCAGGTTAGCACCTTAACCACTAAAACACCAGAGGAGCTGCTTGGACATCTCATGTAAGATTGAGTCTTACAAGCCACTACATTAAGAGTTACCAAAAACAACACCTAAGAAACATGGGAGAAAAATATGTTCTGAAATCATAAGAAGCTCAAGACTGGAGTAGTGTTTTGAGTACAGTTATTAATTATATTAATACCACACAACTTTCCCTGCACTGTTGAACAACACAGCATTTCCTTCACTCTCACCTGAAACATGTGACAGCTTATTTATGGACACAGTTTTCTAGTTCCAGTTGGAGAGTTTTAGCACAGACTGTTTATAGTGTACTCAAGGCATATAGGCTAGATGTGCAACAATGTGCCAGCAAGTAAATCCTGTACAAAGGCAATTATCTTATCTCCTTATATTTCTAGCTTTTGTAAGAAAGTACTTGAAACTAATCTTTATCATCCAGATATTTAGGGTACAGACCAGGTGAAGAGAGAATCTTCTTATGTGCACATCTACTGTCCCACTTCTGCTTGATCTAATTCTTCAAAGTAAACATGCCTTAAGATTTTATGATGGCACTGCCTTATACTTCCACAGACTATATAGCCATTAGGTACTGGACCAAGAGATTGAAATATTGACAGCAGAAATCATTCAGTGATATTCTATTGCAGGGCAGTTTATGTATTTCCCCTCTTTGCTGTCAGGATGATGGGACCAAAACAAAAGCCAAACACCATTCCTGCATATGGTGATGTTGAGATTGCGTGACTTGTCATCCAGAAAAACCAAATGTTTCCAGTTTCTCTAATAGGCACAAATGGAGAATACCTATGTTGTGTTGCCTCATATGATTTCTACAATGGAGCAGGAATACACACAAGTCACTATCACCTGAATGTCCAAGCCTAAACATCTTGACTAATCTAGAAATGGAAAAAGCAATTTACTGACTCAAAGTACTTATGACTACATTTTGTACGCACAGTAATTGTTTCTAGTAAAACATTTTCTGGAGATGGTAGGCTTCTAGTTTTTAAATTTCTGTCTTCTGCCCAAAAGCTAAAATACTCAAGGTTAGTACTATGCAAGCAAAATAACAGTGACAACAATCTGAAGTCTGTCATGAAATACCAACTTTTGCTCCTTCTGCTATTTAAGAAGCAAGCAGTTCTTTTTCAAATTCCTCAATGCCTGTGGTAAATTAGTTTATGGAATAAAGGACAGGCTTATGATGCATACAACTCTATCCTAAAAGAGAAGGAGATGGCTGGAGAAGAACTGTAACTCTTACTAGCTGCTACTGTCTGTCTAATCACAGAGCTGGCTCTAACCATATACGAAGAGCCTCAAAATTGCCCATGTTACTTAAGCACCTGGTTTGCTGCTGTGAAGCTATATAATTCCTTTATATGGTTCTTTATATGGCCTTTATAGGGACTGTGGTGGCTCAAGTCATTAAGACACTGAACTCACTGACTGGAAGGTTAGAGTCTGATTCCTGGGTACTACATGACAGAGTGAGCTCCTGTCTCTGTCCCAGCTCCTGCCAACCTAGCAGTTCAAAAGCAAGAAATTACAAGTAGATAAATAGGGACCACTTCAGTGGGAAGGTAAACAGCATTCCGTACACTCCAGTGTTGAGGCATGCCTGCTACATGTCCATGGAAATGTCTACAGATGCAGACAGCGCTGCCTCTTTGGCTATAAACAGAGATGAGCACTGAACCCTAGAGTCGGATTTGATTGGCTTTTGAGCAAGGGTGACCTTTACCTTTACTATGACTCAATAAGAAACAGTTTTGGACACAAATAACCTGTATCATTAACAAGAATTCTTTTTATTAGCCAAGTAGATCACTTTTCAAAGAATTTCATGCTTCTCTCTCGCAACCCTCATATATTCCCTTTGATATTTACCCTTACACTATGCCTGTGAAGTAAATTAGGCCTATAATGTTAGTGAACAGGAGATTGGGATACAGCTTGTTTTTTAAAAAAAGCCAGCATAAGCTTCATGGTTGTACAATATGAAACAGCAGAACCAATGTTCACACATTTTGAGAGAAAGAAAGACAATAAGTTGATTTTGGGCCCATTTTTAGCCTCAGTACTTATACGCTTCTCCTTCAATCTTCTCCTGTTCTTCACATGGATGTCACTGCCATGGGCTCCTATTGATAACAACCCCCTCTGTGTAATAAGGAAATGTTCAATGAATGTAGTATAACTTAAGATGTGATGGAATGACAAAACACAGCATTGATGTGGCTTACCACAGCTGAAGCAGTGGTGCTTCTAGAGAGAGAGAAGAGACTTCTGTCTATACTTAGTGGCTCACACCACTCAGAAAACCTCTTTGGCTTTGAGAGATAATTGCGGTCCCTGGGACAAGGAAAGGCACTCATGTTTTGGAAGCCATAATTCCATTAAGGCAGCCTGAGCAGCATTTAGCAAACCACAACTATGTGCCTCGCTTGCCAAGGCCTTTAACAACTATGCCCTCTCATTTATCAACGTTAATTACTGCTATGTGAGAGGAGTTAAACTCCAGTTTATCAGTACTGAGTGTTTAATTTTAAGGGGAGAAATATTTCCTCTTTTTAAAGAAAGAGTTTTGTAATCACTGTTTGTAAATTATACTTTCAGCCAAGCAAGCTATAGTTTTGGTAGAATGGTTGGAGACCTAGTATGGCAATCTAGTTGGCTACTGACCTGCATTCTTCAAGTACTGCACATCTCAAGTTTCTGAAGATGCTGGATATATATGATAACATATTCACAGAATATTGTCATACTTAACTAATTTTCAGTTATTTAATTTATTCAGCATTTCCTCCTGGTCTTCAACTATTCTCTCTTTTCTACTATTGCAAGCCAATAGTACCATGTATAGGGGGATATACAATACAGACAAGCAATCCAGTGATATAGACCTTACAATGGAAAAACTTAGAGTGAAAACTATTTATGGAACAAATATTTCCTTCAGTATTCCAGAAAATGATAGAGGTTCTGCATTTCTCCTTGAGCTGTTCTTCAAGCATGAATTTTTCTCTAATATAGTAAGCCAATTACACCATAGTCATAAGGTGTGGTTAGAGGGTGAGAGGTCCAGCCTTAGGCCTCTCCAATATGGGGTGCCTTAGGGCTCAGGGCTCTTGCCTCTCCTATTTAATATCTACATGAAACCTCTGGGTGAGATCATCCGTTCCCATGGGGTGAGGTATCATCAATATGCAGATGATACCCAGTTATACATCTAGGCCCGTGGAGATCCAAGTGATCCAGTGAAATTCCTATCCAAGTGTCTGGAGGCTGTTAAAGTCTGGATGGGGGACAACGGACTACAACTCAATCCTGGCAAGACTGAGTGGCTATGGCTCAAGGGCCCTGCATTATTTCTGGAGCTACCATCTTTGATTCTGGATGGAGCTATTTTGCCCCAAACAGACCCAGTGTGTTATCTGGGGCTCCTCCTGGACTCGCAACTCCTCCTCGAAGAGCAGGTGGCAGTCATGGCCAGGAGGGATTTTGTACACCTTCATGTTATACACCAGTTACTCCTACTCCTAGATCGGGACTCCTTGCTCATGACCACACATGCACTGGTCACCTCTAGACTTGACTATTGTAATGGGCTCTACATGGGGCTGTCTTTGATTACCATTTGGAGGCTGCAACTGGTCCAGAATGTGATTCCTCAGGTGGTGATGGGATGCACATGCCTCTCCACTGCTTCTGGAACTGCACTGGTTGCCAGTGTGCCTCCAGGTGCAATTCAAGGTGCTGGTAATTACCTTTAAAGCCTACATGATAGTGGGATGCTTAAGAGACTGTGTCACCCCAAGAACATCTGTCCATCCCACCATAGCGGACCAGAGAGGCTCTCTAACTGTTCCATCAGCTAGAGAGGTGCATCTCTCTAGCACTAGAAGGAGGGCCTTCTCTGTGTCTGCTCCGGCCCTTCAAAAAAGGTGTAAAGACTTGGCTGGCAGGGCAGGTATAGGGTGCCAGTAAAACAGTAATCCGGCCTGCAGGCTGATTCAATAATTATACATCTCTCTCTTAATTCTTTTAGATCTTTTAATCTTTTACTGGATTGTTCATGGTTTTATTGTTGAATTTATTATTGGGATTATTGTGTTTTTGATATTGTTCTGCGATACTGTGTTAGCCGCCCTGAGTTGCTCTGTGAGTAGGGCAGCATACAAGTGCAAACAAACAAATAAATAAATACATAAATAAATTCGAATGCATTTTTCCCATCATAAAGAGACAAAATTTTGAGCTACAATTTGCTGATTAATTATTAATACCCATTGTTGGTGCAATTTAAAAGAATTATAAATTCAGTAAAACCTCGCATAAAGAGCACCTCGCTTAGAGAGTAACTCGCTTAAAGAGCAGAATTTTCTCTGAATGTTCGCTTCGCTTAACAAATAAAACCAACCAAAACCTCACTTAACAAATAAATCGGAGGTCACAATCCCCTCTGCCGGAAGTCACAACTGGTCACTTACAATGGTGTTTTGCTTAAAGAGCAAACTTGCTTAGAGAGCAATCCCGTGGAACGCATTATGCTCTTTAAGGAAGATACCACTGATCTGTTGACAATTTATATCTGATAATTTGAAATAATAGAGGACAAACATCCAAAATTTTGCACAGTACCCAAAATTAGGCTATAATCTGTCCTATTTCTTTGGAAAACACTATTTTTAAAAAATTTGTATCCTTTGGATTGCATATATTTTCCTTATAAAAATTTGCATATCCTCTAGCTCTCTGGGCTTCCAAAATGGGCTATATGTCTTTATATGCTACTAATAGTGATTCTGTGATAGTTTAGGATAAATTAAAGTACATTAATCAGAAAGCATTTGGGTCTTATGAACAAATATACTAGAGCAGACCTTCTGTGTCTCCAACAAATAGTTCTTGATCATGGCAAAGCCTATTGTTTTTCATTCTGTGATACAGGGAGAAATTTTATTTATTTTCCCCCACTCTGGGTTCTTACACCAGCTGAAGATGTCTTGTTTTCCTTGGCATCCTAAGGCTTATCTCAGGGTTGAGTATGTCATCATTTGTTTTAATGGGTGTCCTGTTAACCCAAGCACTACATTAGTTAGCCTTCATGTTTCATAATATTTGGAAAAAATGGGTCCTCACAATCCGCCTTTCTTCCATACAAGCAATACAATCATGAGCAGTGAGTTGCACTGAGGAATTAAACTCCCAACTACACAGTCAGATGCTTAACTCACTGAGTTATCCAACCAGCATGGTGTGAACATTGCTGAGCCATTTCTGTCAAAATTGCTTGAGTGAACATAGATTAAATATATGACAACATCATTGCCTTGTCTACTCTTAGATCTATAACTGAATATCCAAACAAAACAAGCATTATGGAGTGAAAATAGATAGAACTGTAGCTTGTAATGAGTCCATCTGGATTTTATAGAAAAAAGGAAAACTTTTGTTGATGTGGAAAAGTACATCAAACCAAGGTCTTCTGTATTTGTCCCTTCCTATTTGGACTGCAAGGAGAACAAATCAGTCGATCCTGAAGGAAATCAACACTGACTGCTCATTGGAGGGACAAATATTGAAGATGAAGCTCAAGTACTTTGGCCACCAAATGAGAAGAAAGGACTCACTGGAGAAGGCCTTGATGCTGGGGAAGATAGAAGGCAAAAGAAGAAGGGAGCACCAGAGGATGAGGTGTCTAGATGGCATTGTCGACACAATGGGCATAGATCTGAGTGGGCTGAGGAGGATGGTGGAAGAAAAGGGAGCCTGGCGTATGATGGTCTATGGGGTCGCAAAGGGTCAGACTTGACTGTGCGATTGAACAACAACAAAATTTGGTGACAACCTCCCCATCAGTAGAACCTTCTAAAATTTTATTTGTTTGGTCATCCTCCTGCAGAGCTCTTTGGAGGCTGTAAAAATCTAATTTATGTTGCAGATTATAATTAGCTACATCATAAAGAACATTTTCTTTAAAAGTGACATCTTTGCAAATTTTCATTACACTGTTATACTTTCCTCAAGATGCATACAACTTGGCAACATTGTTACTAATCATATGCAGCATTTTCCAGTGTCAGAAGTGTTTTATGATTCTTATTCATCCACTAGAAACATAATGTGCTAGGTTAGAGCAAAAGAGAGTGACTTGCTCAAGGTCATCTAATAAAATTCAAGGCTAAGAAGGGGCTTGTGTAGCTGGATCTCCCACATCCAGATGTAACAGTCTATCCATCAGGAATGTGTTGATCCTTTGGGACACAGAGTGAGCTTTGGCATCCTTTGATGAATGGACAGTTCGCTGTCAACCTTTGACCTAAACTATTTACTGGCAGTACTTGCAGAGCAAACTTTTCCACTGGTTCGAGGAAAGACGAAACATTGTGCTATTTTCTCACAAGAGCCTTTCCTAATCCCAGTTTCATTTCTGTGCTTACAGTCAATGATGGAAAATTTTCAGAAAGGTAGCTGCACTATTTTTTTAACATCAAAATCCACAACAGGATTTGCGGCACCTCAAGACTTGTAATCCTTCTTTGGCACAACCTTTCATGGACTGCAGCCCTTCTGCAAAAGAGGCCTGCCGTCCATGAAAATGTATGCCAGGTAAAAGTTGCCAGTCTTCAAGATGCCACAGGACCATTTGTTGTAAGAAAATATTGTGTGACATATGGTTCTATGTCCAGACAATTATTTATGTTTAGTCAGCTGTACTTGTATCATATTATGATTTCCCCAGGCTATTCAACTGCCCATTAATTCTTTGAAGAATTCTATTGAAGAGGCTTCTCCCACACATTCAAAAAGCTGTATGTGAGGGACTCTCTGGGACAACATACTGCAACATTTTCTGGATAAATATATGAAAAAAGAGAAGGCTTCCACTGATTTCCACTAAATAGCTAAAGATTCACTTAAATCCCTTTGTCACATTCAGATATGCATTAGCATGCACATTCAACCACATATGCCAGCAAAAGCTATACAATGTGGATAAATAATATTAAATTTTACAGTGCACATCCCATTTTCTGATGCCTCACAAGATCTAAAAATTAAAATAGAAGAGGCTATGCTAAACCTAAGGAGACCAAAAAGAACACACATTTCCAAATGGATGAATACCTGAAAAGTGTCTCCCACTAGGACAGGACTCTAGTTGAACCACATGGAAGGCATTTACTAAACTTTGAAGTTTGAAGATCAAAAAATAATCAAGTAAAATGGGGCTAATTGGATACAGGACAATTTTTCTTGAATGCAGGGAAATTTAATCAATGCAGCATTTATGTGCAGGCAATTTATGGCCCATTACTTATACAAAAGAAGATCTAGTCAATAGCCAAGATAATTGAAGTAGCCTACCTCTGGTCAAAAATAATCTAATAATTTTAACATTTTAATTGGTTTTGAATTTTACTTATATCTCATATATGTCCATAATTTTAAACTGTGAAAAGCTCTGATACAAAGAAATAAGGGGAGTCCACTATCTGTACCAATTTCCCTCCACCACACCAACAGAACAGACTGGTCATTGTTGACCCAGTTGCAAAAACTGTGCAAAAAAAGGTCCTTTTTCCATCAGATCAAAACCTCATTATGCCTTTCTGAAAGTGTGTGCATGCGTGGGTGCCTGGGTGGGTGCGTGCATGCATTCACCTTTTCAGGAATATGGAATCACTTGAGAAATTTGCCTTCCAACTGTTACTCAATTGTAACTGATTCTATGCGACTTTTGACAAAGAGTGGGAAACCTGAGACTCATGATGATTCCATTATGTTTATTCCTAAACTGTTCTAACTGCAGTGTTTGACCCATTCCTGCAGTCAATGTAAAAGTGTATGTACAACATTGTTTTACACAGTCATAATGATGTAAATTAACTGTTAAGTTGTTTGTCTGCCAAGACATGATGCGTTAGGGACAGACCTGAGTAACCCAAAGAAATGATTCAGTGTTCAGGGAGCATGAAGAAAGGGAAACAAGAGAAGGAGTTCCAAAAAAAGAAATATTGGTGAACATCTGTTTGCTGTTACCCATAGTGAATCCTGTAGTCTCAACTCAGGCAAAATTCCCATTAAAAGCAAGAATGAGTGCCAAACATTCTGTGATGTTAACTACAACATTTTACTTCTGTATACAACTGTTAGGTCTTTCATTCAGTCTTTTCTAGGAGCAAACACCCACTTACTGCTGAGCTATGATTTTAACCTAAATAGTCCTTTGTGGGTATATTTTCTATGAAGGAGGGAATTACAGTTGCCCCCTTAAGAGTGCAAGGCAATGCTGTCCATGTTTATTCAGACATCGATCACACTGTATTTGAGCTCATGCCCAGGAAGGTGTACACAGGATTGCATCCTGAACTTCAAGTGCATAAGGAACCTGAATAACTTCAAGAACATCTTATTATGTTGCCATCACATTGACTTGTATTTTGAAGTGTACATTGAAAAACTGATAAGATAACAGGTAAGAGCAACTGGTCTCAGGAAAGTTATACCGTATATACTGGAGTATAGGCCTAGTTGTTTAGTCCCAAAAATGAGCCCCCTAAAGAGGGAACGGCTTATACTCGTGTCAATGACCGCAAGGATCCCAAGACCACATTGGATTGAGATATGACAACAATTTAATTAATTTTACCATATTTCCATGTATTTTGATTATTGAAACTCACTAGCAGTTGCTACATTTCCCACCCTCAGCTTATACTTGGGTCAATCTATTTTCCAAGGTTTTCAGGTCAAAATTAGGTATCTCAGCTTATATTTGGGTAAGTTTATACTCAAGTATATATGGTAGATGCTTTTTTGTTGTTCAGTCGCACAGTCGATTCTGACTCTTTGCGACCTCATGGACCATTGCCCACCAGGCACCCCTGTCCTCCACCATCTTCCTCAACCCACCCAGCTCTGTGCCCATTGCATCTACAATACCATCTAGCCATCTCATTTTCAGCCGCCCCCTTCTTCATTTGCCCTCCACCTTTCCCAGCATCCAGGCTTTCTCAAGTGAATTCTCTCTTCTCATTTGATGTCCAAAGTACTTTAACTTCATATTTACTATTTGACCTTCTATGGAGCAGTCAGGGTTGATTTCTTCTAAGATCGACCTATTTGTTCTCCTCACTGTCCAGGGGACTCTCAAAACTTTCCTCCAACACCATATTTCAAAGGCGTCTATTCTTCTGCACTCAGCTTTCCTTATGGTCCAGCTCTCACAACTGTACATTACCACCAGGAATACCATTGCCTTGACTATGAGAATTTTTGTTTGCAAGGTGATGTCTCTACTTTTCACTATGTTAAAAGATGCTAGGAACCTTCTAATAGGTATAACACTTTGACATGTGTCACAGAGACCACCTCATGGCCACCTAGATAACTTCCAATTATACAAAAGCATTTGGGAAGAAGGAGACTACATATCACAACTAACTTTACTGTTAACATCATCCTAATGCATAGTGGAGCATGAGTATCACCTGTGACTTGAGTAACAGATAACTGCAGTCCACCTTAGTAAGAAGATCTCCAGGCCCAGTTCCATCATAAAGTCAGAAATATACTCCTGCCTGATGGTCCTCTGCAATTTCCTTCCAGACCCAGAAGAACAACACACTTTTAATACACTTATGTAGATATATGCCATATGCCAGAAATGCCTGCTAATAATATTCTTCTGAGTTTACTGAATCAGATTAATGAACTTGTAGCATGCTTACAAAAGTAGTTATAGTAGCAGGATTTGTAATACGGTCAAACCTCGCATAAAGAGCACCTCGCTTAGAGAGTAACTCGCTTAAAGAGCAGAATTTTCTCTGAATGTTCGCTTCGCTTAACAAATAAAACCAACCAAAAACTCGCTTAACAAATAAATCGGGGTTCGCAATCCCCCCCACCAGAAGTCACAATTGGTCACTTACAATTGGTGTTTCACTTAAAGAGCAAACTCGCTTAAAGACCAATCCTGTGGAACACATTATGCTCTTTAAGCGAGGTACAACTGTATTATTTTTGCCAGTAGTGACCTGATACCTCACAATAACTCTATACTCCTGTGCTTGAAAAAGGGGGGAACAGATTGATGCCTAGTTTGCCCTTTGGTAGATACTCCAATCTGACCCTTTTCTGAGTCTGTACAGTATGATCTATTTCTGGCCCACCAGGACAAACACATTCCCATAAATGGGAGGAGGAGGAGAATGGCAGTTTGCTAAGCTAGGTGCTCTTTATTAGTTTTATTGTTATTTCCTCTCTTTTTTCCAGCCAACAGAAGAGAACTGTCATTGGCTTCTTAGAAAGAAACTGAGTGAGCAATTTTAAAAGGGAATTTAACATGGCCATTGTCAATTTCTTTTTGAAAATGACATTGAATGAACTCTGGATTTCTAAATCTTTGGTGGGGGGTTAATCCCCCCCTCCTCTCATTCTTCTTCCACTTTGGATATTTAATCAATGACTATGTATCAGAAATGGTAAGGAAGGTTCGTTTCTAAAGTATAGAGCAGGCCCATGGGCCAGACCTGGCCCACAATGCCAAGCCATCCAGCCTGTCACCACCTCTGATGCACCCAGAAGTAGAAGCAGGTGCATTTACATCAGCCGTAAAATGTGCACGCAGATGCTGTAAATGCAGAAGTGGGTACATTTATGTGCCCCCTTCCACTTCTGAGGGGTGTGGTCTGGCTTGCTCTGCTGTCCAGGAGCATGGTCAGGCCCACAGCATAAAAAGGTTGGTCACCTCTGATATAGAGCATATTTTCCTTCACCTTTACCACCATCTCAAAATCTTCCTAATTTTTCATGTGACTTTTCACGTTTCTAAATGAAATTTGTGGAAGCCAAAGGGTGTGCCACATTAACTGTTTAATGCATATGGGCTATACCCTGAAGCCACCCCAGAATTTTTTTCCTATTTGTCATCCTATATTGCTGAGTGTAAGAGAGTCAGTCATAAATTCTGCTAGGTATGATAATTTCACATAATGTATTAAAACATTTCACAGATTTTTTTTTCCTTTTGACCTCTGTGATGAACCCTACTGCTTTCTAAGAAATATTTAGAGTGCCTGTCTACTAAGTTTCTTCCTTCACTATCAGTGATAGATTTAGAATGTAACCCAGTCAAAAATTGCTTAGTTTTATGTACGTCTTCCGGCAGCTGCCCAATAAAAAGTAATGCCAGCAAACTTATTGGAACAAATGAGCCATGTTTGAGGCATTCAGCTTCCTTATGGTTTTCCTTAGCATACCTCACAAATCCCTCTGGAACAGTAGCTCTTTTGATTTGCCCTTTGATGTGGAATTATTGCATAATGATGTTGGAAAGTTAACAGATTTTCATTTAATGAGGTGATGACCCTCTCCATTTGTCCACTCATCATTACATGGTCTTTGGTTTCATGAAGAATTGCTGGGAAGATATCAACACTTCCCTCCCATCTGTAGGCTGTACAGAAGGAATGTTACTCTTGGGAATTATTTGGGATGATCTTGTCAATGTATTTGAAAGATTCAAATGAAGAAAGGCGTGTATGGTAATAGTTGGATAGTGAACAGCACTGCTGAATGTCATGAGACATTCAGCAGGGATGGCCCAGGGTATTTTGATATCTAAGAACAGCAAATGTCCTCTCCCTGTAGTCAAGGTGCATAGTACTTTGGCCAATTTATCATATCTAGGCATCTGGGGTGGAAAATAGCACATGTATATTTCTCCCCAATTCTGACAGTAAAAATGCAATTATATTAATAACTCACCAGTTACTATCATTTCATGGCACCAAAAATTTATTACATGAAATAGCTAAGGCCCTCTGCCTACTGGCACATTGGTATTGGGTTGAAATATGGAGAAGCCTTGCTGGATCAGAAGAAATTCCTACCTTGTTGAGTATTTTGTCCACACAATAATCAACCAGTTTTAGACTGGAAGTCAACAAACAGAATGTGAATGCAGCTAACCCTCTTGAACTTTCTCCACAGCAATGGGTATTCAGAGGTGTACTGCCCTTCATACTGGAAAGAATAAATATCTACCATGATTAGTAGCTGCTGATAGCTTGATCATGCATGAATTTGTCCAATTAGCTTTTAAAGCTATAACCAGACCAATGAGGATGATGCACAACTTGTGTCTTGGGTAAACACCACCAATGACCTCCAATTTGTCCATGAACCAAAACTGCCTGCATCTTTTAACAGTGGTAGATGGAGGAGGGGGTATAACCTGGACAGCGTCTTCATTAGCAAGAAGATAGCAGCATAGTAAATGAAAGTTGTTGATGATCCACTCCCACACACAGACCCATTATGTGCATAGTAAATGCTGCAGTGAAACCCCAGGAAGTACCTTTTTGTAGACGTTTTAACTTTAAGAAAGCTAAATGGGTGAATTTTTGAGAGCAGCTGGATAAAAGGATGCCACACCCAGTAAATTTGGGGCTTGACTGACTACATGAAACCTATGTTGGATATATATTGGGCACTCTACAACCAGGATCTTTTCCAGGAAGATACTTCTGAAGCTGGGGAAGAACTGATGCACTCTATCTGAAAATCGGAAATCACAATGGTCCACATTAGTCAAGAACCTGAATATAAAGCAGAATGTTAGACAAGCTTGAAATTTTGGTGGAGATTTAACCCAGCCATAGCAAAACTATAGTAGAGTAACAACAGACCAAATAGCTAGTATAATAGCTAATTAATGGGAAAACACAAAGCAAAAATGAGATGGCTAGATGGTATTGTAGATGCAATGAACACAAAGCTGGGCAGGCTGAGGAGCATGGTGGAAGACAGAGGTGCCTGGTAGGCAAAGGGTCACAAAGGGTCGGAATCGACTGTGCGACTGAACAACCAAAAAAAAAAACATGAAACCAAATAAAACAGCAGGTATCAATGACATACAAACAGAGCAGATAAAGCAGTTTGGTCCTCGCACTTTGGAATGGCTCCTACAAATAATGAAAAGTTGCATAGATGAATTTAAGGTTCCTAAACTGTGGAGACAGGCTAGAGTTCCTGCTTTATTGAAATCTAGCAAAGACCCAAATGACCCCCCCCCCAAAAAAAAAACCCCTAATGACCAGTGTCACTCCTTTGCCAACTTTATAAGGCACTGAAATAGATGATTCGCAATGGTTTTTCTGAATTTTATTGATGAAAAGATCTTCAAGGAGCAAACAAGCTAGAGGCCAGGCAGGTCTTATTGTGGTCAGATTCTTAACCTTATGCAACACATTGACAATGGCTTTGAAAGAAAGCTAATTAAGGGAGTGGGTTTCATTGACCTAACTGCAGCAACAGTTGTTCAAGGATCAAGGTTTGATGAGGTAGCTGGAAAACCTACTGAAGCACTTGAAAAATTAGGATAGTATTACAACATCTACCATTTGAAGTCTAATCCAAACAAGACACAAGGGTGTGCTTTCCACCTTTGAAAATGAGAGACAAGGGTTGAGTTGGATGTTACGTGGCAAGTGAACTGATTACAGCATTGTCCAGCACCAAAATACCTTGATGTGATACTTGACAGGGCACTCTCTTTTAAGCAACACTGCCTGAATACCAAAATCAAAATTAGTACAAGCAACAACTCACAAATTATAAATGGGGAACTCAACCATCCATGCTGTGCACTTCAGGTTTGGCCCTGCGCATCTCCTCAACAGAGTATGCATTGCTGCTCCAGTATGGAGGATGTCCACATATGCAAAACAAGTTGACATCACTGTTAATGAAGCCATGCACATAGTGACAGAATACTTCAAACCTACACCAGTTGAGAAAATATACCCTCCTGCTGGTATCACTCCACCTAAAATAAGGAGAGAAGTAGGAGCAGATGCTGAGAGAACTAAACAAGATAATTAGAAGATGGAGAAAGGAGCTCAATAGGCAAGGAACAACATTAAAGGAGGATATAGCTGAGGATCTCAACCTCCTCTATGTCACTTGGAGGACTCTGAATAGTTTGAGGGTTGGAGTCCTAAATGCCAAGCCAACATGCTCAAGTGAAGTGATGGCAGACAACCACACACAGTGTGAATGTGGAGAGATACAGAATCTGGCTCATTTACTGGTCTGCTGATTAAAGCCAGAAATATGCACCGATGAGGACTTAAGTTTGGCCAACGACAAAGCCAAGAAAGTGGCTTCTTTTTGGCAGTCCAGGGTTTGATCAGGGCATGAAAGAAGGAAGAGAAAAAGTTTTCAAAGCCATCCAGATCAATGACTACTGCTACATCTGCAGCTATGCACCATGTGTCCTAATTTGTCCACCATCCAGATTCTCTATACCATTTGTAACTTTATAGATTTCTACCATTTCTCACCTTACTCTACTTGCCCCAAAGCTAAAAAAATTCCCATGTGTTGTAACTTTTCCTCATAGGGAAGTAGTTGCATCCATTTTATCCCTTTGTTCTACATCCTAGAATATTTTTGTTCAGATTGCAAGACCAGAACTGCTTGCACTATTTGAAAAGTTTCTATTACCTAATTTTGCCAAGGGGAAAAAAAGTATCTTATCTTCCAAGATCCATCATTCTATAGTAAGTAGCAAACACATATGTTCCACATACTGCAGGGATGGGAAACTTTGGTGGGCCAGGGATGAGTTATCTTCTCTGGACCAACCAGAGGAATACAAACCACCAAAATGTCAACAAAGCCAGGGTGGGTGAGATGTCCCCTTCTAGTCCGGAAAAATGAGGGGATTTATTTCCCCCTTGATGATTGGAGAAAGGCATCTTGAGCCTTTTTTAAAAGGCGAATTGCCATTTCTAGAGGTGTCTGGGAGCTGTCATCTACGTGTGCACCCCCCCTTTCCTGGAAACAGTTTTGGACTAGGTGGCACAAAAGCAGCCTGGATGTATCTGGACCCCTAAGATTATATTTTCTCACTCCTGATGTAATAAATCTAATGTTCCACTTGGACCAATGACACCTGTTTCAATGTTCCATTCAGCCATGAACCATGATGAATAAGAATGTGTCAATCTCTATGAATGCAAAAAAAAAATCATAGGATCTTGTTATAATCTCCCTGCTCCAACACCTTTGCAGTTGGATTACAAGTAAAATACCATGGATGGTTAAGATTGGGAATGAGATCAATATTAAAGCAAGGAGACACAACCATGAAACTTTAACCACAAGACTCACAGAGTCAAAAAACCGCAGGAGTGAGATGATACCTCTTCTAGGTCACTTTAAAAATTCAAACCTCTTATGCAAGCTTTCATAACTCATTGTTACTTCTTCCGGCTATATCGTGGCATGGACTATGTAGTCCCACCCAGGCTTTATTCTTAGATGTTAAATGGGAAAACAGACAACAGCTACATCCTTTTACAATCTAAAGGCAGGAAGCAAGGAATTTGTATGTTCCCTTTCCCCAAGACTCACAGATGAGATTGCACTGCCTGTGAAATATCAGTCACAAACTGGTATTACTCCTCAACCCTGAATTCCACCTGAACTTCCAGGTAGCGGTGATGCAAAGACATTCTTGTCCATAATTCTATTTAGTGGACCAGCTACCCCCTTTCTTGAACTGGCCTGACCTAGCAAGAGTCACCTATGCCTTAGTTACACCAAATTTAGACTACTCTCTTCATCTTGCTTTTCTTAAAGAACACAGAACCAAACACTTGTATGATTTTTAACATGTGGCTCTGTATGATAGCTCTCAATATTAATCATACATGTAAAGCATCTGCCAATAAACATTCACTATGAATTTACATTGAATTAACTCTAATGGTGTGCAGTACTGATTTAAACAAGCTGTTCCATTGAGCTTAATTGGACCAGCCTCGTGAATAAGTGCCATTCAATCAGATTAGAGTTTGCAAACTTTCAGTCCCCAACTGTAGAGATTTTAATAGGCAGCTTTGTATTTGCACATTTTCTGACATGCATCAAAGGACTGTGGAATATTTGAACTTGCACACTGAAGTTTGTTGCAAAATTATTTTCAAAATATTATTTTGTAGACTGCCAGCATTTATTTTGGCAATGGATTCATGGGGTGTTTCTTAAATGTTTCCATTTGGCATCTGCAGCCTCAGTCCTACTTACACATTAAAGATTAACAAGGCACATTCAGCGAAATCCCTCTTATTGCAACTTGATCCCATAGCATGAAAGATTCTTTACTCACAGTTAACAAAAATGAAACCCTTAAGGCATTAGATAAGAACTAAAATGGAAAACTATTATTATATTTCAAAAGTTGGCACTGCTCATATGGAATGATTGGAAGAAGCACCATGCAGTTTTCCCTACAAAGGCATTCCCTATGAGGATTAATAGAGTTAACATATTAACAAACTTGGATAGACAGACATATGCTTTAATTCATGTAATGAGTTCTTCAAAGAACCACACCCAACACAACAACAAAACATTAACAAGTCTAAGGGTCACGCAAGTTAAAATTAAGTTTTAGGTCCAAAGTTTCTTAGAAGCACTCAGCTAGCACTGGAAAATTGCCTCACAGAAGCTAACTGTTTGACACAGTCATGTTTCAGAGGGACAACTCCAGAAGCAAATTCTGAGCCTTCTCTTGAACACCAGTAGGTGGGGATTCTGAGTTGGATTTCACATGTCCCAGATGGGCCATTCAAAGTTATGCCTTTAATGCCTGGGAAGACACATTGGTCACTGTAACAGAACTATGACAAAGGTAAATAGCATTTGATAGGGCACATTGCACAGCTGAAATCATGTCTATTTGCCAAGATTAACTCAGTAACTTCTGCCTAAATCTCAGGACTGAATCACAAGCATTAATAATTCCTTTCAACATGGCCATACATTTTTTAAAAAATGTCCCATTTTGTAAAGTAAGTTTTTTAATCAAGCAACCAACAACAACAAAAAATACTTTAAGGAATTGGTGCTTACCTACAATGCAAGGTAAAGGCAAGAAGGTCAGTGCTCTCATTTGGACAAATTCAGCATTTTCACTTTCACTCTCTGACGGCTGATGGAGGAGGAAAGGTGGAGTGAGAAAGGAGGGTGAAGAGAGACGATGAAAAGTCTGAAGTCCTCAGGTCTTCCTTCAGAGTTTTAATCATTCACTTCCCAAGATCCAGCTTAACAAATACCACTGTGTTCTGTCAATATTTGTATGCAGCTCCACAGAGGGCAAGCAGCCAAACACACGTGGTTTAAAGAGCCAAGAGCAGAAAGCTGACACCCGAGCAAACACTCCCTGCTTTGTCTCTTTTAAGGTGGTGCTGAACATGTCATCTTAGCTTCTAGCTAGTCAAGAGATTCCACGACTTTTGGGAGAAATAATAACAGCAGTATGTTTCTTCAAATAATCTTGTTTCCTCAAACTTCATGACTTTTATCCTGGTAGTTTTTTATTTAAAAGTTCCGCATGATTTTGTTCCGTCTTCTTTCTTCCTCTCTTTTTGTTCTTTTTTTTTTAAGCAGCTGTCCTTTAAATGTATTTTAATTGGCTGGAATGTAGAAAGAATCTCATTTGGCAGTAATTTGCATTTGAAGCACGCCCCTCAGCAGCTAAAATAGGTCCCAGAAGGTCTCAGCTACTGCATCAAAAGAGATGGCCAAAATATCATTGGCTCCCACAATAACAACACTGAAAGATTATATAGGAAAAATTGTGTTGTTAACGTTTTTTGGCAAACAGTTTGTAACTAATCTGAAAGCAATAGAAGAAAACAGTTATGACTTGGCAGCAAATTTATTAAGATGACTATAAAACTTGAGTAAATTTCCCTAGTTTAGACACTCCAGAAAAGAGATATACAGTACTGTACTTTGTTTGTTTTTATTGTATAATGAAACTAACAGTACTTGTTCTTCCTTACTCTGATTTTCCCCTCTAGATTTATTATATGTATTCTTCAATTGTTTCTTGGACATGCACTGACTGTATTTTATTATTTTTGTTCAAATCCCAAATATCATTGAAGATCTCATGCATTAAACAATTAAGCAGTACAGTTTGGGCTTCTTTGTATCAATTGGTGGTGTTCTCAAAAGTTGCTTTTCCATGCTTTTATCTTTATTGATGTTATGCTTCTCTAAGACTTGAAGGCTCTGGATTAGTAATGAAAAAATAAGTCAGTCCTACTTAACTCAGCAAAACTTGATCATTTGTATTCTGCAGAGAATAATGTATTCAGCTTAATATAAGGCATATTTGTTCTCAGTTCATCTCCAATTAATTCAGTCCCAATAACCTATAGGTTAGTGTGCACAAAACATTTACAATAGTAGGTTTAACATGGGGTGAGAAACATATGGCCCTCCAAGAAGTTATTGAGCAGCATCTCCCAGCATCCCTCACTATTGGCTGTGTTGACTGGGGTGGATGTAAATGGCAGTCCAACAATATATGAGCACAATATGTTCCCTACTGCTTGTTTAGCAAAAATTGCTTATGCATAACAACTGTAAACGTTTTTGACAAAAAAAATTAGAAAAAGTGTGACGAGATATAACAATAATGTTTAAAAAGATGAAGTAAGAATGTACAGCCAAGGTAGACAAAGTGTGCATCTCCAGACAACTTTGGACTGCATCTCTCCCCATCTTCAGCCAGCATAGCTAAACATGAGGAATGCTTGCAGTTATGAACCAAGGATATCTGGCTACAGTGCTTTGCCCACCAATGTATGCTCTCCATGTAAAAGAATTCCATATAAACAATGCAGTACTGAAAGCAGTTACAGTTTAACTAAACATGTAGCCAAAATCAAGCAGTTGTTTGCAGGATGGGGGAATTATGTAGGTGGTTTTGCTGCCCCCTACTTAATTTAATAGGAAATTGATGTGCTTAACTTTGGCCTGGATTTTGCTTTAGGAACACAGCAAAATGAAAAATTCCTGATTTAAATCTGTTCTGTACCGAAACATTTCTAGAAATATTTATGGCACCTGGAAACAATGCTGTGTTGCTGTTGATGATGATGAGAGAGATGATGTTTTTTGTGTGTGTGCAAAAAGCCTAACTTCTTAACAATCAACAGCATGTTGAGAAGAATAGTGCTAAAGAAAGGAAGATTTTTCCATTGGATGAAGTAGAATGAAACTTGTTTCCCATAAATACAGTATGTCTTGTACAGAAATTCTAAAAACCACTTGTCAGATGCCCAAAAACTTGTAGAATTAAAGGGTTACTGTGCTGAGATGGAAATGCACGTTATACAGACAGAAACCCACACTTAACTAACAAAGAACTGCATGATTTAACAAGTTGGCTGAATACAACCTTTTGAAAATTAATGCTTAAGAGCCTTAGATTTCTCTGCATTCCCAGTGCAATCCCTTTTTGTGCTTACTTCTCAGAAATAGGTTTTAATTATGCCAAGGAACCTTCCAAAGCCGTACAGCTTTCACTGAGTTGCAGATCTGACACTCTAGCAGATTTATCAGTCTGTTAATCTTATAGTTCTGATTTTCAACCTATGCTTCCAGTTTTCTTGGTACCAGTGAAGCTAGAAACCTAAAGAGTGATTATGCTAATTATTTGCAGTCTGCCTTCTCAGTTTGCACATCCTTCTTCTCATGTACACTGTCTTCTACTTCTATGTAGCTTTTGACCAGGAGATCACATGTGACAGTTCAGTCTCATCTTATTATAATGTGTAGACTATTTAGCCTTGACTATATCATATTGCCCAGGATGCACCACGTGGAGGCTAGTTTACTCTTGAATCCCAACCCAGATTTATTAACTTCTCAAACATCCTAGAGACAGGCAGTCTTCCTCCACTTTTTAAGAAAACCAAAATCATAACAGTGCCAATGCCAAGCAAGGATCCAGTAAAAGTGGAGAGCTACAGGCCTATCACATTCCTCAGCATCACTATGAAGCTCCTGGAAAGGCTCATAAAGAACAGAATATCTCAGACAATCAACCAGCATATCTCAATTGAACAAGCAAGATTTAGACCCAGGAGAAGTTGTGACGAACAGGTTGTTGCATTAGTCACCCTTATCAAAAGCGGCTTCTAGAATAAGATGATGAGCACTTCTCCAATGTAGCAGCAAAGATCAAATAGTAAACAACCCTTTCCTCCCAGTCCATGCCGATATAACAACCCCCTTTGCTCATTGATTGAAATCTAGACACCCTGCTTGGCACACTGCAATTAACCTACAGAATAACCATTTCAATATCTCAGATGCCTGGGTGGAACCCTAGTAACATCTATCCCCAATTCCAACCACCACATAGTCAAGAACCATTGCAAGTGTTCAGCCAGATTTCCCAGACGGCAGTGGAAGATGCAGAACAGAGTGAGGATCAGCTATGGTAGATGTGGAACCATTCTGTTCACATGGGGATCAAAGTCCTCTTCCCAGTGTGACTGTGGAAAAGAAGACAAAACCATGGCCCACATTATATTTAAGTGTCCCTTATGCATTTTTAGAGCCACATTATGGCTAACATACACATGTTTACGAAGGCTGCAGACTCATTTATGGTTGTTCTAAATGCATTTATGACAGCTGTAAATGAGTCCGTGGCTGATTCTGGTGGTGGTGGCAGCTGGAGCAAGGGTGGGAGCCAGATTATTTTGCACCACAGGCCGGATCCAGCCCATGGGCCGTAGGATGAGAACCCTTGTATAAATCCAATGTTACTCCCAGCTAAAATAGATCCATTGAAGTGAGATAAATTGTGTTAATTGTAACAAGCCCAATATGTTTCATTGGCCAAAATTATATTCTTTAGCACAGCAAATCATACTAGAGTGGGCCCATTGAGTCAAAAAAGATTTAATGAGCCAATTTTTCTCTAAGTTCCATTTATTCAAACAGGCCTTCTCTAGCTGTGACTTAGCTTCATATAGTAAGTTGCTATTAAAACAGATCCATTTGAATCAATTGAACTTATGGAGGATTTGACTCATCAACCCACCACTGATTCAACGGGCCTGCTCTAGGGTGACTTACTACAATAAACAACAGGATTTTGGCCAGTGGATATACTCTTCCTGGAAATAACAATTGTTTTAGTCCAATAATCTACTGCAGGCCAAAAAAGAGATGAATCGGTGATTTTTTGTTACAGGCTTTTGGTGTGAAAGTCAACCAGAGTAGTCTGTACAGGAAATGGTGTTCTTAAAGTTCTGTTCTGTAATGCTGCATCTCAGAACCTGAGAAGCAGCAAAGGAAAGCAGATCAGTAGGATATGTTTTAGG